>OZ038481.1:10759635-10767135 GCA_964036315.1 Acanthosepion esculentum | reverse complement strand
TATATATATGTGTGTGTGTAATTTGGCAGCAACTTTTCTTTTAAACATGTTGTGTTGAATGTTAAAGACAACATCATCCTCCATATTTATTTCGATATTATTTTCAAATAAAAATTTTCATTAGAAAATATGAGAAAATTCAAAAGAAAATATGCAGGACGATGTTGTCTTTAACATTAAAAACAACATGTTTAATATATATATATATATATATATATATATATATATATATATATATATATATATCAGTCACATAAACATATATATGATTATATGGGTTTTTTATTATTTTTCATATTTATTATTTTATTATTGTCAAATTTCATGAGTTCTTGCTATTACCTTAACCAGTTTTGATGCAATTGATTTTGTTCGGTTTTTTAATGTTTCGGACTTAACATTACTTGCGACAAGTTTTATTTCAAAAGATCTTTTCTTGAATATTACTCTCCATTTTATTATGCTAAAACCATAAAGTCGGAAAATTAAAAAAAATATATATATATATACATATAAACAAACATATTAAAAAGAGATGGAAGAGCAAGGATAATAACAAAATTACATACCGTGAAGTAGTGGATGTAAAAATATCATAACAAAAAAGGCTTTCTGTTCATCGATCCTCACTGTTTATAAAAATTGGGGACAAAAAAAGCACAATATTCGTTCGTATTATGTCAGTGGAAAACGTGAGCTCAACAAGTGGAGATGACCTGCCCTCCTGGAGATGAGCATTAGACATGCTAATGGAAGGCAGATTACTTTCCTCGAATGTAAATGACTTCAATAACCTTTAGTTTTTTACATTTTATATTTGGATTTATGTATGATTTTATTATTGTCTGAGCGAAGGATTTTAATATAACCTTGCTTGTTCAGGTATATGACATGTAAGCATTCTTGAAATAGTGGTTGTACTATGGTCTAATCGATATGATAAGACACAGGCGCACGCGCACACACACACACATATATATATGTATATATTAAAAGAAAATGATAAATAATTTTTATATAACGTTAGGAAAAAGGAATATTAATAACAAAGTGGGAAAAGTTTTGATTGAACTGAAGATCTTCTATTATCATGATATAGGATAGTTAATAACATTTAAGAACAATTACGACTAGGTAGTGAGTTCGATCCTCACTGGGTGCCCCATACTTACGGCGTTTTTCCACATCTAAGCTCCACTTGGAAAATCTCTATATGTGAGTGTGTAATATATACATATATATATATATATATATATATATATATATATATATATATATATATATATATATATGTATAAATATAAAAGTGAACATTGAAAACACTTAGAGGCGACAGGCTGTGTCATGCTAGGCGCAATCGTCAGGCCAGACGATTGCGTCTAGCATGAAACAGGGTGTCACCTCTAAGTGTTGATTTCCATGTTCACTTTTATATTTATACACGCTCTATCTCTGATATTGACCACTTTATCCCATAAATATACCACACCTTAAGAATATATTTCTTCATATATATATATATATATATATATATATATATATATATATATATATATATATATAAACGGCTCAAATATCCCTCCAATCGATCAAACCATCAAATCGTTGAAGCACTCCTCGCAAGAGGAAACGTTTCTCCTTGCGTGTGATGTTTGATCGATTTGAACCTTCTAAAACCCTTTATTCTGCATTCAACACTATCACTTGAGAAGACACCAGAAGTGTTGAAACAAATGTTTATATTTGTAGTGATTTTATAAAATATTTATGTTATAAGTTTCGAATAAACTATATTTGCTCTAGTCTGTATTGAGCACTATTTTAAGAATAGTATTTTTTAGTTATTGGAATTTATTGAGTATACACCAATCCTATACTCTTGTATATATATATATATATATATATATATATATATATATATATATATATATATATATATATATATATATATATATGTTGTATAAGAGTAAGTGTCGTTGCCGACACTGTGGTTTCAAATTAGATAGCCAGTGAGTAACATTGGCGATTAAGTAGATCACATGATCATAAAGGAAGTCAATAAATAGGAAGTAGCGTGATGACTATACGATCACTGTTAACTCTTCTTGTCTATCCACTATTGCTATACATTCAGTCTCTCTATTCTACTACTATACGGATTATGATTCTCTTCTGATCTATATACTATTTGGCGATTACTGCTTGAACAATTATTACTAGGGCAGATATTATTGGAAGGCATTACTACTAGTACTGGCGTTTACGAAGTCTCGAATAGAAGGGATATTTTTGGAAGTGATAGCAAAAGTGACAAGCGAAGCCATTCAACATGATACACACACAAACACACACACACAAATATATATATATATATATATATATATATATATATATATATTGGTAAGAGTTAAAATTGACGTTTTGAAGCTTTTTTTAAATAGTAACTGATAATTCTGAGGTATTTGTGAGGATCGTTGACTTCGATATAACTAGATAATTATATTTTTAATGGCCTTTTCATCTTGGTTATAATTAGGGTACATCTGGATACAATCATATCCTTTTTCGCAGTCTTTGCTGATATCAAGATGATTGCTTATATTATTTTTTCTAAATTTCTTTCAAGTCAATTTTATTTATTCATCAGCAACATGGTTTGGGAAGAATGTTGATCAGTACCTGTTTTATGTTGCTTTATCGAAAAATAAATAAACGACAAATTCTCTCTGTCCGTCTGTGTGTCTGAAACGCTTTTAACTCGGGCCACACTTGCCATATATAGATATATTATACCACCAAATTATAATTATTTGGAATCAGGATAACTGAAGATCTGCCCTTCATTAGCTGCTTGAACATCCAGCATTGGGATTTTTGTCCGGATAAGAAGGGGGCAGTTAATAATTCAAATTTTAAGATAACTGAAAAAACGACTTAATTCATATTGAGTTTTAATGCAATTGTTTTGTTTTCAATTCTGTTTAAAATATCTCCAAAACTTTGTGAATTGAGGAAATCAATTTTAATTCTTCAAAATGCCGAGGAATCAATGTGAGAGGTTTTGTGACGTGGGGGTTTGAAGTTCCGCAGAGTTTGTGATTTAAAGAACTCACCTCAATTGAAGATCCAAGGAGTTTGTGATTTGAAGAACTCAATTTTTGACTTGATTTGGAATTTTGGCCCACTTCGGAGTTTTGGCCCAAATCGGTCTTTTGGCTGGAATCGGATTATAGCCCAAATCAGAGATGAAGTTACGATTTGAAGTTTCATGGACTTAATTCAAATTTATTTCTTTAAAATTCTCATTGCTGTTTTCTAAGCTGGATCAGTGGTAACTTTAGTTTTGGATTTAATTCACAATTTTATGCTAGCTGTTTGTAAAATAATAGGCCCCAAGAAGAAATCGATTTCCCACGGTTCGAAATTGTAGGTAATAATTAGAATTTTTAATTTGTTTAATAGCAAATGATAAATGTAAGGTATTTATTAGTAATGTTAACTGTTATATACCTGCGAATTATATATATATATATATATATATATATATATATATATATATATATATATATATATATATATTGCTCATTGCCAATGCTAGGATTTACTAACACCTTCAGAAAAATCGGAGATATAATTAGGAAAAAATAAACACAACACTAATTTAAATGCCGATATTTATCAAATAAATTGTTTACAATGTAAAAATGTTTATGTGGTGGGGACCTGGCGTGATCTAAAAACGCGCATCGACGAACCCAAGGGAGATTTGCGTTTAGACAAACTGTCAAATTCCCTTGTTATACACAGTGATAATGCTAGCTATAATTTTAATTTTACTAAGGCCATCCTAATTTTTTAAAAAAACTCATTCTCTAAGGAAAATATTTTGAAAGCTTAATAACATTATTACTAACCATAAACACGCGCTCAAATTTTACATTACATCGCCATCTTATTTTGACTCCATATTTATAGGATCTAACTAATGTCTAATACATATAGCACATCTAGTACACATAGCACGTACATAAAAACAGCCCCAGATTAATAGAATAAGATTATGCCGATAAACCACAAACGAAAGTGAAAACATTAAAACTCCTACTAGACAGACACACATACACAATTACGAATACGCATTACCATCCGATCCCCACCCAGACAAGCGTAAATATTTTTGTGATGTCAAAGAACACTCTCTGCCACTTTTGTGATGCTAACTAATACACGTTGTCACTTTCGTAATGCTCGTTGTAGTAGAGACTATGTAATCGCAGATTTCACCTATAGTAACGCCGTTGAACAATACTGGTGTCAGACGCCTACGAATAATCTCACACGAATAGTACTTGCACGAAAATACTCACTTGAATTTTAATTCGTATAGTTCATCAACATTATCTGAACTCCATTCTTACACACAAAGATATATACATCCATATATATATATATATATATTGATAATATTAGTGGTCAATATATATATATATATATATATATATATATATATATATATATATATATATATATGCAGAAATATAGTCTTAAAGTGTGCTATATTTATGGGGTAAAGTGCTCAATATCAGAGATAGAGCGTGTGTAAATATAAAAGTGGACATGGAAGTCAGCACTTAGAGGCGACATAGTAAATATGTGAACAGCACAATGCTTTCTAAGTATATCTGGGAAATAAAAAACAAAACACACACCACACCAAAAATATCTTGGAAAATAAGGAAAAAATCATCAGCCTACAACAACCTATCAAAAACCTGCAAACTTTGCTTGGAGGAAAAAATAGCTATCATTACCTTCCCAGATGAAAATAAATTATTAAATAAAAGATCCGAGCTAATCTCAGAATGTAGACATGAAAACAAATTTTTACTACGTAACTTAAAATAGAAAAATAAACAAATATATAAACAAACAACAATAAAATAAGCAAAATAAATTACTCCAAACAAATCATAAAACCACACCTGTTAGAATATACGAAATAAAATCAAAACAAAAGAACGGACGAAAGTTATAACTGTTATACAAATAAAAATAATAATAAAACAACAAAAAAAAAAAAAAAAAAAAAACCATTAATAAAAGATAATATACTACGTTACTTAAAAACCGAAAGCCAAAAAGATATAGTGTAACAAATAAATAACAACAAGTATAATAAATCGATCTAAATACATCCAAATATATAAATAAACTAACAACCGATTACGATAAACTAGCCGTTTAAAAAACAAAACAAAACAAAAACAAATAAAGATAACCAACCTAAATAGATAAATTAAAAACTGTTCCCACCTAAATAATAGTCAGAAAAAACCACAAATTCAACAAACAGATTTAATCAATGACAAATAAACAAATATATAAGATAAAAAATAAAAATGAAAATAAATAAAAACAAGCAAAACAATTTGACCCAAATAAATAAGCGAACAAGCGATTTCCGGTAATGACGGCCATTATAGACTACCAACAATAAGCTATATAAACAAATTTTTACTACGTTAACCAAAAACACCGATCAAAATAAAAGAATAAATAAATAAATATATAAGATAAAAAATAAAAATAAAAATAAAAAAACAAACAAAAAACAAGCAAAACAATTTGACATAAATAAATAAACAAATAAGCCACTTCCGGTAAAAGTAACCGCCAAAATAGACTACCCATAATGCACCACTGACCCTTATATAAATAGCCGAGAAAAATAACAGCACTAGTCGCCTGACGATTGCACTAGCATGAAACAGACTGTCGCCTCTAAATGCTGACTTCCATGTCCACTTTTATATATATATATATATATATATATATATATATATATATATATATATATATATAAATTCTCAAGGAGATAGAATATAATAAGAGTAAGATTATAATATAAAAGGCTCAAACACTAATATTCCATGGTTATAATTTATTACATTGGAATCGTAATTACGATCCAATTCATCAAACCTACAAATTCAAAAACTGGGAATGAAAGATATTGGTTGCTATTTGAATTTGTCGGTCTGATGAATTGGATCGTGATTTCGATTCCAATATAATAAATTATAACCATGGAATATTAGTGTTTGAGCCTTTTATCTTATATATATATATATATATATATATATATATATATATATATATATATATATATATATATATATATATATATGTTTATGCGGAAATTGTTTGAGAAAGAGTGAAAAGTTTACGTATGACGCGTTTCGTCCTCAGGACTCCATTGGACAAAATTTATGTTGGTAGGACTACACATGCGCATGACAGATTTAAATATTTTTTTTATGTAGCCGAATGCATTTAGGGTCTTTTTTATTTCACACAGTTTTGTAAGTAGGTATTCCACAAATGTGATATTTGAAGATCTGCGAGGAATGGTAAAAATGTTGTAAGAGCCAGGGGGCACAGTTACTGTAGATATCCTTGCCATTAGGGCATACTCTAGACATTTACGTCGTAGTGAATTATTTTCTCCTTCGATCAATATATCATTTTCATGTCAAATTTATGGTCAGTCTCGTTATGGTGTACAACGAACTATCTGACGTATTATGAAAAATGTCCCTTTTGTTTTCATATAGTTGTTTATTTGGATTCCTTGATATTTTTCCTATGTTTTTTGTGACAAATATTACAGGCGAGATAGTAAACTCCCCACTCAGATTTTAGCTGATTTTATTTAGTATTCACTACGTCTTTTATTGTTTTAGATGTAGTAGTAACCATTTTTTGTTGAGTTCAGATAGATTCTTTTCGATTACAGATGTGATAAAATTAATAGGTAGGATAATATATTTTTTGATTCAGTGGATTTCTCAGGAGGTCCATTTTTGTTTTGGAATATTTTATAGAACTTTTGTTTCGCACTGATTATAAAATAATTAGGGTACAAGAGAAGTTTGAAAGTGTTTTCTATGTATTTCTCCTCTTAGTGTAAATAATGCGGGGTGCATATTCTTAGTGCTCTTAGTTAGAATCCGATGATTATGCCGGATCTTATTTTGCTGTTACGACGTGAATAGAAATTTATTAGGTCGTTTTTGTTGGTTGATTTCCGGTGGGCACTTAATTTTAAACTGTTGTTAACACGGTGTGGTGTGATATTTAGGTACTGTAAGGAATTGTGTTCTTCTATTTCGTATATAAATAGCATTGTGTTTAGATGTTTTCAGTTGATCTACTAGGTCAGGTAAATCAGTATCAGTATAAGAAGAGTATCATCAGTATAACGGAAGTATGTTGATTGTTTGGGTAAAATATTTTGGAAAGAATCAGATCCAAGAAATTCTAAGAAGATACATGCTTTCATGCCACTGAGAGGTGATCCCATTGTTTATAGCAATTATTATTAAATGGGAGTAGCATTGATTGGTGATGAAGCAGCAGATTTTTATTTTATCTGTTGATAAAGAAAGCTTTATCTTTGATTGTGTTAGATGATTTCTTTTAGGAGATTTAGGCATTTTT
>OZ038481.1:10693149-10759435 GCA_964036315.1 Acanthosepion esculentum | reverse complement strand
AGAAAGCAAACATTTTTATCCTGTATCTGTAACGACGGATCGTATGTACAAGTCCAAATTAAGGACATCCATTCATTGTGACTGGTTGTACTACTTAAGCCCATTATGTTTCATGTGTCTCATTTTTAGACTTCCGCTATTATACGACCCAGATAGTTAAACTTCTGTACTAGCCTGATATTGCCGTCCCCAGTACGTAGCCGACACATTTTGCTGACGACCATGCTTTCTGTCTTATATGGTTAAGAGTTTTTTTCTTGATTTATGTATGAGTTACTCAACCTGGATCAGTGGTTAGCGAGGCTGATAGAGGCGTTGACCATGGCTATTGATTGATGAGTTCTAACCTCATTGGGCACCCTATACAATATTAAATAGACCAAGAGTGCTGGACATTTGATAAATTCAACCAACCTAACATTCCTTTATGTATTGCATAAGTTTTACTAAGGAAATGATTTAAACATCAGGGAAATGATTTTCAATGGCAAGCATTCTTGGCGGAATAAAATGATCATGCAGACACATAGCGAAAATGCGTATATCTAACATCAGACAATTATGTGCCATGCGTGATACACGCTTAGACGATCATGTAACTTTCGATACACGAATGAAGAGGCAGATAGTTTCGCGAAATAGGTTGTCATCTTTTGCGGTAGATCGGTTGCTATCCAAGGCTGCAGAAACCGGTATGTCCTGCTATTTGCCAATAGCTAGAGCGGGGAGAAGGAATGGATTCATACCTTTCCCAAGGGAATTAGCACGTAAGTGAATGTAATGGATTCGACTGGAATTCGAACTCGGCTCTCCGATTCCTCAATCCGAGCCACAGTCCATTACTCTTCCATGCCTCCTAATAAGCACACATAATCATAAGAAAGAAAGAAGAGATGGATTCATACCTTTCCCAAGGGTATTAGCACGTAAGTGAATGTAATGGATTCGACTGGAATTCGAACTCGGCTCTCCGATTCCTCAATACGAGCCACAATCCATTACACTTCCATGCCTCCTAATAAGCAAACATAATCATAAGAAAGAAAGAAGAGATGGATTCATGCCTTTCCCAAGGGTATTAGCACGTAAGTGAATGTAATGGATTCGACTGGAATTCGAACTCGGCTCTCCGATTCCTCAATCCGGGACACAATCCATTACTCTTCCATGCCTCCTAATAAGCACACATAATCATAAGAAAGAAAGAAGAGATGGATTCATACCTTTCCCAAGGGTATTAGCACGTAAGTGAATGTAATGGATTCGACTGGAATTCGAACTCGGCTCTCCGATTCCTCAATCCGAGCCACAATCCATTACTCTTCCATGCCTCCTAATAAGCACACATAATCATAAGAAAGAAAGAAGAGATGGATTCATATCTTTCCCAAGGGTATTAGCACGTAAGTGAATGTAATGGATTCGACAGGAATTCGAACTCGGCTCTCCGATTCCTCAATCCGAGCCACAATCCATTACACTTCCATGCCTCCTAATAAGCACACATAATCATAAGAAAGAAAGAAGAGATGGATTCATACCTTTCCCAAGGGTATTAGCACGTAAGTGAATGTAATGGATTCGACTGGAATTCGAACTCGGCTCTCCGATTCCTCAATCCGAGCCACAATCCATTACACTTCCATGCCTCCTAATAAGCACACATAATCATAAGAAAGAAAGAGATGGATGAACAATAGTAAAAGTTTTCAGATCCATAACAGAGAAGCTTTCTTGAAAGGGTTCCAAATCTTCTAACATGACTCTATCTAATACATATTTATGATTTATTTACTTTTTAATCGGTTCACCTCAAGCAAGGCAATAAAGCAACTAAGACGCCAGCGGGTTACTGCCTGTGAAAGAATATGATAAAGTGAAAAAGATTATTCAGGAGAGAGAACCACAAAGGAATAGAAATTAAAACGACATAAGATAGCGATTGATATTGAATTTAAATTTTGGTTGAAAACTCCTTCTTAATGTATTTTGTTTTCATTTTCTTTCTCTTATTAGCTTGTTTTGATGAATCTCACTTGATTAAATCATTTAATCCCAAGCAAGGCAATAAAGCTCACTAAGGCGTTTACTGTGTGTGAGAGTATATGAGAAAAAAAAACTTTATGGAGAGAGAACAATAAAAGAATAAGAATTAAGAAGGCAGAAGATAATAATTGACATTGCATTTAAATCTTTAAAGATCAAAGTTGACTGGAAAGCAAGAAGCTGCCGGAAGAGACTTCCACAAGTAAGAAGTACGAGAGAAGAAACTTTTAGCATAGAACTTACGGTCATATCGAGCAATTTCTACTTTAAACCGATGAGACCTTGCCGCCAATCTAGTACTGCACTTGAATTCGCAGTCGAGTTACCAAAGAGGAAAGTTCATCAGAAAAAAATTACTATGAAAATATTTATATAAATGACAAAGATGAGCTAAATTAGTGCAGTGTGGAAAGTGACTGTAGCTGAGAATACCAGGTCAAGACTGATATCATAGCAGATTCTTCTTTGGATTTTGTCAAGAATCTATAAATACATAGCAGAAGGACCAGACCGGATATGACAGCAATATTCAATGCATGGACGAATGGTATAAGCTAGAATCTGGCTAGAAAAAAACGAAAAACATGCGCATTAGTTTTGCTTGTGAAACACGTAAACACATTATACATTCACCACACTAAGGTTCATTTAAATTAATCTATGAGACAAAATGATTTTGATATCAGAACGACGATAATCTTAACGGTGAATAATTCCCCCCACCGCCTTGTGCTTTCAGATTCTGACAGCTTAGTATACCAGCAAAGTGTGTTACGATCCAGTGCACACACAGGAGCTATAGATTTGAATGACTTCAAGATAATAAATATTTATGAATAATCAAACGGTATTCAGAAGTCCTTGTTAATGTCAATGATGACTGATCTATTCCAGCTAAGTGAATAGAAAGGGAACAACGACCTAAACCCGGGAATGGATGGTATTTACCGGCTTGGCAGCTGCAAACGTCTTTCTCCATAGACAATGATACCTTGGATAAATGGCGGAAAGATGGAAATCGGACATTATCTTAAGCACGCTTATATCCCATGCAAGTCGCTGTTATGTTCCAAGTCAGGAAAAGAGAGAATACTCAAGCAATTGGGTTCCTTTCGCTGTTTAGGACGGAGGAAGCAGCTGTATTTGTTCAGATTTACCGCCTTATTTACTCAGGTCACAAAGAGAAAAAATGGCTGTTGCCTTATTAGGTATCCAGAATTAGATTTTTCATTTTTTTTTATATATATATATATGACAATTTTTAAAAAAGAAGAAGAAAAGAGAAACAGAGAAAAAGACAATTGTCATCGGAGATTTCTCCTTATTTATAATTCAAGTCGACATAGAGTCGTGCATTTACTGCAAAGCTGTTTGCAATTAGTTTTAGAGTTGCTATAGAAGAGCAAAGCGTGGGCTACTGCAGATCGAGTTATCTACAGACCTTCAGAATTCTGAATATAAAAATATTAGCTTTTATTCTTCTATAATTATTCTAAAGAAAAATTTCTGTATCTTTTTTTGTACAGAGTTCTGCTAAACTAACTACCAAAAAACGATTAAAACACTTCGAGGGACTTAACAACTAAAGAACACATTATATTCCTCGCCTTTTCTGTTATTAAAATATATGAACGAAAGTTATCCTGCCTGCTTTTACTATGCTTGAAATACACCCCCTATATATATATATATATATATATATATGTGTGTGTGTGTGTGTGTGCTTGTGTGTGTGCGTGACAATTATATATATATATATATATATATATATATATATATATATATTAATACATGTTTCATTAAATAATATAGATAAGTGTTGTCTATATATTTTATGTAAGTTTTTTTCATATAGTCTGATAAGCTTAATAACATTATCATTAAACAATGAAAGAAAATCACAATGTGGATACATATTTTTTTTTTAATCCAATCTAAGTTTTCTATACTTAAACATGAAAACAATAAACAAAAACTAAAAATTCTTGAAGCTATATACATAAAACAGTTGAAACCTAACCTGAACAAAATAAACTATGAAATCTCCAAAAATATCCTTAAATGCCTATAATTAGTAACAGAAGTCATTGGTTCATACCAACGGCTTTCCATACTCAATACTCATCGGATTCACTCTCGCGTGGTCGTGTGTGACGTCATGAGCTGTTGTGCGATTTTCGCTTTCAGCGTTTTATATGCACGTGTTTATCGTTGCTTGGAAATCATCCATGTAAACAAATAAGACTATCATCAATTTCGTGTTCGTGTATTGCTTAAATATATTGTGTAATTGTCATCTTTGATAATGGCTTATGTAAGCCGAAAGCTTAGATTGGATTAAAAAAATATGTATCAATATTGTGATTTTCTTTCATTGTTTAATGATAATGTTATTAAGCTTATCAGACGATATGAAAAAAACTTGCATAAAATATATAGACAACACTTATCTATATTATTTAATGAAACATGTATTAATGAAAAAATGCTGCCTAAATACACACAATATATATATATATATATATATATATATATATATATATATATATATATATATATATATGTATGTATGTATGTATGTAATTGTTGATATTCCCTGACGAGTGGAAGGAGTGATTGGTTTTCTTCTACGACTCTATAAAGTTGAGATGCTGAAGCCAACACCAGTCAGCTAAGCGACAAATTTTATATTTGTATAAAGCCCAAATATTTTGTTTATACAGGTTTTGTTGAAGAACAACGACGAAAATATTTGGTAACTTTATTTCTAATTTATTTTCCCTATAGTTGGGACATTTTTTTAGCTACGGTTACATATATAGACATAAATAGTCCAACTGAGTACTTTCAAAGACTTTTGGGCATTTTGTACTATTTTCTACTAGCGCAGGTTATTACGGTTATTCATAAGATATTTTGCGTCGTATACTTTATATAATATTATTGTAATATATTTTCCATGTTTGAGCCTAAATATTATATTATTTTATTGATGGTAGATTGTTTAGTTTTTATGCTTAACGATTCTCGTAGACATTTTTACAGATTATTTGATATGTTAGATTTGGGATATTGGTAAATATTTTTCGGATTTCCTGTTTTTCTCCTTTTTTGTTGGTTAACGGATAAGTGAATTAATTGAGCTATTATTAGATAAATGATAAAAATAAACAGATTTAAATAAATAATAAACTCCACATTACCAGGGATACAATAAAAAACTAAAAAAAAAAGAAATCGATGTTTTCGATGAATTCGTTTGCCAAGAATATCAATTCAAATAGCACGTACATAGATTTCACAACCACTACATTATCAGAGCGTTTAACCTGCCATTTATCAGTCCATTAGCTCAAATAAATCCCATTGGGGAATCTACGTAATGAGCTGATGTTAATGAATGCCAAGTAAGAACAAACATTGATTTGGGAAAATGAGGGCTCAGTTTATCATTGATATTTTTACGCTTCTTTGAGGACTTTACACGTAAAATGCTTCCCAAGCCTTAGCCTTTTGAACAGCAATATTTCTTTATTAAGTCGCTTGATTCACTTGTTGAGACATAACACTCATATATAACGTGTGGCTTTTCACATGAACGTCTGTGACATACACCAATATTAGGTTCTCTTTTTATGTCGAAAATTAAACGTCTTGCATCGCAAAGCGGTGAGGAAATATCCTTTAATTTAGGTTTGGTTTGGTTTGGTTTGTTTTACAGCATATCAAAACCTCAATGGGTCATTTAATGCCGACAACTTTTTTTCCTGGTAATATTTTTGTTTTGTCAAAAATCTATTTCTGTTAATATTTTTTTCCTCAAAAATGTATAGCTGATAATATTATTTTTTCAAAAACGTATAGCTGGTAATATTTTTTTCCAAAAACGTATAGCTGCTAATATCACTTTTTCAAAACGTACAGCTGGAAACATTATTCTTTCAAAAACGTATAGCTGGTAATACTATTTTTCCAAAAACATATAGCCGGCAACACTATTCTTTAAAAAAACGTATAGCTGGTAATATTTATTCAAAAACGTACAGCTGGCAACATTATTTTTTAAAAATAGTACAGCTGGAAACATTATTCTTTCAAAAACGTATAGCAGGTAATACTATTTTTCGAAAAACGTATAGCCGGCAAAACTATTCTTTAAAAAAGCGTATAGCTGGTAATATTGTTTCAAAAACGTACAGCTGAGAAAATTATTTTTTCAAAAACACATTATCAGAGGCTTTGCTGTTGGACGTAGTTTATCGTCTTACCCAGGACGCGGATGTAGTTTATCGTTATACCCATGACGCCGATTTAGTTTATCGTCATACGCAGGACGCCTTTTATTTGATCTTTATGCAGAGATTGTAAACACTTAGAAAAGATTCAATGGTTTAAATCCTCCAGTTGTTCAAATCTAATGTGTTCATCACGATCGTATTTCTTCACCAACGTAAATCCTTTGGATTAATAATAATAAGCCGGTTTGTAACCAGGAAGTTGCTTATCTCTTTAATAAACATAGAAAATGTATTGAAATCTTTTGTGAGGCTAGTATTGTTCTTGTAGAGACGTAGGCCCTCACAGCCTATCGAAAAAAAACAAAAAAACAAACAAAATATTTCGGGATTAATGATGTTCCTCGGAATTCATTTTGTTTTATTCTGTTACTGAATAATCAGAATTTTAATGAATTAAAAAGTACTCAGCGTAAGAAGTCATGGCCTGTTAGCGGCGATGAAAGGTCGGTTGTTGAGCAACAGCACTTATATACTCAAGAGGAAAAACATTTGAATGATTTCTTGCAAAAGCAGGTGATTTGACGTGTTTTACAATTGTTTTAGCATAAATGTAAAAAGTTATAAGTTTAAATAAATTGACTGCGTTGCTTTTGAAGCAAAGCAAAAAGACGTCCATTGTTTTCCAGCAAGTGGATGAATAGAATTTTCTTTTCTCTCTTTTTATTCTCTGTATATAAAATGTATAAGATTTCAGTCAGAAACATTTTGTATAGCATTCCTGGCTCTTTAATCTTACTTTTGTTTTCTTCTGTTTTCCGACACAGTGCAAACACAATGGAGTATTATTGGTAATTTTGATCTTATTTTTTATGCGCGGACACAGCAAAAGAACGATAAAATATCTGGTTTGTACAAAGAATGATTCCACAACAAAATCAATGCTACTTACACTGATTAAATTGGGTTTTGCCGGTTTTTGCTTTCTCGTTCCTGGGAATTCCAAAGATATACTTTTAAACAATCTGATAATAAATTTCAGTGTTTTCTTATCACAGTTGTCCCTTACTTCTTGTGCCGCATCTTTGGTAAACGTAAGTGATCAAGGTGTGAGTAAATTGGCGTCTCGTACCGTATTGGGAATAAGAACCTGAAACGAGACGTAAGAAAATATAAAAACAAGTTTTGAAAGTTTTCTTTGTAAAAAGGGTAATAAAAAATATGACAAAGTACAGGCGAAAGATATACTAAACGCCATATTATATAATTAAGAGAATCTGTCGTATGAGATCGTCGGATACCCTTTTCGTTTTATAAATACACTGTTTAAATAATAGAATACCATCTTAGTCTTTCTTTCTTTTTATGAACTGTGTTTTTTCAGGCTCTCCACTCCCCCATCCCTTATAGCTCTCATTAAATTTCGTGCCTCTGCCAACTTCCCCAAACCACGTTCTGCCATCCACTTGCTTAAGCCCGCCACGTATGTCATGCATTGTTTTCCCTTGTTTATTTTTCACTCTATTCGACCTGTGAGTATCAGATTTTCCAAGCCTTCCTTTCCCATTACGTGCCACAGAAGTTTCATCTGCCCCTTCCTTATTTTAAGTATAAGCCTCTTCCTTTTTTTGTATTCTCTCCT
Source organism: Acanthosepion esculentum (assembly GCA_964036315.1). Taxonomy (NCBI): domain Eukaryota; kingdom Metazoa; phylum Mollusca; class Cephalopoda; order Sepiida; family Sepiidae; genus Acanthosepion; species Acanthosepion esculentum. Next base: position 10,751,512 of record OZ038481.1, on the reverse strand, counting down.
AGACCTCACACGGTCGGTCGGTCCATGATATCTTTAGAACTACATCTCCGCTGCCTCGAGACTCTTCTTCAACATTCGCTATCGTATAGAATGACAGATGTCACGTAGCAGCTCAGTACTCTTTTTTGTCACCAAAGAAATCCTCCTGTTTCGCTGTACTCTGCCCAGCTTCTGGAATCCATCCTTTGCCATCCCAATCTGTCTTCGGACCTCAGCGTCGCATCTACCGTCCACCGTCAAAACATTTCCCAGATATTTAAACTTCCGCACTTGCTTGACTTTAGTGTCCCCCACCTTCAAATCGCATTTCGAGCTCATCCTTTTACTGATGATCATTCATTCTGCCTTCTTGTAGTTTATGGTTAGTCTCTTCTTTCTCGCTCTCACTCGCTGCCTTCTGTAGGAGGTTTCGTAATTTCTTTTCCGTGTCTGCTATCAGTATTGTGTGATCCGTGAATCTTAAGTTGGTAAGACCGTGGCCGCCAATGACGATATACTTCTTAAAATGAATAATATATACATATAAAACAGTTATCAATAGTATTACTAATGGAAATAAATAGGAAGATAAGAAATTGTATTGGTCTGGATAACAAATATAGTACTAGTACCAGAGATTGCTAGTGTAGATAAGAATATCCGATGACTATGAAGTCACGTACTCTTTGATTTATTCATTATCAGGTGTTAGCAGATAATGGGGAGACTGTATAAATCGTGGAGTGATAATCATACACCATCTGAAATATCTTTAGAATACTTTGCAAACGCATTTTTGGAACTTCGAAGCCACCCGCTAATTTCATTGTTTTCTTCTTGTCTTGGATGGATTTCAGTTAAAATGATTCAATTATTAATAAATTATCCTCGTGCTGAAGTGAGGCTACATAGTAAATACATACCTTTCGTCAGTACCTTTGTGTTGGCATTTTGATGTTAATTAACACATAACATGTATGGTGTTTATGTTTGGTACATTGATAATACTCACTTCAGTAGATAGCAGTCATACATGGTAGTTCTTCTTTTAAAGAGGGTCTGCTAAGGATTTTGTCATATTCCTTGTTTGTAACTGTTATATACCATGCTAATAGGAATATGGAATAGACAAACACGGTGGATAAATAGTAACAGATTTATTCTAGATACCAGTACAAGCAAGGAAGTAATAGTTATGCGCACGGTCGTCGCAAGTCAGTACAGTTGTGTACGTGCTGTTATCGGAAGGCCGCTAGTTCTTGCAGATCCCAGCTCGACGCTATTTAGCAACTGCCCCATGCAGTCACATGTGGCACAAGGCCGAATTTAATGTAGGGTTCCCGAGCCCGTAGGCTCGGCCAAAAAATCCCCGTAGACCCCGCATAAACGGGATCGGGTCAGTCTACCTCCCCGGAAGAGACTCTGCCCTTCGGCATAGCCTCGTCCGGGTTCCTCTCTGCCCGAAGGTAGAGAGTTCGACCAGCACAGCTGGGAAAAATCCCAGCTCGACGCTATTTAGCAACTGCCACACGCAGTCACATGTGACACAAGGCCGAATTTAATGTGGAGTTTCCGAGCCCGTAGACTCGGCCAAAAAATCACCGTACACCCCGCTTAAAGGGGATCGGGTCTGCCTACCTCCCCGGACAAGACTCTGCCCGAAGGCACAGTTTCGTTCGGGTTCCTCTCTGCCCGAAGGCAGACAGTTTGACCAGTTCAGCTGGAAAAGATCCCAGCTCGACAGTATTTACTTTCCCCACCACGAGGGACAGATGTGGTACAAGACCCGGTTTAAAATGGGGTATTCCCGAGCCCGTAGGCTCGGCCAAAAAATGCCTATAGATCCCGTATAAACGGGATTGGCTTGGTCAACCTCCCCGAACGACACTCTGCCCTTTGGCGGAGCCTTGATCGGGTTCCTCTCTGCCCGAAGGCAGAGAGTTCGACCAGTTCAGCTGGAAAAGATCCCAGCTCGACTCTCCTGTCCGCTGTTCTAACGGATACTTATAGGTGGTTACTACCTATACTGCATCCATTCATGGGGTGGGGGGTTATTCCATCAGATCAATAACTTTCTTTACTGTACCCATGGATACAATGATTTTGAACTTAAAAGTAGTTTTAATCTGCCACATTTTTTCGTTTTCAAGGATTTTATCTTTATATATTTTTTCATATACTTTAACAAATATATTTTGAACAGAAATGTATATTTCTCTTTGAATTTCTGGGATAAGGATTTATTATTTACGCTGATTGCACTCAGACTCTTGTCCACACCTTTGTTGTTGTTACCAAAATGTTTTGGTCATTGTGCCCTCCGGTCTTCATCAAGGGTATATCGATCCTGGTAACCTACAAAAATACCGACCTAAACCCTTTATCGAATCGAGAACAATCTACCCGCGTATATTAAACAAAGGCTTCAGTTCGGAATTCCTTGTAAGCCACAGCAATCGATATTCAGCTGATAAAAGCCTAAGGATAAAACTGCCGAAACATTGGCAAAAATGGGGACAATAGGGCGAATGAAAATAATGAAAACTCTGTATCTGCTAAAGACTTATTATTATAATCATCAAGATCATTATCGTCATCATTTATATGTTATGTTTCTGGCTTTGTAGTCTGTAGAGTCGGGTTCAAACTATGGTCATTATGCCCTATCGGAGAATTTTTATTTAATTGATAGAACCTTTCTTAGTATATGGATTTTTCCTAATAGTTTGATCTTCTGGGAAACTTGTAGGTTGATGTTGCCTGGGACACTGTTAATAAACGTTTCCATTCCTTTTCTCACGAGACCAAGAGCTCCGATTACTATGTGTACAGTCTCAGTCTTCATCCTCCACATCCTGTTAATTTCGATCTCCAGGTCCTTGTATTTGGATAATTTCTCGATAATTTTCATGGAGTTGTTTCTGTCAGATGCTATCGCTATGTCAGTTAGCATATACTTTCTAATTGTCTTGTCTTTTGTGATAATATTAGGCTCGTTGTCTTTTATTTCGCTGTCAGTTTGAATTGTCGTGTCCAAAAGGATAGTTACATCGTTATTTTGGGTAAATGAGTTTACTTGGTGCTCATACCATCTCTCAGTGGTTTTGATTTTGTACTTCTTGCATATCTTCCAGTAAACATGTCATAACCTTGTTATGTCTGTGGGTATATTCATTTTTCCTAGTTCCGGGTATCCTGAGATAATATGGTCGACAGTTTCATCATATTTTCCACAGGTCATCAATTTCGAGTTAGTTTCATCCTACGTATTCTATTTTCCCCTTCGTTCTTCAGTTAGTTATTTAGCCCATATGTTACGCCCTGACAAAACTAATGGTGTTGAGAAAATCCTTCTGATCCCCCAAAAGAACAGAGACTGCTCAGTTCGAGAACAAAAAAAGCAATCGCACTTAACTTGATTTGTGAAATAGATCGCAGTATCCCGCGACAAAATAACAGTCTGATAACCTGGTAACATGGAAGGTAATTAAAAAAAAAAGAAATAGATTTCAGGGATCACGTGGTAACCATGTCCCGTGACCACTCCAATTATAAAAAAGGTTAGTTAGGGATTATGGACATATATATATATATATGGATATTTTACGTTGTTTTAGTGACAGGATCCCTTCCCCAAAGTTTGTAAAAATATTTTGGATCGTATATTTAATTGCGTCTACCGTAAACTTTAAACCTAATAACACAAAAAGAAAGATTTGCGAACATATGTTTATATGGACGTTTGTCCTTGTTTGGGTGTGAGGAAACCACCCCAAAAGATTCGAAAATTATTTTTATGCAACCTGTATACAAGTTGAGTATCTTTCATCCGAAATTACCAAATCTGAAAACCTCTAAAATCCGAAAGTTTTTCAGCTGCTGATATGATTTACCACAAATGAAAAATGTCAGAAAGGCCAGTTACGTCGCCTAGATTAGCACTAGTTTTTTTTTTGTTGTTTTTGCGAACGTCACAGCAACATTTTTCTTCGTGGTTTACTTACCAGATGTTTTGTACTCAGTAAAGATATTGTTAAAAATGTCAAATTCTTGCATTTATATATTTTTGTAAGTGATGGTCATGTATTTTTGTACGCATACAGGAAGTACAAAACATTATCTTTACGTGAAATCTTAATTTCAACACATAAAAATCCGTGTGAACATTACATGACTAGAGTCATTACTCGTATATGTATGTACATCAAATTGATTACATTTTATATGAAGCTACTTTCAGGGTATATATATATATATATATATATATATATATATATATATATATATATATATATATATATATACATTTTTGAATTGGACAGAGTCCGACAATTTATTTAAATAAATTGTCGGACTATGTCCAGTTCAAAAATGTATGACGTCATTTGTTTACATTTGATAAGCTAAGAGCAGATATGAATATGAGATTCATGGAAGATTTAAGTTTAAAGATAGTAAAATCGACCTGGCTAACCGAACGCTTCCCTTTGGCCGAACGGTAAAGGCACGTCACGCGAAATGACGATTCCGTATAGGATACAGGTTCGATTCCTGTCGGAGAACGAAAATTTTCTATGAAAATTTCTCGGACATTAAGGCCGGTAAATATTATTTAATACTGTTTATTATAAACAGAGCATTTGCTTAAATACTTGTATCTATAAAAAGAACGTTAAACATATCAAAAATGTCTTTATATATATATATATATACAAGCAATACAACCCAAGCAAGGTGGGAGTGCCAATAGTACTCAAGGGGTTACAGAGACTGTAAATAAGGAAAATGACTGGGTATAAGGCATTGAGGAAAGGACAAAAGTAACGGAGAATGATAAAAAGGAGAACGGGGATGAAGGCAACAGAAGATGTCGACTGACATTACACTTAAACTTTTGCAGATTATAGTCATCAGGAAAGCAAGTAAGAAGAAGGAAGGTCCACTGTCGGGAAGTGTGAGAGAAGTAGCTGTTGGGAATAGAAGAGGCGGTTATATATAACTGTTTCAATAGTAAAAGCAAATATCTCTGACAAGCGATATAGTTTCTGCTTTGCCCAGTCTACGGCTGATGTGATTACGGCTATAACTGAATATGTATATTAAGCTCTTGATAATAACGGCGAAGCTCGAGCTGTAGGTCTAGATATATCGAAGGCGATTGACAACGTTTGACATGCTGGCCTTCTACGTAAGCCGATCATTTGACTTAATCCAATCATTCCATTCTAAGCGTGAAATGAAGGTTGTCCTGAACGGATTCCTTTCTAGGTCATTCTGGTGTTCCTCAAGTCTCTATCCTTGGTTCAACAATGTTTTTGATCTTCAATGATCTTCATGGCGTCATTAGTTCTCAAGTCGGCATTTACGCAGATGACACTAACATTCACTCCTTCAGTTAAATGTAACCGCCTCTTCTACTCCAACAGCCACTCGCTCTTCCCGACGGTGGAACTCCCTTCCTCTTACTTGCTTCTCTGATAACTATAATCTTCAAAAATTAAAATGTAATATCAATCGACACCTTCTGTTGCCTTCATCTCGGTCTTCTTTTTTCCTTCTCTATTCCTATTTATCCTTTCCTCAACCCCTGAAATATACCCAGTCTTTCTCCTTACTTACACTCTCTGTAGCCCCTTGCTTGGGGTGAAATGCTTTAAAACAAAGATTCAATATATATAGTGTGTGTGTGTGGTCTTCAATTATCGGTGGTTTTGATTTCAGGTGCTACTCGTTGTCAAAACTAGAAATAGATATAATGGCTACAAAAACTAGAGAAGCTGTTATGGTGTTTAAATTCTCGTATAAGCTTGTAGATTCTAGTTAATAATATCGTAAAGAAACAGATTGGAAGAAAAGATTAGTGCAGAAATGGTCTAATGCTATGACTGACATGGATTAATAATACAATGATACCGAATAAATTAGTCCCGTGCGGCAATGCTTACGAGTCAACGCTACCACATTGCGGTCCCTGTTCCTATGAGTAAACTTCAGACGGAGAGTGAATAGATGAATTTATTTTTATAATTTATAATTAGTGTAGAAAGCGTCGGTCGTCCTTCTACAAAACAAATGGATTATGATTCAGTGCAAAATAAATAATCATATTCCTAAAATCTACGGTGACAATAAATCATCTATAATCCTCATGATTATTATCGTATATATATATATATATATATATATATATATATATATATATATATATATATATGTGTGTGTGTGTGTGTGTGTGTGTGTGTGTGTGTGTTTGTGTGTGTAGCGTTTGTGAATGTGTTGTATATATATATATATATATATATATATATATATATATATATGCATTATTAATCCGCGACCCTCAAGGGATTAGACATTTTCTGCATTAATCTTTCTTCCAGTCAGTTTCCTTACGATCTTATTAACCAGAAACTACGAGCTTATACGATCATTCAAACACCATAACAGCTTCTGAAGATCCGTTTAGGTGAAACCTAGGTAGGTTTGGATGTCTCCTTAGTATTATCTTATATATATAAGGAGTCTTAAAATTCTAGGGCAGAGAATGGGCTACAGATGATATCTGAATATCAATTCTTGTTCAAGAGTAGATCTGTAGAGGTAGCGTTTTAAATATATATATGTATGTATATGTGTGTGTATGTGTGGAAAGGAACCCTCAGTGTTCAGGGCAATACTTCCATTTCTGAAGAGTGCATCGTCAGGAAAATCATAGGAAGCAGAACATAAAATTATAGCCGCTAGGTGGGGTGATGGCTGATAAAATTTAGATGTGGGTGGAGGGATTACTCATACGAGGAGTTGTGTTGCTGATTATGGGTTTCCTTCTGAAGTTAATTTTATTTATATATATATATATATATATATATATATATATATATATATATATATATATATATATATATATATATATATATATATATATATATATATATATATATATATATATGCATTGTGACATTTTTTTATGTTTAAACGTTCATTTTATAGATAAAAAATATTTAAGTAAATGCTCTGTTTATAATAAACAGTATTAACAACATTTACAGGCCTGAGTGTCCGAGAAATTCTCAAAGAAAATATGCGTCCTCCGATAGGAAGCGAACCGTCATATAGTCTGACGTGCTTTTACCGACTGAGCCACAGAGGAGCGTTTCGGTTAGCAAGGTCGATTTTACTGTTTTTAAACTAGAATTCTCCATGATTTTCTCACGTACATTCATATCTGCTCGATGCATATCCAAATGTAAACAAATGACGCCACACATTATGAAATGGACAAAGTCCGACAATTATTTTGAGACATTTTTTTTTTTATTTTATAAAAAGAACGTGTAAACGTAAAAAATAATGTCTCCAAATAAAATTCGGACTTTGCATGTTCCGTATAGGATACAGGTTCGATTCCTGTCGGAGGACGCTTTTTTTCTATGAAAATTTCTCGGACGTTCCGGCCGGTAAATTTTGTTAATACGCCTTATTATAAACAAAGCATTTACTTAAATATTTGTATCTATAAAAAGAACTTATAAACATAAAAAAATCTCTCAAAATAATTGTCGGACCTTGTCCATTTCATAATATTTCAGGTCATCCCATTAGTTCTGTCCGAATTTTGAATTTTGAAACAAGTGACGAAATGTTACATTTAATTACAGATTCAATCAACAATGTATTTCCCCTGAGTATCTATGACTTCCTTCCATCTATTAACAAGCTTACTAATTCCATTACTGTAAAATTCTTTTGACTTTGATTCGAAGAACTCACAAATGTCAGTTTTAACCTCTTCCTGTGTTACAAAAACTGTTTCTTCCAAATGATTCTGTAAACTACGAAACAAATGGTAGTCTGAAGGAGCAAGGTCGGAAGAATAAGGTGGAGGAGGAATTTTCTCCCAACCAAGTTCTTCGATCTTTTGTGATTTGATTCTTGCTGTGTGTGGTCGCGCATTGTCCTGATAAAACATCACCCGTTTTCGATTCACTAGAGCAGGGTTTTTTCCCTCAAAGCTTGGTTCAAACGCTCTAATTGCTGACAGTATATTTGAGCATTAATTGTTGCATTAGGTGGTAAGAATTCAAAGTGGATTATTCCTTGGCAATCCCACCAAATTGAAAGAATAACCTTTTGCCCATGAAGTTCCCTTCTCGGCTGTGGCTGAGGTCCTTCCCCTTTACCAAGCCACTGTCTACGACGCTTAACATTTCGATAAAAGATCCATTTTCCGTCGCCAGTCACAAGTCTATCCAAAAGAGATGAAACAAGTTGGCGAGAATGGAGAGAAGAGCAGATGTCAACTCTGGATTTGAGGTTGTTTTCAGACAATTCATGAGGCACCCATTTTCCGAGTTTAGGAACTTTTCCAAGTTGTTGAAGATGACGATGAACAGTTGTATGGTTTGAACTGAGAACCACTGCCAATTCCTCAACTGATAAAGCAGGATTTTCTTCAAGGGCTGCTTCAAGAAGCTTTTCATCAAACTCAACTGGACGTCCGGTTCGATCTTCATCTTCAAGGGTGAAATCTCAACCTCATAATTTTGCAAACCATCTTCTGCAAGTTCTTTCATTCACACATTCCTCTCCACTTCGGCTGCTGAGTTTCCTTTCTTGAGATCATAAAGCATTATGTGCCTCAAATGATTCTTGGGTACTTCCATGTTAGCAGGGTCTTAATGAAACAAAATTTAATTTTATTGTTCTCTGAAATAAATTTGATCAGTTTAAATGCATCTAAACATAAAAATAATGTTCAGCTCCATTAGACATTATAAAATACTTTTAAAATTTCGTTCATTTTAACAAAAAGTTAAAATTCGGACAGAACTTATGGGATGACCTAATATATATATTTTAAAAATGTTCAACCTCAGCGTTGCGACCGCACACTCCAAAAGATGTTTCACAGTTAACAATAACACATTTCCAAAAAACATATTTCGGAGTACATCTTAAATTTCGTTGTCCTGTTATTACCTGATGATGATTGTATGAACAATCGAAAGCTTGTAGTAAAAAAAGACCTTATATAACTGGAATTTATAAACAGGGATCATAACATTCATCAACGGGTTGGAGGTTAATGTATTTTATTAAAAATTGTTTACGAGAGTGATTCTTGACATTTATATCATTAACTTCACTATCTGCTTTTTGTATGAATGATTCATGTAATGTAAATTGAACTATACCACATACTTGATATATATATCTTTCTCCAATGTTATGAATCAACGTTTATCCATCTATCAGTCTCGCTTCTTTACACGTCTTGAGAGCACAATATACCCTCATCTTTGACTCATAATTTAGGAGGGGAAAGATAGATTCGTATCTTTCTCAAGTGCAATCGTGAGAAAATAAGCGCGACAAACTAAACTTTTAAAACGCAATTCCTCTTTAGATGGCGATAACCATTACACTACCCTGCACCCTTGTCATACTATTTGTAATTAGTATTGTGCATTATTAATAATATTTTGTAATTTTGTGGTGCCTCTCAGATTTACTGAGACTTGCTCAGTTCTTCAATGAGTACCCACTTTGATAGATGTCAAGTACTCATCTACGAAACGTAACCAGGAACGCGTAGAAGAAAGTTGTGAATCCTAACATCATCTGCATGTCTGTTTCACTCGTCAAGTGCCCAGCGCTTGTAAAACAGTATTTAAAAATTTAATAAATTATACGAAGGTGGTCAGCACTAAAGCTTTCTTGACAAATTAAAACATGTCGTTTGCAATTTTTAAAAATTGTAACAGATAACTGACCCTGCTTAAACATTTAAATGCAGCATGATGAATTACATGGACTACTAAGTGGATAATAATTATTAAAATTATTAGGAGAGAAGGTAGAATGACCGAGAAGAAAATTGAGTATGAAACGGGTTAAAATTTGTGTCTTAAAATATTAAAAATGAAAATAAGAACACTTTCAAATAGAATCGAAACAATATTTAACTAGACAAGATTCGGTAAAACTGATTAAAATCCAGAAACTCAAACCCATTCACTTGGCGCCGATAAGGAAAAGACGATTAATGAGTTGTCTGAATTACTTGGCTTCTGAGAAACTAGAATTCGGACGATTTTTTTTTTACATTACGCTATCTGTAGAAAATGTGTGTAATCACAGAAAATAATTATCTAATTTGCGTTAATCCCCAAGATGTAGGATTTACTTACGTTGATCGGCCTAGAACGCAATTACCTTTACAGAAATATATATGGTAAGTTTATAAATATTTAAAGGAAATATAATATGGTTAATTAGCAAGATAGTCTAATGTTAAGATGACGTGCTCTAAGGAGAAAAGAGACAAACGTTTACAACGGCCGCAGGCAGGAATTACGAAATCTTGTCTGTGGTACACAACGTATAGAAGGGAATTCACACTGAACGTCCCCGTCAATCTCAATATCGCAGGATTTTGGGAAACCCAAATCAGCCCTAACAAGCAACACACCATCCCAACTGAGATGGGAGAAGAAATCCGGAGGACCCGTAAAGTCGGTATCATTTAACGAAGATAGTGGAACTAGCGACTCGCGACTGGGATAAATATAATAAGAAGAAACAGAGGTCGGAACCGGGATAGTGTGATGTGTGTGTTGAGATAAGATAAGTGCTTTGGTAAACATGACAACGAGAATAGGTTTGTCAAAGGCAAAGGTTTTGTCTGTGTTCGAACCTCAAACACGACAGACGATGGAAAAAATGTTAATATTAATGACAACTAACAATAATGCGAAAGTTAGATATTTATTTAGATTAACTGAGCTTGGTGATGGGCCTTAATAGAAGTACCCATAATGATCTTAAAACATGCTACACATGTTATTACTCTTCCTGGCCAACGCCCAATTGTTTTCTGTCGGCGAAGCCTAGAATCGTCTGGTTCTATCATCTATAGACCCCAAAATGGCTCCCTACCAAATAAATACATAGAGACTAAAATATAAACGAGCAATATTTGCCTATTCGCGAAAAAGAAATTGTTATAGACTATAATATAAATGACCAATATTTATCAATTCCTGAGAAAGGAAATTGCTTGTAGACTCAAATATAAGCGACCAGTATTTAACTTACCCGAAAAAGGCTCTAATATAAACGAACAATATCCACATAGTCCCGTTCTAGTTAAATGTTTATGAATTCAGACATCAAGGACTAAGATTTATCTGCAATTGAATAAAGTAAATTCTTATTGATTCCTATACAACATTATATTAATATATTATATTTATATTTAAATAAATTACCAATAAATATTAGTATATTATATTATTATATTAATAATATAATATAATATCTTATGAATTCATACATCAAGGACTAAGATTTATTTGTAACTGAAAAAAGTAAATTCTTATAGATTCCTATATAAACCACTATTATTTGTATATTATCGGACCCCGTATTTTTTTTAATCATTTCACCCCAAGCAGGGCGGGAGTACCACTAATACGCAGGGGTTACAAAGATTGAAAGTGAGAGAAAAGATTGGCTATAGGGGGGGATTAAGGAAAAATGAACGACGAACGGGGTTCAAGAAGATGACGATTGATATTGCTTTTAAATTTTTTGAAGATTGGGAAGTGCGAGAAACAAACTGTTGAAGTAGAAGTGGCAGTTACATTTAAGTATTTAAACAGTAAAAGGGTGGGATCTAGATGCCAACCTAGTAGCATGCTTAAATGTATGTAGTAGGCGCACCAGTGAAATAGCTCGTCAGAACAGTTGGCATAAAATATTTGTAGAAAAGACATGGTGAAGACATAACACGTCTGTGAGAAAGTGACGGAAGTCGAGGTGTCAAGGCAGGATCGATTACATTGCAGATCAGCAGTAATAGTGTTCCATTTCAAGTCAGTTGAAAATAGTCGCAGTGAGACGCACTACTTGGGATGAACATCATACATGATGATAGCGGGCAGGCAAGTTTCACTAAGGTGAAATGAGAGCAGTCTAGTTTTAGAGGCATTAAAATTTACAAGTCGTTTCCTGTCCCAGTTAACCACTGATTGGAAGGCTTTTTCAAGAACAGCGGCCAGGCGAACTCTGAAGGATTTGCTATTGAGACAGAAGAAAGTAGTGTCATCTGCATCAATGCCTACTTGGGAACTGATGACATCAGTAAGATCATTGATGAAGATCAGAAACAGCGTAGGAGTCAGGATAGGTAGGGGTACGTTATCAATGTCAAACTCTTGCAGCATTTGTAAGTAAGCATTTGCAGTCACCGTTGGAGCTGTAAAGAAATATGATCCAATTACATCCTGCGATTACTAGTTATGGGGTATAATAAATGATTGCGTGCATAGCCAAAAGGTTAGAGACATCGACGAACCCAAGGGCAGAATAAAAGGTGTAATATCAAACATTTCCCGTGAAATGTGTGTCAAGACACTAAATTGTATTTTGATCTCCGGGTTTTGTGCATCACCCGTGCTGGAAGACAGGTGAAGACTGTTCAGTAAATTCTGAATAAATGATTCCTCTCAAACTAGTGTTAACATAATTTTGACTCGCCCTGTAGTTGCATTTTGTTTATGCTGTGGTGATCATTATCTACAAGACTGCACTAACTTTCGATAAATAACTTGTTAACCTTCGAGTTAGCGTGGTGATATGTGACCAATAGAATATTGGTCACATAATTGTTTTTTTTTGTATTGAAGGGTCAGTCTACCAAAGAATAAAAGAAGCTATAAACATTGTCTTTAGCTATTTGAAGTTCTGAATTATTAATAATGATTAGGTTGGATGTTTTAACTTTTTTTAATTAAATGTTAGGACTATATTATTTATTGCAGTCAGAAACTACGAATTATATTTATATGAGACGAAGGATTATATTTTTAGTGCGTTTTTCTTCTTGTTTATATTTAAGATGCTTCTGGCTACGGTAGACGTTAGATATTTTAGGTCTAAGTTATAGTCATTTTAAGCATTTCCCTAAGTTTAATATCATTTGTTTGCTAACGTCATGTTTAAAGTAATTATTGTTGAAAATTTATTTATGTTTTTTTTCTGCAATATACAATAACATATGCGGAGATGTTATCGATTAATCACGTTTTTATAAAAATCTTTTTTATATCTGGGAGAACATCAACTTTTGCAATTAACAGAAATATGATTGTCAGCTTTTTTTATAATGAAATAGTAAAACTGAAACTATTAGCGTCATCTAAACTTTCACAGAAATGAATTATGTTATTAATGATAATATCCTGATGTTTTATATAATATGATAATAATATTTTTATATAATAATAATAATATGATACGTTTCTTATATAATATGTTCATATAAAAAAAGTTTTATATAATATTGATACGTTATTTTGATTCAATTTTTCCCGATGGATTCTTTAAATTTTTAAAAATAGTCGAGATATTCTTCAGTGCGAATAAGTAGTAGTAGTAGTATAGCTGGCCGATCGTATTCAAGGATATCTGTCTACTAGGGAGGCTAGCCAATCCCTATTGCAGACGCCTGCTCAGGTGCATTTGTGTTTATTCAATACCCACATAGCACACCTGTGGTTTATATTGCAACTGTACTGAGCAGACCGTAGTAACAGTTTTGGGTAGGTATGTCCAATTTTGACCTTTTTAGCGTTTTTTTTTAGTTGTTTTTTTGTAAGTTGAAAGACACATTAATTTCGAAATTCTTGTAAAAATTAACTACTTGTTGGATTTTAATGAAAACTTCAGAACTTATTCAGAAATGAATGAACTTATTTTAGAAATGTTTGTCTCTTTGAAAGTCATGGTATAAATATTTTTTTTTTATATCTGTTACCCACCTCGAACTTAATTTTATGAAAACACAAAAAAAAAAATTATTTTCAACCTGAATTTTTTTTTTAATTAAATGCACAAAACTCTGAAAAATCTAAATCATCGATTTTTTTGTAAAAAAAATGTCCGAAATTGTCCAAACTTTTACCTCAATTGTAAAAATACAAAACGCAATAAAACTAAGACAATATTTAATTAAGAAAGTTTTTAATGGCTTTTCTGAATAATATATACGAAGGTAATTATTATCTGAAAGAAAAACATTTTTTTGATGAACAATGAATTTTTACATTAATTTTCTTTTTTTTTTCAATTTTAAGTACACAATATGACAAAAGGTTGTTATATATTTATACATTAAGTTCTTTCTGCAACCTTATGGAAATGATATATTATATTCTCTACTTTTTAAAGATCATAAATTTGAAAGCTTATTAAAATCTGACAACCATAATTATTTTAAAATTAATTTTTAATATTCAAAAATTGTATTTAAAATCGTCTACAACGAAAGTACGGATGCACATTGTTGAAATAATGTCACATGAGTAGTTTCCTTTGATAGAAGCAAGTTTTTATTTTACTTCAGAAATGGCTTTGATTCGTTCAGTAACAAGAAAACAACGCTTGTCAAGTTTTCTGAATATCGTCGTATTATTTTCAATTTTTTTCTTTTTCTATTCAAATATAATCGAATAGTGGGATAAAAGAAAATATCGACTATTTACAATTACAAAAAAAAAAAAAAACGCCCTTGGAAGTCCACCCAAATTTTCAAGTTTGAAATCGAATGCATAAATTCATTGTACATTACTTTGGAATTATTATCCACACGACAAATTATCAATTAAAACGATTTTTGGAGTTTAAATTTTCTGGAGTTAGCTCGCTACTACTCAAACTAAAAAATACTTGTTGAGTCAAAACAAAACCAACATAGCATGTTAATTTTATTAATAAATAAAATAAAACTCATATTAAAATTACTGCCATATTATTATTAATAAATAGAAAAAAAATCTGCCTTAATAAAAAAGAAATAAAATCTCATTTCATTAAGTTAACCCGTTTCAATTAATGGTGTTTCATGTAATTTTTATATTCTCAGAAAAATATTTCATGACTGAAATAATAAACCTCAATTTAAAAAAATGAATTTTTTTTACTGTTTTATTTTTACTTGTAAAATTTGATTTTCTTTCATAATTTAAATGTTATTTTCAGTGCAGAATTCTTCCTCAAACGTAAGGTAAAAAAAAAAAAAATTTGAAAGTGAATTTAAAAAAAAAAAAATCTACTAACCAGATTCACTTAAAATTAGAACGAATTATATCACTTCTGTGCTACCATCCAATAAATTTCCGTATCGTAAGTTGTGAATATATTGACGTACATCAATCAACGCCTGTGAAAATAGACCACCCTGGTTGGAAATATGTCTCTTAAAACATTTTCTGCTGAAAATGTAAGTAATGTTTCTTTCAAATTACATTAAGTATACTTTAATCATTCTAAATTTCCTAAGATAACAAAAGAAAAAGGTGTAATTGATTTTTCATGATTTTTTAACTAACAAACTATGATGTTTCCGACAGAAATGTCGATAAGTTCGATTTTACGAAATTTTTTGACTCGAAAAAAAACAAGATTTTTAATAAAATTTTTAACATTTATAGGAAGGATTAAAAAATCTGAAAAAATATTCAGAAAATACTTTGGTCTTTCCTCTTTAATAAGAACATAAATATTTAAACGTTAAAAATTGTTTTATCAATTTGGGGACCTTTTGTCGTCAAGGTATACCACTTTTTAGCGAAATATTGGACATACCTAGTTTTGGGGATAAAGCCTGTTCAACAATTTGAAGAACCCCTCGACCATGATAACTTTTGACTGCAGAGCTATCGACGGCTCCCAAGGGTTCCGACTACCCAATTTCACTCAAATAGTTTGGATCAACCCGTGGTATGGTATTCAAGCACTTTTCAAAGATACCGCCCGCTCAGTTCGACTCCACTAGTTCGATAACACAAGGAATTCTCCTTCCTGATAAATCGAACATGTGGAGATTCGAAACCGGGTCTCATGGTCAGAATGCGAACGTTCTGACCACTCAATTCAATGTGAATAGGTCATCGATGTAACGAGAATCTCTCTCCTTGGCAAAATTATACGTGGGAGAACATGTGCCCTATCATTTTCATTTCAATGGAGTTTTAGTATCCCTGCAACCTAAGTAGTCACGTGATTTTCAACCGACTTTCACAATGAGTCGGGCTTTGATAGTAGGTCAATTTTGACGTGAACGTTCTCCATCGTTGCTGAGATGAACCTGAACAGATTTCGTACAAGAATAGTTTTTTTATATCATATTATCTTTCTAACCATGGCAAGGGGTCTCAATTGCCTATAATGGGTTATAATATAGCTTTTAGGTTCAACCATCAGTTAAATTTCCAAAAATCAAGTTTCCATTAATACAATGACCTCAAAAACTTGATACTCACACACACCTACACACATACACACACACATATAAATATATATATTATCTCATTAAAGCAGCATACGCTAGCATGTAGTAAAGTTACCTAACTCTTACAGTGCCCAGAGGTTAAAATAAGCGTGAAAAAGCAAAGAAAAAAAACGAAAACTAATAAAACG
Source organism: Acanthosepion esculentum (assembly GCA_964036315.1). NCBI lineage: Eukaryota > Metazoa > Mollusca > Cephalopoda > Sepiida > Sepiidae > Acanthosepion > Acanthosepion esculentum. The sequence continues at coordinate 10,735,051 of OZ038481.1, read as the reverse complement.
TTCCATAGTTATCTTCCCTTGATGTTGCAGAATTCGTCAGAAAGGAGAACTGTAAGAAAACGAAACGAACTTTTTCTATTCGAGAAATATGAAAATATTTTCGAATAGTTCAAAATACATAAATATCAATACATCTGCAGTTGGCATAAGTGCGCAAGAGAAAACTGTTCTATTACACATCATTTTTTTGTTTGTTTCTTTGGGCAGGTGTTCTTACTCGGAAAGGAAGCCGGGATAATCGATTGAAGCAAAATAATAGGCAGCGTTTAGATTAAGGAAATAAAAGATCTGAATAAGGATTAAAGAAGCAGTTCTGAATAAACTCGATTCTCATGTAGATCTCAACACTTGTAATTCTCTACTCATAATAATAGAATAATATACAGATCACACTATAAAGAAAAATTCTATTATTATTCAAAACAAGCAAACCATATTAAATATCTTACACAACTGGAGATTTCATTTTCAAATATGTACAAAATCATAATGATAAATACAAAATATTTTCTATATTTTTGTACTGTCATCATCTGTAAAATCCTTCTGCAGATAACATCTCGAACGATACACATATACGAATGTGGGCTGAATAGTTCATACACTGACTGTGAAAGATTAATGTTACAGCTATTAAATACTGTATGGATTAATTACAACTCTTCTTATTAATCATTGCATTATTTCTTTCCTGGTACGAGGTTTCGCTGAAAAGTTCCTAGGCTGACGACGGAGTGATGCTAGAGCTGTGAAATCTTGCATGTATTCATTTCAACTCTTCTTACTAATAACTGCATTGTTTCTCTCCAGGTACGAGGCTGGGCTGAAATGTCATAAGCTGATTATGAAGGAGCGATGCTTGAGCTGTGACATCTTGAATGTATTCATTTCAACTCTTCTTATTAATAAATATATTTTTTCTTTCCAGGTACGAGGCTGGATTGAAAAGTTCGTAGGCTGACTAAGAAGGAGTTATGCTTGAGCTGGTAAATATTGCATGCGTTCATTTCAACTCTTCTTATTTTAACTCTGTTGTTTTTTTTAAGCTTTTTTTTTAGGTAGACTGACATCTGACTTTTCAAAATGACTGTTCGTCCTTTTGGTCAAAAATGTCATCAACATCATATAATACTCGAAACCATTATTAGACAAAGGAAACAAACCATATTAAATAAAATATATTTCACAATATGACATTTAATATGTATTTCTTTTAGATAGTCATAAAATAATTTTAATACGCATAAAAGATTATATGTTTGTTATGTTTGTTTGATGTCAATCTCTGTGAAAACGTTCTGAATATGACGTCACATACGATAGCCTTTCTAAAACAAAACTGCTCTCTATTAACCACCACAAGGATCCATCCCTGCATCCCATTAGAATGTCTGAAGACCAACTTCTCGAGAGCTCCTCTCTGCGGCTGCTCGGTCTCACGCTGACCGCTGATCTGAGATGGAACAAATACATCGAGTCAGTTGCATCATCCACCGCAAGGAAAGTTGGCTCCCTGTGCCGAGCCAGGAAATTTTTCTCCCCGGAATCGATCCTCGAAATCTATAAATCAACCATTCGCCCTTGCATGGAGTATTGCTGCCATATATGGTCTGGGGCCCCTGCTGTTTGCCTCAGGGTTCTTGATAAGATCCAGAGACGGATATGCAACATAATTGGCCCTGATCTGTCATCTCGTCTGCAGTCGCTCTCTCACAGACGCGACGTTGCCTCGCTCTGTCTTTTTTACAAATACTTTCACGGTAATTTCTCCGAGGAGCTGCTTTCGCTGGTTCCTAGGCCTCATGAATTTAAACGTCCTACGAGGCTGGCATCCCGTTCCCACCCCTTCACCGTTGAAACTGTTAGATGTAGACGTCTCTTCTACTCCAATAGCTTCATGTCTCGCACATCTCGCCTGTGGAACTTCCTTCCTTATTCCTGTTTCCCTGACAAATACAATATCCAACTATTTAAGTGTAACGTCAATCGATATCTCCAGTTGCCTTGATCTATCCACTTCCCTTTCACCATTCACTCCCATCTGCTCTCGCTCCAAATCTTCTGTAACCTCCTTGCCTTGATCGATCCATTATTTTTCTCCACATCCTCTCCTTTACCACTCCTATCTGCTCTTCCTCCAAACCTTCTGTAACCCCTTGCATGCTAGTGGCCTCCAGCCTTGCTTGGGGTGATAAGCTTAAAAAAAAAACATATGGCGCCCTGCTAAAATATTAGGGCTGGTGCTACACCGTCCTCATTTGCCAGCCTATGTAGTGTTTAAAGTCTTCTTCACGGTCTTGGAGATGATTAATTATTCCCCCACTCTACAATTCCTTTCCCACAGACGAAACGTTGGAAATCACAGATGACTCTATCTCTATTTCCATAGCAAATATTCTTTAGTTCAACCCGTTCTGAGATTCACAGCTAAGATCCACTATGCCGCGTCGTCGTCGTAGGCATCCGACCGTCTGGAGAGACGATGGAGTAGCGCGGTGCGCTACAAGCCTGTGCGGGATATATGGAGAACTAGGGCTGCCCAGACCTCTAGTTCCCCCTCTCTACCTTGCTAGCAGAGTCGAAAGGAGAGGATAAACCATAGTTTGGTACCATCGTAGCTCCAGGAGTTGCCGGAAAGTAGCACAAAGTGCCGTCCATCCGCCTTCGGGACTCCAATCCTGGTTTGAATTCAGAGTTGTCCTTCTCCTAGACCATTGCCATCCAAGGCTATAGAACCCAGTCTGTCCTGCTATTTACCCATAGCTGGAGGGATAATAAGAGGATTTACACCTTTCCCAAGGGTATTAGCACGTAAGTGAATGTAATGGTTTCGACTGGAGTTCGAACTCGGCTCTCAATCCTAAATCCAAGCCGCTATACGTTACTCCACCGTGCCTCCTTTCTATGCCACGTACACTGAGATGAATCATCCCAGTTCCCTTCATATTCCATTACTAAGAATGGTATTTGATTCATAACCGATTTCTTCCCACGAATAGCTACTTTGTGAAGCAGACTGTCGCAGGGATGCTTCCTCGATCACTAAACTCTTCAAGTCAAGGGTCAACCGTTAACCTTCCTACATAACCGCGTTATATGATCTTTTTAACTTTCTATTACGTTCATATACAAGCCTCAGACAATAATGCTCTACCTTGAGTGGCTCTTGGATTTCGGAATTCATACGGCAAGCAATGGTGAATATGGTACCTTTTAAATTCATAACCCTGCATGATGTTAAATTCTGAGATGCACTATAAATGACACATGGAGAGAAGTGATGATAAACGAATTGTACACGCAGTTTCCTCCCCTTTAAGTTGATAGTTTGATTCATAAAGGTAACATATGTAATTATTTTGCAAACGTTCTAATAGCAATAAGATGTCGTGCAAAAATACTACTGCTAAAATGGCACGAAATCACAGGCAAAATGTTGGAAAGGAACTGAAGCAAAGTGTATGTTTCTATTGCAATAATGAAACGTACCCTTAACAAGCCCGATATAATTCTTCAACATTTTTGGTCAGGGTAATGCGTCCAGATGAAGCGAAAAATAACATATTTTGTTCTGATGGCACTCAACTGGTTTGTCGACGGCAAGGCCAGGCCCACCGTGTAAAGTATTTCGTATCCGTTGTCAATTATTTTGGTAGAAAGGTAATGGCGAGAAATATTATGACAAGTAAATGGCATACATCCATACACTGAGAAAATCGTGAATGCTGAAGAATTCTGTGAGATATAAAAAGAAAACATTTTGCCTTCACTTGAGAAAAATCAGCATGAACCATTTCCCTTAGAGAACATGGGCGATCATACCACTGCACAACGTCCTATCTCTCAGTATCTGTCTATATTTCTGAGATGAGGTATTATGTACACTATTTATATTATTCGGACTATTGTCCTCATCTTTGGCGCAAATATTTATTACAACGTTTCGGCCTTTCAGTATCTGTCTATATTTCTGAGATGAGGTATTATGTACACTATTTACATTATTCGGACTATTGTCCTCATCTTTGTCGCCATATTTATTACAACGTTTCAGCCTTTCAGTATCTCTCTATATTTCTGAGATGAGGTAATATGTACACTATTTACATTATTCGGACTATTGTCCACACCTTTGTCACCATATTTATTACAACGATTCGGCTCTTCAGTATATGTCTATATTTCTGAGATGAGGTATTATGTACACTATTTACATTATTCGAACTATTTTCCACACTTTTGTCACCATATTTATTACAACGATTCGGCTCTTCAGTATATGTCTATATTTCTGAGATTAGGTATTATGTACACTATTTACATTATTCGGACTATTGTCCTCATCTTTTTCACCATATTTATTACAACGTTTCAGCCGTTGTACGCTCCGGCCTTCTTCAGAATGTCGAACTGAACCCTTTATTTCGCTCACTGGAGTAGACTGTTCTAGTTCCACGTGCCATGTTTAATTCATGCCAGTTATCAGTTATCTCCTGTTAATTCCCCTCACCAAGTTCTCCACTGCCTTAACCAGGTATTGAACTCACACTCTTTGAGTACTGTTAAAGCAGTGGAGAACCACTGAAGTTAAGCAACGTCGTGCCTCATCAGTACCAAGATGGGTGACAGCTTAGTTAATACCATCTCCTATAAACTTGGATATGCGGCTCATGTAATGGATAACGGAAGTGGAATTTGAAGTGCCAAGTTCGAATTCCAGTAGGATTCGTTAAATTCACTTTCCTGCAATTGCATTTGGGAAAGGTATGAAACTGCTTCTTCGCTCCCCAGCTATGGGCTAATTAGTAGGACGCCTATCAGTATGTGATAATTAGCCCCGGAAAATTCTTAAAATCTAAGATATATATTTTCTAGGTTTCAATAATCCGTAAAACGTTGATAAGCCGTAAAAAAGTAAATCAATCAATCTATCCTTCGTCCGTGTATCGAATATTGCTGCCACATCTAACCTAGTGCATCTACTGTTTATGTAGATGTTCTTGACAAAATCAAAAGAAGAATCTGCGATGCTCTTGATCCTAACCTGGCATCTCGTCTACAGTCACTGTTCCACCGACGTAACGTTGGTTCTTTTTTCCACTTTTGTAAATATTTTCACGGTAATTGTTCAGACGACCTTTCCTCTTTGCTACCTCGACTCCACGAATTTTAACTGATTTATACATTAGCGGGTAAGAATGATTTCTAATTTTAGAGGCATAAATGACTTATAATTAAGGAGATATGAATAATATATAATTTAGGAGGTATGAATGATTGATAATTTAGGTGGTATGAATGATTTATAATTTAGGATGTATGAATGATTTATAATTTGGGAGGTATGAATTATTGTAATTTAGGATGTATGAACGATTTATAATTTAGGAAGGAAGTGTGAATGATTTATAATTTGGGTGGTATAAATTATGCTTTTGGGGGTATGAATGATTTATAATTTATGTGGTATAAATGATTTATAATTTAGAAGGTATGGATAATTTATAATTTACGAGCGATGAATGATTTATAATTTAAGAGGTATGACAGATTTATAATTTAGGAGTTATAAGCTATTTATTCTTTAGGAGGTATGAATGATTTATAATTGAAGAGTTATGAATGATTTATAATTAATGATGTATGAAAGATTTATACTTTAGGGGGTATGAATGATTTATAATTTAGGAGGTATGAATTATTATAATTAAGGATGTATCATTTATTGATAATTTAGGAAGTGTGAATGATTTATAATTTAGGTGGTATAAATTATGTATGCATTAGGCGGTAAGAATGATATATAATTTAGCTGGAATATATTATTTATAATTTAGGAGGCATAAATTGTTTTTACTTTAGGAGGTATGAATAATTTATAACTTAGGGTGTATGAATGAGTCGTAATTCAGGAGGTACAAATTATTTATTATTTAAGAGGAATTATATATGATTTATAATTTAGTAGATATAAATTATTTGTGCTTTATGAGGTACGAATAATTTAGGAGGTGTATATAGTTTAGGCGGTATATATAATTTATAATTTAGGACGTATTAATTATTTATACTTTAGGCTTATGAATGATTTATAATTTAATAGGTATAAATGATATATAATTAAAAGTATAAATTATTTATACTCATGGAGGTATGAATGATTTTAAATTCCTGATGTATAAATGAATTATATTTTAGGAAGTATGAATTATTTATAATTTATGAGGTATATATGATTTATAATTGATTAGGTATAAATTATACTTTAGGAGGTATGAATGATTTATAGTTTAGAAGGTATGAATGATTTATAATTTAGGAGCAATGTATGATTTATAATTTAGGATGTATAAATTAATTATAATTCATGAGGTATGAATTATTTAAAATTTAGGTGGTACGAATCATTTATAATTTATTATGCAGAAATTATTTATAATTTAGGAGATTTAATTGATTTATTTCTCAAACACATTATATTTTCATAGAATTAAAGAATGCAAATAACAGCGTTAAATATTCTGCTTCTTCTGACTAACAGCTACTAATAATCAGTGGCTAGAGTAGCCTAGTAACCATCAGCTGAACCGTTCACTAAGTTAGGTTGGTATCTGCAAAGTTTATTTGCCTCTGGGATAAACTGACAAAGGTGTTAATGATGTGTTAGACACACTTGGTCTATTACGTTAGATGTTATGGTGAAGGATTTCAAATATTTGTTAATTTAGCTGATTTTCTAAGAACGCTATAAGATTAAAAACAGCAGAAAGGATGGAACATTGTCTGGTCTGATATCAATTTAAGAAGGAATAATTTGTTTATATCAACAATGTAAACAATCAAATTTGAAGTTGAAGTCCAAATAATTTAAGAATCCCGACTAGTGAATGTCGGTTTATTGAGGTTCAATCAGAATTTGTATTCACAAATATCGAACGCTGAACAGGATTAATTATCTGCACTTAATATTTTCTAAACTAAAATTTATCTGCCATAAGAGAAAGTGTAAGTAGTATCCAATGATGCTTGAAAAAACTACATTAGTATCATTTTGCAAAACCAGCTTATAAGCAAGTGATAAACAGTCATACTACAAAGATTTATTTTACAATATTGTTCAATTGTACAAGGCCTAAGAGCCACACGATGCAGAGGATTACAGATTAAAAGGTAAGGGGAACAATTTATAAGAATATGGAAAATAACTCTTAATATTAGATTATAGTAGGAAGCACGGTGGAGTAATGGACAGCGGGTCGGTTGGAGAAATCGGAGTGACGAGTTCGAATTCCAGTCGTTTAAATTACATTCACTTACGTGCTAATACCCTTGGGAAAGGTATGAATCCATCTCTTCTTTCTTTCTTATGATTATGTGTGCTTATTAGGAGGCATGGAAGAGTAATGGATTGTGGCACGGATTGAGGAATCGGAGAGCCGAGTTCGAATTTCAGTCGAATCCATTACATTCACTTACCTGCTAATACCCTTGGGAAAGGCATGAATCCATCTCTTCTTTCTTTCTTATGATTATGTGTGCTTATTAGGAGGCATGGAAGAGTAATGGATTGTGGCACGGATTGAGGAATCGGAGAGCCGAGTTCGAATTTCAGTCGAATCCATTACATTCACTTACGTGCTAATACCCCTGGGAAAGATATGAATCCATCTCTTCTTTCTTTCTTATGATTATGTGTGCTTATTAGGAGACATGGAAGAGTAATGGATTGTGGCTCGGATTGAGGAATCGGAGAGCCGAGTTCGAATTCCAGTCGAATCCATTACATTCACTTACGTGCTAATACCCTTGGGAAAGGTATGAATCCATCTCTTCTTTCTTTCTTATGATTATGTGTGCTTATTAGGAGGCATGGAAGAGTAATGGATTGTGGCTCGGATTGAGGAATCGGAGAGCCGAGTTTGAATTCCAGTCGAATCCATTACATTCACTTACGTGCTAATACCCTTGGGAAAGGTATGAATCCATCTCTTCTTTCTTTCTTATGATTATGTGTGCTTATTAGGAGGCTTGGAAGAGTAATGGATTGTGGCTCGGATTGAGGAATCGGAGAGCCGAGTTCGAATTCCAGTCGAATCCATTACATTCACTTACGTGCTAATACCCTTGGGAAAGGTATGAATCCATCTCTTCTTTCTTTCTTATGATTATGTGTACTTATTAGGAGGCATGGAAGAGTAATGAATTGTGGCACGGATTGAGGAATCGGAGAGCCGAGTTCGAATTCCAGTCGAATCCATTACATTCACTTACGTGCTAATACCCTTGGGAAAGGTATGAATCCATCTCTTCTTTCTTTCTTATGATTATGTGTGCTTATTAGGAGGCATGGAAGAGTAATGGATTGTGGCTCGGATTGAGGAATCGGAGAGCCGAGTTCGAATTCCAGTCGAATCCATTACATTCACTTACGTGCTAATACCCTTGGGAAAGGTATGAATCCATCTCTTCTTTCTTTCTTATGATTATGTGTGCTTATTAGGAGGCATGGAAGAGTAATGGATTGTGGCTCGGATTGAGGAATCGGAGAGCCGAGTTCGAATTCCAGTCGAACCCATTACATTCACTTACGTGCTAATACCCTTGGGAAAGGTATGAATCCATCTCTTCTTTCTTTCTTATGATTATGTGTGCTTATTAGGAGGCATGGAAGAGTAATGGATTGTGGCTCGGATTGAGGAATCGGAGAGCCGAGTTCGAATTCCAGTCGAACCCATTACATTCACTTACGTGCTAATACCCTTGGGAAAGGTATGAATCCATCTCTTCTTTCTTTCTTATGATTATGTGTGCTTATTAGGAGGCATGGAAGAGTAATGAATTGTGGCACGAATTGAGGAATCGGAGAGCCGAGTTCGAATTCCAGTCGAATCCATTACATTCACTTACGTGCTAATACCCTTGGGAAAGGTATGAATCCATCTCTTCTTTCTTTCTTATGATTATGTGTGCTTATTAGGAGGCATGGAAGAGTAATGGATTGTTGCTCGGATTGAGGAATCGGAGAGCCGAGTTCGAATTCCAGTCGAATCCATTACATTCACTTACGTGCTAATACCCTTGGGAAAGGTATGAATCCATCTCTTCTTTCTTTCTTATGATTATGTGTGCTTATTAGGAGGCATGGAAGAGTAATGGATTGTGGCTAGGATTGAGGAATCGGAGAGCCGAGTTCGAATTCCAGTCGAACCCATTACATTCACTTACGTGCTAATACCCTTGGGAAAGGTATGAATCCATCTCTTCTTTCTTTCTTATGATTATGTGTGCTTATTAGGAGGCATGGAAGAGTAATGGATTGTGGCTCGGATTGAGGAATCGGAGAGCCGAGTTCGAATTCCAGTCGAACCCATTACATTCACTTACGTGCTAATACCCTTGGGAAAGGTATGAATCCATCTCTTCTTTCTTTCTTATGATTATGTGTGCTTATTAGGAGGCATGGAAGAGTAATGGATTGTGGCTCGGATTGAGGAATCGGAGAGCCGAGTTCGAATTCCAGTCGAATCCATTACATTCACTTACGTCCTAATACCCTTGGGAAAGGTATGAATCCATCTCTTCTTTCTTTCTTATGATTATGTGTGCTTATTAGGAGGCATGGAAGAGTAATGGTATTGAGGAATTGGAGAGCCGAGTTCGAATTCCAGTCGAATCCATTACATTCACTTACGTGCTAATACTTTTGGGGAAGGTCTGATTCCTCTTATTCTCCCCCAGCTAAAGCTGGTTTATATATCCTTGTATGCCAACTTTCGGATGCAGCCAAAATGGCAACCTGCTTCGGGAAAACTCTCCCTGGTCAACCATGTATCGGAAGATATATGATTGCCTAAGCGTTTATCTGTGACTGATTAGATTGTAACGATCTCGGAAGCATCTTAGTTCCAGATATTATGGAACATACTTCTCTGCAATGGAATATACGCAGCAAATGAGGATGGTTTGATACAATGTGAGTGGACTGGCGGGTCCTAGCCGTGAAGGTCTGAACAGGTGGAACTCAGGAATATAGTTCGTGTGATCACTTTCCATAGAAATAGTGTTAGAGTAGGGAGAGACTTGAAACGTTTCGTCTGTGGGAAGTGGATTGTAGGGTGGAACATAATCACCCAACAACGAGTTTTTGACACAAAAACGATTTTTGGGCACAAAAACGATTTTTGGACACAAAAACGCTTTTTGGACACCAAAACGATTTTGGGGGCACAAAAATGCTTTTTGGACATCAAAACGATTTTGGGGGCACAAAAATGCTTTTCGGACACACAAAAAAGTCGTTTTTTGACACAAAAATGTCGTTTTTTGACACAAAAACGTCGTGTTTTGACACGAAAACGATTTTTTGACACAAAAACGTATTTTGGACACAAAAGAGCTTTTTGGACATTATCGGAAGATTAAGATTGGGAAGCTCCTGCATATATATGGTAGCAGTACTCCATTTCCTTTCTGATATTGCTCTTGTAACGGTATAGGATAGCAGAAAATGTCAGGTACTTACTGTTCCGGTCAAAGGAACTGACAATTTTCCAGTACCTTTAGTGATGTACGAGTTCCACTTAAGATCTGTATCTTTAGTGTATGTACGAGTTCCACTTGAGGTTTGCGTTGATCTTATGTTCCACTAAGCCCTGAAGGCACGAGTCGTTAAGCGAAAATTCAGAGTCCGCTCGTCGATAATGGAACGTCACTAGTTTGTTTTTCAAGTCAATGAATGTGACGAGTCAGTTTTTTCTTCCACTGAGCTGTTAGAGCTCGGTCAGAGAAGATATCAGCTGCCAGGTTTCGGTCATCTAGAAGTTTAAATGTGCACCCATATACCATTGTATCATCCGCATTTTCACAAAATATTGAAGTCTACACCTCGGCAGATGATTAATTTAAAGCAGAAATAGAGTTGGAGCAAGAAGCGGCGAACTATTGCCCTCATCTTTTTTGTTGTCAGTGCAACAAACTTAAGGACTATAGAAGCACGTAAATAATGTAAATAGCTTATTAACAACTAGCGATACACCCAAGATTTCTATCAAGCTGAAAGAAACTCACAGATAAGAATATCTAGCGAGTTTCGAACGTGAACAATGACCAGTGTACAGTACTCAATATATTCATAACGTTTGCTTGCTACCTTAGATGTTTTTAAATGGGCTGGAAGATTAGACACTCTTTAATTGCAGTGATGCATTACTTTTACGCCTTAGCAATTACACCCTGATGCAAATTAATTGAAACAAAACGAGTAATCCCATATTTATTTATTTTCGTATTTTTCCAATGAAATATGACCCAGTACACATGTTAGTACTTCGTATGTCCATTCCACGAAGTCTTTCCCTGCAGGTTGACCACAGATTCTCGATTGGATTTAAATCAGAAGAGTTGCGCACTGGTAAGGCTTGCCACCGTGTTCTTGCAGCGTTACAGCTTTTGTACGCTTCCTTGGAGTAACTTCCATCTCAGACAATAGCCGTAGGGCAATTAATCGACAGTTGAGACAATAGTGTCTGGGCGTGATAAAAACTCTGATGCAATAACGGATAACGTAATATTTTTCAAGGTGAAACAAATTTCATCATACACCCCGAAAACAGATTCATATTACTGCACACTATTGCAAATGACCTATTCTGAGGAAAAAATAGAAATCAATTACACTCTGTCACTCAAGTGGGTCTAAAACTGACCTTATAGAGAAAGAAAGGAAACTAAAGTAGTTGTTTCAATTAATTTGCAAAACTCAATAATGATTAATTGCTTTGTTTTGTTTTATGGCATATAAACTGCGTCTAGAGATTATATGCAAGTTATGAATTGGTATAAAGTGTTGCGTCTTTAATGTTCAAATTCCTATTATGATGTTGTTTAGATTCTACTAAATATTATTAACTTAGATATATAGTGATAGAGAAAACTATTGTTTTGGATGGAAAAAATTTTAGTTAAAATTTTAAGTTAACGAAACAGACTAATTTGACTGTCAGTAGTTTATTTGCAACTATTTATTTTGATACTTTTACATTATTATACCTTGTAAAATTAATGTAACAAATAATATGAAAAGATTTTAAAACAAATTCGTCAATATCTTAAAAAACATAAAAAAAACATTTTATTTTAAAAATAAAAGATATATTAACAAGAAATAATAAGAACCTCCTAAAATGTATTGCACAAATGCTCCTTTCTTTTCAATAACTCTTTACCAGCCTATTGTCAACATCTGATGTTAGATTTGCAATTTTAGCGGCTGGTAAGTTGTTTGCAGCAACTTTAACTGCCTCCCAGAGGTCACACTTGCTGTTGAATTGCCTTCCATTAGAATAAATATATCTCTTGAGGATGCTCCACAGGTTCTCAATGGGATTCAAGTCACCGCTATTTGAAGGCCAGTCCATAAGAGAATCTTCAACAAATCCCTTTTCTTTCAACCAGGATTTAGTAAACTTTGATGCATGACTTGGTGCGTTGTCCTGCATAAAGATCGTAGATATACGCTTTGCTAAAGACTGGTTATCAAGCCATTCAAAGAAATATTGCTCTAGAAAATTACAATAACTTTTGGAATTCATTTTAACCCCGTCTTTCAGTTTAAATGGACCCACTGGCTCATTACCAATAATCCCAGCCCATATTATGATCCCACCGCCGCCTTGTTGGCGTTTAAAAAAATTTTTTGAGTCATGTTGCTTCCAAACCCAATCTCGAGCCCATCCATCGGGCCCACCGAGGGTGATCCTTGATTCGTCTGTAAAAAGAACTTTACTGAAATCAGTTTTCATGTATTTTTTGCCCACTGCAATCTTTTTTCCTTATGTTTTTTGTTAAAATGGGTTTCTTTATTTGATTTTTTATATCAGCAAACTTCCTTAATGCTTTACACCTTGTTTTCCTTGACACCATAGGAGCTCCAGCGGCCTCAAATATGAACGCACTTGACGCATTTGGGTTTCTTATTAATTCTCATCGGATATGTGATAGATCTCGCTTTGTTAAATTCCTGAATTCAGCCTGAGACTTTTTTTTCCTGGGTTGAATTCCCATTTGACATATTTTCTTGATTGTTCGATGATCCCTTTTCAAATCCTTAGAAATTTGAAGCGAAGACTTTCCTTTGCTAATTTCTTTGATTATATAGTTCTTTTCATTCATTGTTAGTTCTTTTTTACGAGCCATAATACTAAATTCTAGTTCTTGCAAATAATCTCTTGACACTGCAAACTGCTATAATTACTGAAAAAACATACTAAATATCAATCTGAAATTGAAAATTGTGACTTAATTGCTTTCATGCTCACTCGCTATACATAATAGTACAAATTATTTCATTGGATAACACATATCTATGAATTTACATAAAATATTTGACAATACCTCTTTTGCATATAATATCTAGACGCAGTTTAAAAGAACGTCTTCCTTATTGTTGGCGAGAAAGCGATCCGTTGGTTAAAAAAAATGTTAAATATTTATTTTCAAAGCAATCATTTATTAACGGGAAAGATGCGCAATCTGTCGACTCAGAAAACAGTTTTGATATTTGGTGTTTGACTGTCTTGGTGCTTATTTCCGTCCTTGCTTCACAGTATAATAATGGCTTCGAGTATTCTAAGTTTGTCTTACCTCTAAGGTTTTTATTAGCAGCAGATAATTACAAGTATTTGGCGCTAAATGAGAATTTAGCTTATTACACAACTACTTTTGTTTCATTGTAATTCACTGACAATGTGTCTATTTCGTCAATCGCTTTCCAACATTCTTTTGTGGCAAGAACACCTGCTCAAAGAAATCCGTAATATGTGTAAAAGTAATTTTCCTGTTGTATAATCATTAAAACTACATATTTATCTATGTTCATTTTTAGATATTTGCAAATTGGTAATTCTTTCCTTTTTTCTTTGAATTCTGTTTTTAACAAAATCCGAAATACCAATCGAACAGAACAACATATTGTGTGGGTTTTCTTTCTTTTTTGTGGTATCATTTAACCAAAATTTATGTAGAAGGCAGCGGCCGATACGAATGTATCAACGTCGCTAATGGAAAAGGAGACATAAAATATTCAATAATATCCCGGAAAGATAAAGAGAAAAAAATAGCAAGTCATTTCGCATTTTCTCTTATTTGAAAAAAAAGTGTTTCTAGAAAATGTATTTGTAGAAAATAAAAGACGAGTGATTATAGCAGCTGATGATTAAGTATTTAAATTTCGTCCACTTAACTGCAATTAATCTTGAGTTTTAAAAACAAAAAAAAATGATATTACATTATTCGAACTGTTATCTTCATCTTCATTGCCATATTCGCAACATTTCGTTGTACGCTCCGGCCTCCTTCAGGTGATTGTAATTTCGAACCGATGCCTCTATTTCGTCCACCGGGGTAGATTGTTCTAGTTCCACGTGCCATGTCTCTCGCGGATGTCTCTGTTATTTCCTTTTTAACTCAACTCTCCAGGTCTTTGGGGTTCACCACCGATGTAGCCGGGTAGGGAACTCACAACTCTTTGGGTCTAGTCACTGGATCTAACCACCATCTAAATCCACTGGATCATGTGTCCTTGAAGAAGGCCGGCATGTACAAAGGTCGTAACGTTGTGAAGATGAGGATAACAATCCGAATAATGTAAATAATGCAAGTAATCATAATACATCATTTCAGAGATATAGACATATATCGCCATCTGCCTCTATATCTCTGAGATGAAGTATTATGGTTATTTACATTATTGACATTATTCGGATTGTTATCCTCATCTTCATTGCCATATTCACAACGTTTCGGCCGTTGTACGCTTCGGACTTCTTCAAGTGATTGGAATTTCGATCGAACCCTTTATTTCGTCCACCAAGGTAGATTGTTCTAGTTCCACGTGCCTTATCTCTTCCGAATGGCTCAGTTATTTCCTTTTTAACTCAACTCTCCAGGTTTTGGGGGTTCGCCACTGCTGTAGCCTGGTATTGAAATCACAATGCTTTAAGTGTATTCACTGGATCTAACCAACATCTTTATTCACTGGGCGTTGTGAATATGGCAATAATGATAAGGATAACAGTCCGAATAAGGTAAATAATTACAATATCATACATCAGAGATATAGACTGAAAAATGACAATGTAAAGCAAAACATACTTTTAAATTCTCTTGCAAGATAAACAAATATTTAACATGATTACTCTCAGAGATGATATAAATGGACATGTTTCATTAGATTCATTGATGTTATTTAATAAAAAACATAACAACTCATACCATAAAACGTACTAGATTCGAATAGAAATATAAAAGTAAAATCTTAGTGATGATTTTAATTACTTCTTTCCCAAATGGACAGGCCAGATCCGATTAGTCACACACGGCATACATATTTTATAGCATTCTGAAAAATCAATAAAGGAAAATAGCTAACCACTGATCGAACAGTCATTTTAGACACGTTTTGAAATACATCATTTTCATTTCAGTCGTGTTTCAACAGGCTGTCAATTTAAGCACATCTCGCCTCTACTCCAATAGCTTCATGTCACGCACATCTCGCCTATGGAACTCCCTTCCCTATTACTGTTTCCCTGACAAATACAATCTCCAACGGTTTAAGTGTAGCGTCAATCGTCATCTCCAGTTGCCTTGATCTATCCACTTCCTGACATCTTCCATTCCTATCTGCTCTCGCTCTATATCTCCCGTAACCTCCCCACCTCGATCGGCCCTCCGTCCTTCTCTTTCTCCACATCCCTTCCTTTACCACTCCTATCTGCTCTTCCTCCAACCCTTCTGTAACCCCTTGCGTGATAGTGGCCACCGGCCTTGCTCGGGGTGATACGCTTAAAAAAAAAAAAAAAAAAAAAAAGAAAAAAGTATTTGGCTTATTTTCAGACGTTAAACAGTGAGCCATGATTTGACATACTTGGCCATATTGAGACTTGTGTGTCCCTTTATCGTCATCGTTGCTAGACAGATAATTCGTATATGATATTTTTGTACATCTTATCTTCTTCCGAACAGCAAGAAAAGGTTTCAATTTCCCACAATAGGGAAATCTAGGGTCGGATTTCAATCCATAAAGCTCTAAATAAGAATGGTGAAGATCATACTGTTGCTTTGGACATCTCGAAAGTCTTCGACATGGTTTGACATGAAGGTTTTCATTACTTATTGAAAAGTTACGGTGTTTCCGGTTAATTATTTAATATTATCTGGTCTTTCTTATCAATTTGGGAAATGAAGGTTATCCTAAACGGACATTCCTCTAGATCACTTTGCACTAATGTAGGTGTTACCCATGACTGTAGAGTTGGTCCTATCTTGTTTTGAATTTGAATTAACAACCTCCCCGATGGTATCAGCTCTCAACATGGTTTTGATGCTTATGACACAAGCATTTATTTCTGATTAGATACTAAATCTGATCGGTCTGATAAAGTCAAATTGGCGGTTAATATCATAGAAAATCTTCACTCTGTTGTTAACTGGGGCAACGGATGGCTTGTTAATTTTAACGCCTTCAAATCTAAACTGCACTCTGTTAATAATAGGAGAGACTCTGTAATGTCTTCCATCAGCATGGCTGATGCTAACTAGCGGGGAAGTGACTCTTTATGCCTTCATTGGCTAACGTAAAATGAAGAGACTATATTGAATCCATTGCTAGGTCAGCTGCTAAGAAAAATTGGTCCACTGTATATCTGGAAAAATTTAAATGCAATAGCATAGCAATCATATCTATTGTCCTCCTGATTACTCTTTTTTGTCCTTGATCCTCAGTAATGAATATATATATATATATATATATATATATATATATATATATATATATATATATATATATATTAATTACACACGAATAAGTATATATTAATTATATATATTAATTACAGAGATGAGGTATTATGTACAATATTTACATTATTCGGACTGTTGTCTACATCTTTGTCACCATATTTATTACAACGTTTCGGCCCTTGTACGCTCCGGCCTTCTTCAGGTGGTTGGAATGTCGAACTGAACCCTTTATTTCGCTCACTGGGGTTGACTGTTCTAGTTCCACGTGTCATGTTTAATGGATGTCAGTTATCAGTTATCGCGTTGGTTCGACCCAGTGACAGGACCCACAGAGTTCGAGTTCGATACCCGGTTAAGGTAGTGGAGAAATTGGAGAGGGGATTTAACAGGAGATAACTGATAACTGACATCCATTAAATATGGCACGTGGAACTAGAACAGTCTACCCAAGTGAACGAAATAAAGGGTTCAGTTCGACATTCCAACCACCTGAAGAAGGCCGCAGCGAAAACGGCCGAAACGTTGTAATAAATATGGCGACAAAGATGAGGACAATAATCCGAATAATGTAAATAGTGTATATATTAATTACATACGAATAAGTATATATTAATTATATATATATATATTAATTATATAAGTATATATATATATATATATATATATATATATATATATATATATATATATATATATATATATATATATATATATATATATATCAAATTATAAACTTAATATTATATTAAGTATATATTAATT
This sequence comes from Acanthosepion esculentum, assembly GCA_964036315.1. NCBI lineage: Eukaryota > Metazoa > Mollusca > Cephalopoda > Sepiida > Sepiidae > Acanthosepion > Acanthosepion esculentum. Next base: position 10,717,489 of record OZ038481.1, on the reverse strand, counting down.
ATATATATTATATTTTAATTATACTGTAACAAAGTGAAACAACTTGCACACGTACACCTAAAATAAGTTAAATATTTAAATAAGTTTTGTGGTAAAGAATTTAATGATAGCTAGGAAAAGGCAAAATTTATATGGCATTTTTTTAAAAAGGTAAAAAAAACCCAGAAAAAACGGTTTCGTCCCAGGACTTATCAAGTTTATTTGTCTGGGAATAAAAAATATAAAAGTGTGTAAATTAAATTAAGAACTGGAATAAAAAAAAATCTTTAAATTCATATTTTTTCCATTGCATTCGTTAAAATAGTGATGTGGACCCGGAGTAGGGGCTACGGAAGGAAAACACGGAACACGGGTTAGAGGTAAGAAAGATATATTAAACAGAAAAGTTACAAAGAATAGTGTAAGAGTAAGCAGAACTTACTATCCAGTGGTGTCCGATATTGGTATCGTATGCGGCTGCGCATTACTGGTGCTACGATATTTAACAACCCCCGCCACACGGGTCGAATGTGGCACAAGGCCGGTTTAACGTGGGCTTACCGAGCCCGTAGGCTCGGCCAAAAATATGCCGATTTACAACCCGTATACACGAGTTTAGGGACTGTCTACCTCCCCGGACGAAACTTTGCCCTGTGGCAAAGCCTCGTCCGAGTTCCTCTCTGCCAAACAGAGAGTTCGACAGCAGAGCACCATTACTGGTGCTACTCCCATGATACTACCATTCACATAATAATATAGTACTGGGAGAGTCCATGATGTAGGAATGTATCGGTCTCACAACAAATAGTTCAGCAAATTTGTATCCATAAGTAATATAGAAATGAAAGACACTTTTAAAAATAGTCATTACCAATATTTACACTTTTTACTGGATGACTATTGTCCCCATTTGTCATTGTTTATATTAAAGCGTCCGTTGTTATTTCGTTCATTCATCAGGTGTATGTCATTCGCTTGAGAGAAATAAGCGTTTAAAAAGAATCTGCACAGCAAATAACCTATCGGAGCCAATGATTTTCTTTCTTTTTTTAATCATTTCATCCCAAGTAAAGCGACAAAACCACTACTACGCAGGGCGTTACAGAGAGGGAAAGCGAAAGAGAATTGGAACGAGAAAATTGAAATTGTGGAGGATTGAGGAAAGGCAAAAAAAAAAAAATGAAAAAGAAACAGGGTTAAAAAAAAGAAAGAAAATAAGATGGCGACCGACGTTGCATTTAAATTTTTAGTTATCAGAGAAACAAGAAATCGGAAGAGAGTTTCACAGGTGGGAAGTGTAAGAAAACAAAAACTGTTCGAGTGGAAGTGGCGTTTGCTTCTAGTTCAACAGTAAAGCGGTGAAAGCTAGCTACCAATCTAGTAGCATACTTAAACCCATGTAGTCTGGGCACCAGGACAAAAGAAGCTGCCATGAAAATATTTGTAGAACAGACAGACGGAAACCATGTCAGGCCGGTGAGAAAGTGACTGGAGACGAGATGTCTGATCAGGACCTTTCCGATTCTTCTCTGATTTTGTGAAGAATCCTGCTCAAACTCCCGAATCCTCAAAATCCTGATCAAACTCATCCCACTTAGTGGGCAACAGGATCTAGTCCGAAAATGAATGATTCTTAATTGCTACCCAAACTCAGTACCTTCAAATCAAGAACTGCTAATGCCACGCCCTGAAACTTAACAGCCCATCCTGTAGCGTGTGCGGAGAAAATCCGGAGACATTTGACGACATAATATCTGGGCGTGCCTGAATGGCATCAATAGAATACATCAAAGGACATGATAGGGCTACACAGTACATACATCAGTTAATATGTCGCGCATAGAATCTCCTTCTCAAAGAGAATTGGCATGAGCAAAAGCCACTACAAGTTCTACATAATAAAGAGGTTACGACTCTTTGGAATGTTAGGATTCAGACTGATAGGGGAAATTACCCAAATCAATGAGAGATAATTGTAAAATATTATGTTGAAAATACCTGTCTTCTGATAGATGTTGCAGCCCCAGTCAACAAAAACACGTCTTTGAACATGTTAGAGAACATAAATACATAGAAATAAGAACGCGACGCCATCTCAACAAGATTATATGTTATTATTGGGGTTTTGGGAATTATATCAAAGGAGAAAGCAAATAAGTTGATCAAAACCCTGGGATCCCGAAAATATGTGCATTGAAAAAAAAAAAAAAAAACGATAATCAAATTAATTCTCACATCTCTTGTAGATTTCTCTCTTTACAGTGACCACAACTTTTTTTTTCTTTTCCTCCGATTTCCTGGTGCCTCATCTGTTTGCATGTTGTCTCCTGAAGTCTCTGCTTGAAGCAACGCGCTGTGGTCGACCGCCACACGCGCTCTGCCTTTGCGTAATAAAATAATAATAAGTTGGAAAAGCGGCGCCAGGGGCCAAACATCCATGGTGTCTGGAGGGTGAACTGCACGGATCGAGCGTCCACAGTGCGGTCCGCTCGAGAATGGTCGTGTTGGTCGGTCGATCGTGCCAAGGACGGGCCTATACAACTGGCTGCCTAAAACGTGGTTGGCGTTGTCAGACACCGGTTTTGTACGCGTAGACATGGCTAACAAGTTAAGTGAACATCAACGTAAAGAAAAATCGAAATTAACTAAAACCATATTATTCTTATATTATTAACATAATGGACGTATTGTAATATTTGGGCAATTTGTACAACACAAAGTAAAGGCAAACCAGTAATAATAATAATAATAATAATAAACATCAAGGATACTTTTTTCGTAACAAAAGCAAGGAGAGAAAGAGATAGAAGAAGGGGGTGAGAGATAGGTAGAAAGATAAACAGACAGAGATACTCATTGCATACAGAGGGCTGCAAAAGTAGGTAACCAGTAAGTATTATACCTGTATTAACAGTATTATAATAGTGGTACTGGGATTCATTTAATGCTAGAATTCATTTAATTCGTTAAAGTCCTTTTCTCATAATTTTTTATACATTTTGTCTTTTTCTTATAAATAATAATAATAATAATAATAATAATAATAATAATAATAATTTTTATTATTATTATTATTATTAGAAATTACCAAACACACATAATGAAAATATGTGTTAGCCCAAAATGTAGATTCTGTGATAAATATCCAGAAAAAATTGACCATGTTGTATCCGATTGCATGGTATTTAGACGCACTGAATATAAAACCCGGTATGACAGAGTGGGCCAATATCTGCAGTGGGAAATATGCATCTTGTTCGAGAAGAAAACTGCAAGAAATTTGTGTGAACACCTGTAAAACATGTTTAATGTAGTTTGAATGTAGAAATCCGATATAGGAAATAATTTGTTCAATGTAACAGCATCAATGTCGAGTAGCAGCTATTCAGGAATTCTTAAGGTCTTCCATATCAGAAGTTGGCAGTGGATATTCGGAGATAGTAGGAAAACGTAGTTCTGCAGGTCTTTCATATCAGAGGTTGGCAGTGGATATTCTGTCAAAAAATAAACAAAATGGCCGCCTTCATCCACATCGGATCGAATATTCCACGTCTCCTGATTGGTTAACCTTCTCTTGCTAAACTATAAAATGAGTCAGCTCATTTTGGTTGTCTCACTAGTAAACTTATGTACACACAATAACTTAACAACACCACCCAGACCCGGTTACAGATATATTGCCAGTAACGATTTTACTGGACGTTACAGTACATACAGACAGAACAATCGAATCTACTTGCCTAGACACCCTGATCAAATGACACAAAACAAAATGTGCTTTCTTATTAATATGGCAGATCCTGCAGACTGTCATACATCTTTGAAAATCTAAAAAAAAAAAACTATAAAAACTATTGAAATCTTACATATGTAGCACGTGGGGACATCAAAAATTGCATTTGTAGTCGGAGCCATGGGTTTGGTTGGAAAAATGTTCCAACAGACTCATTGAAGTGAATCCTGGTAGCCCAAGACTTAAAGAAATACAAAGGTTTTACTCACAAGTACAGCCCACATCTTACGAAGGGCTTTATCTATGTAGAATGAGTGCGTGTGTTTTTTTAGTTTTGTTTTTTCCTCAAAAAACACTCAGTGGAAAATGTCTTGATGCCATTTCTGACCTTAGGGACTGGCAAAGAAATGGGTATACACCAGAAATCGAGGAAATAATAAAACGTTTTGTAGATGAAGAGGATTGAGTAATGACGGAAGCAAACAATTTGAACATTTGAGGGATTTATATGTTTATTATTAATATATTGATTATTGATATGTTTCTATAATCAATACTATAAGTTTCATGTGCATCTTTTGTTTTTACTTACTTTTGCATCCTCCTGTATAAAATTTGGGGACTAATTTCTATTAGACCACAGTATGTCTAATTGTAAAATGGACTTAGAAATAATTAACTGTTTTCTTTTTGCTGCTTAAAGGGTTTTTTTTAAACTGCGCGCATAATGTAAGATGTAATTCGATCTTGTGCTTAGTTCAAAAGTTGCATTTTGGTAAAAAAAATCATTAATTCATAATACACCACGAGTCGCTCTATATTTTAAGATAGCATCTGGAATAGAGAAGTGGACGGCACCCTCTCGTGGCATTCCCAAACGTGAACAATTGAAAAAGTGGTTTGCCGAATCATCAAATCTTTCAAAACTGTTATCAGATTAAGACTAATTTGAAAAATATATTTCAGATTGGGTAAACTATAAACAATCATAGAGACATAGTGCCAGTCCTTATTAATATAAATATTTTGAAAATATAAACAAAATAGTCAATGTTATCAATGTCTTTGTCATATAATAATGGCCGCCTGCGACGTTTCCAAGCATACCCGCCTAAGAGGGCGGAAAGCCAAACCCTATTCCAGACGCCCGTTCTGTTGTTTACACTAAAGCTATGTGAAATAGACCGTAGTTAAATCTTCTAGGAGAGAGTATAACATCGTATCAATTTTTCAAAGTCACTACGCCGAAATGCTCGGTGACTTACGCGCGAACAAAACACAGACGACAATGCAAATATAAGGCTTAGGTCAAACCTTGGTGTGGCGGGCTTCACTACGTTTATTTAACTTAGATTAGGAAACCAAACTGACGTGAAGAAAAAGAGGATAAGCCAAAGACACCATTACACATAAAATCTATATTTAACAAGATGTACAAACAAGGATGTAAACGAAAAGCATGCATTGAGTAAAACAAGAGTTGTATCTCTTTAACTATCAGTTGTTCCAAAGTTCATCGAAAGCAATAAGGTTAGGGATGTTCGCTTTCGCTAAAAAAAAAAACGCTCCCTGATGAAAAAAAAAAAAAAACTTGATTAAAAAAATTTTGCATTGTCTAGATGTTTATGTCATTATTTAGAGGAAAGACCAAAGTATTTTTTGAGTATTTTTAAAAAAATTTTAATCCTTTCTAGCATGTCCGAAACTTTAGCTAAAAATCTTTTTTTTAGTCATCAGAATTGACTTAAAACGGTAAAATTAATCATTATTGACAGTTTTATAAACAAAAGTAAAGTTTCCCATTTAAAAATCATTTGAAATTCAATTATACTTTTTTCAAAAGTTATTTTAAGAAAATTAGAAAATTTAAAATATACTTAATGTAATTTCAAAGAAACATTACTTGCTTTTTCATCAGAAAATCTTTTTAGAAAGACATTTCCAAGACATTGCTTGTTTTTTGGGGCCTGATAGTGGTGTGTTAACTGATGTATGTCAATCTGTCAACAACTTACGTCAGGGGAATTTATCAGACGGTAGGGCAAAAGTGGTATAAATCGTTCTAGCTTTAAGTGAACCAGTTTATTATATATATATATATATTCTTTCAATTTTTTACCTTCCGTTTGAGGGAGAATTCTTGAATAAAAATAACATTGAAATTACGAAAAAAATACATAAAAAATAACTCTAACATGATTTTTAAAAAAATGAGCATCCATAGTTTTGTCGGAGATGATTTTAATACATATTTTGAACTCATAAATTTTTTTAAAAAATATGCTGCGAGTAACAGATTGTAATAATCTTTCTAATTTATGATCTATAAAAATAGATCTTTTTAATGAGCGAAAAAAACGAGTTACTCTGTTCTAATTTATGTATGAAATATTTATCAATATTATCATTTTTTTAATTTAGAAATGAAAAAAAAAAAAGATTGTTGTAAAAAATTTATTTTTCAACCTAAAAAATTTTGACTTCAGACAAAAAAGTCCTTAATATATATTATTGATAAAATCCATTAAAAGCTGTTTTATTAAAAATAATGTCTTAGTTTTCATGCATTTTTGTATTTTAAATTCAGAGCTGAAATTGGGGTTCTTGCGAGTCAACATTTTACACGACATTTTTTATTTATATTCCTCAAAGTCTTCTTTATTTAATTAAAAAATAAGAATAGTTACAACGATTCTAGTTTTAAAGTTTTCATAAAATTAAGTAAGGGGGTTACCAGACGTAAAAAAATAAAATATTTTTACCATGACTTTCTAAAAGACAAACATTTCTAAAATGAATTCATTCATTTCGGAACAAGTGCTGAAAGTTTCACTAAACTGCGACAATTATTTGATTTTTGGAAGCATTTCCAAATTAATGTGTTTTTTTAAGTGAAAAGTAAAAGTTAATGCAAAGTAGCAAAATTTGCGAAAATTGGACATCCCTAAATAAGGTTGTAATAGTTTCTGGTAATAAATGTTTTCAACATTTTTACTGTGTAAGGAAAATTATTATGTGAGTATAGGGAATATTCAGCATGTGAGTGTTGGTGTGAGTGAGAAGATTGGCGCATGGTTTCAACTGTCGTGGATTCGTTTGGCAGCTGAAATCTTACTAATTATCTAAGAATATTTCTTGCTTATATAGGTGATCACGAAGCGCTGCGCGGGAATAATCATTCTTCCGCGCAGACAATCCGATTGGTTGTCATTGACCAATCAGCGAGCGAGCACTGGGGAGACTCTCGAAAGCTTCTGGGATCCGATTCTCCCAAAAGTGCACAAAATCGGCTACATGAAAATATAGCGATTATAAAATTGTCGCATAGCTGCGATTTGTAAATTGTCCATTACAAAGTAGTGTTGATTTATCATCCAATGAATGCTTGTGGCTGTATAATTTGAATTTGCATAAGTATTTATGTATGTGTGTGATGATGATGATGATGATCGTCATAATACCACCCCACCCCGAGATTGAAGAAACAAATTCTTTAATATGTCACGTAAGAGTGATACTTAGAAGGCCAATGCACCCTCCTACCTGTTTTGGTAAACAGTGGTTCTGATTGTGAAGTGGACTGCTGACTTTGGTTTGACGATGATGTTGATGCTGGTTGCTGCGGAACGTCGGGTTGCTGTCGATCCGGATGGAGTTGTTTGCCGGCTAGTTCAAGATATGCCGGCTTCAAACGTTGTGTATCTGATTGGTAAAATACTTTGATTGTCGTGAAAGTACTTTAAAAGGTACTGAGTAATTAGGTGTTAGCAGTTTTTTTTTACTGTGTCCTGTCTAACGAAGACGTAGTCGCAGTCTTGTAAAGATTTGGGAAAATAAATCTGCATGGGGTGTACTCGTGTAAGAGTGAATGATAGTTCAACCATTCTGTTTTGAAGGTACTGTACAAAGGTAGAAGTTGGTTCTATAGAAGTGTTTCTGTCTAGAAATTGACGTGGTTACGTAAGATGGTGATGATCGTCACAGTGGTATAAGTTTCAGGCACTTTCCAAAGGTGTCGTCCGCAATATTCGCATCCTCATGTCGATAACATCAGAACGTCACCTCCCTGGCCATAGTGAGATTCGAAACCGGGCCTCATGGTCAGAAAGTCAACGTTCTAACCACAGTTGAAAGGCTCAAATTACAAACTGGTTTCAATCATTGCCTACTGATTTTTTTCTTCATTATAATTCATCTAATGTCTATTATTGGTGTGGTACGTATTTCTAAATCGGCAAGATTTGCGTCCCTTCTACCCTCAAATGGGCTTGCGATATAAACAATCATTTTCGAATAAATGCAACATTAACTGTATAATAGTCTAATCCCAAGATACGAGTTATTTACAGTTGCGACCAAAATGTTCAGAACGGAATTTTTTTCGTCAGAAAAGTAGGTATAATTTTGTATCAAAGTTGTTTTATATTTTATAATTTTCACAGAAAATAAATACAATATTAATTGTTATTGTCTGGAATTTTGGTGTAATTTGAGAGGATAATACAAAAGTTATGGATGATTTGCAGTAAATCAATAAATCATCTATAACTTTTGTATTCTCCTCGCAAATTGCACCAAAATCTCAGACAATATCAATATCGTTTTCCGTTTTTAAATTGTTTTTTAAATTCTGTTTTTAATTGCTCAATTTCTTTTTTATTAGCTAAAACAAGAGAACATTTAAGAAATTTGTTTTAAATATTAATTAGCTCTTTTTTGAAAGAATGGTGTAGATTTTTTGTTGATAGTTTTTGGATATACCTAGAGAAATATGGTTTGCTCGTATCTGTGGTTGTCAAATGCAATAATCACTTTGAACATATAAATCGCAAATACCAATACTGTAAAACATCTTTCAGAAAATGAATTTTTAAGTTAATTAATTCTAAAATGTCATCGATTTTTCTTCCCTCTTATAGGAGGATGTTTAGCTGTTCTTCAACTTATAAAATTGTCTTGGGACTTTAAATAAAATACTTCATGATTATTCCGACTTTCTTCCAGCTATTTGGCTAATGAATATATTTTTCTTCCTGTGACCTTTCAACCTATTGATTGTTCTACCGTCAAAATAAACTACAAATATTCTGAACGGAGAAATATACCAGAAGTCAATTCTGTCTCAAGTGTTTCTCTTTAAGCGCTCAAAGAATATTTCAGTTGAAGCGTCTTATTAACCAGCAAGGGAATGAGTTAAAATGATTGTACGTATATATACAATAATAAAATAATATATTTTATCCGTTTTAATGTACAAGTATAGAATTAGTATGCTAATGTGAACGTTAAACTTCATGAAGGAAAGAAAAATAATTCATGGAATATAAAATGTACAGCATTTTAAACTCAAAACTAAAAAAAAAACAACCTGTCAGAAAGATTTAAAAATTAAATCAAATATCTCTTATTAAAATTTAAATTCGGAAAAACTCTCCGTTTCATCATTATTTACATTATTCGGAGTGTTATCCTCATCTTCATTGCCATATTCACAGCGTTTCGGTCTTTGTACTCTCCGGCCTTCGTCAGGTGATCGGAATTTCGAACCAAACCCTTTATTTCGTCCACCGGGGGTAGATCGTTCTAGTTCCACGTGCCAGTCATCTTCCGGGTTTTCTGGAGAAAATGCAAAGGATTTGTTGTCCACATTACATCAGGGCAATCTTCAAAAGTGGTTCAATACTTCGCAGGCAGCTCTTCCGAGTAAGACCTCCTGCAGAGTGGAACATGACTAAAGACTGTGTTTACGCCATCCCGTGCAGTTGTGGCAGAAAATACAAAGGACAAATAGGCCGCCCCCTTAAGGTAAGATTGCAATAACATCGTAAATCAGTAACACAAGGGTGAATTGAAAAATCAGGCGTAGCTGAACACATATGGAGAGGAAATGGAGATCACCCCCCCATGTGGGATGAGGTTGAAATAATAAACAGAGAACATCACTGTTAAATATGAAAACTTAAGGAATCAACACATATACTAGGCACAAAAATCTCCTGAGCCGACCAAGCATAGAAATGAATACCATATGGGAACCAGTAATAAGGATTGCTAGACAAAAGCGATGAACAATAGCAAAAATTGCAATATAATCTCTGATAAAAAAATGAAATAATAATAACAAAATAAAATTACAAGAGGCATGGCACGTGGAACTTGAACAATCTACCACGGTGGACGAAGTAATGGGTTCACTTTGAAATTCCAATCACCTGAAGAAGGCCGGAGCGTTCAACGGCTGAAACGTTGTGAATATGGCAATGAAGATGAGGATAACAGTCCGAATAATTGAAATAATGTAACAGTCATAATACTTCTTCTCGGAGATATAGACAGATAACAAGATATCTGTCTCTATGTGATGATGTATTACTTGCATTATTTATATTATTCAGACTGTTATCTTCATCTTCATTGCCATAATCACAACGCTGTACCCTCCGGCCTCCTTCAAAGACACATGGCCCAGTGGATAAAAACGTTGGTTAGATCCAGTGGCTAGATCCAAATAGTTGTGAGTTCAGTACCAGGCCACAGCAGTGGTGAAACAAAAACTTGTAGAGTTGAGTTAAAGGGAACTAACTTAGACATCCACCAGAGGCATGGCACGTGGAACTAGAACAATCTACCCCGGTTGGCGAAATAAAGAGTTCGGTCCGAAATTCCAGTCACCTGCAGATGCCCGGAGCGTACAACGACCGAAACGTTGTGAATATGGCAATGAAGATGAGGATAATTTAAATAATGTAAATACAGATAACGCTGTTTTATGATAACGCAATTCATGATTGTGTTGCATTAGTTGCCAATCTACTGTGTGCCGTGTCCCCTACACAGTTTCCTTTCCTCTAGCTCTTAAATTTTATTAAGAGCACCTTTTCTTATTTCTCCTAAACTCTGTCTACCCATCCATTTACACAAGCTCCCTACATATTCTATGCCTTGTTTTCTTCTCTCCGTTTTGCCTTCAGTTTGTCTTGTGTGTTTTTAAAAACTTACAAGAGGGTATGATGTTTATGTTGGGGTCAGCGATTTCTTTTTAAAACCAGTTGATTTATCGCCTTTTCTTCGGAATCTTTTGGAAATTTGCAGAGTTCCATGGTCCCCAACATAACTCATATTCAATGCCTTGTTTTCTTCTCTCCGTTTTGCCTTCAGACTGTCTTGTGTGTATCAGGTCTCTTCTTCATTTATGTGTCTTGTCCCTTCAGGACGTTTGCGATCGTGGCTCTCCACAATCTCCTGTCCTTTGCAGGTCTTAATAATTTTTGCCTTTTATTATTTCTACTAAACCTTGTTCCACCGTCCATTTACTCCAGCTCGCTAGGGAGTCCATGCGTTGTTTTCCTCTGCCCCTCTTACCTTCAAGAAATCCCTTAGTGTCAATTTTTTCCAAGCCTTCTTTCCTCATTATGTTCCTTAGAAATTCCAATTGTCTCTTACTGATGTTAAGCATAGGTTTCCTTCTTAATTCAATTTTCTTTAAAACTTCGTCGTTGCTCATATTCTCAGCATCCTTCTGTAGAACCACATTTCTGTTTCTTCTTCATCGTTGCTCAGCATTCACTGCGTCTTTAAAACTCGATTTATACACGGGTATATCCTAATCATATATTACTGGCAGCTAAGAAGGGGCGCATCTTTTTATCTGCGGGCGTTATTAAAACTTACAAGAGCGTATGATGTTTATGATGGGGGTCAGCGGTTTCTTTTTGAAACCAGTTGATTTATCGCCTTTTCTTCGGAATCTTTTGGAAATTTGTAGAGTTCCATGGTCCCCAACATAACTGAACACCGAATTCTGAGAACTGGACTGAATGATGGCAACAGAAAAATACATCAATTTTTTTTCTTTTTGATAAATTCATTTGGGCCTGACGGTTGCATGTTTATAAACAAGGGGTTTTATATTTGATGACAGCTATTTTTTGCTCTGGTGAAAATCTTGGATAAGACGGAAAAATCTATATTACTTTCTCTTCCTATTTTGTTCATGTCTATCTAATACTGTTCCTATCTATCTATCTATCTATCTATCTATCTAATTTTGTTCATATCTGTCTAATGCTGTTCCTATCTATCTATCTATCTATCTATCTATCTAATTTTGTTCATATCTGTCTAATGCTGTTCCTATCTATCTATCTATCTATCTATCTATCTATCTATCTAATTTTGTTCATATCTGTCTAATGCTGTTCCTATCTATCTATCTATCTATCTATCTATCTATCTATCTATCTATCTATCTAATTTTGTTCATATCTGTCTAATGCTGTTCCTATCTATCTATCTATCTATCTATCTATCTAATTTTGTTCATATATGTCTAATGCTATTCCTATCTATCTATCTATCTATCTATCTATCTAATTTTGTTCATATATGTCTAATGCTATTCCTATCTATCTATCTATCTAATTTTCTTCATATCTGTCTAATGCTGTTCCTATCTATCTATCTATCTATCTATCTATCTATCTATCTATCTATCTATCTATCTATCTAATTTTGTTCATATATGTCTAATGCTATTCCTATCTATCTATCTATCTATCTATCTATCTATCTATCTATCTATCTATCTAATTTTGTTCATATCTGTCTAATGCTGTTCCTATCTATTTATCTAGTAGACACATAAAGTACTCTTTGCTAAGGCCTTTTACTACACGTAACTAATATCAGTAAATTTATCCTCGAAAAATTGTATTAAGTATATAAAAATAGGCCCTGATTAGGCTGACATGTGAAATTTTACAATATCAATGTATAATCCAATAGGCAATTTAGAAATTTATATTGCCGCCATTGCAAACCAGTGTGCAAATTCCTTGCTGAATTTAAGTCATTGTAGATCACGCAATTGACAGGATTCTTGTAGACATTTCACTGATTTTATTCACTTCAATTTTTTACTCAGTGAAATAAGAATTCGATGTGCAGGTGGCGTAATGGTTAGAGTCTCGGAAAGAGAAATCGGGTAACTGTGTTCGAATTCGTTCGAGATCTTTGCACTCACCTTCGCACTAATCATTTTTGAAAAGGCATGACTGCTTCACATCTACTCGCATGTATGGGTTAAATAGCAGTGCAAACTGGATATTTTAGCAGTTTGTGTTAACCAGTTTAAGAGAAAGATAACTGTATTCAAATCGTTATGTGACCCTTTGGAGGGGTGTCAAATACTTAAACTGTAACTAACTCTGCATATTTGGAGAATAAACACAGAATGGCACTGAGTGTTGAAAAAACACAAAGTGGTTTGACCAGATGGCCATACTCGGAGATGAATAGACACGCTGATGATGAGTGTGCCTTCAGTCGAAACAGTTTTTATGATGAACATAATTCTTTTGTTTAATTTGGTAACATAATTTTAATTGGTATGTAGTGAGTTGTCTTGCCTAGAAATTAAAACACGAACAGTCTTATAAATTGAGATGTGTTTTTAAAAACTTACAAGAGGGTATGATGTTTATGTTGGGGTCACCGTTTTCTTTTTAAAACTAGCATATTTATCGCCTTTTCTTCGGAATCTTTTGGAAATTTCCAGAGCTCCATGGTCCCCAACACAACTCATATTCAATGCCTTGTTTTCTTCTCTCCGTTTTGCCTTCAGACTGTCTTGTGTGTATCAGGTCTCTTCTTCATTAATGTGTCTTGTCCCTTCAGGACGTTTGCGATCGTGGCTCTCCACAATCTTCTGTCCTTTGCCGGTCTTAATAATTTTTGCCTTTTATTATTTCTACTAAACCTTGTTCCACCGTCCATTTACTCCCGCTCGCTAGCGAGTCCATGCGTTGTTTTCCTCTGGCCCTCTTGCCTTCAAGATATCCCTTAGTGTCAATTTTTTCCAAGCCTTCTTTCCTCATCATGTTCTCTAGAAATTCCAATTGTCTCTTACTGATATCCCCAACATAAGTGAACACCGAATTCTGAGAACTGGACTTAATGATGGCAACAGAAGTATGCATAATTCTATTTTCTTTTTGATAACTTCATTTAAACCGGATGGTTGCATTTTGATAAACAAGGATCATTTCAGATCATTACTGAATTCGATCTTCATTGATTGTTTGGGATTTGTTGTATTATACCGAACTACCCTAAATGTATTAATAAAAAACACATTTACTGATTTTAAACAAAGTATCTATAATAAAAAAAAGAAAATTATTTTTTATTTCTTTTTTTGCTATTCTTTGCCAGCCGCAATAATGGGACCATCGCCCTTGAGACAAGCTGCAAGAACCGCGCCGTTTCGCGAGTCTTGTTCCTTAATCGAGACCCAATCCCGCCAACCCTACGAAGGAAGGCCAGGTCTAATAACCCCAAAAGTCTCCACTGCCACTGGAGTAAAAATAAATCTGTCGAATGTGTCATTGTGAATTACATGTACGATTTAGTGTGAAATAATTGCGACAATGTATATATTCAACTCAATAGTTGTCCTACTTTATATGTTAATCTGCTGCAAATACATTATCTATGCATCTATAATGTTTGAAACACAGTATATACTCTTGCCTCAATAAATACGGAATTTGACATGAAGATAGCTGTATGTTAAGTCTATAATATTTGATATGTATAATTAATACTTACTGAATTAAGTGCATTGACAAAGAAGAATATGATATTTAATAGTAGATAGGATGAACTATCAGCCGGTTCACACACGTCCCCGGTGTTTTTTAAGAGAAGCAGAGGTTTATCCTTTGTTTCCTGTTTAGGATTGGGTTTCCGGTTCCTTCTAGTCTTTTCTTTCTGATTTCACTTCCGGTGGCTCTTTGCGTCCTAGTGACGTTATCAACTTTTTGGGGGTGAATTGATATTAAAATGTTCAAAAATGACTAGAAAATGACCATAATTACGTTAAAAACATTTACGTATACATCGTGCATTTCATCTGATAATCTCCTTTGATTTTCTTTGCGACTGAATCTCTCATCCGATTGTAGTTTGGCTCATATCAGTCGATCTCTTTCCGGCATTTTATATCTATGTACAATATTCGGTAAAAAGAGAATGTCTAAATTTAAAAAAAATAACAACAAAACTTGAAACACACGTAACATGCGTAAGTGAAGACAATAATCCCAGGATTACAAATGTCATTTTCCCATAGTCCCTGTCTGTGTCTTTCAATCATTTAATAACAATTCATTGTCAAATACTGGAATAACCTACTGGTATCAGCATTTTGCTTATTACAGTTACAGTACACTCTAAGTTATTCGGACTATTGTTCAGATCTTTGTCGCCATATTTATTACAACGTTTCGGCCGTAGTACGCTCCAGCCTTCTTCAGGTGGTTGTATTCCTCAAGAATCAACTTTCGTAAATAATTATATAGGCCACACTACAAATTGTTTAACACGTAGACTAACTCTACACCTTTCTGACAATAGCTCAATTAGATCTCATTTAAATATTCATGGAGACCTACCGGACACTATTCGGAATATACTTGTCGACAACACTAATATAATAGCATCATCCACTTGCAAAAAAAGGCTAAAAATAATGGAAGCCGTACTAATAAAAAACAAACAAACCAACACTTAATAATATTAACTTTGAACATGGACATAATATCTTGACCGTGTTTTGAAACAAAAAATGAATCATTTTATAAAACATACATATAACAAACTATTTCTAATTCTAACAGTTAAAATATAATCCTTGAAAATGGCTAAATGTATAGCCGAAAGCGCTCGGATAAAAAGAACATTCGGACAGTTTTTATATAATTTATCGTCTGAAAAGAAAACCTTTATTAGATCGCACGAGAAATTATATAAAAAACTAAATAAAAGCACCTTGTCAGTCGTTGTTAATGAAATGTGCATGAAAGAAGGATTGCTGGCTAAACACACACACACACACACACACACACATATACACATATATATATATATATATATATATATATATATATATATATAGTTCGCCGGTGCAGGGTGGCGCAGCATTTAAAATTAATGTAGCGTGGGATATGTCTTTTTATCGTGTTGTGATCAAGGTTGGGACCTGCTCTTGCACAAGCAGGTCAGGTTCATGGTGAAGCGAATATGAATTGTAAAGGCCACAGTTAAATCAGAGTGCATCACAGATAACTTACCTCAACATTTCTTCATGATGTATTTTACTATTCAATTTATATGATTTTTAACTATTTTACCTATTTTTTCATAGCATTTCAGTGAAATACTTTTTGTTGATAAGTATTAAAAGAAATTGAGAAATGATGTGCCAGTTTTTGCACTTGAAGGGCAGTATATGTGGAATCGCATGTTTGTTTCTGGACAGCTGATTCTTTTTAGTTTTGAAAATTCATAAGCTGTTTGTAGAATCTCTACTGTATTTCGACGTTCAATTTAATAGTGTCGGTCTATTTTGGAACGCTGGCGCAAAGTCAATTTATTTCTAATCAGCGAATATGTTGTTTTTAAAGTTCTGTTCTTGAAATGTATTGTCAGATCTACACTCCCCTCTGCAGATGTCACACATGGCGTCCAACACATTCAGAAATGTCTCTAAACTATCAGCGGTAGACAACTTTCTCAGATCACGGATTAAAAATAGCTTCAAGTAAATGAAACTTCTGTGTCTTAAAGAATACAAACCATCATCAAATTGTATAGACTGATGCTATACAGAATGTTTTTGAAAGCATCCATTCGTATCCTGTGAAGACAGTGTTCTATAGCTGCCAGCTAATCCTCATTGCAGACGCCTGCTCAGTCACATTCGATGTTTTCCAACATCCACAGAGCCCATCTGTAGTTTATACTGCAACTATGTTGAGCAGATCTTAGTTACAGTTCCTAGGAGAGAGCGAATTATCTAGGGTGATCAAGATTCTGAATAAGACTAGCATTCTCAAACCCTCAGTTACGATGGGATATGACTTCGTGCCGGCCCAACCATCGGCGGCAACTAACAAGGGTTTCGATTGCCCAATTTCACCCTCAACGATTCGGTCAGTCCGTGGTACGGTTTTCAGGCAATTTCCAAAGGTACCGCACGCTGGTATCGCCTCCACCAGACCGATAAAATCAAGAAGTCACCTTCCTGACAAATGGTAAGATTCGAATCCGGGTCTCATGGCCAGCAAAACGAACGTTGTAGCTACGTGCCCATAATACAGAACTGTACGAAGTCACAAAGACCACATCACCCGAATACTTCCAACAGCAGCCACAACTAAAATGTATCGCACATGAAGTTGAAAAGGGAAAAAAGGATATAATGAAGATGTTCGCTTTCCATTGTACCGTAAACAAAAGCTTAGGAAGTAAACTCTTATCAGTAATAGAAAGAGCGATAATTGAACTTCAGAAAAACACATCCTTGTGCAAATTAACTCAAACAAAACCAATAATTCCGTTATTTACTTTTTTCGTATTTTTCCCAATGAAACATAACTTCCACGAAGTCGTTCCTTGCTGATTAACGACAGATCCTCAATTTGAATTAAATCAGGAGAGTTTCCAGGCCAGTCTATAGTACTTTGATTTGCTCGCTGGTAAGCCTTGCCATTGTGTTCGTGCAGCGTTACAATTTTTGTACGCTTCCTTGGAGTAACGTCCATCGCAAACAATGGCCATAGGACAACTAATCAACAGTCGAGGCAATAGTGTCTGGGTGTGATAAAAATTTGATGCAATCACGGATCACTCAATATTTTTCAAGGCCAAAGAAATTCCATCATACGGCGCGAAAATAGATTCATATTACTGCAAACCACTTCAAATGGCGTAATCTGATGAAAAACATAGAAATCGATTACACCCTGTAACTGTAACAACAGTGGATCTACACCTGACCGCGTGGTGAAAGAAAGGAAACTAAAGCGGTTGTTTCAATTAATGGTGTATTTTCTTGAAAAATATGTTAAAAGAGAGATTTAATAAATTTCAACGGATAATAAAGCTAACTTTTCGGTCACTGAATGACGGGTGTTTCCTCTTTCGAAACAGCTTTTATCGCCATTGATATAAAACATTACTATGTGCACTTACATATACGTTGTCTTTCAAAATTTGTAAATTTCAGGTTCATACGTCATAAATATTTTGAATGGAAATGACAGTCATAAAACGATAATTAAACAATAAAAAAATCAAATTGTGTTAAATATTATTCTTTTTTATCTACTATTTATCTTCAGCATGAGGGCGATCATGGTCCTCCACAACTTTCTGTTTCTTCTTTCTCTAAGTACTTTTTGAGTTTTTAACGCTACTTTTAGTCCGCGTTTTGCCATCTATTTAAAAAAAAAATGATTGGTTTTCTCTGTTCATTTCGCTATTTTGATGTAAGGTGATTGATTTTCATAATCTCCTGTGAGTGTTATATTTCCCAAGCACTTTGCCGCATAATGCGTTCCAAAAATCTCAACTGTCTCTTTTTTTTACTTTAAGTATGTGTTTTTTAGTTTTCATTTTCTTTAAAACCGCCTCGTTGTTCACGTGTCCTGTCCTGGGTATTCTCAGCTTCCGGGCTTCCACATCTCTGTCGGTTTGACTTTCGTTTTCATCTGTACGAGAATTTTCCAGCATTTGTTGCAATACAGTACGAGAGCTATAAACCCAGGCAGTTTGGGGCGTTTTTCTTTGTTTATATGTCTTAATACGTTGCTTAGTTTCTGTAAGTCTTCTTTCCTTAGTTTCATCACTACTTTCACTATTCCGATGCTCTTTCTGATTTTGTGTCACTTCCGTCATCTGTTATCACACGACCCAGACAGTTAAGTTTTTGTCCCTGATTGATTCTGATGTCTTCAACTCGCAGCTAACACCTTTGGTTTGCCCTATGCTAGTGGTATTCTCTCTTCTAGAAGTTAATGGTCAGTCCTTTATTCTCGCTTTCATTTGCTATACAGGGGTTGAACCAAATAATTTAAACACTTGTTAAATTCAAATAAAATTTATTTCATATGGAGTTGGTCCTCCTTTAGCCTCACATACAGCTTTAATATGTCTAGGAATGGAATCATACAGCTTCCTGACTTAATGCAGAGGAATTTTCAGCCGTTCTTACATTAACACCCGCTCCAGCTCTTTAAGACACGACGGTGGAGAATAGCAGCTCCTAACTTGTTGCTCCAAAATGCACCACAAATGTTTAATAATATTGATATCTGGAGATTGGGGAGGCCACTCTATGTGTTCTCGCTCACTTTCATAATCTTCATACCAATTCTTAACCACTCAAGTGGCATGTATTGGAGCATTATCGTCTTGGACGATGCAGTCACCATCAGGGGATAAAGTTTGGTCCATTGGATGAACATGATCACCCAAAATGTTCAGGTAATCTTTGCTGTTGATTCTACCAGGCAGGGCAACTATTGGACCGAGGCATTTCCATGATATGGCGGCCCAAACTATCACTGATCCACCACCATGCTTCACTGTTGGAAGAATGCAGTCAGAGTTGTAAGCTTCTTTGGGCTGCCTCCACACATAAACTTGCCCTGAAGTTGGGGAAAAAAAGAAAAACTGGACTTGTCTGAGAATATGACTTGCTTCCATTGGTCTGCAGACCAGGCATTGGGATCTCTGCACTGCTTCAACTTCTTCTGAATGTTGCGAGTCGAGAGAAGAGGTTTCCTTACGGCGGCTCTTCCATCATATGCAGACTTATGGGGCTCACGACGAACAGTTTTAGTAGAAACTGGACTATTCAGATGATTATTCAACTCAGCAGTCACTTTGGTCGCAGTAGTCCGATGATTTTTTGCCACATTGCGTTTCAATGCACGTCGGTACCTGACAGTAAATTTTCAAGTCCGGTCCAAATTGCTACGGGTGCTAGAGGTTTTGCCCTGTTTCTTGAATTGCGTCATAGTTCTTGATATGGTAGCTCTTGAAAAACCAAAAAGTTCAGCAACATTAGGGATCGAGGCTCCTGCTATGCGAGCTCCAACAATTTGCCCTCTTTCGAACTCAGAGAGGTCACGCATTTAGCTTAAATTTTACTAAATTCTAAAAATAAATAAGACAAAGACAGTAAATTAGATAAATAAACATATTTACAATAGATATAAACTGCAATTACGAAGTTTTAGATAAAGTTCTTAATATAATAGGTCTTTGAAATATAGGAGTGGAATTTGCAACTGTTCCAATTATTTTGTCCAAACCCTGTATTTTCTAGGATTTCTGCTGTTTTCCTTCGCCATTAGGATTAGCTCATCCCCGTATCTCGTGTTGTTAAGATTATGGACGGAGATTATTAAAAATTTAAATATTAATCTACGGTATTTTAACCCATGAATAAATTAATAGAAAATAAAATATGATTATCTTGTCTAAGCTGTTCAAGTTATCCTTTTAATATTTTAATATTTAAATAATTTAAGAAATAATCACCAGGTTTAAAACGAGAAGAAATAAAACAGTGACTTTGCGCGGCATTACTCTCTAAACCAGGGGTCGGTTACCTTTTGCTAACTATGTGCCGACTTAGGGTTTTAAAATCATTCAGTGTGCCAACAGCATACGTATTTTTATACAAGTCAAGGTCAATATGCCTGTTCTACAATATATTTTATATTGTAATATATAGTATATATACTTTAGTATGTATTAAAATTGAAACAGCTAAATACCTTTTTTGACAGTGACGACCATTTTTCCAGCAATCTTCGCAATGTATCGTATATCTGAGTTAAGGTCAGGGGTCAAATAGAGTCCCAACCGTCTAAATCAGGGATTGGCAACCTTTTGCTAACTATGTGCTGAGTTAGGGTTTTAAAATCATTCAGTGTGCCAACAGCATACATATTTTTATACAAGTAAAGGTCAATATACCTGTTCTACAATATATTTTATATAGTAATATATACAATAATATGTAAACCACATTCATAGAAATAAACTGTTTTTAAAAGTTTTTTTTCAAGTTTTTAGTATTGATGGGAGTCCAACGAGTAAGCAGTTTTCAACCAGCTAAATATCTAATTTGCGTTGTAGTAGTTATTGGTTCAAACTTCGTGATATCATTTGCAGATGCGTTCCACTGGAAGTTGCTTGGCATGCCACATGTGGCACGCGAGCCGTAGATTGCCGACCCCTGCTCTAAAGTAAAGAAAAACCGCTTGTCTTTCAAGAAAAAAACCCAGATAATCGTTATGATATAGTTACCAATAGGGACATAAATAAATGCTTGATATTACAGGGTGCGGAAGGTATTCGAGACCACATTGAAGAAAAACCACTACATCTTACAAACAACTAAATTCATTGATACAATATCCTGTCATAATGCCTTCAATGCGGGACCGGAAACGTTGACATTTTCTTTTTACAGTAAGGTTCACCCGCGGGCCACTCGAGGTTGAAGATTACATTAAGAGGTAGTTTATATGCATAGGAGGGGAAGATAATGGTTGACTCTAGACATAAACAGGTAAATGATTGGGAAAACATCCACTTGGGTGTTTGTTACACAGAGCAGTGGTTCGTGGGAAGCTGTTTGAGTGAAACTTATTCCTCGACGATGGAATACGGAGACAATGCGGGTGAATTGCTACTGTATAAGTGGCATGAACTCATAATATGGTCTTTATAGATACTGGAATTTAATCGGCTAATTGCAATTGAAGGGGTGAATACGTGGAATAGTGTGGGTGTTTCCAGGCACCTGATTATTCTTTTTGATATACGAAGGGTGCTGAAAGGTTTTCAACCCATCCAAGAATGCATTCTCCCGAAGTCAAATTGTGGGAATGCTGATAAGTCTCCTGTTAAAAAACTCCCCACATGTAATAGTCAAAGAGATTGAGGTCTGGGCGTGATTGGCGACCACCCGTTTGATGTGGTCGTGCACGTTGACCGTCGCCAGGGCTCTTTGGGGGCAGGAGCAGAGTCCAGCTGAAACATACGGTGTACCATCTCATCCAAAGCTTCAAAATACCCCGTTGAAAGAAGTCGGGTGGTACCACGTGTCCTTGGCTATTTACCACCTCAAAAATAATTACAAAAGCAGGAAACGTGGCGCGTATAATATGGGGGACAGAGGGAGGATCTACAGATAACTTTCTCTGACTTTTGCGATTCCCTCTTTAATTCTGGACGAAATTTCTTCGAAAAAACAAACAAACAAAAAACAAAAAAATCAAACAAACAAAAAGGACAAAAAGAGCCTGACAAGTTCTTCTGCATGATTCAACTTGTTCAGTAAGCGATTTGCAACTCTTCATCATGCGTGTGTGCCAACGTAAACTTTCCTTTCTTCATTACGTATGCGATGGACGGAATGACCTCATGCCGCACATTGTAGATTGTGCCCCGGGCACCGTATGGACACTTCCGGATTAGTATCGATAATGTTCTTCAACCGCTGTACGAATTGTGGTCACCTGTCCGAACGCTGTGAATGATTTTGGCGCTTCGTCGCAGGGCGGTGCATCTTTGCTGGAGGGTTACAACTCCTTTCGAACTTTTCGCCCAAACGATCTGGCGACAGTCGTCCAATCTAATCATCGCTGTGCATTGAATGCATCGTAACTATTACAGCATGCCATTTTATCTCATGCATAAGTTGATAGTTCGCCATTGACGCCCTGAAAAACACATTAATTGATTATCACATAAGTGCAGTTGCACAATCTCATGCACTTAAATACCTTTCTGCATATTACTTATTAACTTTTGTAGTTATTGTCATTGAATTTCTTAAAATGGTGTAACAATCTGATATTTGCAAAATGTTTTTTATTCCTCGCAGATACATGCATGTTACTTAATGTAATGTATTCAATAACCCCAGCAGAAAAGGTTAAGATTACCAAGTTTTTAAAATGATTTTTCCCTAAAACTCTAAAGAAAATCTTTCTGTCAGTGGATGTACAATATATATATATATATATATATATATATATATATATATATATATATATATATATATATGTGTGTGTGTGTGTGTGTGTGTGTGTGTGTGTGTGTGTGTGTGTGTGAGTATGTGTGTGTGCAGGTAGATGGGTAAATTGACGACATATTATATTTGTCTTTGTTCGTTTTTTATTTTGTCGACTGTACAATATAATAAGGTCAGTTGGGCACCTTCTGTTTAGAAAAAAAAAAGATTACCATGACGCAATTCACTCCGCCAGAAATTTGGAAACGGCATGTTGTACTGCTTGGCATTCGCGCCTCAATCTCCAACACAAACATTTCAGCGTGTTTGGGTGCCAATCTGACCACAGTGCAGAGTCTAAGGAAAGAGTTGGATGAGTCTAATGGTGATTACGAAGATACGGCAGCTCGAAAAACTCTCTCTGATCGTTCTGATAAAAAAATAACTCCCGAATTTGTTGGTGAGGGCCTCAGGCACAACCCGGAGGCAGACATCAAGCGCCTTGAGGATGGAGTGCTGCCCTGGGTCAAAACGATGGCTGCTGGAAGTCACTATGTCTAACAACAGGACTCTGCACCATGCCACACAAGCAGGAGAACCCAGTCATGGCTGGCAGACAATTTCTACGACCACATCACCCTGGCCACTTAACTCCCCAGACTGCAAAACCTTTGATTATTATGTGTGTGACTCAATTGAGCGAGAAATCCACAAATTCTCTTTGTAATATCAAAGATGAACTGAAGGCAAAGAATATGGCAGCCTTCCTCACCTTAGACATGAAGAGCGTCCAGAAGAGTTAGAGAAGATACTGAAGTGTGGAGGCCGTGGTTGAAGACAATAACGATTTTATTGAATGAATTTACTCTTTAGTATTTCAAGACATCTTTGCGTAATTTTGGTAAATAAATCTATCAAATGAGGTGTCAGTGTTATTTGTCATTTAGCTGATTTATGTTATATTCATTAGCACGACTTCAGAGTTTGGTAGTCGAAACGTTTTGTATTCATTCGGACCACTCGTCAGGAGATATCAGCAACTTTCTGTCGATATTCTTATTTTCGCTATTTTATATTAAGCTTATAAAAAATTATGCACTTTTTACTGGCTTTAGACTGATTTTTTTCTTCTTTGTGTGCGTACATATGTGTGCCTGTGTGTACGTGTATGTGTGTGTACGCCCATATGTGTGCGTATGTGAACATGTGTAGAATTTCCTGGTTATTTCGTTTTTTCATCTCTTATTTCCTTATACTCTATCATTATTTCTTTTTCTTCTTTTCTCTCTTTTTTGGATTTAAGATTCTCTGTCTGTCTGTCTGTCTCACTATTTCTCTTTCTTTCTCTCACTTTCGGATTTAAGATTCTCTGTCTGTCTGTCTGTCTGTCTCTCTCTTTCTCTTTCTTTCTCTCTCTTTCGGATTTAAGATTCTATGTCTGTCTGTCTGTCTCTCTGTTTTTCTCTTTCTCTCTCTTTCGGATTTAAGATTCTCTGTCTGTCTGTCTCTCTCTTTCTCTCTCTTTCTGACTTAGGATTCTTTGTATGTCTGTCTCTCCCTCTTACTCTTTCTTTCTCTCTCTTTCGGATTTAAGATTCTCTGTCTGTCTGTCTCTCTGTCTTTCTCTTTCTTTCTCTCTCTTTCGGATTTAAGATTCTCTGTCTGTCTCTCTTTCTCTCTCTCTCTCTCTTTTTCTTTCACTCTCTTTCTGATTTAAGGTTCTCTGTCTCTCTTTATCTTTCTTTCTTTCT
>OZ038481.1:10673149-10688149 GCA_964036315.1 Acanthosepion esculentum | reverse complement strand
CGAATATATATATATATATATATATATATATATATATATATATATGTATATATATATATATATATATATATATATATATATATATATATATATATATATATATACACACACAAACACGTTGTCCATAAAGTTCGTGTGCACTTTAAAAAATTTATAACTTTATTAGTATTTGCGATAGAAATAATTTGTAAAAAGTATTAGAAAGATGTGAATCTATATTTTTTAAGGTTTTATTGAAATTTTATTTAACTTTCCACATGTCCTCCATCATTAGCAATACAAAGGGTAATACGATCTTGCAGTTCCCGGAAAACATTTGCCAACTGATTTACAGTAATGCCTGAAATCACATTAGTTATTTTAGCTATACTTAAAACTAGGTACATTAAACTTTATAACATTTTTTACAGATTATTTCTATCGCAAATACAAATAAAGTTATAAATTTTTAATGTGCACACGAACTTTATGGACACCCTGTAAATATAGATATATCTATCTATCTATAGGTATATATATGGCATGAAGATTGTGTTTACACATGAAACAGACTATCACCATTCAGTGTTAATATCTATATCTCACATACGATTCACTTTCATATAGGATGGAAAATGCTACACCAAAAGATGTCTTCCAAAAGCTAAACAAAGTATTATGAAACAAGAAATTTCATTAGACAACAAAGAAAAGAGTGCTGAATTGCTGTGATATTAATACACTTATATGACATAAAATGATGGATAATCTCCCTAACAAGGCAGATAAAATGGTTGTACAGATGGATACTGAGGATTCCATGAGCGAAGCGTGTAAGCAATGAAGAATTCTCAAAGGTAATGGTATAAAAGGAGCAGTTATTCTCAGAATTAGAAAGAGTCAGCTGAAATTTATTCTATACATAAAAAGCAAGGAGGGCAGTTCTTAGTTCTCACAGGGCATATCGAATGGGCAAGTGAGATAAAAGATTGTAGCGAAAGCATACCTGACGAGCTTGTGTGAATATCTGGTGTAAGAGGGAGATGGATGAATAGCTAATGGCAGCAAGAGATACGACGTCGCAAAGTGTCATCATTGCTCATGGCCTGAAATAACAAGGAACATATAAGAAGAAGAATGTAATTCTGTCTCTGTGTCTGTCTCTGTGTCTGTCTCTGTGTCTGTCTGATTGACTGTCTTTCTCGCTCTGTCTGTCTGTCTGTCTCTCTCCATATATATATATATATATATATATATATATATATATATATATATATATATATATACGTGCGTGTGCGTATGTGTGGATAGATACGGAAGACGTAGTTAGATTACAGAGAATAGAATAGAATAAATAGATAGGAACAGACATAGATAGATAGATAGATAGATAGATAGATAGATAGATAGATAATGAAAAGAATGAGATAGATAGATAGATAAAGAAAAGAATGAGATAGATAGATAGATATGAATAGACATAGATGAACATATAGATACAATATAGACAGATATAATGACATAGATGGAAAGATAGTAAGATATGAACAGACTGACATAAATAGATACATAGAGAGATATGAACAAAATGTGATAGATAGATAGATAGATAGATAGATAACGGGAGGGAAATCTACAAATGGAATAGATAGGTTCAGTTAGAGTCAACCATACCTGAACAGACATAAAATTATGCACACATTACCCCCTACACACACACACACACATTATATATATATATATATATATATATATATATATATATATGTATATATATATATATATATATATATATATATATATATATATTACTTACACGGTATTACATTGATATATAGACAATATATGTGAATTAATACACACATGCCTATTTAATGTAAATGTTTCAATAAAAAAAGAAAAATGCAGATTCCAACCCGTTTCTATATGCAGGAACATTTTCTCGACATTTTCAATTATTCTGACCAAGTCAAGGAGAAACCTGGAAAGACTCGATCACAAAATTATACCTATGAAACTGACTTCATGTATATTTATCTGAAATATATTAAACGCATTGCATATTGGAGAAAACATTGACTACATTTGTTGCAGCTTCATAGTAAAACATTGTTATTTGACGCGACACATTTCGCCAAATAATCTCACACCAGAAAAGGAGGCTGACATAATTGTTAGAATGGTACCACCGTTTTGTAGAATGTCAGAATACCAAGCTGGTGTCTTGCTGGCAACTCCAAGTTAAATAATGTTCACTAGACGATGCTATTTCTGCAAGTAGTATTAAACAGGCAAAATATTTTCACGTAATGATTAGATTGGTTCCATCATCTTACAGAACGCCAGCCTGCCAAGTTAGGACACTCATGACAATATCAAGATAAAGAATGTTTATTTTCATGGACATACTAAAAATATGAAATACCAACTGGAAAAGTCAGAACATCAAAATAATCGGGGATTATCAAAACTCGTTATTAATATGATGAAATTATTATAAAGTTATAATTGGCATGAGACTGTGTTTTCTGGGACTGCAATTGCGATGCACCTGGGAAATAATCGTCTGTGTGCAGCGGCGTAAGACGTCCTCTGTTTTATGCAGATCGCACTCTTACTTTCATCATAAAGCGCTTGAAAAACAATTTCCTTAACTCTTGGAAGTCTTTCCTGTGTAAACAAAAAAAATATCTGCTTAGTCTAAATGTGATGTGCATTTAAATACTTTACTGTTAGTCTATTACTAAGACGTGTCAGCCCAGACTCCCTACCAGGTGACATAAAAAATCAAAGCAGAAAACAGAATTCTCTCTTTTCCCACTTCTTCTCCACAGATTCTCTCACTCATTCTCACAGACACACACATCTCTTCGTGAAGTGTAACTCCCTATAATCACTGCTACAGTCGCAGGTGAATAAGGACGCTTCTGACATTCATACGCTGCTAGCCAATGAAAAGATGTCAGCAAACATGTGGCTTTCAACACGTTCCGCCAGGTGGAGTTAATGGCATCACGAACAGTCGTAATAGTACTCCATTTTTGTTTCGTGAGAAAAGGACTTATCTAAAGAGATACTTTCAAGTGACTCTTAATGCAATTCTGCAACTAAGACCCCGCAAGGATCTCACTAAGGAACCGCTTGATGAATCTTTTTTTGTTTCTTTTCCTATTAATGAATTTCATTATAGAACTGGATTTTTTGTGTCTTTGTTGGTTTTCTTACTGATAGACACATTTTTGCGCAAATGTTTATAGTAAATTTCCACTATTTTTAGGGCTTCAAAGTGAGAGGTTATCGTGGGTGCTCGGGTGCAAAAGGAAAGTGGTCGGGTGCAAAAGGAAAGTGCTCGGCTTTTGCGGAGGTAGCCCGAAGCTGCAGCCACGACTACATGCCTCCTCCTCAACCCGCGTGTGTAATTAATCGATACGGACTTTTATTTTATTATCCTCAGCCGACTTTTGATATGTGACGATTGAAACCGGTTAACTTCAATTTCTATTACGCGCTTAATTTCCCTCTTTTCTTTTAATATCATATTTTAAACATGCCCGTTTTGGACGCCATGATGCTATACCACGAAAACAATCTTTAAATGCTAATTGTCATGGAAGCCGATTCATATATCAGGGAAGAATACGGAAATGTTAATCTGGAGGGAATGTCGTGACACCTTCAGTATTATTAAATAGACATATTGACTGATAGCGTGTCTGTTTTCGAACCACATTCGTAAACTATTGCATTATAACCAAAGAAACCCATAGGCATAATCTTGAATTGTGAGCGAGACAGGCTTCCTTTTTTTTTCAGCCGAGGTGAATTCTTTGCTTTCCACTGCTTATTCTGGCGTTTTTTTTCGAATCGTATCATTTAATCTTTCACTGCCTAGCCAATGAATAATGCTGCAAGGGTTTGGTGACTAAGACGTAAGTTTTGTGATGTCAACGATTACTCGTTGTCACTTTCTTAATAGAGACGTTATAATACTAGTGTCAGACGCTTTCGAATAGCACTCGTGCTAATAGTACTTGTTCGATAATACTCGCTCGAAAGTAACCACCGAATAGTAATTCGTATAGCGATCAGTATAGTGAATAGTATAGAGAAATAGCGATCCGTATATTACTAGAGAACAGAGTAGAAATAGCGATCCGTATATTAATAGAGGATAGAATAGAAATAGTGATCAATTAGATGTCACGATAATTCCCATATATACATTTTTTTGCCAACACGTGATCTACTTATTCAAAATGGGATCGCCTGTGTTTGCTCACTGGCGATCTATGTTCAAACTCCAGTGTAGGCAGCGACACTTTATTCCTATATAACTGAGTTTTTGAGAATATGAGAAAAGGAGAGAGAACAATTACTTTGGCATTGCATTTAAAGTTTTGGAGATGAATTTTGAATGGAAAGCAAGAAGCCAGAAGAGGGTTCCGCAAGCGAGAAGTGCGAAAGAGGAAAATGTCAGCATAGAACTTACGGTTGCATCTAGACATTTCAACTATAAAATCTAGAAGTACTCTTCAATTCTTTAAGTCTACGTACCAAAGAGGGTGTCATAGAAGAATATATGTGTGTGTGTGTATGTGTGTCTGTGTGTAAACATGTTCAATAGATAGAGCGTATGTAAATATAAACATGTAAAAGTGAACACTGAGGTCAACGCACCTCGGTGTTTACCTCAGTGACCATATCTATCTATCTAACTATCTATCTATCTAACTATCTATCTATCTCTCTCTCTCTCTCTCTCTCTCTATATATATATATATATATATATATATATATATATATATATGGGTGTGTGTGTGTATGAATATGAGTATATATATATATATATATATATATATATATATATATATATATATATGTATATAAAATAAACTAATAGTAATATATATATTTGCTATAAAAGGATTGCCCTAGTTGTAACCTGATTTTCACGGGAATGAAAATCGGGTGAGCGTGAAACTCGGGTTACGACTTGAGCAATCCTTTCATAGGATTTAACTTTGTCAAGTGCCTTTTTCTTTCTCTCTATTATTTAGGCATTGGTCACTTTACTGATTAGGTAGGTGTGTTTGACTTTAAGTCTTTTTCTTATTGCAGTAGTTGTTCGAAATTTTATGTTGTTTAAGGATATTTAGGTCTTTTGGCAAGCT
The DNA here is from genome assembly GCA_964036315.1 of Acanthosepion esculentum. Lineage (NCBI taxonomy): Eukaryota > Metazoa > Mollusca > Cephalopoda > Sepiida > Sepiidae > Acanthosepion > Acanthosepion esculentum. Next base: position 10,682,999 of record OZ038481.1, on the reverse strand, counting down.
GTCAGTTGGTTCCACCAGAGGTTTGGGCTTTCCTGATATATATATATATATATATATATATATATATATATATATATATATATATATATATATATATATATACAGAGATACACACACACATAGATAGATAGAAAGAAAGCTAGATAGATAGATAAGTGTGAATATAAACGAAATAACGAAATATTAGCAACTGTAATACGTGCCATACGTGCATACGCAGATAAGAAAATAAATATTTATTTAATTTAATTTAATTTATGATGCAAATAAAACAGTGCTCACTCTAGTGAAACCGAGCTATGAAGTATATATTAATAAATACACATATATCTACGTTTCTATTGAAAGTTAAAGTTTCATGGTTTCCAGAGTTGTCAGGCGCAGATGCCAAATGAACCACTTAATACAGTTGTTTTTTTTTTAAATACTGGATCACATGAGAGGAACGCTAAATTATACTCAGATTCAAAGCTCAAAGTTAATATGAACTCAATATATTATTGGGGTGTAAATTCAAAATATAGAGTTTATAGAGGGCGATATTGGAGAAGAAAAACCATTACATGGTACATGTTTTTCCGTTGGAGGCAATACGAATAAAAAAAGGAGGTAGTCACAGCATGTTGTATATTGTTACAAAATAATAAAACGTGTAGATAGACAGAGAAAGTAAAAGGAGAGAATAATGTATATTAAAGACAAGAGGAACGCCGTGTAACCCGTTACGTATTAATAGACGCTTAAATACATAATAGGGAAGATAATAAGTATTTAAACTGAATATGTATTGGGCAGTTGAAACTGTGTAAAATGAAAAAATCTAGAATAAAAAATAGTTTAGGAGGGCGCTTTTTTATGGGTACAGGCTATCATGAGTTCACGGCGTTTCTTCAGCAGGTTGGGGTCGTTAATATTTTTGCGTATGAATCTTTTTTTCCAGCAAACACAGGTTACGTCGGTCACCGCGGATAGGAAACGGGTCTAGATTGGCGACGAAATTTAGGTGTGCAATTATTTGTTTTGATTTCCCAGCAAAATTTTGAGAGTGCAGCGGTTACCAATTTGTTTTGATATACTTGCAAGTTGTGCTATCCGAGGTTTTTACCAACCGAGTATTATTAGTATATATATATATCGGTTGTCACGTCAGGCTATATTACAGTTCCGTATAGGATACAGGTTCGATTCCATCGAAGGACGAATATTTTCTATGAAAATTTCTCGGACATTCAGGCCGGTAATTGTTGTTAATAGTGTTTATTATAAACAGAGCGTTTACTTAAATATGTGCATCTATAAAAAGAACGTATAAACATGAAAATGTCTTAAAATAATTGTCGGACTTTGTCCATTTCATAATGTGTGGTGTCATTTGTTTACATTTGGATACGCTATGTGCAGATATGAATGTACCTGAGAAAATGATGCAAGATTGTAGTTTAAAAAAAAGTAAAATCGACCTTGCTAACCGAACGCTCCTCTGTGGCCCAATCGGGGAAAAGGCACGTCAGGCTATATGACGGTTCCGTATAGCATACAGGTTGGATTCCTGTCAGAGGACGAATATTTTCTATGAAAATTTCTCGGATATTCAGGCCGGTAAATGTTGTTTAATACTGTTTATTATAAACAGAGCATTTACTTAAATATTTGAATCTATAAAAAGAATGTATAAAAATGTCTTAAAATAATTGTCGGACTTTGCCTATTTCATAATATATATATATATATATATATATATATATATATATATATATATATATATATATATATATATATATATATATATATGTAAATAAAAAGAACGAACAGTAAGATATATAATCCGGTGTTCTTATAGATACTTTTATTTTTACAAAATAGTGTTCAATGTAAATTTACAGAGCATTAATATTATAAATTAACTGTTTTAAAATGTGTTTCTTTCGCTACACAGTAATTACCATGATTCAAAAATAGAAGATAAAAGCTTCGAATTTAATTTTGTAATTAAATTAAGAACATTAGTTCCATTTCATCCTCAAGTGAATTTTGGACTACTGTGCAAGAGTTCTAGGTCATTTTAAACTATTGTAAAATTCTGATAATTGCCATCTGGCATCTGGATGTTTTAATTGTGTTCTCTACAGATGAAACTTTGGCCATATTTGAGTTATTATCACAATAAATTAACATACTTTTATCAAGGCTTATTATGGGGCGTGGATGAAAGGCAACTATCAAAAATGGCCGTGCAAAAAATTCCGGCTATCTCGTATAAACCAAGAAAAATGTCTGTAATGAAAATGAATTTTATAATATTGATTTCCAGAAGTTAATACACAGTGTTAATATTTTGCGTGACTTTCTATAACTTGAATAATCGCTTCAATGCACCTGGCATATGAAGCGTACAAGTCCTTCACTATCTTCACAGGTCCTAGATACCGTTTCCTCCAGTTGGGCTCTTACAACTCAAGATCGCGTGTTTTCTTCTGATTAATTCTACTCATTAGTTCTATCAACATTTGATCCGTTATTTAAGTCAGTTGCTTTAATTTGGCCGTTCATAAATCAGTCTCTGTTGTCTCGCATGCGATCTGTCTTCTTCCTTAATGCGAAACAATCTCATCTTAATCAGTTTCGTGTCAAATGTGTCTTCAGCAACAGATTGTATTTGGCGCTATTTAAACTATAATCACTGTTAACCGATTTTCTTGAACCATCTCTTTTTATGCAGCCCTACAGTATCAGGTTCTTCCCCTGAAACTTCACTGGTTTCCTTGTGTAACGTGGTTCATATCACTGTCGGCCTTTTGACAAGTCCGCATTTATTAGAATACGGTTCCATTACCGTTTCATCGTTGAATGTGATCTTATCCCAAATATCTGCATATCGACATTGTGGTTGAACGTATGTGTATAACTGATCCATTGGATAAATTGTTATGTATATGATCCTTTTATTGAGTTCCTTAATACGTTTGTTAAATTTTTGGAAGTTTCCCAATATATATATATGTGTGCGTGTGTGTATGTATGTATGTGTGTGTGCGTGTGTGTTGGTCTTTAAAAATATATTGGGAAAACTTTCAGAAAATAAACAAACGTATTTATGAACACAAAAAAGGAACTCATATACATGGCGTCCATAGAGTTCATGTGCACTTTAAAAAATTTATAACTTTACTTGTATTTACGATAGAACTAATTTATAAAAATGATTAGAAAGAAGTAAATCTATATTTTTTAAGGTTTTATTGAAATTTTATTTAAGTTTCTACATGTCCTCCATCATTAGCAATACAAAGGGGAATAGGATTTTGCAGTTCACGGAAAACATTTGCCAACTGATTTACAGTAATGCCTGAAATCACATTAGTTATTTTAGCTATACTTAAAACTAGATACATTAAACTTTATAACATTTTTTACAGATTATTTCTATCGCAAATACAAATAAATTTATAAACTTTTTAAAGTGCACACGAACTTTATGGACGCCATGTTGTGGAATCTTCCACGACAGCCAGTTTATCCTCCGCTGGGAAATGCACTCTTCCTGTTGTAATTTTCACCACCACCATCATACAAAATATATAACAAGCATTCATTGGTTAATCACCTTCAATCTCGCTCGCTGATGGGTCAGTTTCGACCAATCAAATCACCTCCACGCGACAGATCTATTTTGGCGCAAACTCTGTCGGAGCCTGTCACGTGGTACAACATACTATAAAAACCAAAAACATGTGTTTCTCACTCTCTTCTTCTCTACACTCTCATTTTCTTGGTTCTCTCTCGCGTCTCAACTCCGCTGCCAAAATGTGACCCTTAAAGAACTCCCGTCTTGACTAATGCAGTCAGATGTAAAAGAACTTTACAACATTTCATACAAGTATAATTCTTAACTATTACCAACTTGTACAATACACAATTGCAAACATGCAAGAACTCATTCTTCTACAGTTTAATAATCAATTTATTCGTTATGAGCTCAGGTACAAATATTACGTTGTCTAAGAGACACAACTCTGTCTAACCTTTTCAGTTCACATGCATGTACATCAAGTACTTAATAAATTCAATTGTTATGTTTTGACTCGTTATTTTTGTCTATTATTAATATATTGTGGATGGAAGATTATGAATACGCACAATTTTAAGCCTTTTGATCATTTAAATCTTCTGATATCTCTTAACATCTTCACACAACCCCAACAATGTATTTCATACGACTTTGACCAACAATCTGGCCTTCAAATGATCTTTTGCTTAAAACTGGATTGTACACTGAAATGGACCTCTTCCGTCCATGTTCTTGAATGAGACAGTTAATGTTATCTACTGACAGTAAATTGAACAAGTCCATTACTTGTCTATCTCTCTTCTTTCACTGACCATTTTTCTGTCTTGGTTATTTATCCTTACTATTCTATGCTGCAGCTTTGGAAGGCAACTAAAATTTGCTTCATTGAAAACATTTCCGATGCTTTGAGACTTCATGAGTATTTCTGGAATGACGTTTTTTGACATTCCAAGGTCTTTAGCGATTGTTCGCCTGTTTATATTCATAGCCATCTCCGCTATATTCATCCTCGTTTCCTCGGAAATGATTTAAAGAAATTAAGAAATATTGGAATTTAGCGTCAGAATTTACCCTGTATGTAACAAATACAAAAAAAATAAAAAAATTAAAAAACAAACGGTCCTGTCCTGAAAAACTATTTGCCTTTTAGCAGTAGAACAGAAGAGAGAAAGCAAAAAAAGGTCAGATGGTCGAAGAATTTTGCTCGACCTTTTTTGGGCGTTGTTTCAAATTTTCTCCCTTCATTTAGACGCCATGCTAAAAAATATGATAATTAGCATGCAGCTCAATAGAAACATCCACTTATAAGATGGCAATTATTAGAAATGTACAATAGTTTGAAAAGACCAAATATATTTTCACTGTAATGTATATACATGTATATATCTATTCTATACAATTTGGAAACTTTTTACTTTATCATGATTAGGTGATGAATTTATTTTACAAATTAGATTGAGATTTTTCCAAGTTGTCTTACATATCCATCAGTAGGTCAAATTCTCATTCAAATAAGAAATTAGACAAAGCCAGGAAAACAGAATGGCCCTTCCTCAAAGCAAATTAAAATAAACTGGATTTAAGCAGCCAGAAAAAAAGACCAAAATAAGAATCGTAAAGTAACGATACTAATAAACTTTTAAAAAAGAAGAAAAAAAAATAGTAGCGAGTCAAAAAAGGAATAGGTAAATGAAATGATTAAAGGATAAAAGTAAGAAAGGCAACGGTATACTTCTTCCCGTGGCTTCGTAGACGAAAATTAAGCAAGGTGTGACGTTTCTTTTTGTTTTGCTGGCAATAGATATCTCGTATGTTTGAAGGATATATATATATATATATATATATATATATATATATATATGCATATATATATATATATATTAGTGTGTGTGTGTGTGAAATGAGTATGCATATAAATATATATATATATATATATATATATATGTGTGTGTGTGTATTTAGGCAGCAATCCTTCTTTCATGCACATTTGATTAAAAACGACGGACAAGGTGCTTTTATTAAGTTTTATATATATATATATATATATATATATATATATATATATATATATATATATATATATAAGTGAACATTGTGATTTTATTTAGTTTATATATATATATATATATATATAAGTGCTTTTATTTAGTTTTTTATATATATTTTATATGTTTATATATATGTTTATATATATTTTATATGTTTTTTATATATATTTTATTTAGTGCTTTTATTTAGTTTTATATATATATATATAATATATATCAGTGAACATTGAAGTCAACAATTAGAGGCGACAGTCTGTTTCATGCTAGACGCATTCGTCAGGCTACCTGCATCGTTTAGTCACCATTAAGATTGAGGCCTGACGATTGCGTTTAGCATGAAACAGACTGTCGCCTCTGGCTAATATATTTATATATATATATATATATATATATATATATATATATATATATATATATATATATATGCAGTTTTTTATATCTATTATTTATATATTATATATGCGCGGTACTTATTGGAAAGCGCTCAATATCAGTGATAGTGCTAACGTAATTAGTTGCATTGATGTGAGTTATTATTATTATTAATATTATTTAGCGAACAAAAAAGAGAAAACAGTTCTGTGCGTTGACAGCGCAACAAACAAAAAAATATTCGCTACACAATCCAACATTGAATACAACGACCAAATGCGTACGAATATGCGCAAAGACATATATTTGCATATATGCCCAGTCCCGCACTATTCACATATGTTTATGTTTGTGTGAGCTCCGGTGAGTCAGCGTACGTGTGTGTGTGTCAGCGTACGTCAATGAGTGTACGTGCGTGTATATATGTTTGCGTAAGTATGAGTGGCGTCCCGACGACAATTTTTCCTCCCATATATATATATATAAGAGTTTAAAATATGAAAACAGACCAAGAATAGAGGTGGAATTCAATTTTGAAATGTCAGAGGCATAAAAACGCCATCTTAACCAAGTGTCGCACTTTCAAGCGATCCATACATAATTTCGTGTGATTATATATATGCAATAGCTGATCGCTCGTCTTCGAGTATGCCTGTGTACGGGGATGGGTAGGTAAATCCTGCTGCTGACAACTGCTCAGGCACATTAGTGTTTGTTCAACACCCACAGGGCGCACCTGCGGCTTTAACTGCAACTATCTAGAGCGGATTTTACAGTTTTCTAGTGGAGAGCACACTATTAGGCGTGCTCAACAGTCTCAACAAATCGAATACGCTCAAACGCTCGGTCACGATGATCTGTGACTTCATGCCAGCGCAACTATCTACCGCTCCGAAACAGTCCCGTCTATACTATTTAACACTCAAGGCTTGTGTCAGGCACTTTCCAAAGACGCTATACGATGAGATCGGCCATCACCCCAGGTTGATAACATCAAGAAAGAACCTTTCTGGTAAATCGACCATAGTGAGATTCGAACCTGGCTCTCATGATATATATATATATATATATATATATATATATGTGTGTGTGTGTGTGTGTGTGTGTGTGTGTGTGTGTGTGTGTGTGAGTGTTTGTTCCCATGAGTGCTTAGGATCGCCTCGTCAGTGATGTTATGACTTGGGGTCATGGCAAGTTTCGGGTCTTCCAACATCATACTTGCTCGCCCAAGAGACCCTACCGAAACATACTATTCCGGCAGGCGATCCTGAAACAAACAATAAAAAAATACGTAAAGCACGCAGCAAATGGACTCCTCAAATAAATGCCACTGCTGACCAATCACCACCGACTTACGTCACATCCTCCTCATCTAAGACGGCGACGGCGAGCTCGTCTTTTTCTGTCATCTTAGGTTGACCACGCGACTCGACCCTCATCTTCAACGAACAGTTTGACATAACAGGTAAGTAATGACAAGAAAAGTTTCCTTTCATATGAAGTGTTACTTAACAAAAAAAAAAATGGAACGCATTCGTAGGTCATAGAAATTATGATCAGAAACGTATATATATATATATATATATATATATATATATATATATATATATATATATATATATATATATATATAATGACATACATATTTTATATATCAAGAAAGATTTTACGGAAAAGTTGTATGACAAAATGAATAAAAATTTCTTGCGACGCGTTTTGTTCTTTCGTATTAAGTTTATGTTTACGTTAAAGCGACTACACACATATATATGAACGAGAGAGAGGCCCTAAGAATTTAATATTTCAAAATATATATTTTTTAATGTGTCTTTTGGGTGTATATATATATATATATATATATATATATATATATATATATATATATATATAATTGTTTATTCGAAAATTAAAAACATAAGTATGTTATAAAATCACTACAAAAATAGCAATTTTATTTCAACACTTCTGGTATCTTATCCAGTAATGGTGTTCAATGTAGAATAAAGGGTTTTATAGGTAAATCTACGAGCAAGCGTTTGTATACAAATACACACACACACATATATATATATATATATATATATATATATATATATATATATATATATATATATATATATATATATATATATATATATATATATATATATATGTATATATATATATATATATATATATATATATATATATACCCAAGATTGATATACTTCGAGATTGATTTGGCTATTGTTAAATCAAGAATTCTAAAGATTTTTCGACACGAGTATAGTCACCTATATATATATATATATATATATATATATATATATATATATATATATATATATATATATATATATATATATATAGGCTATAGTGTAAGGAAAACAGTACTCTGTGTTAAATAACAGAGCTATTTAATATGTTACAAATATACATAATACCGTACGTTGTTTGCATAACTCGGAGTTTCATGCTGTCTGCAATTCTCAAACAAGAGGGAGAGACAAAAAGAGAGAGAGAGAGTTTGTGTGTATGTGTGTGTGGACCTCGGTATCGATTTTATGCTTTAAAGCAATCTTCTAAGCAAGTCCCTCTCTTCCTCCTTTTATATATCTCTTTGTATATATATAATAGCTCACAGTGTGTGCTGGCGATAATAAAACAGTGCTCGGTGTAAAACAAAATGAGCTGAAACTTATACTACTAATAAATCTACATTAGTTCCTCACCGCTTGGTACGCAACTTTGATGCAAAAATGTAGATTTATAATAATAATAATAATAATAATAATAATAATAATAATAATAATAATAATAATTATTATTATTATTATTTTATTAATAGTAGAAGTATTAGTATATATATATATATATATATATATATATATATATATAATTCTCGTGCTACTTCTTACTCTTTGTTACTCTTCTCAACTCAAAGGCTCTCCACTGAAAACACCCTGCCTACGGGCCTGTTTTGGTCCATTAAATTTAGAAAAAAATGAAATTTACTATAAAGTATAATTTAGTGTGTACTAAATATTTTAGTTTCTAAACCTTCCTTAAATACATAAATCTCTAATATTCTTTGCAGAAATATGTCACCCGAATAAAAGAAATTCAAGGAAATATATATAAAACTGAATTTCATGGTCAATTTCTTCTTGCTTTTAGTTACGTCAGGTAATTGTCTTCGAATTTTACTTAATTGAAGAATATTAATTATTCCACATAAACAGACAGGGGTTTTAGTTCTAAGTCAGAATTTCTTGTGCTTTTCAATGTTTTGTCTATATGTCTCTGCATTAATTACTGCATGTACTTTTCTCTCTATCTCTCTGTCATTTTCCCAATTAGATTTGTTTTTTCAATCGGGTAGATATTTTTTAGTCCAACTCTTTTTGGTTACCTCATTGGCCTGACGATTGTACCTAGCATGAAACAGACTGTTGCCTCTCAGTGTTGACTTCAATGTTCACTTTTATATATATATATATATATATATATATATATATATATATATATATATATATATATATTGGCTTTGTCTATTATCACTTCCTCTATATTTCTTTATTTATTCCCAGAGATATATATTTACAACTTCAACACACCACGGCGAGTCGGTAGTTTAAAAATGTGTTAGAGATTTACTCTGCTGTTATACCAAGAATTTGCGGGCAGGGGATCGACAAGTTACTTTTGCGGGCAGGGGGCAGACAAGCTATTATAGAGCACAAGGTACATGCGAACTACCAAATTAAAGAGGGAAAGTAAAGACAGAATTATAATATGATGGTAGAATAATGACACGATGAAATAAAAAAATTAAAAAATAATAGTTAACGTTGTGGTGTAATAATAATAGTAATGTAATAAT
>OZ038481.1:10665649-10668149 GCA_964036315.1 Acanthosepion esculentum | reverse complement strand
ACAGATACTTTGATCCTAGACAGACATGCCGGTATATAAGTAATTAATGCTGTAATTTCATCTATAGTTGATATGCTAGTTTTAAATAATTAGAATTAATAATTAGTTGTTGTTTGTAGCGACCAGTAGCCACAATCAAACATGGCAACCATTTGATTATATTGTGCGACGTAATTTGAGCTGCTGTTGCTTAGAGTTTTTAGAGGACGTTCAGCATATTAGATAGGTATTCTAAAAGCTGCGTTTAAATATGAATCATACTTTTGAGCAGCCTGTATTTAGCTTCATTTCCCAGTATTCAATTTTTCCCTATTAAATGCTAAAAATATTTAATTTTTATTTTCCCTTTTGTTATTTTTACATTTCTTTTGCTCTACTCAAATAAGTGGTTGAGTCTAACAACGCAATTTTGTTTCTTTTCATTGGCCTTAAGACTTTGGCCAGCAGCGTATGATGAACGTTATCTGATTCTGACAATTTTGAGATGCACTGTCTGAAATTTGCGTAGAAAGCTGCTAAAACTTCTTGTAGGCTTCTTGAATTATAGGGAACTGAAACAATATATGACCATAATCTTCAAAAATGCCTCAAAGAATGGTAAAATACTCTGCAATTATTCCGTACACACTAAATTATCTCTTATTAAATATTATTTTCTTAATATACATTTTCATGGCTGAGAGATCGATTAATGTTTTTTTTTTACGGTTTATCAACCCAGTGGGAATTACTTCAAAATGAAACATTTTTTGGATGACTATGCTAGTTTTGAAGAATTACAATTATTAATCAGTTGTTATTTGTAGAGCAGAGTACCCACTATCACACATAGCAAATATTCCATTAAATTGATTGTCGTAAGGGTTTGTGTTGTTTACACTTTTTGCTGGACGTGGAGCATATTAAATAATTATACTAAAAGCTTCGTTTAAATATGTTCATAAAATTTTAACGAGCTCGTATTTAGTATAATTCCCCAGTATTCAATTTTTTGGCAAGTGAATATTGCATTAATGTTCTTCTTTAGAATGGCAATGATTTTTAAGCTGCTATTACTGTTCTATGACTCATATCTTCTTAAAAAACATACCAGCAAAATTAAGTCAATAAAAGCTACTAGCACACAAAGGTTTACTAAGAAAAAAGATGGCAGTTAAGAAAATAAAAGAATAGGATTCAAATAGACAAGTAAATGACAATCGACATTACTTGTCAGAATCTTTTAGTAATAATCGTTAACAGATCGAAGGTTGACCTAGAGAAGCGAAAGCCATATTGTTTGAAGAAACCTCTTCGAGGTGAGCTGCTTAACCAATTCGGACTTGATTAAAGCCTCTAGAACGTTGGTAATGAGAGGTAGAAGACTAATAGGTCGATAGTTTCAAAGCTCAGAATGTTTTTCTAGCGTTCTTAACAACAGAAACTACAGAAGAGGATTTTCAACAATCCGGAAAGCAAGAAGCCGTAAAGAATCCACCGCAGAGCTTGGAGAGAACAGGCGCCATTTTAAGGAGAGATTTATTATGGACAATTGCAGGGATGCCATCAAGTTCACATGCTTTGTAGGAATCAATATTAGAGATATTAGCAGAAATTATGAACTGTTGTGGATGGATCTGCTTGATTCTGGATTGGACTGATTAGACACCAGCAGATGTTGATAGCCTCCTCCCTAGGTTTTTGTTTGCAAAAAGAAGAAAAAGAAGAATTTAAATGAAATTTCACCTCAAGCAAGGTAATAAAGCCACTAAGGCACATGTGGTTATTGAGTGTTAGAGTATATGAAAAAATATATACTATTAATGAGAAAGTATAAGAAAAGAAAAAAAAATAAGATAGAAGATAATGATTGCATTTAAATCTTTGAAGATCAAAGTTCACTGGAAAACAAGTAGCCAGAAGTGGATTCTGAGTTATACGCATATCAAACACAGTTCTAAGTGAAAACAAAACAGGCAAAGTGGCTTCTGATTAGTCGATAATAGAATTGGAAAAACATTTACGAACAAAACATTCTGCATTATATGGTAGCACCTCCAATTTAATTGAAGAGGAGAGGCATTAAGGACATATATCTATTTACAGTATTTACATTATTCGGACTATTGTCCTCATCTTTGTCGCCATATTTGTCACAACGTTTCGGCCGTTGTACGCTCCAGCCTTCTTCAGGTGGTTGGAATTTCGAACCGAACCCTTTATTTCGATCGCTGGGATAGACTGTTCTAGTTCTACGAGCCATGTTTGATGGGTGTCAGTTATCAGTTATCTCCTGGTAATTTTCCCTCTGAAAGTTCTCCACTGCCTGAACCGGGTATTGAACTCACACTCTTTGGGTCTGTTACTGGATCTAACCAACGCCTTTATCCACCGTACCATGTGTCCTTGAGTATGAATATCTGAGTATTATAAACCTAATTTTTCAGCAACCATTTTTTACCAGTACTCATATTGCAATTTTGCTGTTATCATTGCATGTTTTACCAGATCTCGTATTGCA
>OZ038481.1:10573149-10660649 GCA_964036315.1 Acanthosepion esculentum | reverse complement strand
TTATAATGTTTAAATAAATAATTATATCTGCTCTACTCTGTATTGAGCACTCTTTTAAGAATAGTAATTGTTGGTTATTGGAATTTATTCCGTATACAGCAATCCTAGACTTGGGTACATCTATCTATCTATCTATCTATCTATCTATATATATATATATATATATATATATATATATATATATATATATATATATATATATGTATATATATATACAAATTATGTTATTAGTAAAAATTATCGTCGAGCTACACAAACGCTTTGGCTTGTTGAAAATGGCATTCTTAGAACCTGAGAACTATGACGAGACGAAGCGTGTATTCGTGTTTTGAACACCATGGCGTGGAATTTTATCACAGATTGATTGACATTTTTTAAGTTTTAATGGAAGGGGAATAAACTCGCGAAGACAATACTATGGCAGCGATAGAAGAGTGAGGACGATTCTTCTTACAAAATCCTTGATGTGTGTGGATTCTGTCGTCTTCATCTCTCTTCTTGCAATAAACGTTGCTACTATTAATAATACTAGTGCTCCCTCGACCTAAATAAAGCGGGTAAAAAGAAAACTAAAGATAATTCCCCGTCATTCATTTAGTCTATAATGCAGCGTTGGGTGTCTGAACACTTACTGACTGGATACAAAAGACAATATGTAAAGAGAAAAAGAATATGATATAATGGCCAAAAGAAATAAAAGCAATCGATTGGCAAGATTATTTACAATACTTACTAATGAAATCTTTCGTTGTTATGGTAACATGAGTATTCCTTGCCTATTGATGTCGGTTATCACAACAACGGAATATCTTATTATGAAGAATAATATTTTATTATATACTCCGTGAAAGTTAAATACATAAATTCAAATCGCATTTTATATTACAGAATCGTCATCCCGGCACGATGTTTGTGTCCCGTTAAATATCTTAGTGTCAACACATGGACTGCAGCCATAGCAGAATTAGTGCTGGTTGGGGAAGAAACTTAACTGAAATTATCCTTAATTCAGGCTGGTTCTGAATCTTTTTTCCTAGACTCGGTGTCGCCTCAAAGAAAGCGGGTCCAGTCTACTCTGCTATTTTACCTGTTTCTAGAGGAAGATGGATTCAAGTCATGGAATAGGTTAGAATTAAAATACATAAGCTCGAAACGAACGATTAGAATTGAGCGAAGATTGAACTAGAGACGCAAAATCCACTTTTCGTGTCGATAACTATTAAAATATTCGCACTTCTTACATTATTGAACCGGTCAGATAGTAATTCAATAAAAAACTTACTCTTCTAAGTGTAAAGAAAAGACATTTAGAAAAACAGCAGACACACTTAAAACTCATTAGAGAGAATTTTGCATCAGTGAAAGACATGAAGTATCTATTGTACTTTTTAAATAGTTCCATAATTTGTTGATAAAGAATTGTTTTTCTATATTTCTGAGATGAGGTATCATGTTCACTATTTACATTATTCGGACTATTGTCCTCATCGTTGTTCCCATATTTATTACAACGTTTCGGCCCTTCAGTATCTGTCTATATTTCTGAGATGAGGTATTATGTACACTATTTACATTATTCGGACTATTTTCCACACCTTTGTCACCATATTTATTACACCGATTCGGCCCTTCAGTATCTGTCTATATTTCTGAGATGAGGTATTATGTACACTATTTACATTATTCGAACTATTGTCATCATCTTTGTCGTCATATTTATCACAAAGTGTTGGCCCTTCAGTATCTGTCTATATTTCTGAGATGAGGTATTATGTACACTATTTACATTATTCGGACTATTGTCCTCATCGTTGTCGCCATATTTATTACAACGTTTCGGCCTTTCAGTATCTGTCTATATTTTTCAGATGAGGTATTATGTACACTATTTACATTATTCGGACTATTGTCCTCATCTTTGTCACCATATCTATCACAACGTATCGGCCTTTCAGTATCTGTCTATATTTCTGAGATGAGGTATTATGTACACTATTTACATTATTAGGATTATTGTCCTCATGTTTTTAAACTTAAGGAAACAAGACATATGCTAGGCCACAAAAACCTCCTGAGTCGACCAAGCATAGAAATGAATACAACATGGGAACCAGTAATAAGGACTACCAGTGAAAAGCGATAATATCAACAACAGTTGGAATATGAACATTTGTAAAAACATGCAATGATAACAGCAAAAATTGCTATATGACCACTGGTATAAAATGGTTGCTGAAGACATTAGGTTTAAATTACCCAGAAATTCGTACACAGATATCTTCAAGGACACATGGAACAGTGGATAAAGGCGTTAGTAAGATTCAGTGACAGGACCCAAATAGTGTGAGTTCAATACCTGGTTAAGGCGGTGGAGAACTATGAGAGAGGAATTAACAGGAGTTAACTGACATCCATTACTCATGGCACGTGGAACTAGATTAGAGAGCGAAATAAAGCCTTCAGTTCGACATTCCAACCACCTGAAGAAGTCTGAAGCGTTGTGATAAACATGGCGACAAAGATGACGACAATAGTACGAATAGTGTAAAGATTTATTTATTTTTTCGCTGGTGATCATACCAGAAAGTTGTTTTCTTCGTGTTTGGTGAGGGGTTCTATATCTGGTTTGTCTATTTTCCATTTTTGGGTAGATTCGCCAACGAATGGTCATAGGATATCTACAATATTTTTATTTAGATTACTTAATATTTTTGAACTGTTACAATCATTAAATAAAAATTTCATGTTTCCAAATAGAGACATGCATGTTTAATTTTGACATGTCTCTATACGTTGTTACGAGTGGCTTTTGAAATGTTATTGTTCACTCTGAAAATAATATCGACCAGTTTTCCGGCCGGACATTCGTCCTTTAAAATTAAGCAGATATATATATATATATACATATACATATATATACATATATATATATATATATATATATATATATATATATATATATATATATATATATATATATATCACGTGTCGTTCGCATATATATATATATATATATATATATATATATATCACGTATATACATATATATATATATATCATATATATATATCACGTATATATATATATATATATCACGTATATATATATATATCACGTATATATATATATATATCAATCACGTGACGTCCGCGTCTCCCGACGGACGCTACTTAATGTAAACAAACTTCTGAAAACAGCCATTTCTGATGAAAGATCGGGGCCGATCTGAAATATCAAATATATATATATATATATAAATGTAAATAAATACTTTCACAAAAAAACATTCATTTTTTTATAGATAGATAGATAGATAGATAATATTAGGCATTCAATATCTATAGATATCGAATAAGTCTTGTGGAAATGAAGCATAAACCTATGCATTTTAAGTAGAGTATTAATTAGATAAAAATAGAGATGCATTTGGATGCAAATACAAAAACACATGTACTTTCACGTACAGTTGTTCCTTTTCAAACTCAAATTTATAAAAGAATGTGTACACATACACAATCACATATACCTACACATACACAGACATGCACGTACACACACAGACAAACACACACACACACACATATATATATATAGTGTATATTTAGGCAGCAATTTTTCATTGATGCATGTTTCATTAAATAATATAAAGTTTTGTCTATTCATTTTAAGTAAGTTCCTTTCATATTGGCTGATAAGCTTAATAACATTATCATTGAAAGACGAAAGGAAATCACCATATTGATACATGTTTAAATCCAATCTAAGCATTGGTCCTGTTTAGCAAGGATAAAACCTTCAACTTATTTGGTACGGGCAGAGTATTGGCCATGAAGCGGTTTATCCTGCCATTGTTTCTGTATCTGGTCGGTTGCATCTGTCTTTGTTTTGTTTTTTAAGCATTTTGCAGCTTCAGCCGGTTTACCGTGCTGGACTCGTATTTTTGCGCCCATTTGAAACTCCATTTTGAATTTGTTGGCTTCCTTTATTACGGAGTAAAGACGCTTACTACTTTCATGTTCCTTGACACATACCATCATCCAGTCTTCTGTAGTTTCCATGTATCTTTGGAGGCCAATTATTGTAGTTTTGGAGGACAGTTCTAGTTGAACTAATCCTCTTCCTCCTTCGGATCTAGGCACATACATGCGATCAACATCAACTTTGAGATGATACATGCACTATCAATATATTTTAGCTTCAATAAATTACATTCTCTTGTAACGAAATCTGCATTCTTTACGCCAAAATTATGCTAAGATTTATCACGCCGAACAACTAATGCATTGAGTGTATTGTTTTGTTTTTTATATTTTAATTCCTATGTATTTCTTTTGACATTTTTTATAGTTTATTCTGTAAATTCCTTCTTTAGGTTATATATTGTTATTATTTTGTATTATATTCTTTGTTATTAGTTTATTGTAATAATTCTTGCACTTTATTATGATTTAGTAATAATATTAATATTATTATTAATTATTATTGTTCTCTCTCCTTAATAATGTTTTCTTTTTCCCATATTCTTTTTCACTCAGCATCCCGTTGCGTTTTAGAATCTTTATTGCCTTACTTGGGGTGAAATGAATAAGAGTACATGTAACAAATTCCATGTATTTCATAATGTAAAATTGCATCTCTGTTTGTCTTATTAATTTAACAATGCAGTCCGTCTTGTTTCTTTTTGGTTCTCCTGGGCTTTTTATGTCCACAAAACACTTGGGTAATTTCGAAATCGGGTGTCGCTTATTATTTGGTCCTTCGTTGTGCATCAATAGATTTTTCTTCTCGTTCGTTGCACTGTCCAAGTCCACCCTTGCCATCTATTTCACCCTCTTGTTCTTTTCTAACTTTTGTATTTATCTCTCCCATGATGATAATAATTTCTGGTGAATAAGAACTGAAAAAATTTCTTCATTTTTCTCAGAGCCTTTCACACCGTGACGTTTTTTCAACTAAAAACTTTTCAACCCACTGGCCACAAATTTTGCTTCACAAACTTAATTATATTTTCCACCTCTAATTTCGATGTTATTATATTTTTAATTCTTTTTAAACCTGAAATTATGTTTAATTGTATTAATTTTTAAGTTTTGTGTAAAATTAATTTATTATATTTGGTCTGGTGACGATCGATTTACCTCTAAGTCACATATCTGAGGCTCCAAAACATAAAGAATATATACGAATGAATTATCATTATATCGTATTTTAACCAGAGTCCAAGGAATTATTGGGCTTTTGTATACAGCCGTCCATTTAACAACAAAGAAGTTTAGCTTCTTTATTTTCGCATTAGATTTTGCAAAGACCTGTTCTATCACAGTGCTTAGTTCTGTCTATTTTTGTATGTAATTATAGTCATTCTCTAATTTCAAATTAATCTTGTACAAGGCCATATTAACGGGGTAATCTGTGACGATGGACATCACAACAATAAAGAATTAGTCTGTGAGAGCTTCCTGCTAACGACTTTCCATTCTCCGTGATAATCTGTGACTGACTGAGGACTCAAATCTCTTTAAGGTGTCGGTAATATTTTGCAAAACGGTAAACTATCAAATTGGGTTTCGAAATGCTTATTTTGAACTGACTAAAACTTCTTTAAAAGTAGAACAACCCAACCAAAGGGTGGGTTAACTCGAGGGCGGAAATCGGTGGGTTACAGACTTACCAGTTCAAATTTTTCAGTTAAAAATTCTCATTTTTCTAGCAGAAAATATGTTAGGATTAAATGATTAAATTTTAACATTCATATTATTTACATGTTAAATATACTTTTGTATTTATTTAATTTGATTTAATATGTTTTTATTAATTTTTTGTGTCATTTTATATACAATGAATAGAGTGAGTGGAAGTTTTTTGACGTATTTTTAAAATAAATAATTCTAATGGATTCCCATATAAAAATTTGATTTTCTATATATCCATTTATTATTTGCTGGTTCACTCTATATGCAATCATTAGAGAATGAACGTTTTGACATATATGTAAAATAAATAATTCTAATGCATTCTTATAATAAAATAATTCTTCAATGAAATTCTAGATATGCTTTTAGTATTTGCATTGTCACTCTATATGTAATCATAAGAGAGAATGAAAGTTTGCACGTATTTGTCTCATAAATAATTCAAATGAATTCTTATAAATAATTACTCTGTACATAATCATCAGAGAATGAATATTTTGATATATATGTTTAATAAATAATTCTAATGCATGAGTGGAAAACAGGTCTAGATATCTAAAATAATTTACAGTACATTGCCAGATTAAGATAATTTCTAACAAATTTCTATATTTGTTTTTTGTATTTTACGTGATCCTCTCCGTTTAATCATTACAATCAATGAATGCTTTCACGTATTTGATTAATAAATTATTCTAATGAATTTCTATAGTAAAATAATTACATTTTATTAAATAGTTTCTTGTGTCGTCCGATATAATTTTAAATTCTAATGCATCGCTCTCTCCTTTCTCTCTTTCTCCCCCCATCTCTCTCTCTCTCTCTGTTTGAGAATCTGTTTCATTATTTTCTATGCTGTTATGACAGTGGATAAAATCTTTGATGCTTTTATTTGAATCAATTTCTTAATATAGGCACGACGAAAAGAGATTTTTTAATGACGTTTGTCTTCTTCACCAATACAAATACATTTTTTTCTCTTTTACAATAATGGTGATTATTTACTTACTGATGAAATGGTATTTTTTATTAGATTTCAACTGATGCTTCTTCCCTGTCACAAAAACACTATTATTTCAGAGCATAAACCTCATGAATTTTTTTTCCCCTGAATCATTAAATGGTGAATGGAATCACCTACTATACAATTACGAGAACGATAATGTTTTAGTTTTATCGCAAAAGTAGGTTTATCTAGGTTCTAAAGAAGTTGGTATTTCACATGGATGATTCTTCGATGGTTAGAAAATTAGTTTAAGAAAAGGTATGGCTATAAAATGAATATTAAAGAGGTAAGATGAAAAGCTTGGTTCGAAATAATAAAGCGATCCCAGGGATTTTTTTTTACATTTATGGCCCGCTTTCTTTGAATCATAACGAACCGCAACCTAATCTTTATATTCCAGAGCTGAACTGAAGTTTATGTGGCGAAAATATATTTCGATTGGAACGATCGTTTGAAATAATATGATTAATTTATTGACTGTTTTCAAAGGCAGAACTGCTTTTATCGACCGCTATTTGCTGTAAGTAATATGAACGCGTCCAAGATTACTCATTCTTTTGCGAATATTACAAATAAAGCGAAAATATTCAGAAATCATTTTTTTAGTTAAAAAATAGGATTTAAGAAAAAAAGATTTATTAAAAGTTTCGTAATTAAACAAATCCAGGTGTTGTGGAAACTATCAGCGCTGGAAATGAAATCGATGAAAAAAGTTCGGATTCCGTGGAAACTGTTGCATTTCATTTCGAAGTAATGCACTCAGAAAAGGTAAGAATCTTCCCGGTTACTTCCTGCCACACACACACACACACACACACACACACACACACACACACACACACACACACACACACATATATATATATATATATATATAAATGTGAACATAGAAGTCAACACTTAGAGGCGACAGTCTGTTTCATGCTAGATGCAATCATCGTGGCCCGATGATTGCATCTAGCATGAAACAGACTGTCGCCTCTAAGTGTTGTGTTCTATGTTCACTTTTATATTTACACACGCTCTATCTCTGATATTGAGCAATTTATCCCATAAATATAGCACACTTTAAGACTATATTTCTTCATATATATATATATATATATATAAAGTAGGAATACATTGTACCTTGTGGTACTGTCATTAAACGAGTGATAGATAATAATATAAATATATGTATGTATCTGTGTATATATATGTATGTATATATATGTATGTATATATATATATATATATATATATGTATACATATATATATATATATATACATATATATATATATATATATATATATATATATATATATATATATATATATATATATATATATATATATATATATATATATAAAAGTGAACATCGATATATATGGTAAAATTCAGGTAGCACCCAAAACGACAAAATATAATGCGAATCGAAATATTTTTTTAAATGTGTTATTGTTAACGGATACAAACATTTGGAGCGTGTAGTCGCAACGCTAAGGTTGAATTATTTAGAAAATTTAAGAATGAGTTTTTTTCTAATATGGCAGTTTGATAATTTTTTGTTGTAGGAGTTTTTCAGTGAATGTGGCATGAACTAAATTGTTCAATGTCTCAGTTGTTATCCCGAAAATTTGCACGTCGGATCAGTTCTTTTAAATCAAATATGTAGTGCAGTTTAATTTATATTACAATGAATCATTCATACAAAAAGTAGATTAGCAACGTTAATTTTAATTAGTAATGTAAATTTTAGCAAAAAAAAAAGAAAAAAATCCCATTCCTGAAGATGACTGAATGTACAGTTGAAAGTACTTGCGTATTAAAGAAAGACCTTATACAGCTTATAATTTTTAAAAACAATTGTCATAACATTCATCGAGTGATTTGTAGGTTAATGCACCTTTAAACTTTTGTTAGCGAAGGGATTCTGCCATTTTATATCATTAACTTTACCAATCTACTTTCTGTATGAATGATTCATTGTAATATATATATATATATATATATATATATATATATATACTTTTTTCTTCGATTTCATTAAATCCTATTAATATAGTCATAAATCATATTAATTAAACAAATACAGGTGCTTTGGAAAATATCGGCGCTAAAAATGAAATCGATGAAAAAAGTATATATATATTTAATATATTCAGTTGGATTATATACCAAAGGATTACTACCCATTTCCAATGGTATAAATTATGACCATGAAATATTAGTGTTTAAGTCTTTTTATTATATCCTTACTCTGCCCTGGACATCGAGTTCTACCTGGATCATATCCTCTTGGAATTATTTTTATACATATATGTATGTGTATATATAATTGCATATGTATGTGTATATTCACCACTAACATTGTGTGTGTATATATATATATATATATATATATATATATATATATATATATATATATATATATATATATATATATATATATATATATATATATATATGGGTAGTAATCCCTTGGTATATAATCCAATTAAATCCTATTACCACAATATTAATTATTAAAACTGATTCACACATAGAGCTCAATGTTATTTTAATATAAATGTGAAAATGATCATTTACATAATGGTATATTAATTCCGAGTGTATGAAATACATACATACATACATATATATATATATATATATATATATATATATATATATATATATATATATATATATATATATATATTGTTATGAATTGTAGCATATAGGTGAACCACGGGTTAGAAAAAAGGAAATCGTGGGATCCTTTCTCGGTCTTCACTCAGAAATGGAAGCGACACAAGGGAGTCAACGAAGGGCAGACACAAGACGATGGATTTGAATATAAAATATTTATTTATAAATGCATAAACAGGTAAAGAAAGAGAAAAGAAAATCCATTTTACAAAGGGGGAAATGGATCACGAAAGAACAGAAGGTACAAACATATAGATACATAGGCATAAAAAGGATCAAGCCAAGAGAATCAACTTATCGGTCAGTCGAGTTGATATTTCCACACAAAATTCTGATTCGGCGAAGCGAGAGTTCTTATATTAAAACAATATTTTGGTCGGCCGGCAATTTTCCTGGGTTCCTTTTCTCTCAGAAATTTTCGGGGTCCACAGCATATCGTACAGGCGTTATGTTGGTCTGTAGAGTACCGGCGGGTGAATATGAAGATGAAAATCTCTGGACTAAGACTTCCTGCTGGCCGGTCCCGCTACATAGAAATGTTGGACTTTGATGGAGTCCAAGGAAGATGAATAAACAAAACAAGACCGATATATATGTACAAAACAAATATATATTAATACGTGAATTACAAATAGATTAAAACACGAGTTACTATACATTGAAGACATGAATAAAATGTTACAGTGTCTGTATGGAAAGTTGTGTGTGTTGTTTTTAGTTGAATGTCTGTATGGGTGAATTTTGTTTTAGCGTGTTCCCAGAATATGGGAAACGCTGGTTGTGTATAAGAGTTCACATATTGGAAATTTTTAGAGAAAGTTTTATATACCTCGCCTCACGTGCGATGTTTCGGCCCGCGGCCGAAATCGAGATAGTTGCTCGCACGTGCGCGTAAGCAGAGAAAAGAGAGAAAGAAAGAAGGGTGAACAAGTATTTATACACGTGGGAGAGAGACCCCTGTTGAAGGGTTAAGAAACGAGGAGGAGATAACCCGATAGGTCGATTCAGTTCCGTAGCAGTCCTTTCATTCTTTAGTCGACAGACTTTTCCGTCTTTTTCATTTCAGTGGGCAGTCCGTTTGGAATTGGGACGATTCTCCCCGCGATGTTCATCTGCCACTTTTCAGACAGAAAACTGAAAATCCTTTTTAGATTGTTGCTGTCCCCAAAGACAGTCACGTGGGTTCTCTTCGTCCTTGACCGGATACGCAGGAGGATGGTGTTTGCGTGATGGCAAAATCAATCACTGCTTACTAGGGTCTAACGTGAATCGCAGCAGGACATCTTGATGGCGCCTGAAATTCACATATGATCAGCCGCCTGATGGCCGCCGGATTTTGGAACCAGGTCATTCTCGCGTCGGGTCGCTTCAAAGTTCACGGGCCCCTGGCTTGTGAGTGGAAGAGTAGGTAAAGCGGGAAAGAATTTATGAAGAGAAGAGGAGGGTATGGCTGATCAGAGAATATACCCGCTCGCAAGTTGAAAGCATTGATTTCATTTATTTTTAATTATTTATTTATTTATTTTTTGACTGGAATTTGGGATTTGACTTTGGGGGTGCTTTTTTAGCCTTACACCTATATGGTTAATGAAATCGTAGTTACGTCACAATACATACATACATATATATATATATATATATATATATATATATATATATATATATATTATAATATTTTTTTTTAAATATGATTCCTTCGCTACATAAGAGTTCTCATGTTTCAAAAGCGGGAGCCGAGACCCCTAATATAATTTTTGAAATTAAGTTGAATTAAGGTGTCTGGTCACGCTTCCTCGTCAAGCGAGAATTTTGGAATACTTGACGAGGAAGCGTGACCAGACACCTTAATTCAACTTAATTTCAAAAATTATATTTTTTTTTAAAATATTATAATATAAGCTCTACTTCTGTATGGAGCACTGTCTTTTTAAAAATAAAAGCAAAAATACTAAGGAACTATGTTCGGATTATTTACCGAACGTGTTCTTTCCTATTTTTTGCATACCTGCACACACACACACACACACACACACACACACACACATACATATATATATATATATATATATATATATATATATATATATATATATATATATATATATATATATATATACCGAGTGATAAAGAAGAACCCAGACTCTTTGGCAATTCATAGAGACGCTGCTCATTCTTCGAGCCGGTGGAACTTTCTTACGATTTCTTGCTTTCATGTCACCTTTTCTTTTCTTTTTATGTGTCATGTCCTTTCGTGACGCAGGCGAGCATGGCTCTTCACCTAGTTCTATTCCTTGCAGGTCTCAACAAGTTCTTTCCGTCTGCTTCCTCTCCCAGACCACGTTTTGTCATCCACTTGCTTAAGCCCGGTAGGTATGTCATGCGTTGTTTTTCCTTTTCTCTCTTTCCCTCTATTCGACCCGTGAGTATCAGATTCTCTAGGCCCTTCTTTCTCATTATGTGTGCCAGAACCTTTCGTTGCCTCTTCCTGATATTAAGTATAAGCCTCCTGCTTGTTTGCAACATCTTTAAGATCTCATCGTTGCACACACGCTCAGTCCATGATATCTTTAGCATCATTCTGTAGAACGACATCTCTGTCGCCTTGAGTGTCTTCTTCATCTTGGAGGAAATCGTCTAAAATTCGCTGCCGTAAAGAAATTGTTAACCATGATTTGTCTTGGCAGTGATGGAGTTTCCAGTTGCCTACCTCACGCTCGTTTATGGAGACACTACTTCTATTTAGCTGGCCGTTGACTCAGTGAATGTCTCTGCCCTTTGTTAGGTCTTGTTTTTCGTCCTACTCGCTTGCTAACAAGCCGCCTCACTCGGAACTCGGAGTCGGGTAGTCGGTTTAGTCGATGACATTTCGACTGGAATTTTTACCGAAAGGTGAGTGAAAAAAAACTAATTGCAAAAAAGAAAACAAAAATTAAGTTTTAATTTAGTTAATGTCCTAATTCCCATACTAGAACGCTAACAAAGAGGGGGGGATTTTAAATTCACTTCACTTACAGAAAAAAAAACATTTGAGAAAAAAGTAAAGTAAAATAAATAGTAGCAGCAAACATAAAACTAAAGGGAAGAGAAACATGAGAAAAAACCTACGATGTATCTGACTATATTTCTAAGATGAGGTATTATGTACACTATTTACATTATTCGGAATATTGTGCCCATCTTTGTCGCCATATTTATTACAACGTTTCGGCCTTTCAGTATCTGTCTAAAGTTCTGAGATGAGGTATTATGTACACTATTTACATTATTCGGACTATTGTGCTCATCTTTGTCGCGATATTTATTACAACGTTTCGGACCTTCAGTATCTGTCTATATTTCTGAGATGAGGTATTATGTACACTATTTACATTATTCCGACTATTGTCCTTATCTTTGTCGCCATATTTATTACAACGTATTGGCCTTTCAGTATCTCTCTATATTTCTGAGATGAGGTATTATGTACACTATTTACATTATTCGGACTATTGTCCTCATCTTTGTCGCCATATTTATTACAAAGAATCGGCCTTTCAGTATCTGTCTATATTTCTGAGATGAGGTATTATGTACACTATTTACATTATTCGGACTATTGTGCTCATCTTTGTCGCCATATTTATTACAACGTTTCGGCCTTTCAGTATCTGCCTATATTTCTGAGATGAGGTATTATGTACACTATTTACATTATTCGGACTATTGTGCTCATCTTTGTCGCCATATTTATTACAACGTTTCAGACCTTCAGTATCTGTCTATATTTCTGAGATGAGGTATTATGTACACTATTTACATTATTTCGACTATTGTCCTCATCTTTCTCGCCATATTTATTACAACGTTTCGGACCTTCAGTATCTGAATATGTGTCTGAAATGAGGTATTATGTACATTATTTACATCATACGGACTAATGATTTCATTTTTTCGCCATATTTATTACAACGTCTCGGCCCTTCAGTGTCTGTCTATGTTTCTGAGATGAGGTGTTATGTACACTATTTACATCATTCGGACAATTTTTCTTATCTTTGTCGCCATATTTATTACAACGTTTTGTACATTCAGTATCTGTCTATATTTCTGAGATGAGGTTTTTATGTACCTTATTTATATTATTCGGACTATTGTTCTCATCTTTGTCGCCACATCTGTTACAACTTTTCTGCCGTTTTACGCTCCGGCCTTATTCAGGTGGTTGGTATGTCGAACTAAACCCTTTATTTCGTTCATTGTGGTAGACTGTTCTAGTTCCACGTGCCATATCTAATTTATGCCAATTATCTGTTATCTCCTGTTTATTCACTGTGCCATGTGTCTTTAAGGACAGTGGATAAAGCCGTTGGTTAGATCCAGTGACAGAACCCAAAGAGTATGTGTTCAATACCCGGTTAAGTCAGTGGAGAACGTTCAGAGGGAAATTAACAGGAGATAACTGATAACTGACATACATTAAAACATGGCACGTGAAACTAGAACAGTCTACCCCAGTGAGCGAAATGAAGGGTTTAGTTCGACATTCCAACCATCTGAAAAGGCCAGAACGTACAACAGCCGAAACGTTGTAATAAATATGGCGACAAAGACCGAATAATGTAAATAAAAAAACTACGATCTTTATAAATGTAAATAAAAAAACTACGATAATATAAATTAAATGCAATCGTCATCTTCTGTTTCCTTGCAACTTATTATTTTAGTGTCCTTTGTCTTCTCAATGTCTTCTCAGTTTCTTTCACTTTCACTAATCCCTAGTGTCTGAGTGGCTTTATCGCCTTGCTTGGGATTAAATGATTAAACGGAAAATGTGAAATCCCAAGCCAACGGAGAAGTTAACGGGAAAAAATAATAAGTAATAAATCATAGAAAATTCTATGCATTTTAGTTGTTTTTTCTATTGAAAGTTCCCAAATGATGTTGGTTTTCTTTATTTGACGCTATTTATGATTCTGTTGCGCCTGTCAACAAGATTCGACGAAGGATCGTCCTAGCTACAGGCCTCATTGAATCGGAACTCTTTTTTATATCAAGAAAACGTTTGTGCATAGTTGAGTAATTAGATATTTCTGAACGGATAAGTCGCCATGTTTAAACTAAAATTCGCTTAATTCTGGTGTTTGTAGATCTTCCTTCGAATATTCGACAAAACATCTTAAGGCAAGAACTTACAAGTTGTCTTATAAATGTACTGTTTCGTCGGCTATCTGCGAGACTATATCCCTAGCCATGGCTACAGCCAATTCGACAGTTCTAATCATCGACTCAATCTCGAGCCTATTTTGAGTTATTTTTCTTTCATTTTGATTAAAAGAAAGATCCAATATTTACCCAAATCAGTCACAAGTTTGAAATTAATTAATTTTATTGTTGGTGCAATCAATCAGACAAAATTTGGTGAAAGATGAAACAGGCTACTAAATGTAATCTCTGTTTTTATGTGACCATTTCCAAAGAAAATGTCATACTATTTTCCATTCAGTCGATCGACGAGATCACCCGCAACCAAACGTCTACTTCAGTCTGGATATTATATCCGGTCAGAAACTTCCAAAACTTTTG
This sequence comes from Acanthosepion esculentum, assembly GCA_964036315.1. Lineage (NCBI taxonomy): Eukaryota > Metazoa > Mollusca > Cephalopoda > Sepiida > Sepiidae > Acanthosepion > Acanthosepion esculentum. The sequence continues at coordinate 10,645,716 of OZ038481.1, read as the reverse complement.
ACACTTCCAGCATTACTTCAGGGTCAAATGGAGACTAGTAAAATTGTGCAGGGGAAAATCGATGGATTTCAACCACGTATCACGACGACGACATTTTTCTTTTTTTATCCAAACCCTGCAAAACATCGATTAGTTTTTGTTGTTAGACTTCTGATCGATATATTTGCGGGTGTTTTCTGGAGAGGATGGTTTCGTCACGTGTTCAAGACGGAAGAAATCGTCGAAAGTGAACCTTGACAGACGTAGAAAGAAAAAAGAACCAAAAGGATTACTCATAAGTTTGTTGTAAGGGTGTTAAAGGAGGAAGTCATCTGTGTATATTATGAAAATCTTTATTATTCTTTTCTAGCTTTGTCTGTGTTTTGTTTGTTACAGTTTCTTAAGATTATGAGACCGTCGTCCCTGTAGAGTCCTGTGTCATTTCTATCTATTATTTTGCTTAGTTCGTGTAGTAAGTAAATACCTACGATTTCGCATGTATGCACCGTCAAAGGTTCCCATTGTAGTGTCAAATATCCCATCTTTCTTTATCCATGCTTCTTCATGGTGAAATAGTAATGATTTACGGGAGTGCTTAATGATGTCGATTTCGTTTGGTTTTGTTATTATTTGTTCCTGAGGTAAGTTGATGGCCTTATCTAACATGCGTTCTTTTATAGATGGGTATTTTAAAAAATAACAGATTCGACATAGATATAAAAACTAACCTAAACGAAGTAGATTTTCTAGATGTTACCTTCAACCTAAGAAAAGGCACATACAAACCATACAGAAAACCTAATGATAAACCACTCTATATACACACCTTCCAACCACCCGCCTTCTATAATCAAACAGATACCAAAATCGATTAACTGTAGGCTTTCCGACAATTCCTTGAATGAATCTATATTTAACAAAGCTAAGAAAGACTACGAAACAGCCCTAAAAGATAGCGAATTCCCAGCAACACTCACATACTCACCACGAATACAGAAAAGGCCAACAGGAAAAGAAATATCATATCATATGGTTCATCCCACCGTACAGCAAAAACGTAAAAACAAACGTAGGAAAAATATTCTTCAAACTTTTACACAAACACCTTCCAGAATCAAGCACCCTACACAAAATATTCAACAAAAACACAGTAAAGATCAGCTACAGTTGCACCGAGAACATGGCACAAATAATAAAAAAGCACAATAGGAAAATTATCAACAAACCACAGGAGCAAATTAAACCCACGTGCAACTGCAGAATAAAAAAACGAATGTCCCTTAAACGGTAATTGTTTACAAAACAAATTGGAAAATAAGGAAAAGATTATCAGCCTACAACAACCAATCAAAAACTTGCAAACTTTTCTTGGAGGAAAAAATAGCTATCATTACCTTCCCAGACCAAAATAAATTATTAAATAAAAGATCCGAGCTCATCTCAAAATGCAGACATGAAAACAAACTTTTACTACGTTACTTAAAAATCGAAAAGGGAAAAAATAAATAAATACATAACCAAACAAAATGACAATAAAATAAGCAAAATAAATTAATCCAAACAAATTACCAAATTACACCTGTTAGAATAAACGAAATAGAATATAAAATAAGAAACAAAATCAATAAATAAATTAAATAATAAACAAATTAGCAAATTATTATGACCAAAATATTAGTTAGGCTATAAAAATCAAAACAAAAAATCGGACGAATATATATATATATATATATATATATATATATATATATATATAACTGTTATATAACGATAAGAAAATGATTAAAAAATAAAAAATAATATACTGCGTTACTTAAAGATCGAAAACCAAAAAGAGAATATATACAGTGTAACAAATATATTAAATATATAATAATATAATATAGTAAAATAAATTGATCTAAATACATCCAAATATATAAATAAACTAACAACCGATACCGATAAACTAGCCGTTAGAAAAAAAAAACAAATAAAGGTAATCAATCCAAATAAATACATGAAGTAATAAACAAATTAAAAACTGTCCCCGCCAAAATAATAGTTAGGACAAACTACAACAATCAAACCCAAAATTGAACAAATAACTTTAATTATCTTCCCAAACAAAAACAAAACTATTAAATAAGCTATATAAACAATTTTTTACAATATTAATAAAAACACCAATCAAAATAAAAATAAGAAAATAAAAAAAATATATAAGATAAAAAATAACAATAAAAAATAAAAATAAATAAAAACAACCCAAATAAATAAATAAACGACATCCGGTAAAATAACCACCCAAATAGACTACCCACAATGCACTACTGACCGGTATATATAAATAGCCGATAAAAATAACAGCACTCGTGGCCTGACGATTGCATCTATCATGAATCAGATTGTCGCCTTTAAGTATTGACTTCTATCTTATATATATATATATATATATATATATATATATATATATATATATATATATATATATATATATATATATATATAAAGTAGGAATACATTGTACCTTGTGGTACTGTCATTAAACGAGTGATAGATAATAATGGAAATGTTTATTCTAAAAAGAAACAAGAGGGTGGAATAAAATTTTAATAATATAATTAGGAAGCATGCTTTTCTAAAAGGGAAATGCATTAAGATGAATTAAAACTAGTAATGAAATAATCTAACAACGAAATGAATAATAATAAAATATTAATAATGAGAATGCTTCATCTGAAATGAAACAATATGACTTTTGCTCCTCCAGGTCCACTGCTGATATTATAGCTGTCATTACGTAGTGACTCAATGAAGCACACCGATAAGCTGAAAATGTTATTGGTCATATATTAAATATTCCTGAAAATATGAGGCAAATATCAACTGGTGAAATCACAGGTATGTATTGACGGATAGGAATAAAATGTCGCTGCTGACACTTGAGTTTGATAAAGGCGTGGGTTAGATCCAGTGACAGTGTGAGTTCAATACCTGGTTAAGACAATGGAGAACTTGAAGAGGTTAATTAACAAGAGATAACTGATAACTGACATCCATTAGACATGGCACGTGGAACTAGAACATTCTACCGCAGCGAGCGAAATAAAGTGTTCAGTTCGACATTCCAACGACCTGAAGCAGGCCGGAGCGTACAACGGGCGAAACGTTATGATAAATATGGCAACAAAGATGAGGACAATAGTCCGAATAATGTAAATAGTGTAATAGTTCGCGTTTATATGCTATGCTTGAAAGAATTAATCTCGAGTTTTCAACTAAATAAAGAAGGCTGAAGAATCTATATAGGAAAAGGAAAATCGTTGGTGGAATTCGTTGCCGAGTATTGTCGTGCTCTTCGACATTTCCTTTTATGTGAAATGAATCCTATGTTGTTTCTGGAGACGTCTGCAGCCACCGCATAGTAGGGCAGGAGAGTTCAGGGAATGGGGAGCTCTGGCTTTTCTTTGGGATCCCCTTCGTCTCTTCTGTTTGTCTTCTGGTGTTTTCGAAGAATGTTGTTCTTTTTGTGGACTGCTCTTCTCCAATTGGAACTCTAGAATGTAAAAGAAGAAAAGCTTTGAATATGAAAGCTTTGGCTGGAAATTGTTTCAGGCGGACAATGTGTCGCCACTCGATGACACTCACACTTCAGCTGACACCATCCACTGCGCGAAAGATGACAGCTTGCGTCGTGCATAGAACATTACCTTGACCACCTAGCCGCTGAGCATTGGATCGTGCTTAGTTTCGTCCTTTCCCTGAATCATTAACTCCAGATGTGACCCTACCGGGAGACGGAGCTCCCGACGGCATTGCAACAGGCTCCTCGTTACGCACAAACTCGTCCACTGCGACACACCATATAAACTATATATTAGGTGTTTTGGAAAATAAAAAACATTAACTATTTTTTAAGTATATAAAACGTTAGGTAAAGAAAAACAATAGGGAGCAAGACAAATTGCGGAATAATACATAAATAAACTCAGAATATTGAAATGAGAATCCAAAAGAGGCATGGCACGTGGAACTAAAGCAATCTACTCTAGTAAACGAAAGAAAGGGTTCAAAATTCCAATTATCACATGAAGAAGGCCGGAGCGTACAACGGCCGCAAACAACGTGAATATGACAATAAAGATGAAGACAATAGTCTGAACTATGTAAATAGGGTAAATAGTTAAAATACCTCATTTCAGAGATATAAACAGATATTAATATAATTTTAATTATTCTTTCAAACATTTTTTATTATATACTTTTGATTTATTCGAACTCTCATAGTTGATGTTCATTTTAGAAACAGCTCGCAGACACAAAACATGAAAATATATATAGGAATTTAAGCCTAAAACGTTCGGAGATGACATACGATAATTAATTTAACATGCAATAATAGAATCATTTGAAGTGAATTTTTGAGAGTACTGACATTTACACAATCAATTGATAAAAATGACAGCGAGTAGGAAATGCAAATTGATAAATATGACTTTCGGTCATCTGAGATGTGCAAAATCAAATAAGTACAAAAACTGAAAAACCCGAAAACTGTGGAAAAAGTTAAAAGAAATAAAATTAAACTATATATATATATATATATATACTTTAAACAATAATAATAATCATATATAATAAATAATATTATATATTAATATTTTATATTAATTATATAAAATTAATATTATATATTAATATAATATTAATTATTTTAAATTAATATTATATATTAATATTATATATTATATTAATTATTTTAAATTAATATTATATATTTATATTTTATATTAATATTATATTAATTATACTAAATTAATATTATATATTAATATTATACATTAATATTATATTAATTATTTTTAATTAATATTATATATTAATATTATATATTCATATTATATTATCTTAAATTAATATTATATATTAATACTATATATTAATATTATATTAATTATTTTAAATTAATATTATATATGAATATTATATATTAATAATATATTAAATATTTTAATTAAGATTATATATTAATATTATATTAATTATTTTAAATTAATATTATATATGAATATTACATATCAATATATTAATTATTTTTAATTAATATTATATATTAATATTATATATTAATATTATATTAATTATCTTAAATTAATATTATATATTAATATTATATATTAATTTTTAAATTATTTTAAATTAATATTATATATTAATATTATATTAATTATTAAATTAATATTATGTATCAATATTATATATTAATATTATATTAATTATCTTAAATTAATATATATTAATATTATATATTAATTTTTAAATTATTTAAAATTAATATTATATATTAATATTATATTAATTATTAAATTAATATTATATATTAATTATTTTAAATTGATATTATATATTTATATTATATATTAATATTATATTATTTTAAATTAATATTATATAAGGTAGTCTCGGGCAAAAATTCCCCGTAGACCCCGTAAAAACGGGTTCGGATAGCTGTCTACCACCTCAGACGAGACTCTGCCCTTCGAAGGCAGAGAGTTCGACAAGCACAACTGGTGACGACTCTCCAAGTATATGCCGTGCTCGCTATGTCTAGCCACGGATATAGTCACAGTCCCCATAGGCGATAGGCAGTGCGGGACATTCCATTACGACACATAGTCTGTCAGACACAGATGCTCTTTTCTTTTTAGTTTCTCCTTCCAGTTCAAATGTCGTAAATGAAAGAACTGTATATGGAGAAGGAAAAACATAAGCCGTATGTCAGGCAACGAAGTTTTCATTTGATTAGAAATGAGATGTCAGTGAAAATTAGCACATTGAATAAACAGAATCAAGAGAATCATTCGAAATTTATACAATCGATTATTCTCAAAGCTAAGTTGAAAAGCCATTTGACAGAAAGTAGAAATTAAATTGATCTAATTTCCGATGAAAGAAAATCTTAAAAAAATAAAAGTAAAAGCCAAAAAAGAAAAAAAAAACAAATAAAGTAGGAAATAAAAATTCGATCGAGAAAACTAGAAAGCGAATATTCGGATTTTTTAATCTGGAAGTTAAAACTATTTGTCTCGGTTGAAACTATTTGTCTCAGATCATTCAGTTTAAGTAATTACTATTACAATAAACGCATTTTAATTCGATCAGAAAGAATACAAAAATACAATGGCATGCTCACAGACAAGGTTCTGTCTAAGAGAATAAACTTTATGAATTCATATGGGAAATTCGATTTAATAGCAATGGGAAGACCAGATCTCGGAGTTGTAAACAAAACAAGAGAACGTACCACGTAATGGATTTTTGCAATTCTGATCGAACCTAGAGCAAATCGGAAAGAACATTTCAAGTTGGATAAATCTCACCATCTTCTCAGAGTGTAAAAGAAGTTTTCCAACGTGTAGACGATAGTCGTAGCAGACGTTATCAGAGCGTTAAGAAGAGTCACGAACGAACAGAAAAAATGGCTGTAGGAAGAGGACACCATTAATGACACGATTACGAGCACTAAAAAGAGTGTTGAAGGGACTTGCTGTCTCTTGATCTCTAGTCTAAGTTACTAAATACTACTAAAGTGAACACTCACTGAATGAACAATAATATTCACATTTTTTTTATATATTAATGTTCACCAAATACAAGCCCCAACAGCCCCTCAATGTAGAGGGCTACTGTGTGGTGTTGCATGAACGTAGGAAAAGTCAAGAAATTAAATGTATAAGGTCAGGAAGAAAAGATAACATTAAACCCAAAACTTAAAGAGGTCAATATTTTAACAATTGGGAAAACGTCATGTCGGGATTTTGTTTGTGTTCGTGGCAAGAAGCTTTTCGAATGGAAAATATTTTTCACTAATGAATTAAGAAGAGAATGAAAATGATACGTCATTGTATACGTGGCATGTTTAGTTTCAGTTGAATAGATCAGGGCTAGTTGAACAAACGAATATAGCTTATCAGAACACATACCGTGAGGGACTTGCAACGTTTAGGAGGCACGGTGGAGTAATGGATAACGGCTCGGATTGAGGAATCGTAGAGCCGACTTCGAATTCCAGTTGAATCCGTTACATTCACTTACGTGCTAACACCCTTGGGAAAGGTGTGAATCCTCTTCTTCTCCCTCCAACTATGGGTAAATAGCAGGACAGACTGGGAGAAGGTCAACTCTGAATTCAAAAGCATTCGGCGTCTGCACCGGCATCCGGCGGCCTCTTGGTTACTCCTGCCTCTGCATCTGTGGAAATTCTGCGGCAAGTAAGAGCATATTCCTCCCTCCACTGGGATAGCACGCGAGGTGTGGGAACCGCGTGTGAAGTTCAAACCGCCGTTGGAATCGGGAATGGCTGTCGCTCGTTTCAGCATTGGCGACGGATCGCCGTGCTTGGTCGGCCTTCGTTCCGGACGCGGTGAATTCCTTGGAAGGAGCCGGCTTATCCGATTCAGGGTGAATACCGCAACATACATACATACTTGCAACGTTTCACCTGTGGGAGAGGGGTTGTAGGGTATAAATTAATTCTTTGTCCACAAGGCCGTGTAGAATGCGTTTGAACTAGATCACGACAGACAGAGGACTTGGTAATTCTAGCCCAAATATTACGGCAATACATCATCTTTGGTTTGATCTGGCTCTTGTAAATTAGAATGTAGCAGAGAGAGTTAGCGGTACAGTGATCGTTTTCTCAATATTAAATCGTATACATGAGTTCTACTTGAGGTCTGGATGAGCTTGAATTCCGATAGACATTCAAAGCAAGGAATCGTCTTGAGAGAAGACCCAATCATCATGATAGGCGTAGGTTCAAGCTCTGCTCGGTGATGGATGAACGTTATTTGTTTGGTTGATTTGTGTTTGACGGCTTATCACCCATTTGAAGGTTATTTAAAGCCAGAAAATATTTTAGATTGTAAGTCTTTTAGTCTGGAGATCATAATGATTCACTGATACAAGCCGTACTAATTAACCCACACCTGGGGGGAAGAAGTGGGTAGATCCATACCTTTTCCAATGGTATTTGCGCTTAAATGAATAAATAGAACCCGACTAGGATTGCAATTCGGCTCTACGATATCCAATACTGGATCTTTATCCATTACCCACACACCGAAGGTTACAGCATCTGGTATTCCCAAGCAGTCACCCATCTAGGCACTGACCAGCTCGACGATGCTTAAATTCAGTGATCGTACGAGTACGGGATATTTCAACGCAATATGGTCGTAAGTCCACGATTTTCGTTTTGGTCGCGGATTGCATTTTACAAGCCAATCCTTCCCCCATTGAATCAATAGGGCAAAGGTTTGAGGAGAGATCAGCTGTCAGGGTCTGGTTATCCTGATCTTTGGAGGTGCACCCTTAAACTGTTGTAGCATCCACATAGATAGTCAATAAGTTCGGACTATGATATTGTTGTGGCCATGTTAGGGTCAGAAATAAAGACATAAGAGTGGAATTGAGTTAAACAAATTTATTTACAGAAACAGTAATAAAAACATATACAAACGAGAGTGTTACAGCAAGAATGTTTAGTCTGACTGTCAGAGCTGACTGCTGGAAACTTCACCTTCCAAAAGGCAGTACCTGCTCCTATTTAGAGCTGGGAGAGTCCATGCGTGCGTGTGTAAATTACCATAACAGATAGATAGATAGATAAAGGACAGACTGGGATAGTGTTGTGGCCTTGTTAGGGCCAGAAATAAAGACACAATGTAGGAACTGAGTTAAACAAATATATTACGAGAAACAGTAATACAAACATAAAAACGAGGGTGTTACAGTAAGAATGTTCGGACCGACTGTCAGAGCTGACTGCTGGAAACTTCAACCTCTAAAAGGCAGTACCTGCTCCTATTTATAGCTGGGATAGTCCATGCGTGCATGGGTAAATTACCATAACAGATACCAAACTAATAATGATAACATTGCAGTAAATAATACCATAACATGAAGATGTTTTACTGAATAGAAATGTTGACATCTGGGATCCAGTTTCATTAAATTCTGCATAGAAAGAAGACTTATTTTATTAGACAAGTTTTATATACAATCAAACGTGGCGTATACTACGCTTAGAGTTATCTCTTTCTGGGTGCTCTGTATTCATTGTTTTGTGCCAGACTATAATAAGTAGAATTATTATAAATCATATAATTACTGTGAATAACAAGCTGGCTCGACGGACAACTATTTTAATATATAAATATGTTTTTTGTAGTAGACTTGTATCAGAATATTTTAGGCAAAATGTTTTAAGGTTTGAAATGTATGAAATAGTAACCTATTTCCTATCGATGTCAGTGTTAGTGTTCGAGTCAATATTAAATCGATGATTTCGAATGCTGATTTTCACGGCAGAAATACTCTCCCCATGTGGATCATCGGCCCAGCAATACAACCTTACACTTAATATGTCTTGTTTAAACTTAAGAAATTTCAATCACACCAGGAAGGGATAAAAGTTATTCGCAATTTATACTTTTCCACCTGGTTCATTTGAATATTAATTTGCTTAAATTACTTTATTTGTTGTTTACAAAAATTCAATTAAATATTTTTAATGTATTCTCATGGTAGGGACTTCGTCATAACACTTAAAATAAGCGAAACAACTAGCTCATATAATCATTGTATATAAACTATTAACACAGATTAGTCTGGCACAAGGCCATAATACTGGTAACCTGAATATAATCGAAATGAAGATGTGTATTTATGGTATTTGATGGGATATAAGAATAAATAAAAGATACTATTTCATGATCTTCAAAATTAATGCCACACGATTTAGCAGTTTGGTCGAAAAACAAAAAGAAGAAAAGAAGAGTCTAAAAAATAAAGAAATTTTCACTAATTGAAAAAAAAAACATTGAAAAATGATTTTTATTAGACAAAGGAATATGCTTGTAGGTACGAAATAACAGTCAACTCTGTTTAGGAGAAGGAAAAAAAACTATTTATCTAACTGATGGAAACTCCTTTAATTTGTTGAAATCTGGTTCTATTAATAAAAATATAATGACGGCAAAATAACTTTCTATTTTCAAACGGCTTACCCTTTCTCCCTTAAGAGAAATTGCATGTTTTTTTTTTCAATTGTTTCGTAATCGATTTAGCGAGGACAGTGTTTATGGTTAGGTTAGGATTTATCACTGAAGGACAAAGCATTTGGTTAGAAAGTTTTTCATTGCCAGTTGTTTTTCTTTTTTAATTAACTGACATTCAGTAAATAATTCTATTTGAAAAATTCTATCATCATAATTTTTATAATGTTCCATTTGTATCAACTTTGGCAGAATAAAAACTCATTTTAAATCTCCAGTTTCATAAAAAATATAAATATACATTTACGCTGAAATCCAACGAAAGAATTTGCAATGTTATTGATCCAGACCTGGCATCCCAGCTCCAGTCACATTCCCAACGCCGCAATATAACTTCCCTGTGCCTTTTCTATAAATATTTTCATGGTAATTGTTCTGATGAACTTTTCTGTGTAGTACCTAGACCCTATGAATTTAAGCGAAGTACTATATTCGCACCAAGATGTCATCATCTTACAGTTGACTTGTAAACGTTAGTTCTAAGCTAACAATTTATTTTCTCGCACTTTTCACTTGTGGAACTCTCTTTCTGCTTTTTGATTTCCAGCCAATTTTGATCTTCAAAAATTTAAATACAATATCAATCGCTATCCTGACTTTTATTAATTCCTGTTAATTTAGTTTCCTCTCTCCTAAATATTAACTTTTCTCATATTCTCTAACATTCCTTGTATCATAGTGGTTTTATTACATTTGATCTTCAAAAAATGCAATGTCAATCGTTATCTTTAGTCTTGTTAATTCTTGTTCTTTTATTTTTCACGCTCCTTAATATTGTTTTGTCTTTTTCTTGTATTCTTTCACGCCCTGCAAACCTCTGTCTTAGTGACTTTATTCCCTTGCTTGGGGTAAAATGATTAAAAAAATTATTTGAAGTTGAGAGTTACATGAAGGCTTTTCGTGATATTTTTAAATGCGTGTGTTTTGAGAGCATGAAGTGAATCAAATATATTATAGGTGCAATAAAAACCAAATTGTTAATAAATATTAATTTCTCCTATATAAATATTATATTTGATTATTTATATAAATTTTATATATCAAATTCAAAATAAAGAGGGAAATAAGCTATAAAGCTTAAGCCTGCAGAGAGTGTGGGCATATAGATTATTTGGAAGTTAGCATAGTGTTTCTGTCATTCATTTTGCCTCCACCCAGCGCCAGAACGAGATTTCTGTTATTTTGTTGAAAGCAGTCATCACTATCAAGAAACACGGTGATCATAAAGTGGTCAAGAATGGCTCCATTTTCACAAGTGGTCGTAGTAAAGTCCAGTAAAACAAACTTCCATATCATTACATGTCCACCACGAGATTGAAGAACTTTTATGTTGGCAAGCTGAATTTATAGCGCCAACCAGTTACCTTCACGAAAAATATAACCGTCAAAAAATTGAAACTCAAATGGTAAGGTGACATGGTACGGGTCTACCTTCGTTCAATAATGATACATCTTAAAAGATAACGTGGTATCAAAAGCATTGTTGTTTTGCGACTATGACCACATTTCAAAAAAAGAAAAAAGAAAAGTAGTTTAGGGAATCCAGGGCTTTCAATGATCGTTTGAACGGTGAGAGATTTGGGATGCAATGTCATATTTGTTGTGTTGTAACTATCATTTTCAGTCGCTAGACTTTCCTTTTTTTCTCTCTTTTTTTAAGCGTTTCACCCCAAGCAAGGCGGGAAGCCACTAGCACGCAAGGGGTTACAGAGAGTTGGAGCGAGAGCAAAGAGGTGTGATAGAGGAAAGGATGAAGAGAAGGATAGGGGATAGATCAAGGCATCTGGAGACGTCGATTGACATTACATTTGAATAGTTCGAGATTATAGCTATCAGGGAAACAAGAAATGGGGAGAGAGTTCCACAGGCGAGAAGTGCGAGACATGAAGCTATTGGAGTAGAAGAGACGGCTACATCTAACAGTTTCGACAGTGAAAGGGTGAGAGCGAGATGCCAGCCTAGTTGAACACTTAAATTCATGAAGTCTGGGAACTAGCGAAAGCAGCTCATCGGAGCAGTTACCGGGAAAGTATTTGTAAACAAGACAGAGGGAGGTGACGGCACATCTGTGAGAGAGCGACTACAGACGAGATGCCAGATCAGGGCCAATTATGCCAGTGAGGGCAAAACATTTTCCTTACAAATTTAGAAGTGGGATCAGGTGTTTGCCATTGAGATTTTTGTAGATGCACTCATAGTCCGTGGTATCATTTGCATAAGTGTTTAGTAATGGTCTGAGAATGAAAGACAGCGAGGAGGAAAATGTGTGGAGTAATAAAAAGACTTAATCACAGATCTTCAAAATGGAACAGCCGAAGACTATATGGGTCAAGACGTTTTCGAAAAAAAAAAACAACTACGATGAACAAAGGCACCGAAAATATATGAAATTAAAATAACAACTCAAAATGTATCGGTACAGGAAGGCCGAAGAATACATCGACCGAAATGCAGTGTTAAAACAATCAAGATTATGACAATTGTCCAGAAAATTATAGAATAATTGATGGACTTCATTGAAAACTAAGGAATATAATTTTATTTTCATATCTGAAAAAATTCATACAATCCTTTTCTGTGTTAAGTTTTGGTAAACGCTGTATCGTAATATAAAATATAAGGAAACGAATATATATATATATATATATATAATATCTGGATAAAATGAATGAAACAAAATTGGGTGTTTTTTTTATGAAAGTATTTATTTCTGTGTTTTTGTATATATTTATTTATTTAATATTTCAGACCACCTAGGTCTTTCCTCAGAAATCTAATTAGAAACTGTGTTTGTGTGTTTGTTTACAGCGTTTGTTTACAGCGTTTGTCGTGAAGCGTGCGCATGTCACGTGATGTGCAATGCAACTTTGTTTGAATTTTTGGCGGAAGACTGATGATAGTGTCTTAAATGTTGTTTAAAAGGTTTTTTGACCATAACTCAAGAAATATTTCTTAAAATATTTTTAACTGTTAAAATATTTATGTAGATTTAAAATATTCATGTGTTTGTTTACCCCTAGTTTATGTGTCTAATTTTAGAATTTAGTATTTTTCTTTTTTTCTTCTTCGTATGTGTGTTGTACTTAAATTACTGTGTTTGTGTGTTTGTTTTTAGACTTGGACGACACGTGGTGTGGAACGCGATTGTGTTTGATTCTTTAACGGACATCTGGTGTTTTGGTTATTGTTTAAAAAGGATTTTTACCATATCTAAAGAAATTTTTTTAAGAAATATTTTAACTATTGAAATATTTATACTGATTTAGAATACCCAAGTCTTTGTTTAACCCTAGTTTATATGTGTTTAATTTTAAAATCCAGTATTTCTCTTTTTTTCTTCGTATGTATGTCGTGCTAAAATTTGAGTCTATCAATATACATTTGCAATTATCTATCGAATGTCGTGGTCTATTGAAGTGTTCTGCTACTGGTGAATATGAGTTATTTTGTCGTATATCTTGTTTATGGTTGTTGAAACGAAGCCTAAAGTTAGTTCCGGATTCGCCAATATATCCACTATTAGGACATATTGTGCAGAATAGGTAGTAAATTATATTATTGCTATCACAAGTGAGGCGGGGTGGATGTATTGTGATTTTGGAGTTGGGTGCGAGAAATTCACTGTCTGTTATTATGTGTTTGCAAATTAGGGTATTCTAAAGTGTTTGGGTATTCTAAATCAGTATAAATATTTCAATAGTTAAAATATTTCTTAAAAAAATTTCTTTAGATATGGTAAAAATCCTTTTTAAACAATAACCAAAACACCAGATGTCCGTTAAAGAATCAAACACAATCGCGTTCCACACCACGTGTCGTCCAAGTCTAAAAACAAACACACAAACACAGTAATTTAAGTACAACACACATACGAAGAAGAAAAAAAGAAAAATACTAAATTCTAAAATTAGACACATAAACTAGGGGTAAACAAACACATGAATATTTTAAATCTACATAAATATTTTAACAGTTAAAAATATTTTAAGAAATATTTCTTGAGTTATGGTCAAAAAACCTTTTAAACAACATTTAAGACACTATCATCAGTCTTCCGCCAAAAATTCAAACAAAGTTGCATTGCACATCACGTGACATGCGCACGCTTCACGACAAACGCTGTAAACAAACGCTGTAAACAAACACACAAACACAGTTTCTAATTAGATTTCTGAGGAAAGACCTAGGTGGTCTGAAATATTAAATAAATAAATATATACAAAAACACAGAAATAAATACTTTCATAAAAAAAACACCCAATTTTGTTTCATTCATTTTATCCAGATATTATATACATATCAAGAAAGTATACGTGGCCTCTCATTATGCTATATATATATATATATATATATGTATGTATGTATGTATGTGTGTGTGTGTGTGTGTGTGTGTGTGTGTGTGTGTGTCTGTCTATCTGTGTATGTCTATGTTTTGACATCTACCATTAAGCAAAAGATCGTTAAGTTCATTGAGGTTAAGAAATATGGTCTTTCTTTGTGTTCTGTTTATGTGAGGCTCCTGTTGACTGATTTGTGGAATCAAACATGTTCTGAAAAAATTTCAAATTCTATTAAACCGTTTAAAAGAATGAGAATTCCGGGCTATTTTTACAACTAAGAGGGCTTTTCTCCCGTTGCCGTATGGATGTCATGCATGCCAATCAACGTAGTTTGGCAATAATATCAATATAAATGTCGATGTGAAATCGAGTATGTGGGCAAGACCGTACAAAGGTTGGAGGTTAGGATGGCCCAGCATGCCCCGGGCCAGATACACAAACACGAGCCTGTGACATCCGGGCTTTCGCAGATTTATGATTCTGATATCGGTGAGCACCTTTTAAATTCTGTTGCTTGCAGGACGAATTATTCTCCTGATTTCTTTTCTGTCTTTTACAGGGCATGGACGAGACTCCATTTAAACATCCTGGAGTCTATCATTATTAACATGCTACGTCCTGGCCTGTGTAGACAAAGGAATTTGAAATAGGAATTGGCCCTATTCGGGGAAACTATTGCCTGACTGTGAGGATAATTAGTAAAATATTTATCTCCCCCTCCCCAGTTACCTACTCTAACTTGGTAATGTATTCTTAGTTGTCAGTAGTTGTTAAAAAAAAGCTTTCTTATCAACTATTTCGTTTTATATTGCCGACAAATTTATTTCTGGAGAAGTGTCGGCCAAAAGGTGCCTAAAATCATACATCTTAAACGTGATAATTTTATATCTATTTTCATAATAAAATTATGATACTGGTCCTTAAAACTATTTTGTCCTGGTGTGGCAATAATAAAAACCTGTTTATATATATATATATATATATATATATATATATATATATATATATATATATATATGTGCGCGCGCGTGTGTGTGTGTGTGTGTGTGTGTGTGTGTACGTGTATGTGTGTTTATGTGTGTATGTATGTATCTATATAGGAAAAAGAAATTGAAAATGCAATTGGAGTCTTTCAGAAATTTTATGCCGTGATATCTCGCCCATATCGGAATGCGCAACATATTATGGCATAGCCATTCGTCTCTCCATCTCAATTTAACTTTTGAAAATGATAGATCTGCAAAACTGGTAAAGTTACTCTAAATAAATATTCTTAAAAACTACAATTGCATTTTCATTTTCTTTTTCCTATATTTTTAGCCGTGTGGGATATATGAATTAAACCATAATCTATACTTTCTCATATATATATATATATATATATATATATATATATATATATATATATATATATATATATATATATATATATATATACATATATATATATATATATATATATATATAAAAATGCTTACATCCATATACATATACATATATATATATATATATATATATATATATATATATATGTATGTAAGCATTTTATAAATTTGTGTATATGATCCCAACAGTGTTAGAAATTATTGACAATTGTAAAAACCTTCAAGAAAGTAAAAGGTTTTGAAAAAAAAAGAAAATCCGACTATGCATTAAGCCGATTAGGCTTCATCAGATCGAAGGAAAAATCTGTTGCGTGTGTATGCATTTGTGTATATTGAAGATACTGAAAGCTTATATTTTTCACATGCTGGCGTTGCTCGTGACTAAAAAGGTGAAAGAAAATGAGTGAATTTTAATATGGTCATCTAACATTTTGTGTCCTTTTCTTTATGTTTCTGACTTTAGAGAAAGAAATCCATCAGAATGGGTAGAAAATAAATCAGAAAAAAGTTTAGCCATGCGTTCTCTGTGTCAGTATGTTATAAATTTGGGGATACGATATCGACAGAGTTCTAAATTATTGACAATTGGAAAAATTAATATTACACTTTCATGAATGTTTTCCAAATAGCAATATATATATATATATATATATATATATATATATATATATATATATATATATATATATATATATATATATATTTGTATATATAAATAAAAAGAAAGAACAGTAAGATATATAATCCGGTGTTCTTGTTATTTTTTATTTTTATAAAACAGTGCTCAATGTAAATTTACAGAGCATAAATATTATAAATTAACTGATTTAAAATATGTTTTTTCGCTACACAATAATAACCATTTTTCAAAAATGGAAGCTAAAAACTTTAAATTTAAATTATATAATTAAATTAAAAGCTGTAGTTCCGTTTCATCTTCAAGCGAATATTGTAATAACTTATTTTTAAATTTACTAAGTTTTAAACGCACATATAAATTCATAATTTCCTGTTTCCAAGGATACAGAGAAATCCAATCATTCAGACAGGGGCGGTAGCGTGTTCATTTTTATTAACTATTGTTGTATCAATTATAAGTTACGTTCGAAAAAGTGGTTAAATTTAGGGAGGGTAAGGGTGTATTTTTCAACGAATTCTGACATCCGTTAAATGTATGTCGTCTGGGTTTTATTTTATTAACGGCAAAATTTTTTCGGCATTTTTTTCTTGTATACTTAAAGATTCTTTTTAGGTGTTTTTGTTAGAATACATTTTATAAAACTACAATTTTAAAATATTTTACTCTTAATTACTAACAGACTATATTTCTTTTTAAAAACAAGTAAATATAATAGAATTACTTACATTATTTAAAATTATTTTTTCATATCAAATAAAAGTATGTATATTACCAACTTCCATTTTTAATTTTATTTTTAAATATTATTTAAGGAAAATGTTTGATAATGACGGCAAAATATAGTTATTTTATTTCTCTGATTCAGTAATTTTTTATTTTTTATAAACTTAGTAATATATAGTTTCTCATGTATGCACAAAGGAGATGGGTCATTTAATGACCTACATATTCTAGCTTTTCTTATTAATTTCGATTTTATTCTAGGTGTTTTATTGGATTCTTTTAAGTGCCAGAAATACTTTGAAAGCGATGTCTGAATTCTGTACTTATTTATCCTAAATGAATTTTTGTCCTAATTTTTTCTTTACCATTTGGTTGTATGGGGGTGTATACCAAATTATTTTTCTACTTCTGTTTTTCTATGCTTTCCAGTTTCCTTTTTTATATAAGTTAGTTTTGGGTTTTTGTAGCCGCTATCTTTTAGAGCTTTATTATAGAAATTCATATGCTCATCGAAAATCTTGTCATTTGCTGAATTTGTACTTATTCTTTTTTCGATAAATAAAGGTATATGCTTCATTATAGATGGAGGATGATTTCATTTAGGGTGTATATATAAAGGATTGGTATTGGGTTCTTTATAAGGTGTGTATACATTTTTCATTAAATCTAATGTTATATCAAGGAAGTTAACTTTTTTAAAAATTAGTGCTTGCCGTAATTTTTAAGTTCAGGATTTTAAATACTTTATATAATATCTTTCTAATTTTATCGATTTTAAAGTAAGTAAAGTTCCTTATAACCACAAGTCAATCGTCTAATGTTACTTGTATTAATTTAACGGTGCGCGGTAAGATTGTAAAATATAAAAAGACCTATGAGATCAGAAGACTCAGCTGAGTCTAGTGATCCCATTGTGATGTCAAAGTGGTCATAAATTTTTTATCCATTGTTCACATTTATGTATCAGTACCGATTTTTTTCACATTTATAATAATGCTCTTTTTTTCTTCAGTAATATCCATGGAATGGGTAGCAAAGTCCAACGCATTCATGAATAGTTTTTAGATATTGATTGATAATAATTTTCAAATATCAAACTGCATTGGTGTACAGTTCGTTTTTTCCTTTATATAAGCAAACGAGTTAATCACGTCTTTAGTATTAATCCAAAGTTTCAAGCCTATTTTTCTTTAATTTGTTGATTTAACCTTTCAAGGATCATTTTATTAATTTTTCCGATAGCAGGTGTTGTTGGGTTTATTATCCTTGTAGTCGGATTATCCTCGAAATCTGGTTTGTGGTCCGTTATGGTTTACAGCACTCTCTTTCATTTAGTTGACCTACTCTATCACTAATCTTCAGTTTTTCTGTGATTTTTTTTACTGCTAGTGTTAATATTCACCACCATGTTGAGGTCATTATTATTTGCCTTTTTATAGTTCTTATGTAAATCCTTATTAATTAGATCGTTGTAGTCCCTTGTCGTTAATTTATAGAAGTTTCCTGTTTTGTCGGATTTCACTAAAATTTTATCTGTTGTGTTAATTTCTTGAACTATTTTATCTAGGCGTTTCTAGAAGTAGAATTTCTTTTCATGGAAATTTATGTTATTTATTATTTCCAAAAATTCATTTTCGAAACCAGACAGACTATGAATAAACGGTGCTACTTTTTTTTACTGTTCAAACCGTAAATCTGCTTGTTTTTGTTTTGTAAGTCATTCCGTTTAAGGAAGAAGTAAGCTCTCCATCTCATCCTTCATATGAGTTCCTCGGTTTTTTGATTAATATAATGAAATATTCTTTTTTGTTGGTATTAGGAATGTTCTTCAGAGAAATTCCGAAATTTATTTTTTTCCATATTTTTTCTTGTTAAAGATAAAGATTAAGAGTGCTCGACTTTGTTTAGGAGCCAATGTATATATATATAAATAACAAGAAAGAACATAACATATATATATATATATATATATATATATATATATATATATATATATATATATATATATATATATATATATTAAGGCATAAAAAAAAAATTTTTTATTATAGGTCATGATAGATTTAAAATAAAAACACCAGTCGACCGGTTATTTATTTATTTTAAATCTATCATGGCCTA
Organism: Acanthosepion esculentum; assembly: GCA_964036315.1. Classification (NCBI taxonomy): domain Eukaryota; kingdom Metazoa; phylum Mollusca; class Cephalopoda; order Sepiida; family Sepiidae; genus Acanthosepion; species Acanthosepion esculentum. Next base: position 10,626,428 of record OZ038481.1, on the reverse strand, counting down.
TAATACAAGATTTGTTTTTTATGCCTTAATAGGCTTATGTACTGTTGCAAACACACACACACACACAAAAGCTGTAAAAGCTTCATAGTATCGAACATTATTCAAAGGACCGTCGTATAAAAATTAGAATTGTTCATTTCTGACGACATGCACAACTTAGCTTGACACAAAAACATGAAATGGCGTGAAATATAGATTATTATGTGTGGTAGTTTGTCTTTGAGTATCTATGTTTGTGAAGTTGGATAGATTATGTTGTTGCAGAGGCCTTTTTAAAACTCATTTGTGCTTCTTCAACACACCCACACCCAACCTATGGTTTATAATGCAACTCTGTTGTGAAGTTCATAGTTATGGTTTCGCAGAGAGAGAGAGAGAGAGAGAGAGAGAGAGAGAGAGAGAGAGAGAGAGAGAGAGAGAGAGAGAGGAGAGAGAGAAAGAGAAAGCGAGAAAAAGAGAAAGAGAGAGAGAGATAGAGAGAGAGAGAGAGAAACTTAACTGTTGAGACCAGCAATTGAACAAGACCAGTACGTCTACCGAGATTCAATCATGACGGTATAGTTTGCAGGAAATTCCAAGCACTACCTCACGCTGAGATCGCCTTGACAAATTGGGTCTTGACAAATCAATTATCGTAAGCTTCAAACTTGGTCTCATTGTTGTATGGCTAACATTATAACGACTTGGACATATGGAATATGTATTAATGACAGACCAATGATACCAGGAATTTTTTTGAATAAAAACATACATACATTTCGCATACATAACTTCATACAGTATTATATGATATGTATAAAACTCTATTTTATGTTGTAAACATTTAAAAAACTTAAAAACTTGTATGAGATTATGTAAGTTTTGTTTTGAACGCGCATGTGCAGTCAGACACTTTTCTCATGGTTGAGCGCCATCTTGTGAATATATCTATGACGAATGTTATTTTACTGATTGATTTCTAGACATGATAATTAATTCAAAATGAAATATAATTACTGATCAATTCGTCTGTGTTTACGAAATACAATTGATCGTTATTCAATTGCTTTAGTCTTGAGATAGTTTAACAAAATTTCCAAACCTCATTATTGATACTCACGTACATATAACTTTTGTGTGTTTATCAATACATGAATATGTACAACATAGACATGGACATAGATGTAGAGACACATATGCAGTCTCCTCCGTAAGAAAGAGGGTAGTTTCCTTCATGTTGATGAATTAATCACTGTCTCACAGTAACTGGGGATAGGTTTAAGTATCAATACATATTAAGGGAACGTGTTATGAAATTATTGGGCAGTAATAAAATCAAGAATGTGTAATGAGCTGTAAATACGCCAGTCGACACGGGTTCAATCTCAGATACTGATTATCTTATTTATGACGATTATCTCTAGTGATATAGAAACATTTATTAAATATTAAATAGTTGTTATATTGAATGTAGGATACTTAGACTCTATGGGCTTAATTACTGACCATAATATTGATTTTCGATATAAATTACATGATGTCCCCAAAACATGTACTTCAAAATCTCTCACGCAATGGGTCTAAGTTGTAATGCCTGGATAAAACCGTTTCAGCTGGCGGGTTAAACTCATGTGAGGGGGTAGTATTAACACGGCATCACTGGTCGAAGTAACTCCTTGACGTAGGTCACCGGCCAGGGTGGAAGGGTTCCTCAGATGGACTACAGCGGCCACGTGTTCGCAACCAAGGCAAACCATCTAGGACATCGGCTTTAGTCTAATGTGGAGAGGGATGGGATCCGTCAGGTTAAAATACACAAAACACGCAACATGGTGAGTCCCAGAAAATACCCGAAAACCTCTGCTATGTTTTATCTTTGTAAAAGCCAGATGAAACCAAAAATGGAATACTGGTCTTTTATCCTAACTGGGACTAGTACTCATTTTTCAGTGGTGGTAGTTTAAAAGCGTCTACGCGGTCATGTAAGTGATGTATTATTTTTATTTATTTATTCCAGAAACGAGCATGGCGATCCTATCGCTATACTATCGCTGTTTCCATGACCAATGATCTGACGAGCTACATTCTATACTTTTACCCGTTCTGAGGTATAAAGCTAATAACAGCAATGCCACTTACGCAGGAACGAATCATCCTCATCTACCTTCTTATTGGATTGGTAAGGAGGAAGAAAACCGATATTTCGAAAGGTGATTTTCCCCGACCTCTTCGTACTGGTTTAATCGTTATCGTTCCTACATAACCCCATAACCTAAAATAGCTTTTTCTCTTACGCTCATACAACAAACTCATCCAGTAACCATCTTGCTTGAGTGGCTCTTAACTACCTCAAGTGTAGAGTTGACCATTATCTTTCCAACATATCCTCATACACTGCCCTAGTTACTTCCTTCTCTTACACTCATACAATAAACACCTTAGGTAACCATCTAACGTTAGTTGCTCATAACCTCTTGAAGTCATTGGCTGAACATTTAGAAAATATTACCATCAGAGCTGTCCTATCAGAGTTAGATGTTTACTAACAATTTCAAATTTAATCATATGGTTACAATATCAATTATATGATTTACTCTACGTTGGATTGTTTCTTCACAGCTTTTAGCTATGTTGATGAATTTGACGGAATTTGAAAATGAATTCAAGGTTATAGGACACATTATGAAATCTCGTCGACGTTACTCTTCTGATCCGTAATATATGCTTAAAGGCCGTAGAATGTTGAAAGACTAGAACGTTGCGATTAGAAAGTTTTATTATTAGAAATACAAAATACTCCAACTATATTAAAAAGAATTTAATGATTAAAATAACAAATATGTATTTAATAAAAATGCAATATTTTTTTATATATTTTCTTTAAGGTTTTATATACAAGACTTAAGTCTCCAGTTCGCCTTGTGATTGCGAGAACTAGAAGCAAATTACAAGGCGAAACACTTCAAAAAGTAGGAAATTGACTCCAGAAAGACATATTTACATATGAACAGTTGCATGTTGCCTGCCCAAGTGTAATAAATCCTAAGAATTTATTCTTCGCTGTTAAAAAGGGAAAAACAAATTTTCTTAAAAAATATTATTTAACATGAAGTCCTATGAAATAAAATGAAGTTAAATTGAATTAAATCAATTATTAAACCGCGAAGCAGGGTTTTTGTTAAAGTATTTTTCCAAAGAAATCAGTTGATCCAAATTTCATGGAATGGTTTGCGAAATTAAGCAAAACTTGTTTGTAAATCTTAACAAAAATGTTAACCATCAGTTCAAAAATATTAAATTTTGTTAAACTTCGAGTAAATAAAATGGCAAGATACAAAAGTAGTGCTTAAAGTAAATATTTTAATAATTTATTTTATGCTGTAGTTTTACACACACACACACACACACACACACACACACACACACACACACACACACACACACATACACACATATATATATATATATATATATATATATATATATATATATATATTGTGAAATGGACAAAGTCCGACAATTATTTAAAGACATTTTTATGTTTCACATTCTTTTTATGGAAGATTGAAGTTTATAAGCAGTAAATTCGACCTGGCTAACCGAACGGCCCTCAGTGGCCGAATCGGTTAAGGCGCGTCAGGTTCCGTATAGGATATAGGTTCGAATCCTGTCGGAGGACGAATATTTTATATGAAAATTTCTCAGACATTCAGGCCGGTAAATGTTATTTAATACTGTTTATTATAAACAGAGCAATTACTTAAATACTTGTATCTATAAAAACAATGTTAAACATAAAAATATCTTTAAATAAATAAATTAAATATATATATATATATATATATATATATATATATATATATATATATATATATATATATAATTGTAAACAAATTTAGATATAACTACAACATGTATCTGTAAATGTACAATGTGAATAAAGACAAATGAAAGACGGACTTTATCAAAAGGTAAATGTGAGAATTTTATTTTGCAGCTAGTATTTATGAAGAAAATAAAAATGTGAGTTTTTCAACTTTTTTTTTTAATTTAAGAAACGCTTATAAATATTTCTTAGGTTAACTGAAAAGTTTAGATAAATTATGAAGGATCTTAAGTGACGTAATTTAATTTGTAATAAATGAAGTAACGAAGTTGAATATTTTTATGCAATTAATATTTAAAATATTTTAGTATGGGATAAATTGATGAACTAACAGGAGTTTATGGATTGATGCATTTTCTTTTAATTTGTTTCCATTTTTATAGTCATTTATATTGACTTAGGATAAGAGTAATTCTTTCAGAAATGGAGACATTTTAAAAATTAAGATTCGATAGCGGCGCTCTCAAGAATTTTCTGTCTAAGTAAGTAACTTTCTCGTTTAATAAGTGTGGCATTCTTTATACCAAGGTTGAAGTTGAATTTATTTCTCTGTACAAATAATGCATTTCATAAATTGTGTATAAGATCTTTTTGTGTTCCTAGATAGGTTATTTTAAATTTCAGTAATTTCCCTAATTTATTCCTAAGAGCAATTGCGATAGTTTATATATATATATATATATATATATATATATATATATATATATATATATATGTCGGATTTTTTCAAATATCTCCATAGTTTAGGTTTATTAAATAAATATTTCGGATAAAACACTTTATATAAATATGAAAAGGAATATGCATATATATATATATATATATATATATATATATAAGTATAAAAGTGAACATAGACGTCAACACTTAGAGGCGACAGTCTGTTTCATGCTAGATGCAATCGTCAGGCCTCTAAGTGTCGCCTCTAAGTGTTGACTTCTATGTTCACTTTTATATTTACACACGCTCTATCTCTGATATTGAGCACTTTATCCCATAAATATAGCACACTTTAAGACTATATATATATATATATATATATATATATATATATATATATATATGTATGTGTGTGTGTGTGTGTGTGTGTGCGTGCGTGTCTGAATCGTCTTCAAGGAGCGAGAGAAAGATCTAAAAGGTCAGCCAATCTAACAGTGATCTCATTCCACAATCCTCACTCTTGCTCCATATGCGTCCTTCTTTGTAAATCACTAGCGGGGCTTAAGATTATCGCACAAAATTACATAACTGAATCAATTGATTAAGGATCGAGAAATAGTGAAGGAGTTATCGGCATTCTTATCTTTTAATGACCCCTGTGTGTTTTTAGATCTCTTTCCATTTTCTTGTTTCTTTGTAAGCATAAGTGTATATATATGCATATTCCCTCTATTATTATTTGCAAAATCATGGAAAATAAAGCATAATATTTTTTTTTCTAAAAATCCACATTACAGCCTATCTCTCTTCTTTTTAATATCCACACTTTTCTGTCGTTGGGACAACTATAACCTCGTCCTTTCATATATATATATATATATATATATATATATATATATATATATATATATATATATAGGGTACGATGGATAAATTGTTGTCTAAATTTCGCAAAAATGAAATAGCACCGACATCTCATTTTAACAGATATATTTAGCAAACTTGCACGAAATTATTTTGAAATACCAAAGAGTAAATGTATCCAATAACATTGCCCTTGGCGCCAACTACGACCTGCATACTATTTCGGAATCCCCTCTAACTCTTCTGAACGGTCTCTTTGTTTAAGTTTGGGAATGCTGCCATACTCTTTGAATTCAGTTCATCTTTGGTGTTTTGTTGGTCTCTCGCACAACTGTGCTCCACGCAAGATAATCAAGCTGGTCGACAGTCCCTACGAACCCCGATTCCCCCTTACCCGTAGTAACCACGGTAGGCACTTGCCAGGTATAAAGGATGATGCTGTCGCTGAAATTGTCTGAAAAGTCATGACTGGGCTCTCCTGCTTGTGTGGCATGTTGCAGAGTTTTGTTGTCAGACATAGGGTTTTCCAGCAGCCACCTTCTTGAACCAGAGTAGCACCACCTCCTCAAGGCACTTGATTTACTATTCCCTTTTCTGAGGGCCTCTATAAAACAAGGAGTACTTTTCATATCAGAACCACCAGAGACAGTTTTCTGAGCTGCCGTACCTTCGTAATCACCATTCATATTAGAGCTTATGGCGCTAATGCCAAGGAGTACAATATGCCGTTTCCAGTTTTCTGTTGGAGTGAATTACGTCATGGGGCTCTTTTTCTCACAGACGTGGCCCAACTATACTGTCCAGACAACAAAATAAAAAACATCCAACGAATTTAAAAAATATAAAATGTCAACAATTTATTCATCGCACCCTCTGTGTGTGTGTGTATATATATATATATATATATATATATATATATATATATATATATATATATATATGTGTGTGTGTGTGTGTGTATACTAATTCCTCATACATACAGTGGGTATGTATGGAGAGGGAATATTCATATATATACACAGATGTTGACAAAAAGAAACAAGAAAATGGAAAGAGATCTATGAACACACAGGCGTCATTAAAAGATAAGATCGCCGATAACTCCTTCACCTTTCTCGTGACAATCTTAATTGTTTTATAACCCTTCACGCAGAACTTTTCACTGCCAGTTCAAGAAAGACATTTGGGTCACTAAGACACAAAAAAGAGAATGTCTCATATCGAGAATATTTAACATTTGCAAAATTAAGGAAAATAAAGCATAATATTTTTGTGCGATGGATAAATTGTCTAAATTCCGCTAATGCTTGACAAACGTTGAATTGACCGAATCCCCCCCCCCACCAAATAAAAGGAACGCTGACTTTAGATTTTCAGTTGTTCTGTTTCTGACTAGTCTTGTGTCTATCGTCTCTTCATGTTGACTTAAATATCGTCTAATCCTAAGTATGTTTCTAATAACCATGTCCTGAAGATGGTCTACTGGACCGAAACCTCTGACGTCGACAGTAAAGCAACATTAAAACAGTAAACTTGCATATTCGGATTTTGATTTCTCCTTTCCATATTTTTCATCATACCGTCGGATGTACATCCACATATTTGCTTATATATATATATATATATATATATATATATATATATATATATATATATATATATATATATATATATATACACACATATATATATATATATAATTTTATATTTATGTATATACGAACATAGGTATATGTAATGCTTTCGGATAATTTCCGAACGTGTCCTCAGTAGTGGACGATTTACTCTAGCAAATATTATATTTGCTATATGATTTAAATATTGCCACAACAGTACACGTAGTAATGTAAATAGCGAGCCCTGCGTCACTTCCCTGCCTCAACACTGAAGTTCATTTGCTGAAGTTCGTTTAATTCCACCTTATACTGCATTTGGATTTCATGTACGTTTACGAAGAAGCGCCCTTTCAAATTCAATTTTATTTGGGGGAACTTGGGCCTCAGGCACAATTCAAGATGTCACTGTTTTTGATCGAGTGTCAAGAACCGTAGGACAAGGTTCACAGCAACGCCATTCATTTATATATTTTCCTTGAGAATTTCCTTGCAGTCTCCATAATTGATTCCAGTCATGTTATACAGCTGATGCTACGCTGACTGTCCTTCTACATTAGCTAACGATTTTATTGCCTATTTCCCGCGCTGTGACGAAGATGTACCACCCTGAAAACATCCTCTTGGGCCAACTTTTGACCTTACTTCCCAAACACCAGAAGGGAAATAGAAAGATATTTTATTTAAAAGCCGGAAGTCAAAGAGAAACATACTGAGGTAAGTTATGGCATAGTAAAATACGCCAATGCAGCCAACAAAAGAAAAAGAAAATCTTGTCTTTCCAAAATGTGAAAATAACATAGCTTTCCAATGGAATACGAGAAACAAAGTTTAGAACATCCATAGAGTAAAATCCTTTTTCTTCTTTCATGTCTCCGTTCATGGCTCTCCACAATTTTTCTGCATGTTGTTGCGCTAAATATTTTTCTCGGAGGGTGTTATGGTTAGCGACGCGGAAACTAAAATCGACGAACGAAGTTCAAATTCAGGTCGATTCGGTTTCCTTCATTTGTGTTAATGCTCTCCGAATAATACCTGAATCCGTTTTCCGCCATGTCTGTTTTAAACAGAAGGGCATACTAGACTCTTTTGGGTGGCAAAAAATCTAGGAGAAGGAAAACACAAAATTCAAAACCGATCGGAAGAAGATGTAGTCCGTCTGGTGATCTTCCCCCAGACACACTACTGCGGCTACAACTGAACGACATGGTCGCCCCTCTCGAGCATCATGAGTTAGGGGACACGAGGAGACGAGAAGGAATTTTAGTTCTTTATCATCATTTATTGTATCAGTTCGGCAAAGTAATCTTTCAAAAACTACATCTCTTGCTTTAGTATGCCCTATGAGTGTTACATTTTCGAACCTACTTTCCTCAGTACATGTCGCGTCCTGACTGTATATTTCAGTTTCCCTGTATTTATTTTTGCTTGAAAACTTTATCGTTGTCCACGTAGCGCAATTATTAATAAAAACAAATAAAAAATACATCGATCTCCTTCCTTTTTATCTCACACCACTTTACTTTTACAATTCCAATCATATCTACGATTTATACATATACAATAAACTTATTTTTGTTTGGCACAAGGTCACAAGATAAGGAAGAACTAGTGATTATATTTATTATATATATATATATATATATATATATATGGATAAATTTAAATAATTGATATATTCTGCAGATATAGTAATTTTACAAGCGTAGCTTAGATGCGGCACAAGGCCAAAAGTAGGGGGTACCCAGTGAGGATCGAACTCACTACTCATCCGTGATTGTTCTAGCGAGACAAGCTAAGATTCTCTGAGATTTTCCAAGCGTAGATTAGATGCGGCACAAGGCGGAAAGTATGGGGAGCCCAGTGAGGATAGAAACTCACTACTCAGTCGTAATTGTTCTAGCGAGACAAGCATGCTAACCAATACAACGCATTGGGGTGCCGTAGTAGTAATTTTCCAAGCGTGGCTTAGATGCGGCAAAGGCCGAAAATAGGCACCCAGTTAGGATTGAACTCACTACTCAGGCTTAACTGTACTAGTCAGACAAGCTTACTAACCATTACACCGCCTCTAGGTACCCTTTTATTCAGCAGATATATCAAGCAGAATAAATATCAGAAAATTACACTCAACCTTTTTCTACTTCCACCGTTATTCCTCGTGGTTTGAATAATTTTTTGGGGGCACATTTTCTTTATTTTCTGGAGTACGCATGTCAGTAGACGAAATAAATACTGTTCAAAATGAATGGGACGTCTACTCAAATACGGGTATCCACTAAAGTTTTTGATAATAAAAATAACTACGAGTGTAGTCTTCTGATTTTTATGTCGGTTGATTATCAGCATGTGGCCGAGTGGTTAGAAGGTTCGCATTCTGACCACGAGACTTCCTGATGTTACCGGACTCTATCCCAGTGTGCGGCACCTTTGGAAAGTGTCTGAAAAGCATACCACATATTGACCTAAGCCTTGTCAATAGACGGAACTCTTGCGAGTCGTCGATAGCACGAGGTCATCTGTTGACCTTGTTCAAATTGTTGATCACGCTAGATAACACGCTCTTTTCCAGAAACTGTAACTAAGGTCTGCTCAGTATAGTTGCAGTATAAACCTTAATTGGGCTCTGTTAGTGTTGAACAAACACAAATGCGCCTGATCGGGTGTCTTCAGTTGGGATTGTCTAGCCGCACTAGTAGACGGGTATCCTCGAATACGAGTGGCCAGCTGTACATGCCGGTTGATATATTTGTGTTTATTCAACACCCACAGACATCCGTTTTTATACCAAAATTCTTCGAGCAATTGAGAGGTATGGTCTGGGGGAAAGGTAGCCTCTCCAACCTGTCATTTGCTATCACATGAATGCTAAAAATTATATTTATTGTCGGAGAATATAAACGCGTCAACATCTGGTATGTTTCGTGTGTTTTTATAAATTTCGGTGATAGAATTTAAGTTAAGTCCTTTTCATGCTTCCAAAATTCGTTGTGACAGTCCCCCAAATTAGAAACTTCTGACTCGGGTTCAAACCGCCTGCAATACGGGCAGAATCTGAATTGAATAAGTAAAAAAATATATAAACATGTGTTTTCACACCAGATTTATTCAACCTCTACCGCGAGGCTATAATCAGGGATCTGGATGTCCTACCAGTATTTGATATTGTTTACTCAATCTTTCCAACAAAAGCTCCGTGCCTGGCACAGATAATTGCCGACACAAAAGAAAACTATAGGACCTAGAATAGGTAGAAAAGCAAAGCGAGAAATAAGGAACAATCACCAGTTGTAAGAGGACAGAATGTAAGTTGGTCAGAAAGAAAAAAAAGTTATGATGCGAGTTATGAATTGGAAATATCAAAATAAAACAAGTATAAAAGTTTACATATGTGAGGAACGTTTTAACAGAAATGTAAAACTTGGCCTCAAAATTCCATGGCGTATTGGAAGAACTAACTAAATTTCCTCCCAAAAGTATTTTAAAACTGTAAAATGTTAGAAAGAAAGAAAAGAGTGCTGAAATACTATATAATACTAATGTTACTATATGCTAGTTGATGCTGGACAATTTTTCCAGAGATGAAGAGAGGCAAGTGAAGTATGGTTCTACAGAACGATGCAGAAAATGCCATCGACGGGTTCCGATAGACAATGAGGGAACCTTTAAAGAAAATGGAAACAAAAAGGACACTAATACTTACATTAGAAAGAGACTGGTGAAATTTCAGGACACATCATGAGAAAGAAAGCTTTGAAAGTTTAACAAACATGTCAAAGGCAACAAGCATAGGAGGAAAAACAGAAAGTAATTAACCTAACGATCTTGTGTAAAATTATCGCTGAACAGGGATAAGGATCCGAAGATGACTTTATTTAACAATTCATTAGTGGTTCCGTAGGTGGTTCCGAAAGCCAAATCTGGGCGTGCAGAGTTTGGAACAGTGAGATCACCGGAGGTCGGTGGTTGTAACTAATGCCAACATTGCTCTGAGTCGCTGTTCTCTGAACAGGTTTAATGCTGGTGGGATTCTTTGTAAATTTGCACGGGTTTGGTGGTCAAACGCACGTCAATGCGATTAGTCGGCGGCCAGCTCCTGTAGCTTTTATAGTCTGATGTTATATCAGAGGTGAGGTTAGCTTTGATAGCATCGGCTTTGATGCCTTCTACTACACAGCAGCTCTCGCGAATAACAGGGGTATACGAATGCGATGTTGCTTCGTGTCTATGACGTAGCCATTTCAACGGACTTCTGCCTTGATGATGCTTGATTTGATGATGGTCGAGACTACACGGTCCAAAATTTCAAGTTTGATGAGATGATCCTCCAACATTATTCTAAGTATGAGCGGAACTTTTCCAATATTTTATATGCCTGCCGTAGAAGTTTTATGTAGAAATCTCGCAACATTGGAGAAGAAAAAAGAGGTCCTTTGCGTTGCAGACTTTTAGTTTTAACTGACTGGTTTATAGTGATTTTGTAAGCGTAGTTTAGATGTGGCACAAAGTAGGAAATATAGGGCACCCGATGAGGATCGAACTCAATATTTGATCTATCGAGACAAGCTTACCATTACTCTACATCAAATTTTCTGACAGGTATATGTTGCGCTGCCCGAGCACTCTGTTACGGACCTTAGTATCTGGATTTCTTTGATGATTCGAGCGTCAATTTCTTTGTCTGGAGGACCAACCCGGGTATCGTATTACCAAGCTATTTTAAAGTATGGAAGTCTGAAAACTGGGTGCCATTTTTGCTGATAACTGTTGTTGGGGTCGGTATAAAGTGCCGATTTTGCCGCAACAGAATGACAGGCGAAACAATTTTGAAGCTATACAAAATCGATCGACCATCAGCTGCAGTTCAGATTCCCCGTTAGCCATGGGGGAATAATAACCAGTAAAGAATGCTTCCTGATGAAGATGTTGAAGCATTTTTGTTTTGACGTCAAGATGACGATGGTTAAAAGGGCAGCCAATCAGACGATATCGAAGATAGACGTATAGGAAGTGAACGGGACAGTAAATAAAAGAATATTGGTAAAGACTACAAAGGTTAGAAATCGTGGAGATCCATGACCGCCCACGCCACGAAGGGAAAAACATAAAAGAATTTCATTCACGAAGTGGGCGATAATGTGTCTCCACCACTTCATATCATTTGTAACTTTAAGCAGTACCCTTACGTTTCTTAGCAGTTCATGTTCTGTCAACTCATTAGATGTCTACCACTTGCCTTCCGTGGGTCCTGTGAGTGTCATATTCACAAAACTCGTTTTTCTTATTATGTCAAAGAAATGTCAACTGTCTCTTTCTGATTGTAATTAAAAGTGTCATTTAGTTACTTTTTTCTCAAATCTTCCTCCTTGCTCAAATGTCCCATCCATGATATTCTCAGCATCATTCTGTGGACCCAGACCTGTTGCATCACGTCTCCTCTTAATCTATGAGGAAATCTGATGCCGTATAGGAGGTTTGATATTACGTAGCAAGGCAACAAAAGGAATACTTATATTCCGAATCGAAAAAAGACAGTTGAAATTTCTTGGACACACAAATGAGAACGAAGGGAAAACTTAAACCTCACCGGTTATTTTGTGGTCAAGAGCGATAAGGAAAAGACAACAAGCCACTTACCTGGCAAATTTGTGTGAATGGATGGCGTAACTGTGTGCGGGTGGTTTAGCAAAAGGAGAACCTGCTAAGAGTAACAAGGGATATTAAATTTGGGAGAGCGATGATAGCTCAGGATCAGAAGGGATGTAATGCAAAGAAGAAGAAGCTATTCAGAACTCTTTTCTTTGTTTCTATCGTAATTCTAATGATACTTTGTTTAGCTTCTGTAAGGCATCTATCGCAATTCTAATGCTTGTTCGAATGCCGTTTTTGCATTTTCTGTCATCTACTAAAATAATTCCCACATAGGAAACACAGTCATCCGTTGGTGATTACAAATGACCAAGGTGATTTCGTATTCTGCGTATGGTAATCAAAGCATAAGACGACGTTTGAAACCTTTTCTTTTCACGTACTCTTTCGCCCTGTCCGTCTGTGTTGGTGTACCCTTTTAAAATTCTTAGAACCAGGATAATACAGTTAGATATTTTGCTTCACATGGATGGTCCCTCATTCATTATTCGTAAGATTAAAACGAATAGATCTTTCTCTTATTTACCATAGTCTTAAACATCTTGCATTTTAGTGGCACTCGACAGAGAAAATTTCAGAAAAGATGCATCAAAATGCCATCTTAGAAGTAGACCGATTTTAGCAAAAATGAAAATCTCACATATCTACCGTCCAGAAAAAATATTGATTTTCAAATGTTTATCCTGTAGTTTTAATACTACTGAACTGTGGAATTGAAGAGATAAGAGAAAATTTTTTCGATTTTTAAAGGTGAAAAGATGGGTGTGCGCTTGGGAATACCAGGTGGAGAAAGCTTGGATGTGCGGGAGGTGTAATGGATAATGGCTCGGAATTGTTAATCGTTGATCCAAGTTCCAATTCCTGTTGATTTCCTTATATCCACTCACGCGCAAATATCCTTGGCAAAGGTGTAAATCCACCTGTTATTACCCCCGCCAGTGTTGACTTAATTAGTAAGACTTGTATCACTAAAACCATTATTATGTAAAAAAAATAAAATGAAATAAAATGATAAAATATTTAGATTTGGGCATTAAATAAGCTATAGAGGTAGATATGCCGCTAAAGAAAAGAAACCAACCAACTTACGGCCAACATCACGGTTCCTGTAGGATTAAGCATCATTGAGCCTGGCCAGTAGCTATATGAGTAGCCGCTTGAGAGTACCAGGTATTGTAAGCTTGGATGTGCAGGTGGTGTAATGGGTAATGGCTTGGAATTGTTAATTGAAGAGCCGAGTTCCAATTCCTGTTGGTCTCTTTATATTCACTTCTGTGCAAATACATTTGGGAAATGTATGAACCCACTTCTTCTCCCCTAGCTATGGGTTCATTAATAAAACATGTATCACTAAACCATCATTATCGAAAAAAAATTATACAGTCTAAAATATTTTCGGATTTTAAATAATCTGTAAAGCGTTGATAAGCCTTAAAAAACGTATCAATCAACCATGAAGATGGGATATGAGAAACTTATATAAACTATGGCATCTTGCTAAGGCATCTTTCTTCAAAGATGTTAGTATCTATGTCACTTCCGATGTGCCAAATCCGCCCGCTCTATTTTTTAACAAATATTTAAGACAAATGTCTGGTTAACCATAGTTTAAAATCATTCAAGATTTCTTCATACAGTGTAAACCGGATATAAGAGAAACCCGGATATAAGAGAAACCCGGATATAAGAGAGATTTTATCTGGTCCCAAATTAGAGCCTGTGTTAATAAAACAAAAATAGACCAAACCCGGATAGAAGAGAAACCCGGATATAAGATACTTCTTCTCCGGCCCCGACAACTCTCTTATATCCGAATTACACTGTACTTTATGTTTGTTGATTCGTTTTTTGTTCTGATTTATTTTTCTCAAATAAAAATCAGGCAATTGAAAGACAAAATAATTCAGTATTTTTTCATGGTTGCCCACTGCGGAGAATAAAATGAAAATTAGCGAATTCAACTTTTCCGACGTTACGACTTATAACACGGAACCTATGGTAATGACCACCTCCATCAGTTAAGACACGGTAGGAAATTCAGCCTGGACACCGGCCACTTATATCCTGAAAACATTAAAGCAATTTATGAAACAGAGCGTCCAGGAGAGTTTAAATGCTGATCAGATGTTGATAAATGCCGGCTACGAATGTTTGAATTTGATTTCAGATTATTTTTACGGAAGGACGGATGATTCACGTGCTCTTTCAAGACAGCTAGCACTCTTGTGTCATAACTTGTGCTGACCGATCTATGTAACGTGTTACAATAAGCAGCGTTAAAAATCAGTGCTCAACGTAGGAGCGATGAGGTAAAGGGGAACACGGAAATTAAATTGCCTCCTTTTATCGGAAAAAAGAACAAAAATTATAAACTTAAAAAGGGGTGAATAGCTGAGACGCAGAAAGATATCACATTACCTAATGGGACACGTCATGTGGAATGGGAACCGTTCATCTTGTTATGTATTTGTATATACATCGAGAAATAAAATTAATGGCGAATAAGATGAGTAACATCAGTACCAGCGTCACCATGGACGTAAAACCGCGGGAAGAATAATTGGGAGCCACCCTGTCAAAAGATGGCATATGCTACGTAGATTTCCGCACACAGATCGCAACAACGGCGATAGCCAGACTGGAGAAGGATAGGAAAGAGCAACACCAGGGTTCCATACTAAGTCCAAGCTCTACAAATCCCTGGTCTTATCCATGCTTTACTACGAGTGTGAGACATGGACACTCCTGGTTGAGACAGGAAAAAGCAATCACGCGTTCAAATGCTTGAGGAAGAACATCATCTTCTACTGGAAACACAATGTCTGTGCATGGGGCAAAGTCAAAAATCTCGTGGGCCGAAAAGAATCTCTTCTCTCCACTATTAGGCGTCAGAAGCTATGGTTTAGCGGCGTCACGTGCTATAACAGCCTCAACAAGACCAACATGCGAGGAACTGTTGAAGACGGGCTCAAGCCGGGACGTCAACGTAATAGTTGATCAGGCCACATCAAAGATTTGACGGACATGACAATGCTGGGATTCCTGAGAGCAACAGCCAACAGATGATCATGAAGGAGTCTATCTGTTTCTTCTGCCCGTAAGTCTACCTGTTGATTGAAACAGTTTAGGAACTGATGAGGATGATGATGATAATGATGTTATGTTATGCCTAAATTGGTAGTTTTCGTGAAATACCTTCCATATCACGAGGCAAGGCACTTAGACAAAACAAGAAAATTAGAAACTAATACAAAGTATAGAGAGTATTAAGTGAAAGTAAATATTCGATGGAAGCAAAGTAAAGTCTTTTGGCCGGTGATGTAATATCTATCCTCCTATATGAATGTCGATTCTACACAATTTGCTCCCCGGCAAAGAGGAAACTTGACGCAACAAGGATTATATACTCCTACAGACGTATATCTAGAATACCGTAGAAGAAACTTGGGAACAGCGAAGATTTTTTTTTTAGAAAAATGGAAACAAAAAGAACAATTTACAATATCGTAAGGAAGGGGAGGTAAGGCAAGGGGAGGGAAGGCGAGGGGAAGAGGCCAGAGACTATGGAAGGGGAGGGAAGGCGAGGGGAAGAAGCCAGAGACTATGGGAGGGGAGGAAAGGCGAGGGGAAGAGGGAAGGCGAGGGGAAGAGGCCAGAGACTATTGGGGAGAAGAGAGGAGAAGAGGCCAGAGACTATGGGAGGGGAGTGGAGGCGAGGGGAAGAGTTAAGGCGAGGGGAAGAGGCCAGAGACTATGGTGGGAAGAGGCCAGAGACTATGGGAGGGTAGGGAAGGCGAGGGGAAGAGTTAAGGCGAGGGGAAGAGGCCAGAGACTATGGGGGGGGAAGAGAGGGGAAGAGGCCAGAGAGTATGGGAGGGGAGAGGAGGGTAGGCGAGAGGTTGAGGCCAAAGACTATGGGTGGAAGAGAGGGGAAGAGGCCAGAGAGTAAGGGAGGGGAGTGGAGGGTAGACGAGAGGAAGAGGCTAGAGACTATGGGGGGAAGAGAGGAGAAGAAACCAGAGACTATGGGAGGGGAGTGGATGGAAGGCGAGCGGAAGAGGCCAGAGACTATGGGGGGGGGAAGAGAGGGGAAGAGGCCAGAGAGTATGGGAGGGGAGTGGAGGGTAGAAGTGAGGAAGAGGCCAGAGACTATGTGCGGGGAGGGAAGGCGAGTTGAAGAGGGAAAGCGAGGGGGAGAGGGAAGGCATGACACCATATTGAGGCAAAACCCAGATATGGAACTATGGCACCTTCTAGAAAAGCTAGTAAAGGAAATCAAAAGAAAGAACTCAGCATTAATTGTAAGAAAACAGAAGGTATAGTCTTCACCAAGAGAAAGGGGAAAAAACAATATAGAATTACGAATTGCAGATGTGAAAATCAAGCAAGCAAAAAATTTTATTAGCTGGGTAGTGTTTTCTAAGACGACGGAAAATCTGTCAGAGAAACCGAAAGATGCATTGGAGTAGTGAAATTGTCACGCAGAAGCTAAGAAAACTATTAAGAAACGTGAAAAGTCCGTTAAAAGCTAAGAAAATAATGCTGAACAGCTTCATAATTTGGCATGGTTTGGTTTGTTTTTTCTTACGACATATCAACCCCAATGGGTTATTTAATGCCGACAAGATTTTTATTGCTGCTAATATTTAATTCCAAAAATGTATTACGGGTAACAAAATTTCTCCTCAAAAAATCATTGCCGGTAATAACTTTTTACAAATAAGTATTTCTGGTATTAAAACCTATTTTTACACTTTCATAATGATTTGACCCCAGTTTGGGGTTCAAATATTTGCTGGGACCAGGTGCTGCTACCCCGGGTCAGGGTGGACCTGGGAACACCAGCAATTAAGAGGTGATTCCACACTCCGCAAAACCTCCCGATCAGAGGCCTTGCTGTTGAATGGAGTTTATCGTCTTACCCAGGATGCCTAACTGCTTTACGATTCTTCTTATAAGAGAGTGCATGCTGGGAAATTCAATTGCCGATTAATAACAAACCTGAGACAATAGAGATGTGGTTCTACAGAAAGATGATAGGAATAAAGTGGACTGGACATATTAGGAATGTAGAAGTTTTAAAAAATTAAAAGAAAAGGCATCTTTAGGCATAAACTCAGAAGGAGAAAATTACTGGGACATATAATAAGGAATGAGTGCTTGGAAAATTTAACAGACACCGAAAATATTGGTTCGTTGATTTCGTTTAGCTGCATAGAGGTTATTTAATACCGAAATCTAAACAGTTTGTACATAACTTTATACTTTCAGGACGAAAGGTCGGTTATTAAGATATATACTTTGTAGATCATAAAATGTATTGCTGGTAATTTCACTATAAAAAGGTATTGTTTGTCATGTTGTTATTTTTGATTGGGCGTTCACTATTTACTCATAGCCGGAACCTTAACAGGTGCTAACCTCCCGAGTCAGGGTGGACCTGGGAACAACAGTAATTAAGAGGATGTTCTACACCTCCGAATACCTTCGATCTCCCGATGTTGCTTCCGGGTGTAGTTTATCGTCACCCCAGGACGACAGATGTTGAAGCATGTAGGAGAAGATGCAATGACTGAGTAAACTACCATACGTATTTGTGCGAGTCGATGGCAGAGCGGGGGCAAAGACGGATGGTAAGCGTCAAAAGTTATATTTTAAACATCCCAAGCAAGGCAATAAAGCCACTAACACGCAAGTGGTTAGGGACTGGGAGAAAATATTAGAATAAAAACAGACTATTAAGGAGAGAGGACAATAACAGAAAATTAAGGGAACAGAATATAGCGTTAAACATTACGTTTAAATACATTTTTGATGATCAATGTTTTCTGGCAAATATGAAACAGAAATAAAGTTCCACAAGAGAAAAGTGCGAACTTAATTTAGAACTACAAGTCTTGGAGAGCCATTATGTTATATAGAGACACGTTATTTCAAAGAAAAAAAAAATCTTCCATATTTTTCTTTATATCATTTCAGAGAGACAAACCAACCTTTTAAAGTTAAGGAGAAATAATATAAATTGAATATAGTCTAGGTTACTTAGCAAATTACGGATTCGTCTATTCTGGCAGCGTTTAGCTTATCTTCGGGCCGCATTAACGACAGAGATTTATGATCAACTAGTAAAGGTTGATTGGTCTGCTGAGTGTCTGCTATCACGACTCATGATTTGTCAGCTTTTCTCTCGTTTCTTTCTCGGTAGTGTCCGCCATTTTCTTCTTCATCACATATAATCTCTGACACTTAGTCGCATCATTATTTACTAGATGGTTTCTAACTGTAATTGTCGGCTGATATCCAACGGCTCACCCGGGCGCCGGTAAAAAGAATGAACATTTCAGTGTTCTAATTGATGGTTTATTTCAATTTAATTCCGTCGACATGTAAGAGGCCGAACGCATTCGACATGAAATATGGCGATTTACTTCAACAAAATCAATCGGACATTTTCACTCACTTATTCAGATCAAATTATCTCTCACTCAGCTCTTATAGATTCTCTAATCATTTCGCTACAAACAAGGTGATAAAGCAAACTGAGAAGCAAGCGGTTGCCGAGAGTGAAAGAAAAATATTATTAAGGACAGATCAGAAGAAAAGAACAGGATTCAAGAAGACATAAAATAACAATTTGCCATTTATTTAAGTTTTTGAAGATCAAATTTGATTGGAAAGCATAAAGCCGGGAGAGATTTTCACAAGAGAGTAGTGTGACAGAAATATAACCGTTAGAATAAAACATATGGTTACATCTAGACATTTCATCTGTAAAATAGTGAGACCTACCTGCCAATCTAGTACTGAGGTTAAATTCATAAAGCTGACGTAGCTCAACAGAAAAATTACCATGAAGATATTTATAGGAAAGTCAAACCAATACGGCGATAGGCAAATGAATAAAGCTGAGATGGCAGGACAAGAGCAACAAAGTTCTTTGGATTTTGTCAAGAATCTCTACATGCATAACTGTTATGGTCCAATATCCTCGCGCCACTGTTATGGTCCAAGGTTAGGATCAAGGAAGAACAACACGAACACAATAGTAGAAATAACAAAGATATATTAAATAGAATAATAATAATACAAGTAGTTGAAGGTGTTAGTATGACTGTCAGTCTAGTTTAGAGTGAACTACTATTGTCTCGACTCGTTCCGTCTCGACTCGTTACACTTCATTCTATCCGTCTCTCTTGAGAGGCGCAGTCTTTATAGTGTCAGGAAGAGTTCATAATGTCGTTACAGGTAAGATCCCATAACAATAACATAAGCACCAGACTAGACGGAACAACAATATTCATGGTAGATTTATAATGGATTAGATTAATATTGGATTAGATTATAATGGATTAGTTAGATTCTGACGAGAAAAACTTTCTTGAACGATACAATACACCAATCCTCCAAGCGGTATATTCGGCAGTTGATTCTATATAATCGTTTCACTTCAAGGTTGCCCTCTTGAAGGTTAGCATCAGCCATATGAATAGAAGGCAAAAAATGGTTCTGTAAGAGGATTAAAAAGAGATATATTCAAATATGTATATACGAAACTTAACTCTGCTAGCCACAAAGCTACACTCTATCCAATAATCTAAAATTAATTTTGGCCTTATGTTTTATTGGTCAAGCAGATTTAGAAGCCCTGCTTACTAATAAAATAATAATTTGTTAATGGAAGAATTGCTCAACACCAATATAAAAAAAATCCATGGTTTTACCATATAAAAGGAATATCTCATGACGGTGATCATACATTGATTTTATTTCATTCTTTGTTTTTGTTAGTCTTTGGATATTCTTGCATTTAAAAGTGTAAAAACTAGAATTCTTTCCTATAAAGGAAAATAAAGGTAATTGTACTGGTAAAAATATAAGAAAGTCAATTGCAAAAAATACCTAAATATTGTTGTTTTGTGCCTTGCACATACTAATAAACTAGCAATGAATTTCAAGGAGTTTAATGAAAGCGAGAATAGAAAAAATTCAGCTGTAAGAAGACAATGTTTGGCTATTAGCAACAAAGACAGGCCACGATGCAAGCCCCGACTGGGCGACATCAGTATCAAGCGAGTACAAGAACTGTCGTAAAAGACGGCGGAAAAATTAACAGAGAAATCGGAAAACGCATTGGGATAATGAGATAATAAATTTTCGAAAGGTAAAGATTATCAAGAAGCAGGAAAATATCGCTAGAAACAAAGGAAAGAGCCCTTTCAATCGACTTATGGAAGTAAATGCTGGGAAATTTCACCAAAGATGAAGAAGAGACTTTAGGCAATAGAGATATGGTTCTACAGAAGAATATCATGAAATGACAATGCGAGAAATGAGGAAGTTTTATGGGTATTTGTAGAGAAAAGACCCATTTCTCTCTATATTTCTGAGATGAGGTATTATGTACACTATTTACATTATTCGGTCTATTGTCCTCATCTTTGTTGCTATATTTATTACAACGTTTCGGCCTTTCAGTATCTGTCTATATTTCTGAGATGAGATATTATGTACACTATTTACATTATTCGGACTATTGTCCTCATCTTTGTCGCCATATTTATTACAACGTTTCGGCCTTTCAGTATCTGTCTATATTTCTGAGATGAGGTATTATGTACACTATTTACATTATTCGGACTATTGTCCTCATCTTTGTCGACATATTTATTACAACGTTTCGGCCTTTCAGTATCTGTCTGTATTTCTGAGATGAGGTATTATGTACACTATTTACATTATTCGGACTATTGTCCTCATCTTTGTCTCCATATTTATTACAACGTTTCGGCCTTTCAGTATCTGTCTGTATTTCTGAGATGAGGTATTATGTACACTATTTACATTATTCGGACTATTGTCCTCATATTTGTCGCCATATTTATTACAACGTTTTGGACCTTCAGTATTTGTCTATAATTCTTATTATTGACCTATACGATATCTAGTAGGAGGAGGAGGAGAAGAAGAAGAATAAGAAGGAGGAAGAGAAGAAGAAAAAGAAAAAGAAGAAGGAGTAGAAGAGGAAGAAGGCGGAGAAGAAGTAGTAGTAGGAGAATAAGAAGTAGTAGGCGGAGAAGTAGATGAAGAAGAAGGCGGAGAAGAAGTAGTAGGAGGAGAATAAGAAGTAGTAGGCGGAGAAGTAGAAGAAGAAGAAGGAGGAGAAGAAGTAGTAGTAGGAGAATAAGAAGTAGTAGAAGAAGAAGAAGAAGAAGAAGAAGAAGAAGAAGAAGAAGAAGAAGAAGAAGAAGAAGAAGAAGAAGAAGAAGAAGGGGGGAGGAGAAGAAAGGGGGAGGAGAAGGTGAAGAAGAATTCATTTAATATCTAAAGAAGCTCGGTATAAATAGGAATCTTCAGCTTCTGGATTTTCTTAGATCTATTCAAATATAACTCAAACTTAGAAGATTTTATTTTTCAAAATTCCCCCCACCCTTGCAGACAGAGTCCCAAGCGCATACAAGTTCTCTTAAAACTGATATCCGATATAAGAGGTTCGTTTTAATCGAATACTTACTCTACTGATTTTCAAGGCCAACCTCTATTTGGAAATTCGTGAAAACAGGTTTTTCAGCCTGTTTGATCTTCAAATTGAACTGTAGTAACCTCAGATTATCATAAAATCAAAGTTCGAATTAGTTTTGTATTCAATGATGTACAGGTTTGTTTTTTTAAGAAAACTAATCTTTGGTTTACATGCACAAGAATAGCAACAGTAAAAAAAAATAATGTTGCAAATTCCTTTTGATAATTGGTACGATTATATCCAAGAATATCACAATATAGAAATAAATATCAATGTATTATTGTTGTATAAATCGCAGACGTTCGGGTGGTGCATCATTATTATCATCGCTATGTCTTCGACTTTGAAAGTACATTACAAATCGGCTTGGATTCGCCTATTCAGCATAATTGATCGTTTGCCTGCTTACCGGTCTGCTCAGTCTTATTTGTTTTAAACATCCACAAAGCCAAACTCCAACTATTCTGAGAGGACATTATTTACAGCCCCCGTCATATACTGGTTGCCAAACAAGGTTAGATCCTTTCCGATATTCAAACCTTTACACTATCTACACCCTCCCTCGGGCGACACAGCTCGTTGTATAACTTACGGCTCTTTCCGGTCGGAGAGAACGTATTGTTTTGAAATTTCGGAAAGAATTTACTAATCCAAGTTTTTAATAACTTTTCCAGAGACCAATATCGCAAACATCTGAAAAGCTAAGATAGAAATTTCAACATCTTTTATTTACTGGCTTCTAAATCGTATCTATGTCATGCTATGGCCTACATAATTTTAAATAAACAGTGATTGTATAGTATACACTTTTTCTAAGCAATTGTATAATAACCTCAACTTACACTTAAATTTGTTGGGTGAAACGAGACTTCGGTCACTGTTCCCCCATTTAAAGTAAAGCATACTTGGAAGCAGGACCAATTCGTCACCTCCGATGCGTATAATACCGTCTGCAGTCGTAAGTGTTTTGTTTCTAGTTTCTTCGAGATCTCGGTCATTGTTTAAAGCAATTATGTACCAACTGACCGTTTCTTTTGGCATTGTTTCTTTGACTGCTTCCATTGATGTTTTTTTGCATGTCTACAGGAGAAATGGCTTGTTCGTGTCTGAGAGAGAAAGGTATTGAAAAATAAAAGTGAGAACCAGAGAAAGAAAGACTTAGAAAAAATGAAAGAGAGGAAAAGAGCGATAAAGAAAACGAAGGAGTGAAAGAGGGTGAACTATAAGTAGGTAGAAAAGGTATCAGAGAGTGAGGAAGAGTATCAGGAGAAGGAAGAAAAGGAGAAAGATTAAGAAAGAGGAAACCAGAGAAAGAGATAGTGAGAAAGAGAGGAACAGATAAAGAAAGAGGGAGAAGAAAATATTGAACGAAAGTAAAAGAAAGAAAGATAAAAAAAAATTAAGTTTATGGTCCGCGTAAGTATGAAAGTTAATGTATACGACATTTGGAAAATATAAAAACTTTCGAAATATTCTTCCTATAGATTTTTTTTTTAAATCAAAAACAATAAATTCTACATGTTTATGCTCGCCATTCTCTTCATGCCATACGGTTTCTATTCGTGGCTACACACACTTCGATTTTCTCCGCCATTATTATAAAGGCAGACATATTGATTCATCATTCGGGCTTTTGTTATCGTCTGCCGTTTGCAGATTACGGAGGACGCGGCAGGATGTGGAGGCTATGACAGTCATAAAAATATCACTGCTACTCTTTTGAAGGATTGCCGAACATACTGTCCGTGTTTAGATGTTTGGAGTATATTCTCTAAATAGAAAATTTGATGAGAGCTAATAACATATTTCCCGAGAGGCGTTTCCTGATAACAAACTCTCTGCGAGTTACAAAGAAACAACCTCACTTTCACTTGACAGTTCTTGTTAAGCGATAGGACAAAAAGAAACTAAATAATGTTTTTTAAAGAAGTAAATACATAGGTTTAGCACCTGATATATTAAATGATTTTAGCCTGGTAAAGAAAGAAAGAGAAAAAAGAAGAAAAAAATAATTTATTTTTTAGGAAACAGCTAAAAGTTTGACATTTTTATTACAGATACAAAAGCATTCACAATACAAGACTCGGGAGTCACTCAAGATAGGTGAATGTACAAAGAGGCGATAAGAAGTGAAGATCATGAGAACAGAGAGGTAGATGTCGAGTGAGAGTTGCGTTGAAGAGGGTAGGATAATTTCTTTTAGGGATCTATCAACGCAGGGTTTGTCCCACAAAGATATATGTGTGGAACTTTTTTTTTGAAACTGGAATAAGGAAGGAATGATTAGATTCCGAGGGCGTGGCATGATGAGTCTTATCTGTAAAGGTCTGAACTGACAGTGCTAAAATGGAGATAAACGATGTTCAATTTGCCATGTAAATAGCAATAGAGTATTGAGAGGCTAACGTCGTTCAGTTTGTGGAATGTAAGTAGCAGAGTGGAAAATGATATCAGCCACAAAATCATAAAAAAGATTTTGAACTCAATCACGGACGGAAGAAAATTGAGGAGTAATCAACTCCAGCCGAGATAGGGCAGCAATACTCCATTTTTGGTCTAATCTAAATTTTGTAAAATTAAAGCATGACAGAACGAGTCGAGGTGTCCTGAAATCAATTGAAGATCCCCAAAAATTAACGGATTTAGCTGAAATATTATCTATAATATTATTATATATTTTACATCATTTATTATATATATTATGATTATCTCTCTATATAAAACAGAGGGTGTCTGTCTGCCTGTCCGTCTGTCTGTCTGATACCTTTTCACTCGTGATCCATCCAACGGATTTTGAACAAACTTGACACATACATTGCAGAATGTATGAGATAAGTTCTTAGCGTAAAGATCGATACTTTCTAAAAATTCAATAATCGATAAAGCTGATCAAAAATCGATAAATTCAACTTTTTTCCTCCAATTTCCTTCAAACTCGGTATGTAGGTTACTAACATCATGACGAGCTCAATAATATCTCAGTTTTATTTCTACGCCATTGCGTTTAACGAAAAACGTGAAAAGCCAAAAATCGATTTCAACGCAAATTTTAAACTAAGAACTCCCTCAATTTTCAAGCAATCTAATACAAACTTCATTCAATTGTAGCCAACTATAAGTTGATTAACAGTCATTTAACTTGATAATTGAGGCCACCCATATTGTGAAAATCCGCGTAAACAGAGAAAAATGTCGACTTTTACTGGTTTCTTTCTTACTTTTCGTTGATCTGTCAACCATTTTTAAGCAGACATAACGGTTTCTTTATAAATGTATCCTCTTTTACTTCTCTGGTAACACACTGGAAAACTGAATTTCAAAAACTCCAAAATAATTATGATTGTGAAGTGAGTCTTCATGTTGCCTGTTTTACCGCTTCATGTACACGGCTAAATTCAATTGAATAAATACAGACTACTTCCGCTATATCAATAAATGCATTAATTCAAAATGTTTTTAATGAAAGTATTTTGAAGTAATTAAAGAAGATAGACTGTTACATCTAAATATGATGCTGTTTTTGCTCCATTCTAATTGAATGCTTTTTCTGATCGACCAGCAGGGTATGGCTGATAGTTATATATAGTTGTATTTATATACATTGCAAGATGATTGAAAGAATTCGTGCTTAATTAAAAAAAAAATAAAATAAAATGTTACATATAAAAATCATCTACTAGTCAAATTCATAGTCTCCATTGTTTTTAAAAACTGCCTCCCATCATTCTACAAGTTTGTTTAAACCATTTTCGTAAAAACTTTTTTGTTGGAAGAATGATGTAAAGGAGTTTTGGACTAACTCAAAATTTAGCTGAGTCAAAATGATTCTCATCTGCAGGGTAGGATGGATAAATTGGTTCCTAAATGACGCAAAAATAAAAATAACACTAACATCTCATTTTAACAGATATATTAACCAAAATTACACAACAATATCTTTAAATTATTAAATACTAAATACTCAATAAAATCGTCATTGATTTCATCCACGGACTTCAAACGATTTCGGAATCTCCTGCAATACTTCTGAACGGTGTCCTTGTTTAAGTTGGGGAATGCTGTCATAATCCTTGCCTTCAGTTCAAGTTTGGTGCTAGAAGGAGTTTTGTTGGTCTCTCGCTCATCTACGCCCTACACATAATAATCAAGGGGGTTACAATCTAGGGAGTTAGGTAGCTAGATGTAAGGATGATGTGGTCGCAGAAATTGTCTGAAGTCATAACCAGGTTCTCCTGATTGTGTGGCATAGTGTAGAGTCTTGTTGGCATGATATATAATAGGCAGAAGGGGAAAAAGTCAGGCATAAATTTATATTAGGTTATTTTAAAAGTAAAAATAAAACTTAATTTAAGAAAATAACAAGAAATAAAAGGAATTTTTAATAACAAAAAATTACTAGCATGTGTGCTAACTGTTATCCAGTCGCCAAACAACAGACGTTATTCTGTAAAAATCTTTTAAAGTCGACCCCTCAGTGAGAAAGATCAGTATCGTTCAGGAGCACACTAGGCTTTCACGGGTGAATGCGATCAACCAGTGCTAGTTATAATTGGGCCGGGAATCTGATCAGCTAAATGAATAAATAAATTACGAAAGACTTGCGACTCTAGATGGCTCGAGAGAAATCTGGTCCATTGTACATGATTCTAGAAGCATCCCGGGACGGAACCGGAAGTGTTCCACCACACATAAGGCGAAATATGAAAGGAAGAGTTTTTGTATGAATTGTGGAGACGGTGGAGTTTGCTGGCGAGATTCTTGGAGGCAGTTAAACTGAGAGGGGGAAGATTGTAAGCGAAACGTATGAACTGACCCGTGGGTCGGCCATTTGCGGACGGAATTAAGATGTCACCCTTGCAAAGAGCAGTTTAACAACCTACCACTAAGGCCGTCATTAGTCGTCTATCTCTCTCTCACCTGACCACTCACACGAAAGGAAAAATAAACTAGGAAGGAATCAATTAATATCTTCAACAAATTTGCGTCGGCGTGCTTTTTTTTAATAAGATGCAACAACGGATTTTAGTACCGACCCAAGCGACCACATCACACATAATGTTTTAGATCAATGAGTGGAATTGGTACAACCAGACACAGTTTCACCGTTAGACATGTCCAAAAGTTTCCGAATCCTCTGCACTATCCTTCAGTGCAAATGCCAAGCAGTACAGCGTTTCCAAATTTTTGAGTTTTAGTGCGAAATGAAAAATATAAAATGGCGACAATTTATCCATCGCACTCTGCAAATTGTTCTCTATCGAGCAGAACAAATGAAAATTCAAAAGAGCAAAGTCAGGGGAATACAGCCGGCGCAGGAGGGTTTCCCATTTCAACTCTTTAACCCTTGTGATTTGGTATTTATTAAATAAATAAATAAACAAAATGAGAATAAAATAAGTAAAATAAATTAATCCAAACAAATTACCAAATCACCCCCGTTAGTATAGACGAAATTGAATAAATAAATAAAAAATAAAAAACAAAATCAATGAATAAAGTAAAATAAGAAACAAATTAACAAACCATTATGACCAAAATATTAGTTAGACTATAAAAATCAAACCAAAAATCGGACGAAAAATATAGCTATAACTGTTATATAACGATAAAAAATATACTACGTTACTTAAAAATCGAAGACCGAAAATAGTAAATAAAAATATACAGTATAATAAATAAATAATAAAAAACAAATAAAATAAATTAATCTAAATTAATCCAAATAAATAAATAATGTAACAAACCGATCCTGATAAACTAACCGTTAGAAAAAACAAATAAAGATAATCAATCCAAATAAATAAATGAAGTAATAAACAAGTTAAAAACTGCTCCCGCCAAAATAATAGTTAGAATAAACTACAACAATGAACCCCAAAATTGAATAAATAGCTTTAATTATCTTCCGAAACCTAAACAAAACTATTAAATAAGCGATACAAACAAGTTTTTACTATGTTAATAAAACATGGATTAAAATAAAAATAAATAAATAAATATATAAGATAAGAAATACAAATAAAAATAAAAAATAAATAAAAACCAGCAAAATAATCTAACCCAAATAAATAAATAAATATACGAATAAATGACTTCCGTCAAAATAACCGCCAAAATAGACTACCCACAATTCACCACTGACCCGTATATATAAATAGCCAAGAGAAAAACAGCACACGTCGCCTGACGATTGCGTCTAGCATGAAACAGCCTGTCGCCTCTAAATGTTGACTTTAAAATGTTCATTTATATATATATATATATATATATATATATATATATATATATATATATATATATATATATTCCAAACTGGATTGAGCTCTCTATGTAGCTGGCGTCTTTATGATGAATTAATGACGTAAAAATTCGACTTCCCGCTGTCGGTCGTCGATAGCCTGAGGGTTAAACCTACGCCCGATACCAAAATCGGTCTCCTTTCGATCCCGGCTTGAAACGATCGGATGGCTAGCCACACTGACGAGCTGCGAAACTCTATGTCTATGTATGACTTTATATATGTATATAAAAACACTTTTTTTTGGAAGCTTCTAAAACCAGCAATATATGTAATGTTTATATATCTATATTGTGTATGGTCCAAAGGCATGAGGTGGTAATGGAGAGAAGTTCAAATTGCCTCTGACAATTAAGTACAGCTCCAAACCGGAGAATGAGATGAAGGCGGGCCACTGTCACCTCACAACGAGTTGCTTCGGGTATATTGTCCATTGAGGTGAAGGCAGACCCTGATTTTAAACTTCCATTGCCTTGCGACTATATCCAAACAGGGAAAAGACTATCGGAATAAATACAGACAGAAAATCCGGAATGGAACCCTGAAAGCTTTTGTCTATCAATGCTGACAAACCTTAATCCTAACTCTGCAGCAAATCCAACGCCAAACGTAATTCCGTGTTCCTTTGGATCTTGTCAGAACGGCCGAGCGTTGGGTCATTTGTTCTGGGCAGCGCACGTACTCCATATACCATCGCTCAGGTCTGAGTCCTGGAGAGGTCACTCCAGTCACACCAGTCTTTTGATTCCAAAACAAAAGGGACAGCATTTTACGACGCAAGAGGAGAGAGAGAGAGAGAGAGAGAGAGAGAGAGAGAGAGAGAGAGAGAGAGAGAAACAGAGATAGAGAAAAACAGAGAGAGATAGAGAGAGAAACAGAGAGACAGAGAGAATTGGATAACTAATCTTAATTTCACATTCTAGCTTCATCTGCCACACTTACAGAATAGAATGCCAGGCAAAGATCGGACTGATAAAACTCTCTAGACGTTGGTCAGAAAAGGTCTGAATTTGAACGAAACGGCGTGCTACTAATATCCCATGAAATAAACGAATATATAACTGCAATGAGCCAACCAGTTTTACACTATTTTTAGTAATGGATCGTAGGTATGAGTTCCGCTTGGAGTCTAGAACGAAGTTCGAATATCTGTTCAAGGCAAGTATCCTCAATGAAAATAGTTCAGCGTGACTTGTATAATCCCGGAGCTTATTTTAGGACTTGATAAATAATCGAATTTTCTGATCATATAAAAATCAATAGAGATTTACGAAACAATCTACTTTCTTCAAAATTATTTAAGGATCTATGCAATTGACTGCAAATACTCGCGTTCAGTTTTTGCTTTCACTTTCGCAACAATGCTAAAAAAGGCAAAGATATAAATCTATCTCTTTCCCCGCCTAAATAGATTAAATAACAGTGCAAACTGAACAACTCTGAATTCAAAGCTAGTTTGGGATGGGGCTGGCAACTTCGTAAAAATACTTGCTGCAGAAATTAGAACAGTCACATCTAGCCTGATGCGGCACTATATTCTCTACAGTGGATTAATGCAACTAAGGAGGGGGACAGGGTTTTGAGGCCGCAAAGTGTCAAAATTGAAATAAGGAAATAGTAACCAGAAAAGAAGTAGAGAAGAAAACCCTCATTTCAATTTCAAACATTTTCTTGAATTTCATTGGTTGTTAAATAAAAATAAGCCTCGAGAAATTTCCATAGCAAAACAGTCAAAATTTGTGCAAAAATAGGCTCAACCGATACAAAAAAAATCTTTCTCAAATTCATCCCATATTTAAATGTTTCAAGAATTCCTGTTGGCTAAAAAATAAAAAAATACAACATTCGCCCACGCATTTCTCAGAAAAATTCGCAACAGCTACCAAGCCCTGTTGAACCGATTTCGTTGTTAAGAAAACTATAAATAGAAATAGTAAACGAATTTTCGTCGCATTTGAGATTCACACACGCGAAAGATACACACGGGAATTATGTGCCGCCAAAGAAACAAACTTCCTTTCTGAGAGATTAGAAAAATTTATACAACAAACCTTTTCAGAAAGTAATGGTTTTGTTATAGTCAACTACAGGAGGTCAGCATGCCACCCATGGAGTAGATTCCTACTGTGTATAGTCAAGCAACTAGCAGGGAAGTCCTCGTCGTATTTCATGAACTCGGAACACTTTAGATAATCGATCCCAAGAGGTACCATTCATAGCAATCGGATGAAAAGATCGGTTATAGTGACCCTGTTTGCCAGAGTTCCTACAGATGACGAGTGGTTCGAATGAGACTGGAATCATATCCGCCTCCCCCTTGATGTACTTGTTAGCATTCCAATAGATAATCTGATGGAAGAAATGTTGATGTTCTGTGTACAGAATTCGGTCTGCCAACGGAAATATATCAACAGGAGAATCCTGGGTATGACAATAAACTACATCCGCCAGCAAGGCGTCAGGTTGGGAAATTGGAGGTTTTGAAGAGCGGATAACCACTGCTGTTGATCCCAGGTCGACCCTGACCAGGGCTGGTGGCCCTTTGTAAATCCCACTTATGAGCAAATAGTGAACTACCAAACCAAAACAAAACTCTATGATGATTTTCTAAGCGTAACTTAGATGCAGCAAAAGACCGAAAGTATGGAGCACCCAGTGAGAATCGAACTCAGTACTCAGTCGTAACTGATCTTGCGAGAAAAACAAAACACTCTGAAAGTATAAAAATACATTTCTAATAGTAAAAATACCAGCAATAAATTTTTATCTGAAAAAAAAAAAAAATGACCAACAGTAAATATTTTCTAGTAGAATTATCAACAATACATTTTATAGTAGAATTACCAACAATATATTTTATAATAGAATTATCAACAATATATTTTATAATAGAATTACCAACAATATATTTTATAATAGAATTATCAACAATATATTTTATAATAGAATTATCAACAATACATTTTATAGTAGAATTACCAACAATATATTTTATAATAGAATTATCAACAATATATTTTATAATAGAATTACCAACAATATATTTTATAGTAGAATTATCAACAATATATTTTATAGTAGAATTATCAACAATACATTTTATAGAAGAATTACCAACAATATATTTTATAGTAGAATTATCAACAATACATTTTATAATAGAATTACCAACAATATATTTTATAGTAAAATTATCAACAATATATTTTATAGTAGAATTATCAACAATATATTTTATAATAGAATTACCAACAATATATTTTATAGTAAAATTATCAACAATATATTTTATAGTAGAATTATCAACAATACATTTTATAGTAAAATTATCAACAATATATTTTATAGTAGAATTATCAACAATACATTTTATAGAAGAATTACCAACAATATATTATATAGTAAAATTATCAACAATATATTTTATAATAGAATTATCAACAATATATTTTATAATAGAATTACCAACAATATATTTTATAGTAAAATTATCAACAATATATTTTATAGTAGAATTATCAACAATACATTTTATAGTAAAATTATCAACAATATATTTTACAGTAGAATTATCAGCAATACATTTTATAGTAGAATTACCAACAATATATTTTATAGTAGAATTATCAGCAATACATTTTATAGAAGAATTACCAACAATATATTTTATAGTAAAATTATCAGCAATACATTTTATAGTAGAATTACCAACAATATATTTTATAATAGAATTACCAACAATATATTTTATAGTAGAATTATCAACAATACATTTTATAGAAGAATTACCAACAATATATTTTATAGTAGAATTATCAACAATATATTTATAATAGAATTACCAACAATATATTTTATAATAGAATTATCAACAATATATTTTGTAGTAGAATTATCAGCAATACATTTTATAGCAGAATTACCAACAATACATTTATAGTAGAATTACCAATACATTTTATAATAGAATTACCAACAATATTTTTTATAGAAAAATTACCAGCAACATATTTTATAATAGATTTATCAACAATACATTTTAGTAGAATTACCAACAATACATTTTATACCAAAATGATCAATAATACATTTATCTGTAGTTGAAGCCATAGAACTGTACTTAAAATATTTAGATTTCGGCATAAAATAACCCATATAGATGTTGATATGCCGCTAAACAAAATCAATCAACCAAACAACCAGCACGAAAGTACTCTTTCATTATTTTAATCCATATAATATCCGACAATTTCTTAAAGAAATCAAACTATTCCAAAGCATAACTTCAAGAAAACTTCAAAATAAAACACACGCATCACCGCCTCTAGTTTTCATGTCCACACCAACATGTATATACACAAAAGTTGAATGTAGTTGTGAAAGCAGAATACCATATATCATATTTTTGTTACTTCAAAGCTCGTAAGAAAATTAAATTTCGTCATTAAATGGCCTATAAGGAATTGATATGCTGTTAGACAAACAAAATCAAACAGAAGGAAGGCTATGGGTTCACCTCTGACACCAGTGATGGCGAACATATACATGAAAACTACGCGGAAATTTCTTTAGAGACGGCACTACTAAAGTCAACAATAGATGACGGATTCATACTCTAGTCTCACCAGGAAAGTATGCAATTTGCGTAGGACAATGTGAATTGAATAAGACCTTCGATCCAATTCACAATGGAAGAAAAATAAAATAATCAGCTTGCCTTCCTGGATGTACTAATAACTTGTATAGAGAATGGATTCAAGACGTCGTTTTATGACAAGTAGATCAACTTAAATTTCTGACATGCATACAGTATGAAAAAAGTGATCGTGCGATCCTACAACATCGTGGAAAAATCATGTCGTGACCCAGACAAATATCACCAGGAAATGATCAGCATCAAGAGTAGCCTTCAGAATAATAACTACCCTGTATTATCAGCGTCTCAAATAGGAAGACTAGAAAACTGGTTTGTCTTTCATACGTCAAGGGCTTATTTGAAAGGATTTAGAATATATGTAGACCATACAACATTGGAACAAAATTCAGAGGCAGCTCCATTCTATGGAAGAATCTCTGCCGAGGCAAACTTATGACGAGGGAGATAAGGATCAAGATCTGGGCTTTACACTCATCCTTGCAGTTGTAATAAAGAATATAAAAATGAATCTAACGGTACCCTAAAAGTAAGGCTATGGGAACATTAGCAACTATAATCAGAGGAGAGGCAAGGGAATCAGGCATGACTGATCATGTATGAAGGTAAAAGAGTAATTATTGACTCCTATGGAATTAAATGAAAAAGAAAAATGGAGGAACACTAGGGAGTTAGAGGTTTGAGAAAATCAGCTCATATGTTAAGCTATAGATACCTGACATAGAAATAAATACGATATGGTAGGTATTAATAAAGAAGCAAGAAAAATGACAGTAGGTCTTCAAATGCAGCACCAGCCGCTGTAACAAGAATAAGCTTTGGTGTGTGCAGCAGCAGGACGCACCAGCACGCACCAGCACGCAGGTTAGGTTTAAGTGTCCAATTTCCCAACACAGAATTATCCCACGCGACAATAGCCTACTGGATGAATGGGTTCGTGAATTTGGTGACATCGTAATGTGAATTCAATTCCTGGCTCTCCAGTATGTGCTTGGAATTAGTGGAGACATATCGAGTAATAACTGAGCAGTACTAAATAAGAACTCGACGAGGTACCACTAGTCATGGGCAGTGGAATGACAAGCCCCATAAATTAAATAAAAGGTTATGTTAGAAATTCACTGTAGGTCTCCTGGATGGACATGGGGGGGGGGGGGGGCAAACGGCCGAAACTTGATAGTAGTAACAAAGGTGAGTATAATAGTCAGTATGTAATAGTGTACGTGAATAAGGATAAAAATCCTCATTCAAGAAATTCAGACAGACTTTTTGTTTAATGAAATCGGATTAACGTCCTCATATTTGTTGTTATTATCACAACGTTTCAGTCACGGTACGCTTTGGCCTTCTTCAGGAATCACGGAATTTTAAACTGAACCTTAGATTTAATTTATGGGTTAGCCTGTTCTCGTTCTTATTCTCGTAACACTGCCAGGATGTACCTTCATTTTAACACTTCTTGTATATTCCATTTCTACATTTAGAGACTATATCTGTACCAGCCATCTTTGGGATTGAATTCACAATTACTATCGTAACGAATTTACGAACCAAGGGCTTAGGCTATGGTATTCGGCTTTATCACGTATCCAAGAATGTAATTTCTTCTTTACTGATCGCTTCCTTTATAATGATGGTATTAATGACTAGATTCATCGCCAACGTGCAGTTTCAGGGCTAGAAAATTCTAGTTCCAACAAAACCTGATGACGCCATTCATTGCCTTTCGCCGTTTGGAGGCTATTGCAAGGCTTTGGTAACGCAAACGAACAAAAACCTAATAATAGTAAAAAAAAAAAGAAAAAAAAGAAGTATTAAAATCAGAAAAAAGAAAAAAAAGAAAGTCTACCATTTGTTCATGCATTGAATATTGCTATCACTTCTGGTTTGGTCTTTCTATTGTGTATTTAGATATACTTGATAATATCCAAAGAAGAATCTGCAGTTTTCTCGGCCCTAACCAGGCATCTCGGCTTCAATCACTTTCAATAGCTTGCCTCTGTCGTTTCTATACATTTTTTCATGTTAATTGTTCTGATCAACTTTCTTCTTTGGTATCTCGAATCCATGATTTTAAGCACATTACTAGATTAGTAGCCAGGCCTGATCCTTTTACAATTGAAGTTACTTGATGTAAATACCTATGCAATTTGAGTCGTTAGATTCTGACTTCTTAAGTCCGGTTCTTTTATTTTTCTTTCTCCTTAATTTTTTCTCTCTTTCGCATATTGTTTCACACTTTGTAATCCATTGCGCCTTAGTGGCTTTATTGCCTTGCGTGCTTTGAATTGATAAAAAAAATGTGAAAAAGATAAAAGAAAGAAAAAAGATTAGTAAATCTGTCCAAATGGTTTTTTTTCATCAAGCAATTTTTCTGCTGTCAACAATTTCCGTAGTTGTTCCGGCATTTCGTGCTCGTGAAGTCACGTAAGAACAGACAGTTGTAAAGACGAGTTTCTCTCCATCCTGATAATTTGATTCACCAAAATGTTATCGGGACACTAAAGAAGCGCTTTTAAAACTAAAAAAGAATCGTTAATGTAATTATTTTAGTCTGGGGGTATTTTGCTTATCGGATAATCCTCTCCGAAGTGTTTTTGTCCAGTGTATAAGAAAGTTATTTGTCTTTTACTATCGTTGACATCATCATCAATATGCCTTGTGTCTCTTGAGGAGACGGGCGATCAAATAATATGAAAGTTCTAACCAAGCTTTCTTTCCTCATAAATTAAATTTATACTTGAAATACGAAACGTGTCATTATTTTGAAATGACAATATTTTTTGGCAGAGGCATTATTACATTTTAAATATAGGACTTATTGTTTTATATTTTAAATTTAAAATCGCATTTTTAAAAATTTTGCAGCAAAAATCAAAATAACCAGCAAATAATTCTCCTAAAGTTAAAATGCATTCTCGAACCCGATGAGGTTTTACGCGTTTACGCTCGTCGCCATGATTGAACACTCAAAAGCTTTATCTCCAGAGACAAAAAAGATTATTTCTTCCCGTTTCAGTTGCCGCTGACCTCTTGAATTCATACAGCATTGACCATCAAATAATGCTCCTAAAATTAAATTGCCCTTGCGTAAACCATGAGCTTATACGCGGCTCCCACTTTTACTAAGCCTGTTTTTACTCGGTTCAAAATAGCTCAACATCGAGAGAATTTGATTGTCCAGATACAGGAGAATCTTTCTGAAAAAAAAATCCCTATCCAAATTCTCCCAAAAGTCGTTGCCATGTCGGGATACTTAAAGATTCATTTCCATCGACAGAATAACTATTTTATGCAATTCACATTGCTGGTGGGCTCTTTTTGAATTCATACAGCTACTGATATTGGTCATATCTCGTCTCATTTTAAAAGTGTAACATCGATACATATTTTACGCACTCTGATATTACGTAATCTGTTAAGAAAGAAAAATATCAGAACGAAAAAATGATCATTTTGCGGCAAACATTGAAAAAATAACTTCAAAGTGATTCATGTCACAAAATTCACGTATATTTATGTATCGAGGGCATATATATATATATATATATATATATATATATATATATATATATATATATATATATATATATATATATATATATATATAAGTTGACTTCTATGTTCACTTTATATTTACACACGCTCTATCTCTGATATTGAGCACTTTATCTCATAAATATAGCACATTTTAAGAGTATATTTCTTTACATTCATACATACATACATACATATATATATATATATATATATATATATATATATATATATATATATATATATATATGTTATAATATTACAACTGAATTGCCCACCCATTTTCTTCACATATTAGATAGTGGGTTATATTCTTTGGTATATATTTTAATGTGAAATTCAATAATTGGCAAAATTTTATTTCAGCTATCACTTACCAGTAGAACCAGTGGATACCTTGATTTGCACATTGAACGAAGTAGCAGAAGCATGTGAGTTTCCAAAGAAAAATGAACAAATCACACACCGTCTTGTGATAAGATGTTTTTTTTATCATTTCACCCCCAAGCAAAGCGGGTGTCAGACTAGCACGCAGGAAGCTACAGAGAGTGAGAATGAAAGAAAATACTGAGTATAGGGGGAATGAGGAAAGGATAAACGATGAACGGGATTCAAGAAGATAAAAGATGGCAATTGACACTGCATTTAAATGTTTAAAGAGTGTTGTTATCAGGGAAGCAATGAGAGAACAGGTGTTCCACAGTCAGGAAGTGCTAGAAAGCAAACTGTTGGAGTAGAAGTGGTTGTTACATTTAACTATTTCAACAGTAAAAGGGTGGGACCTAGATTCAAAAGCTAGTAGCACGCTAACATTTATAGAATAGGGGCAACAGGAAAAAATATTTAAAAAAAATATTTTCATGGTAAATTCTCTGGCGAGAAAGGGACTGAAATCAAGATGCATTACACTAATCAATTACACTGCAGATTTGGATGAACAGCAGGGGCACCCGAACAGATATAGAAACAGCATTCAATACAGAAGAAGCTTAATCTAGCAGTGAAAGGGGAACATTACATGTTTGCAACGTCTTCCGCCCTCTGATCACTCGCCACCGAAGACTTTTTGCCGATGGTTTATTGCACAAACCGCCGATCTGTTGTTTGTCTCTTCAGTCTTGTTTACGAATGAGACAACATTTGGAAGAGATGGAATAACAAATTTACACAACCAACATTTGTGGGCGGATCGGAAATCCCCCAGGGTACAATAAAGGTTAAACATGTCATATAAACATGACTTCGTTTCAATTTTCAGTGAAAATGAGTTTTGGGGTCTTTTACTGTGTGAAAGTATCATGAATGAATGACAACGACAACCAAGTACGCCTACTTGGTTCACTTCACATAGCAGCCTCTTATGTCATGTCAATATGCTATTGTCACAAGTAGAATGCATAAAAGATACAGCGCCCTCTTGGAAAAAGGTCATGACTTACGTCATGAACAACCGCAAATAACAAAAACATTTCTTTGAAGAGATGTAATTAAATTTTGTCTGGCTAAAAATTACTCTTTGTTCCTTTAAACGTTTCTTAGATATTTTAATCACGAGTCTTTCAATATTTCATACCCCAAAAGATCAATTCTGATTTGAACAGTGGAGTGTGATGGGTAAATTGTCGCCATTTTATATTTTTAATTTCACGCATGCTTTTTATTCTACAGGATATCAGCACACGTCAAGTGGCCCTGGCATGTCGTACATCCCATATTACCACATGGAGGGTACTTAAAGAACAGCTGTATTCGTATCATTTGCAACGTGTGTAGGGTCTGTGCCCTCTGATCACTGACCACCGAAGACTTTTTGCCGATGGTTTAATCCACAAATCGCCGATCCGTTGTTTGTCTCTTCAGTCTTGTTTACGAATCAGACAACATTTGGAAGAGATGGAATAGCAAATTTACACAAACAACATTAGTGTGCGCATCGGAAGCCTCATGGTCCAATACAGGCTAGATCTGTTTACGATTAATGTGTGAGCTGGAATTGTAGGTGACTGTCTGGTAGGTATATATGTTATCCCAGCACATCTTACAGGAGCTGTCTACAGGGACTTTATTTCGAACATACTTCCAGACCTGATAGAGGATGTACCCCTGCTAATATGAAGACGGAGGTATTTATTGTAGGTTTGCAATACACTGGTTGACATCTACCATGAAAGATGGATAGGTATTGGAGGACCGGTTCCATTACGGAACGTTCTCCCGACCTTCTTTGGATTTTTATCTGTGGGGGCCACCTAAAAGAATTAGTTTATGCAGAAACGCTTCACCAACGTGTGAGGAGGGCAACTAAAGCATTTAACACCGTGTGGTAGGATTTGAAATGGTCCGCGGGTAGAAGCTGGCGGAGGACATTTGGAACTTTTGTTATGAGTTGCTACATATATATATATATATATATATATATATATATATATATATATATATATATATATATATATATATCGTGGAAAAAGAGATGGAAGTAAATTTCTAAAAAAATTTGAATAACCCTCATTTACCACCGCCTGATGAGATGCGGCGATATGTATCGAAACATGAATGCATTTATGTAGCGCTTTTTCGTATGTTCGAATATAATATCCCTGGGTTTCACGCTTTTGCGATAGTCAGAAAAATTGATTAATTATATATGACTAATATATTAATGATTAATTATATATAAATAATATATATAATATACTGCACACAGACACACACACATATTTATATGTATATACATACAAATATATAAACAATATATATGATATACTGCACACACACATATATATATATATATATATATATATATATATAGAGAGAGAGAGAGAGAGAGAGAGATAGATAGATAGATAGATAGATAGATAGATAGATAGATAGATGCTGGAATCTCTCATCGAGGACGACAAATTAGACCTCAGTAAAATAAAGAGCTTCTATACTTTTATGGACACACGTGTCTCCCAAGTATGGCAGGTGTTTAGTAAAATTTTAGACAGATACAATATCTGGTGGAGCCATTTTCCATTTAGCATCGAGGAGACCGTCTCCTTTGGGCGTTGACTTAATATATATATATATATATATATATATATATATATATATATATATATATATATATATATATATATATATATATGTGTGTGTGTGTGTGTGTGCGCGGGTGTTGTGATGCTTATCAATTCTGAAAGAATTATATCTCTGTATTCAAAACCGTATTTTCCCGGGCGAAGTACATATAAAGATAAAGATATAGAATCCCTGGAGTTCACTATTGACATCAGTGTGGAGTTGTGAATCCATCATGTCGACCGCAACTGATTATGTAGGTTGTTATATTTTAAATAAAGTAATCCAAATCTTGACGATTGCCCCAATCCACCAGAAAAAATGCAAAAATCTAAATGTGACTAGCAACACAAAATTGTGAAGACTCAAATAATATCTCTAGTTTCATAAAATCTCACTGCGGCCCTTAAAGTAGTTGTATATATATTAACAGCGGTTCCTATCAGTGATATTAATCACTGTCACCTGATTGATAAAATGCGGGAACATATTGAAAAGCATTTCTACAGGGAAATTAAGAGAACTGAATTTCGTATAGTGCTTGGCAAATTAACTGTACCAGACAACAAATATACATGTATGGCTTACGTGAAGTCTGTCACCCCAAAAAGCCGATAATGCCACTGGGAGGCAAGGAGTAACTGTGAGAGAAAATGAATGAAAAGTCTCGTGAGGTATAAACGACGATAAAGATCAGGTTTCAGGAAAACAGAATATGGCGATTGACGTTACATTTAAATGTTTGAAGATTGTCGGTGTCAGGGAATCAAGAAATCAGAAGAGAGTCGCACAGGCGAGAAGTGCGAGTAAAGAAACTATTAGAATATAAGATACGGTTACATCTGACTATTTCAACAGTAAAATCATGAGACCTATCAGCCAGTCTAGTAGTGAGCTTAAATCCGTCTGGTCGAGTTTCAAATAAGGAAAGGTCATTAGAACAATCGCCACATTTATGGAAAAGACAGAGGGAAGCAACGTCACGGCATTGGGAAAGTGACTGCCTTTGAGTTATCAGATCAGGACCGATAACATTACAGACCGTTATTTGTCGATAATTTCGAAATATATAGCAGGAGCACCAAACCAGATATAACAGAAGTATAAAATGCACGACGATTTATATGTAAGATGGGTTCTGGCGATAAATATTATCAAGTACGACATAGAGAGCCAGCTTTCCTAGCAGTAGACCTATCAATTGATAGAATATAATTGCTTCACTTCATGACAGTAGAAAACGTGAGCCAGAGAAGGCGCAATGATTTGCTCTTCTGGAGGTTAGCATCAGCCATACTGATGAAAGTCGGTATTGCTCTCTATAGTGATTAAAAGATAGCAGTTTCGTTTTGGAAGCGTTAACATTTACAAGCTATTCCTTGAGACAGTTATTTGTTGATTGGAGGTCAATTTTGCCAGTTTTACTTTTTTGGATCCATCGATATTGCTTACTATTAAGGAATGAGTAAATGGTTGTGTCATCAGCATAAATGCCTAGCTGGCAGTGGATGGCATCGGGAAGTTCGTTGATGAAGATAAGCAACAAGGTAGGCCCAAGATTTGGGGGAACTGCGAAAGGATCTAGGAGCGGGTCAACACGACCTTGAAAAGTATAATCTATCGAAAAATTATTTTCTGCAAATCGGTTAAAACGCTTAAAAAGCAAGAAAAATGTTGATGCTTTAAAAGTTAGCTTTAAGATAAACATAACTCCTTAAGTACTATGATATCGTACGCAACAGATAGTGCAATATATACACCTTTGTGCAAATTAATTGAAACAACCGCTTTAGTTTCCTTTCTTTCACTATACGGTCAGTTTTAGACCGACTAGAATGACAGGGTGTAATCCAGTTCTATTTGTCCCAGATTAGGTAATTTGCAGACGTGTGCAGTAATATGAATCGATTTTCGGGCTTTATGATGAAATTTGTTTGGCCTTGAAAAATATTGCGTCATCCCTGATTGCATCAGATATTTATCACACTCAGATACTATTGTCTAGACTGTGAATTAGTTGTCCTACGGTTATTGTCTAAGATGGACGTTACTTCAAAGAAGGATACGAAAATTGTAACGCTGCACAAACACAATGGCAAGCCTTAACAGTAAGCAAATCAAAGTGCTATAGACTCTCCTGATTTAAATCCAATCTAGAATCTATGGTTAATCTGCAAGGAACGACTTCATGGAATGGACAAACGAAGTACTAACATGTGTACTGGGTCATATTTCATTGGAAAAATAGGAAAAAAGTAAATAAGAACGAAATTATTCGTTTTGTTTCAATTAATTTGCACAAGTGTTTATAACCGATGTAATTTTTTGTCATATATATAAAATGCATTTTTTGGTTTATTCGCAACAACGGCAACAACTTAAAAACCTTAGTAAGCAGCTGTTTTAAACTTGATCTTGGTAATATTAGTCGACAAAATAAAAGCTCGGCTTCAGACACGAGGCTGTTACGTTATTTAATTCGGTAAAGCAAATGATGAGAATTTTGAAACTAGTGAAACAATGTCTATCAAAAGAAACTCTGCTTACAGCTTACCAACACTATTGTGAAACTTTACTTATAAATCATGATGATTAACTAGCATAAGACTTTGGCGGAGAGGTGCCTTACTTAGATGATATTTATAACAGGATAAACAGCCTGGATTTGCTAACGCTAGGAAATAGTTCTAATCTAATACACGCCGAGAATGCAGGCAACATCTTTATAAGTACTCTTGAATTGTCTATGAGAAAATGTGACAGTTCTGTCAGTGTCCATCAATAAAAACCGTTTCACAATTATTTACAGATGATAGTCTGAGGAGCTACTGTGCGCATTTTCAAACATTGAAGGGAGATTTTGAGACAAGACTTAATGATTTGGTTAAAGTAAGGATTACTGACTGGGTAAAAATAAATTATGTGTGCAAAATAGAAATGAAATGTGATTATATCGAACCAGTTGCTATGTCTACTGCTAGAAAACATTGTTTTTTGTGTCGGGTCAGAAATGTTCCTTGCCAAAATCCATCTGACACAATTATAAATCTACCATTCGCACGTGCGTAGAATATTGTTGCCAAACCTGGTTTGGTGCTCCGGATATATCTAGAGATTATTGACAAAATCCAAAAAATAGTCTGTAATATAATCGATCCTGACATCTCGGCTTCATTTACTCTCCTACCATCGGGACATGTTTTCCCGCTGCGTTTTTTATAAATATTTTCATAGAAATTGTTCTGATGAGCTTTCCTACTTGGTATATCAACCGCATGAATATTGCTAGATTGGT
This sequence comes from Acanthosepion esculentum, assembly GCA_964036315.1. Lineage (NCBI taxonomy): Eukaryota > Metazoa > Mollusca > Cephalopoda > Sepiida > Sepiidae > Acanthosepion > Acanthosepion esculentum. Next base: position 10,583,413 of record OZ038481.1, on the reverse strand, counting down.
AATTAGGTCTCACAGTTTTATTATTGAACAAACTAGATGTAACCGTATATTCTATTCTAAAAGTTTCTTCTCTCGCTTTTTTTGCCTGGGGAAGTCACTTCCAATTTTCTTTAGCTACCCTGCCACGTAGAATCTTCAAAATTCCAAATGCAACGCCAATTGCTATCTTCTGGCTTTCTGAAACTTGTTCTTTTACTGTCCTTTCTGCTCACTTTGTAATCATTCTCTTTCACACCTAGTAACCCCTTGCATCGAAGTAGCATTATCGTCCCGCTTGGGCTGAAATGATTTTAAAAAACATGCGCAGAATTTCAGTGTCAATAATAAGTGTCTCTTTGTTTTAGGAGAGTATTTTGCGAAAGGAAACGGGGTTAGAAATCAGTAATAAAGACAATGGTCAACTAAGTTCGAAATATTTCAATTGTGTTTTATACTATCGGTAAGTCATATTTTCGCCGAGTTGCCAGCTAATTCATTAAACGAAGTATGTTTTTCTCGAACGAATACAAGTTAATTTTTCTTTTTAACAGAAGATTTTATCGGAATTAACATAGTCCCGGATATGGAGAGATTTCTGAAAATATTTGATGTTAGGTACATGATCTGCGGAAAATTGTCCCCTGAATTAAAATTGGAAATGACATGATAGACAATTGATTACAATTAAGAAAAATAGATTTAATTATGTTTCCAGTTAGCATTGTGCACGTTTATCGTCAAAAAAAATTCCTGATACGATATTAAATAGATGTACATAGTAATGGTATATATTGGAATAAAACAGGGGAAGTTTTCATTGAGAGAGTAATACCCTCAAGAAATATTTCTTGTTTTTCACAACCGAAATAGAATCCATTTACTTTCGTAATTGATCGAGGTCGATGGCAGACGATATAATGCTGTATTGTTCAGAACTTTCAAAAAAATAATTTTCATTTTTTTTTAGAATTTAATTCATCTATTTGCTAGGTTATTTTTTTCTTCCTAGTCTTAACAACTTTTTTTTTCGCTCAGAAGAACTGCACTAATCTTTTATTAAGAGCTTCAAATGGAGTAGGTAAATGTTTTGGACAGGTAAAAGCCTTTGGGAAGGCAGGATTGCTGATGCACTCAGAATGATCGAACATGCAAACAATAGCTAGAAAGAGAAGACGCTGACGATTCTCCTGTGAAGGCGACTATAATTTTAGAACTAAAAAGAATAGACATTTTATATCTATTGTATATGTTGATTTTTTTCTAAGTGTCCAACTCAAAAAAATCATTAAGGTGTGTGTGTGAGAAAATAAAATAAACTTATTTTGCGAAGCAGATTGTTTTTAAAAGTGTCGTCGTTTTGGGGATATCTAAATCTAAAGTAGCCGAACACAAGTCATGTGACAGAAATGTGGAATGGTAAAATACAATAACGGGTGATGTTTTGTATTAGCATTCAAGAATCCACTGCCTCAAGCTATACTTATTTTTTATTTATATATGGTTGCTGAATTAACGTAAATGGTCCCAATAATCTTATATCATTTTTTGCAATTACATTTATAAATTATTCTAGAATTATTATAAATGATCTGTCTAATATGATTGTAATGCTTGTGGTGTTAATCGTCCCGCGTTGGATTTAGGTTTCCAAAAATTATGATGCTTTTAAAAGTAATAAATTCTCCACTTAAAATACACTTGTGATGTTGAAGTTTGGACGACACACTATGAATGTTTGGTTATTTTATAAATAAACAGAATTATAACGCTTCCAAAACAAACTACTTTCATTTAATCACCGCGGAGAAACTTATGCCAAACTTTTTTATGCTAAACCCCAGAAGAGCAACCTCTCCGCAATTTTGGACGGACGTTTTCCCCTGACATGAAGTGGAGCGACTATATCGAATCAATTGCTACGACTACTGAAACGAAGGTTGGGTCACTGTGACCAGCCAGAAAATTAATCTATTTTTCACATTTGGCTTAGAAATTTTAACTCCTCCAAAAACAAACTACTTTCATTTAATCACCACAAAGAACCTTTCTACCTCTCATCAGCATGGCTGATTCTAAACTCTAGGAAAGCAACACTCTATGCCTTCATGGACTGGTCTTTTCCCCTGACATGAAATGCAGCGACTATACCGAATCAATTTCTATGTCTACTCAAACGAAGTTTGGATCACTGTGTCAAGCAAGAAAATTATTCCATTTTGCACATTTGGTTTATAAATTTTAATTCCTCCAAAACAAAACTATTTTCATTTAATTACCACAAAGAACCTTTCTACCTCACATAAGAATGGCTGATGCTAAACTCTAGGAAAGCAACACTCTACGCCTTTTTGGACTGATGTTTTCCCCTGAAATGAAGTCGAATGCCTATATCTAATCGATTGCTACGTCTACTGTAAAGAAAGTGGGTTCACTGTGTCGTGCTAGAAATTGTTTGCATCTTGCACATTTATAAATCTACAATTCGTCTGTTCATTGAATCCTGTTGAAATATCTGGTCTGGTGATCCTGCAGTACATCTTGAGATTCTTGACATAATCCAAAGAAATATCTGTAAGGCAATCGATCCTGACCAGTCATCTGGACATCAGTCACTTTCTCACTGAAGGAATGTGGCTTCCCTCTGTCTTTTCTACAAATATTTTCATGACAACTTCCCTGATGAGTTTTTCCACGGTGCCTCGAAGAAATGAATTTAAGCGTCTTACTAGATTGGCAAATAGGTTAGCGTTTTATTGTTGAATTAGCTAAATACAACCGCCACTTCTACTCTGACATTTTCTTTTCTCGTATTTCCTACCTGTGGAACTCCTTTCCGAATTTTTGTTACCCTGATAATTACTATCTTCAAAAATTTAAATGACACGTCAATCGCCATCTTCTGTCTTCTTGAACCCTGTTCCTTTTTGTTCTTTCCTCAATCCTCGCCATTCTCAGACTTCTCATTCTCTTTCAATTTCACTTTCTGTCAATCCTGCGTCCTGGTGGCTTTATCGCCTTACTCGGGGTGAAATGATTAAAAAAATTGTGAAAACGTTATTTCAACAATAGAAAACGTATCAACATATTTCAGTTACCTTTCCATATGCGGAGGAATTATTTAATATTTATATAAGAGGCTTGACATTACATAGCAGTTCAGTACATTATTCTTCGTTCTTGCTTGTAATGAAGTTTTCTTGTTTTCTAATATTTTGTTTAGCTTTTGAAAGCTGTTTTCCGTATTCCAATGTACCTTCGGATTTCGGTGCCATATTTTCTGACGCTTTTTTATAACACTTCCCAGATAGTTAAATTTTCCTACTTGTTTGATTATGACATTCCCAAGTTTGTCGCTTCCATCTTTGACCGTTGCTTTTGTTGACGCTCATACATTTGATCTTCTTGCAAGAAACTTGCGCAATAGATTTAAATCATTTGTCAATATTTCATAAATCCTTTGACATTTTCAAAATATCCGTTCTCTGACACTTACCTTGATTTCCTCTTTTCCTCCGTTCTCCTGGACTGTTCCCTATGCTTCGATAACAGGTGGAAAAACTTTAATACTCACCTTTCAGAACTTCCCCTTCTTAACAAGTTAAAGTTACCCATATAACTTTTTACGTTTTTGAGGTAAAATCTGTTATTCTCGCCTAGATTGGGAGATCATTTAAATATGAATATGAGAGGTGATTATTATTACATTTTCAAAAAGTGTGAATCATTCATTTTTGTTTGGCTTATTTAATTAGATTGTGCTATTTTGAAAAAGGGTGACAGGGTTTTGTAGCTGTCATCAGGTTAAAAGTTGCTTACCAAACAAATATAATTTGATTTTATAATACCATATAGTACAACACGTTTTGTTTGGATGTCATTGTTGTATTTTCTTCTCCACGTCTTTTCTTTCTTTCTGGTCTTCCTACCTGTTTTTCGCCACTTTTAACTTTCATTTTTCTCTCCTTCTTTCTTTTCTCTTTATCTTTTACTCCTTCCTCTTCACTTTCTTTTCTTTCCATTTCATCTTCTTGTTCTTTTTCTTCTTCCTCTTTTACTTCCCTCCTTCTTATTTGACTTTATTTATTTATTTTTAATTTTTCTTTCTTTCCTCTACGTTTGATTTTCTTTCGTTTTCTTCTTACTTTTTTCTTTTCTTCTTTTTCTATTTTTTTCTTTCTTTCATTTTTTATCCCTTCATTTTAATACTTCCTCTTTTTCTCTTCTCCTAACTCTCTATTTGTCTCCACTTCTTCACTTGTGTTTTTTCCTTCTTATCTTTCTTTCGATTTCTTCTTTTACAATTTTTATTTTACCTCCCACTTTATTGCATTCTTTCTTTCTTTCTTTTTCTTTATTCTTTTTCTTTATTTCCTTTACTTTTTCTTTCTTTTTTCTTTCTTTCTTTTTCTTTCTTTTTTCTTTCTTTCTTTCTTTCTTTCTTTTTTCTTTCTTTCTTTTTCTTTTTTCTTTTTTCTTTCTTCCTTATCTCTCTTTCTTTCGATTTCTCCTTTTACAATTTTTCTTTTACCTCCCTCCTTATTTCTTTCTTTTTCTTTCTTTCTTTTTTCTTTCTTTCTTTTTTCTTTCTTTCTTTCTTTCTTTTTCTTTTTTCTTTCTTTCTTTCTTTTTTCTTTCTTTCTTTCTCTTTCTTTCTTTCTTTCTTTTTTCTTTCTTCCTTTTTTCTTTCTTTTTCTTTTTTCTTTCTTTCTTTCTTTCTTTCTTTCTTTTTCTTTCTTTTTCTTTTTTCTTTCTTTCTTTTTCTTCTTTCTTTCTTTCTTTCTTTCATTCATTCATTCTTTCTTTCTTTCTTTCTTTGTTATTCGATAGCGGAATTGGTGAAATTTCTATAAAAACCCATTAGCACTATTCCTACAAATGCCAACGGTTAATACCGTCCAAGACTAACAGTGTCCAGTCGGCCAGACATAACCGGTCAACTGATCTGTGACAAAAGAGCCACTGGAACGTTCAAGAGAAAGAGAGATCAGATGAGTGAGGCAATAGAAATTTCATGTTTCTCTTTGGACAAAAAGAAGAAAAAAGGAAAAGTAAAGAACGGTCGAAAATATAGAAATAATAGAAGCTCTGCCCTCTGCAAATTTTATTTCCTTCCTCTTCAATGTGAAATAAACAAATGCGTGAATCACAAACCAACAAGACGATAAAATCGATTTGGTCATCGTATTTTTTGTGTTTACTGAAAGGTCAATGGAGAGAAGACACCACTCTATTGGAATCTGCTAAACAATGTACATCACCAGGTAAGGGTTATGTTTTGAATAGATTGCAGACTAAATATTTAAAGAAAGACGAATAAAATTCACTATTAATACTACAACTATCCAATAGTATGACTAGTTTTATTGTTCCTGGTGATCATTATCATCACAGTATATTACATTATTTGCGTTGCATAAAGTGGATATATTTTTGTATTTTACAAAGTATTCGTAATTAATTTCGATTTTTATATAACGTTGTAAAAATTAGTTCTCCTGCTTGCATTTAGAAGGAAGTTCTGATCGTTTATTTAGTAATTGTTGCTGGTCTGGGAATGTAATTACAGCTCATTTCTCCTCCTGACAGATTTTAGAGTTTTGGGGTTTATTTTTGTGGACTGATAGCGTTTTGCTTATTTTGCATGATAATTTTGGTATAATTTGATTTTTATTTTTAATGTCCAATATATGTTTAGAAAGTGATATGCTATTAGCGTATTTGCTATTTGTAAAGGATGTTTTCTCTGCGTTGTTTCTCTGAGAAATTACTCGCACAGACGATTATTTACAAATTGTAACTAAACACATTTTGTAACTATAAAAATAACGTATAAACAATAAACATATTAAAATAATTATCGGACTTAGTCCATTTCAATATATATATATATATATATATATATATATATATATATATATATATATATATATATATATATTTTCATTAAATACGACAGACAAGATACTGCGGTGGCGTTTGTTATTTAAATTTCCTTGTGTTCTTATAATTTTGTTTTTGTTCGAATATTCTATATGTCCGAGGGCTTTCAACAGTAATTTTAGCCATTATCAGAAATGTTTCTTTTTTATTTTCACTTTTAAATGAATGTATGTATTGTTTTATGTATATATCTAGAGTTATAGAAATGTTTTATTTTCCAAACATGGTCAGCACATTTTGACCGTGTTCATATTTGATATAATTGAATGTTGTTTCTTATTAATAATACTTCCATTATTTGTTTTGAAAATAAAATATTAACCGCATTAACTTGCCAGTCATTTTTAATAAAACTTGAACATATATATATATATATATATATATATATATATATATATATATATATATATATATATATATATATATAACATAATGCATCATCGAAAACACAGTTATAAATTATAATTTATTTCAAATCATCAGCCCGAAATTACAAATTTGTAATTTCGGTTTTAAGTGGCTGTTTCACGCAGCCAATGTCCACTTATATATATAATAAATCAAGAAAAAACCTTAAACATTCATTTCGGTTATAATTTATTTCGTGAATATTTTCATATATTCATCTCTTCAGAACGAAAGGTCTTAATAATTTTTCCGGGCTGATATATTAGACTAACAGGAGGAAAGGAAAACAACAAAGAAGAGAACGGAGAGGGTAAGTGGAAGAAAAAAGTAATAGATTTTTTAATGTAAAGTTCTTTTTAAGTAGAGAGAAGGAAGGAGAGAGAGAGTGTATGTGTGAGTGTGTGTGTATGTTTAAAGGAAGGGAAAACAAAGAGGGAAGAAATAAAGAGAGTTTTTTCTTTAAAGGGTGGAGATATTGTACACTGGGTGACATAATGTGTGGTCAGTTTTGAAAGAAATACAATAAATTTACCAATATGACCTGTTATTTTAGGCAGGGCAAATCAACACAATTTCAAATTAGTCTAAAAGATAACATTAATAATAATAATAGTAATATCAAATATACATGAATTATTTAAATATATACATGCATATGTACCCATATATATGCCAGCACCCACATAAAAGAATCAACACTTCAAGTGTATATCCCCCAAAGACGTATATATATATATATATATATATATATATATACATATATATATATGATATATATATATATATATATATATATATATATATATATATATATGACTTTAGTTGCTCAAAACACGCTACACATCAATGTATGCCGTTTCTGCTTTCAATACGTATATACGGACTAAATTGGTCTGGTGCTCTGTTACGCATTGATACTACCACCACAGCCGCTCATGAAACTGATGATTATGATTGACGATTTTTATCATGAAAGTGAGCAATTGGCTTGTTTGAAGATAGCTTTAGCACGGAATGGAAAAAGTAAGATTATGAGAATTCAAAATTTAGGAAATCGTTGCTAGATCAATATCTAAGTCGGCATCTGTCCGAGGAAAACCTTTTTCTGGACTTTGAATTTTTATTCATTCCAAACTGCTGGAATTTGGTTAAACGGGTACTGAGAAACGTTCTACTGATAATTGATTCATAAAAATCATAACAGAATGACTTTTTAAAATCTTTATGCATTCATTAAATTTAATTTTACAAAAATTGAAGTTGTTCTAAAATTAGATCCTCCATTTTCTTTTGACCTTCTTCAAGGGCAATGCCAGCCGATCAGTAGTTTTAGAAACTTAATATGCGATATATTTATTTATGTATGTTTCCAACAGAATTTCTGTTAATCCAGTGTTAGACAATTCAATTGTAAATCTTCGGGATGAGTTTCAATGGATTAAGAAAAGCAACCAAAAATGCGAACGCTTTTATCTTCATATCGCTCGGTATTTCGTTCCTAAGGAAAAAAAAAGATTTCTTCCAACATTAATCTGATGTCATTTCTTTTTCGAACAGGAAACAAGAAGTTGATCAGCTCAGAATTCTCTCGTGAATTGCTGTTTTCAAATTATTTACCTTTTGTTCTAAGATGTATGACAATGTAATATATGTTGATATTCATGAATTCACATCAAAATGAGAAAAAGCTGCAGTTTTCCTTGTGTAAGTTTAAAATAGCTTATATATATATATATATATATATATATATATATATATATATATATATATATATATATATATATATATATATATATATATATATATATATTGTCATGGTTTGCGATATCAGCCTGTGACACACTGTAAATTCATGTGTGTAAATTCTATTTCGTTATTTTTTTTGTTGCACGGATTATAGTCATTGTGAGGGTTTTAAGCGTATACATCATCGTCGATTGGTATGGATACACGGAGATGAATGCGTTTATCAAATATATGTGGCCAACCAAAGTTAAAGAAGTTTTATTTATCCCTATGGTAGAGTCCCATGACCTTGTACAGCTACCGAAAGGATTCGTCAACCCAATTTCACACGAAAGTCTTGGGGAAATAGGCACCATGATTTTTCAAATTCTTCCCAACAGTACCGCACGTTGGAATCGTTTCTCGACCATTGTGAGATTCGAACCTGGGCCTCATTCTCGTAATTTCAACTTTCTAAACAATCGGTCAGCCGTCTTGTAATTAGGGCACGTTATTAGATACTTGCTCAAATCGAATGTTATTGATTTGTGTTCTATATAAATATTAGGGTGTATTACGGAGTTCTTTGGGTTTTAATAAATGGGATACCTAGTCAGGGCCCATATAGGTAATTCACGCTTATGTAATGTTGATAGTGGAGTTTCCGGTGCGAATGTCAAACTTTAGAGCATGCCGTTTCCAAAAGATGAGCGAAGTTAATCGCGTAATGATGGTTCTTTTTTTCCAAAGACAGTGCCCAACTGAATCTGCTATAATATGCCGTCGTCAAAATAAAAAAGAAGAATGCGCATGCACAAAATAAAAAAATATAAAATTGCGAATATTTAACCATCGCACTCTATGTATGTATGTGTGTGTGTGTGTGTGTATATACATATATGCACATGTATATATATATATATATATATATATATATATATATATATATATATATATATATATATATATATATATATATATATATATATATACACCTATCGCACCCTATATGCGTGTGTGTTTATATATATATATATATATATATATATATATAAAGATATATATATATATACACACACACACATATATATATATATATATATATATATATATATATATACATAAAGATATATATATATATATATATATATATACAGATATTTTAAATTACTGAATACGGCCAGAGCATTGTGTCCGTGTTAGTATTTTGGTTGTTTTTTGTTTATGAAACGGTTTCAATTTTCTGAATGAAAACCTCTTCATACTTTCAGACACTTTTTGCACCTAGAGGTGCGGATCACAATTGTGGTCTCAACGAGTATGCTACGTATCGAATTTTTACATTTTCATGCTGATTTAAATTGGCCCTTATGGATATTTACTGTATATGATGTAGGCACAGTAGTCTTGATAAGTGGTATATCTGATATAATTATTTATGATTTTTTACTCTCAGAAAGTTAATTCCTGATGGGACGTTTGAATTCATATGTAATGTTGGTCTTATATAGTTTTTATTTCGCTAGAGAGTTGTTGCTGCTGATGTTAAGATTGGCTGTTTTGAAACTTTTGTGATAAATACTTAACTAGCTATTTTTTGTTTGTTCCGCTGCACAAATTCATTTTTATATTATTTCTTCGTGTAAAGTCGTTTTGTTTGTAATGTCTGTGAATAGGATTTCAGTAAAATCTATTTTAATATCATTATTATTATTTCTTTGAACTGTGTTATTATTGTTTAGTTTTGAAAGACAAAAATATCATTTGGCTGTTCATAGTCTTGTTGGGGAAATCGTTGTTGACTAATTTTGATTTATGATACTGAGTTTTTCAAGGAATTCCGTACGTCATTATGAGACCTCTTGTGCTGCCGTGAGAAATTTTATTTACCTCCAATTTGTAATTAAGGGACATTTACTATTATAATTGAGACGAAAGATGATTTTTCTAGGTTTTTATATAGTGAAGTATTATTTTATATAGTGAATTAGTATTTACCACTTATTATATACTATTTCAGTATATAAGAAATCTAGAAAGTCTTATATTTTAGCAAAACCCCAAATACACAAACATTTCCCACTGAAGAACGCAACCGACCATGAAAATAAGCTCACTTGACTTAAAGTATAATTTCGAAGGAACCGGAAACCCAATCTTAAACAGGAACAAGAGATTAATCTCTACTCCTGTTCGAAAGACTTATTGCTTA
>OZ038481.1:10550649-10568149 GCA_964036315.1 Acanthosepion esculentum | reverse complement strand
ACCAACACTGTTTCCAGATCTAAAAAATAAAAATAAAAATCATATCATTTTCTTCTTTCTAATTTAACCGAAGTTATAATCCAATACATATTCTCCTCTTCGCTTCGCTTTTTTTTTCTGTGTGTGCATATGGGGAAATTTTATGACAAAGTGGAAACAGTTTACTTGTGACGCATCCTTCAGGAATTCAGCGTATTAAATTTGTTATGCTGGTACGGCTATTCTTTTTAATCGATCCGAATTCTTTTTTTTTCTTTTTCTTTCCAGATTTTCTATTTTCACAGTGTGGCATAGCTACAAACAAAAGTGATGGAAATAAAAAGAAAAAGTCTCTAAATTAAATCGGCTAGATAAAAAAATTCTAAAACCCCCAGCACCCGTCATTCGTGCGCATGGGTAGTCGTAGCAACATAACATTTTTAGTCCGATGAAGTCCTGAAGGACGTAACGCGTTACAAGTAAACTTTTTCTACTTTATCATACAATTTCCCCAGTACAAATACTATATATATATATATATATATATATATATATATATATATATATATATGAAGTATTATCTCTATTTTCTTGTCTGAGATGACACTGTTTTTACTTCACAAAGTTAAAATGCATTATTTGTTGCCGGTAATGATAATGTTGGCTTTTTTGTACAATTTATTTTCTTTAGTAAATTAATTTATGGACATTATTTACATTATTCGGACTATTGTCCTCATCTTTGTCGCCATATTTATTACAATGCTTCGGCCGTTGTACGCTCCGGCCTTCTTCAGGTAGTTGGAATGTCGAACTGAACCCTTTATTTCGCTCAGTGGGGTAGACTGTTCTAGTTCCACGTGCCATGTTTTAATGGATGTCAGTTATCAGTTATCTCCTGTTAATTCCACTCTGAAAGTTCTCCACTGCCTTAACCGGGTATTGAACTCACACTCTTTGGGTCCTGTCACTGGATCTAACTAACGCCTTTATCCACTGTGCCATGTGTCCTTGAAATATAGACAGATAATGAATTTATGAAGTCGGAAACTCGTCGTTGTTGGCGTTGATTGTTGGTAGACATAGTTAATTTTTTTGCCAGATGCGGTTCCAAAGGAAAATGTCTAAAGATGTGATTATTTTACTTCTTAACCAAAAAAAGTGAATTTAACCCAATGACTCGAACTTCCGATTAAGTCTCAGTGAAAGTTGATAAAGGCTTTTTTTCTATAAAAAGATTAAAACGAGCAAAATACTGTTGATAATTTTCCCTTTGTCTTTTGTTATTGAAAGTCGTGTACAGTCGGTTATAACTTCTTAGACTGTTAAATTTCAAATAAATCTAAAATGGAATTATGGGTATAAGTCTTATTTCCTTATTTCATATTTCTTTCACTCAAGGGAATGGTTCTATAACAGTTCGTTAGTTATCAGCATGCAAATTTATTGTTTTGGGTTAAGTCGTTGCAATATTAAAATTCGATATATCTGAAAATATGAAACCGAATTAAAAAGTTATATTGGAACAGTGAAATTTACCTTCCAAATTCTAAACATAGAAATAAGAAACAAAATAAAAAAAAAGTCCTTAAATTCTATGTTATATCAATCCTCCTATAAGGCAGTGTATGCGGGAAGATTTCCGCACAGAGGACCTGAGACAATATAAAGAGATGACACAGTACTAATCGCAGACACGGAAAAGAAATTACAAAACACTCCTACAGAATATAGCACAGGAGAGCGAGAAGAAGGGACTAAGCATAAACTACAAGAAGATAAAATGCATGGTCATCAGTAATAGGTTAAGGAAATGCGATTTGTAGGTCGGGAATACTAAAATCAAGCAGGTTCGGTTAGTTTAAATATCTGGGAAGTGTTTTGACAGAGGTCGGTATGTGGGACATTGAAAACGGTAGACGTATTGGGATGACCAATGACGCGTTCCAAAAGCTGGGCAGGAAACAGGAGGTTTTATTTGGTAACAGAAAGAAAAGAGTACTGAAGAGGATCTCTTTGGTATCAGAAAGAAAAGAGTACTGAGTTATTACGTGACATCTGTCATCCTATACGGCAACGAAGGTTGAACGGCCTCGTCAAAGAAGAAGGAAAGATGTGGTTCTACAGAAGGATGCTGAGGATACCATGGACCGAGCGTGTGAGCAACGATGAGTTCTTGGTGTGGATGCAGACAAGGAGGAGACTTATACTTAACATCATGAAGAGGCAGGCTGCCGTTTATGGGGCACGTAAAGAGAAAGGAGGGCCAAGAAAATCTGATACTCACAGGTCGAATAGTGGGAAAGAGAGACAAGGGAAAGCAAAGCATGACATACCTGGCGGGCTTAAGCAAGTGGAACGTGGTTTGAGAGAGGTGACAGAAGGACGAAATTTATTAAGAGCTACAAGGAAAAGGGGGAAGTGGAGAGGCAAGAGTGCCTCCGTCCTGAAAGGACACGGAATAAAAAATGGCTAAAGGATACAGAAAATTTGACTAATGTAAGGGAATATGTGAAAAACAGAAACACAGACGTCAAATTGCTATTACACATAATGGGGATAATTGGACAGAGTATAGGAATATATGACCGTTGATAACTGCAACAATTGAATAACTCAAAGAGAAAATCATGGAATAATCATGATGTTGAACTTACACTCTACTTCAAACAAAAGGTTAGGAAGGAATCCTCCTCCATAAACACTGGAAAGGGCGATAAAAGCTACTGAACCTGAGAAACCCATTTTGCTGAAAAAATATTTAAAGAAAAAGAATTTATAAATTTAAGCCGAGAGTAACGCTAAGTGTTCGTCAAATGAATGGTGAATATTTTAAAGAAGAAAAACCGTTAATGTTACCATTACAACCAGAGACGAGGAGGGCTGATATTACATTTTGATCCCATCACGATGGCCAGAGAGCAAAGTAAAACGCAACTCTGTCTTAGCTGCGAGTTTAATGAATGTTGAATAATTCCACACGAGGAAATTAATTGTTAATATTACTTTTGCAACGTGCTCGCCTATGTATACGATTGCAGAAATAATGAATCTCATCCCGCTATACATTGTTTAATTAATTATATACCAGTTGACACAACACAGAAGAATTGTATGGAGATCAACAAGAGCAGTGCTACTCAGAGTGCATACGTGTACCGGTACCGTAACGCGTGCCATCGTCTGCCAGAACGCGGAGAATTTCCAGGAAACAAAGAAATAGTAGTCACATTCCGGGAGATGGCGGGATATCCTACTCAGTTATTTTTTAGCATTTTAATTTTAATTTTATATTTATTATGGTTAAATTTTTCAATTTCTATACAACTAACGAATGCGATATAATGAAAAGCAAAACAGTGAACTGAAATACGTATGACATCATCTTCATGACAGGGCGTGTGACTGTGTGGAAATCACACCTCGGAATACCAAAGGCCATTTTCATGGACATATATTTCGAATTTGGCCTTTAAAATTCCGTTCGATTGTGCTTTAAAGGAATAATCACGCGGGTTTGGGCCAACATTATTAGAATTAGCATTTAATCACTTAGATGCATAATCTAGCTGCCTAGCAAATTTTAAAATTTCACTGAAAGTCGATAGCAACACAAATGCATACGTGACTAGTGTGTAAAATCAGAAGAACTAGCAGCACAAATATGGTACCTGACCCTGGCACAGAATATTTACGTCAATAATGACTGGTTTTAGAATGAATAAAACAACCTGTCTTCACGTTTAATACAGATATTTTAAAAATGACACTGAAAGAGGACATATCTCCATAACCTTGCGAGGCACGGCATCCCAGAATCGCCAGCTGAATTGGAAGGTTTCGCTCGCCGGTCCCTCGCACGTGAGAGAAAAAAACACTATGTTCTATTTAGATTACACTCTTTGGGTCCTGTCACTGGATCTAACCAACGCCTTTATCCACTGTGCCTCAAGAACACATGGCACAGTGGATAAAGGCGTTGGTTATATCCAGTGACAAGACCAAAAGAGTGTGAGTTCAATACCCGGTTAAGGCAGTGGAGAACTTGGAAAGGGGAATTAACATGAGATAATGATAACTGAAATCCATTAAACATGGCACGTAGAACTGGAACAGTCTACCCAAGTGAGCGAAATAAAAGGTTCAGTCCGACATTCCAACCACCTGAAGAAGGTTGGAGCATACAACGGCCGAAACGTTGTAATAAATATGGCGACAAAGATGAGGACAATAGTCCGAATAAGGTAAAGAGTGTACATAATTCCTTATCTCAGAAATATAGACACATACTGAAGGGCCTAAACGTTGTAATAAATATGGCAACAAAGATGAGGACAATAGTCCGAATAATGTAAATAGTGTACATAATACCTTATCTCAAAAATATAGACACATACTGAAGGGCCGAAACCTTGTGATAAATATGGTGACAAAGATGAGGACAATAGTCTGAATCATGTAAATAGTGTACATAATACCTCATCTCAGAAATATAGACAGATACTGAAAGGCCGGAACGTTGTAATAAATATGGCGACATAGATGGGGAAAATAATACGGATGATGTAAATAGTATACATAATACCTCATCTCAGAAATATAGACAGATACTATTTGTACTGTACATCAGATAGTTTCAGAAGCACTGTATTAAAAGAATCCTCTATCGTTCCACCATACTAAGGAAGTTATCGAACATCTTGCAGAACAGGATTACTCCGGACATCATATGGCTTATCTTTATTATGCTGAAATAATACATCGCCTTCCTGTTGCTTGGATGGAAGTAGGACTGGCTGGATAATATTTTGGAAGTAAATGGTGATGTTTAAAGTTCAGTCCACAAACATCAAAGATGAGCGAGAGTTTTAATTCATGGCAGTACTTACCATGATGCCGGAGGTTCGGCTTATGAGTTATTGACAAATAAACAATGTTAAATCTCACTCAGTAAATCTATATCTCCATTTTATCTCCTAGATAACCCAACCGGCGCGTACGATCGTGTTTTGGCATAAATTAAAATCCAACAAGAAACACAAGTATGCTATTGCAATAAAAGAATGTTCCACGGTCTAGTTTGACATTCCAGGAAGAACATTAGCTCCTATCCGTACCGTGGGCAGATGCAGCTTGACAGGGCTGCCCTTTAAATGCATCGATTTTTAGAAACCTCTCTACTAGTTAGCCATCCAGAACCTGATCTACAGTTACAGAAATTCACACTTGCCGACTATTGTCTAACATACGCAGAAATTCTACGAAATAATTATCCAGCCTTTTGATAACCAACATCCCAGCTTCTTTCAAACGGCTCTAATTAAACAAAAGGATAACATAACTGTCGCTGTAGCATGACACGTGTTTACACTAGACCCTTTCAGAACTCTATCGCAATATTCCTCACCATTTATATCACAGAAGATACAAAGGCATGAGTCAAGATAGCAGAAGTCTTAGAGAGAAACAAAATCAGAATATGTACTAACATTTACTATGCATATATTATATCGAGGTGAGAATTAGCACCTGATTTCAGAGTATAGCAATTTTATTTTTCTTCAGCGTATGCTATGATGTGTTTCATATTTCCTTAGGCTGCCACACATCTTTCTTTGCGCATTAATTTGTTTTCCACACATCCTGTACTAAGACTTCCCGGCTGCTACATCATATAAAAAAAATGTACGAACTAAAATAATGTTTGAGAATGCAGATTTTGCTAAGATTTCAAGTTCTAAAATCAAGACGAATAGATCAGTTGGTGCAGCTTATATATCGTTGAATAGAAGACGTCTTATGAATTTATTCATTTTTTTCAAAATTGGCTTTATTCGAAAATAAAAAATCCAAGCAAACTTTGAAGTTTAACATACTTAAATTTTAATTTCAATTTTAACTTTATTCGGATGATTACAAAATATCGAGATAAATTATTAAATATTTACTCAAGCATATTCTTAGTGACCCTTCTTAAAATCGAGTAATTATTCTGTAAATGTGTGATTTCAATTTATTATCCGTCACATAATAATAGTCGCAGTTGTTAAGGGAGCATTTTAAGTTATTTTTAATCCGGTTTTTAGATATTCTAATATTCACTTTTTTTTAGTAAGGAAATACATACACTATTTACATTATTCGGACTATTGTCCTCATCTTTGTCGCCATATTTATTACAACGTTTCGGCCGTTGTACGCTCCGGCCTTCTTCAGGTGGTTGGAATGTTGAACTGAACCCATTATTTCGTTCACTGAGGTAGACTGTTCTAGTTTCACGTGCTATGTCTAATGGATGTCAGTTATCTCCTATTAATTCCCCTCGGCCCTTCAGTATCTGTCTATATTTCTAAGATGAGGCATTATGTACTATTATAATTATTCGGACTATTGTCCTCATCTTTGTTGTCATATTTATCACAAGCTTTCGGCCGTTGTATGTTGTGGTTGGAATGCCGAACTGAACCCTTTATTTCGTTGACTGAGGTAGACTGTTCTAGTTCTACGTGCCATGGCACAGTGCATGTCAGTTATCAGTTATCTCTTATTAATTCCCCACTCAAAGTTCTACACTGCGTCACTCTCTTGGAGGTTAGGATCAGCCATGCAGATGAAAGGTAAAAAGTGCTCTTTCATACGATTTTAATAGAGCAGTTACGTTTTAGAGTCATTGAAATTAACACGCCATACAGTATCCAATTACCAACAAGATTTTAGGCCATTATTAAGATCAGCTGCAAATTTGAGCTCATCGAACCGATCAGATTTACCATTAAGACATGAGTAAATAGTTGTGTCATCCGCATAGATACCGAGTTGAGAAGTGATGATATCAGAAGATCGTTGATGAAATCACGAACAACGTAGGTTTAATGATAGCGCTCTGAGGAACACCTGTATTAATGCAAAAAGACCGAGAAGCGTAGCCATTCAAGACAACATTCATTTCGCGATTCGATGAGAAAGGTTGAATCAGTTCAAAATCCGCCCACAAATATCATTGCACTTTACTTTATGAAGAACAGTATACCAATCCCTCTCAACTGCCTTCGAGATATCCAAAGAAACAGCTCGTGATTCGCCGTTTTATCTAAAACATGACAGACACTTTAAAAAATAATCGTTTATACATCGGCAGTTGGCCTAGAGATGCGAAAGTCATATTGCACCTCTGAAAGAATTCTCTGTGAGATGAGATATTTAACCAATTAAGAGTTGATTAGCGGCTCTAGTATTTTGCTAAAAGAGGCCGAAGGCTAATAGGCCGATAATTAAAAGGATCCGATCTTCAGCCCTGAGTTCTTAAAGACTGGAACTACAAAAGAGAATTTCCAATAAGCAAGAATCAGAAAGGCATTTACTGTAGAGGTTAAAGAAAACATGAAATAGTTTAGGGTCATGCATCAAGTGAATATAGTGACGATACAGTTCACAAATTATAGCAGAGACCATAGATTGAGTTATATGATAAAGATAGATAAATCAGACAAAGATACCACTAGCTAGTCAAGAGAAGTATTTGAAGAAGATTTTCGCGCCAAACATGAAATTGAGTGAAGAGAGGAAGAATTAGCCTTTAATGTCATATTGGTTTTTATTTGCATATAAAAACAGTCTGTGGTTGTATTTTTCTAAGTCCCTGTTCATATTTTTTTTTGTTTTCAGTTTTTGCTTTGATGAGAGATAACCGATAAACCG
Source organism: Acanthosepion esculentum (assembly GCA_964036315.1). Lineage (NCBI taxonomy): Eukaryota > Metazoa > Mollusca > Cephalopoda > Sepiida > Sepiidae > Acanthosepion > Acanthosepion esculentum. The sequence goes on along the minus strand of OZ038481.1, from coordinate 10,560,472 downwards.
GTTTAGCTGTTTTTTAGTCGTCATATATCACTATTACCAGTTTATGGCAATGTCAGTTATTTGTTATGAAGTGCTTCATTTTGATTCTGAACTGATTTTTAATATGCCTGCTTTTGTTTCTATTCGTATTTCGTTCACTAAACCAATAAAATACTGATGTTTAATATTGTTTGTAATTTAATTCCTACATCCCGACACGAGAAAGCACCTGTCACTGATGTTATCTCTTCAAGAATTGCTAATTCCTGCTAGAGTATAAGTAGCAAAATTTCATTTAAGATATTAAATTACATTTTATAAGAGTTTAATATCTAATATTAAACATTTCTGGTAGATTTTCCCATTTTATAGTTATGTTTTAAAAAATACTACGAATTTATAATTTAGTTTAAAACATATTAAATGTTGAATTTCTTGAATAGAATAAAGACATATTTAAAAGGAAAAAAGCAGAACGCACACACATGCACCATAATGTGTTTCATAATAAAATAGGAATTTGTGACTGAAAACATGGTCTTTAACAGATCGTTGCTTTCTCAGGGTAACCAGAGAATGTGATTCCACTGTCTTGGAGTTCAATATCTGTTTTCTCTTTTTTATTTCCATATTACAAATGTGCATCTATAATCCAGACATTTGCTCTATTTTTAGTTCCTCATGAATATTTTCTATTCTCTCATTATAATCTAGATTTTCTTGGGGGGTTCTGTGAGTCCCTGCTTCCTGTTTCGGGAATTGTTCATCGCACAGAACACATATCACTAGATTTCAGCAGCTGAATTCTACGACCTTTTTTCGCGTGTACACTAAGGAAAGAATAAGCGAACTATAATTTTATATGAATAAGTAGCGACAAAAATAGATATAGAAACAAACCAGGCTAGTTCCCAAATATGCGATATATTTTCCCCCAATCCCATTAACACAAGAAGGATATTCTGTACTTCCTTAACGTTGACTAAACCTTTTTTCCCCCACCAGGCTTTTTAGCGAAAAAATAGGTAGACACCCAGTAGAATTAAAAACAAGAGCCATCAAAGGGTGGGAGAATGTTCTTTCAGGGTGAACAGCCATCGAGCACAATGGGGTAGACTTGACTCCGTGATACGGCATCGTTGAGTGAGAGCTTCGTAGACTGATATCAGTATTCTAGGCGGAGTGCTTCCCTGATGAAACCAACGGCCACACACCCGTAGCCAAGGTGAACCTTTAAATTGGAGGTAATCGGCTGGAGAGGGATAGACTCCGTCAGGTCTGTTTGCCCAAGTCACGCCATGAATGAATGAATACGTCTTCGGTTTTCGACCCACAAATCTGTAGGGTTAGATTGTCAGCAGTGAAATGACCTGATTACCATATCGAACTGATAAACTAAGCAACCCCATCACGGTGACTTGATTAAATATGTGCCGAATTTAATGTCTGCAGCCACATTCAGTATTCTTACTCGCTACCGATGTTTTATACATAAAATTATTCTAGAGAAAATATTATCAACTGAGCCTTTCTCCTTCTATGTACTTTTTATTGGTCTTTTCTACTTTCTATTTTAAGGGGACTTTTTTTCTCCATTTCGACATTGTTGTTAAATTTGTCGTTGCGAGCTGCAATAGATATTTTTCTTTAGAAATCTTTTACAGGGTTCTTAAAGCTGTTTTAGTCACGTCGGCTCCATTATTAACATCCTAAATGTTCAGGTAAACCGGAATAATTTAATTAGTCTCCGCATTTTCAATTATTGCTTTCACGTTCACTGTTTTAAGGCGAGTTGCGTCCCATGTGTTCGTTTAAAAACAAAAGATTTCCGGCTTAGGAAAACAAAAATTGTTTTTAATATTTAAATTTGACGCTTTTCAATCGACTTTAAATTGGGAAAACGCCCATTATAGCCTCCGCCCAAAATATGATAAAAAGAATAAAATATGAAGAAGAACATTTTAAATAATTATTTTATATTTTATTTGCATCTCATAAGATTTGGGAAAAAAAAAGAATCAGCAAGTAAGCGAAAAAGCAGAAAGTTATAACTTTTGGCAATAACAATAAAGAAAAAAAATAAAGAAAAACTTGTTCCTTCGAAATGTAGTCGATTAGATGTTTCCAAAGACTTTATTATCTTTAAGTGAAAGGCAATGGAATGGTTTCCAGGGTTCCGAATGTTCCTTCTTTTAGATTGCTTACTACGCAGGCATAAAGAAATCAATCTCTTCTGCTATTTAACACTTACCTCGTGGAGAAGTGATGGATTCGCGCCTTTCTTAAAGGAGTTTAAACGAAAGTGGCTACAACAAACTAATCACCGGTTCTATTTTCTGTAATAACCATTACGCTACGAGCACATCGTATTGAAGAAGAAAATAGAAAAAATGACTAGAAAGTAAAACATAGTGACCCCAAACATAGTGTTGGGGAAATGTACAATCCCTCGGCACAAGGCGGAATATGAAGAAATATAGATAAGAAGATTATGTTGCGCCCCTCTTCCGAGTCACACGATTCTATCCACAATGAAAACCTACATTCATACTTTAAACATCGACCATTTGTATCAGAGGCATGAACACAATTACCTGAGAGACCAGGCCGTTCTTATTGATAATTATTCTTCCGTTGGTTAGTACTGTAGGAGTTCAGGTAGCAAACATTAAAAACAGAAAGTGTGTATAAAGTCAATTTTCCATTTAGTGGTTTTAATTATCAACAATTATAAGATATTTCCTTTGTCTCGTATAATATGCATTGATGTCAATGGAAGGAAAACTACTTTAGTCACTTTCCTATCTGGAAATATTTTTATCCTTTCACCGCAAGTAAGGCAATAAAGCCACTAAGATGCATTCATCTTAGTGGCTTTATTGTCTTACTTAATGTTAGAGAATATGAGGAAAAAGATTCATAAGAAGAGAGAACAGTAATAACGTAAACGTAGATAATGATTGCATTTAAATTTTTGAAGATCAAAGTTGGATGGGAAGCAAGGAGCTGGAAGAGAGTTCCACAAGCGAGAAGTCCGATAGAAGAAACCGTTACCATAGAAATAATGGTTACATCCAGCCATTTCAAGTGTAAAATGAGATGAGATCTTGCTGCCAATCTCTTACTGCGGTTGAATTCATAAAGTATACGTACCCTTGCGGAAAATTCGTCAAAGCAATTATCATGGAAATAATTGTAGAAGAGGCTTAGGGAAGCTACATTATGCCAGTCGTAAATTGACTGAAGCTCAGATGCCAGGCCAAGACTAATAATATTACAGATTACTTATTAAAGAACCTCTAAATATATATCAGGAGCCCCAGAACATATGTTGCTGCAATATTCAAATCAAGAACGAATGGTAGACTTATAAATATGTAAGATAGTTTCTACAGAGAAATAATTTCTAGCCTGACACAGGGAACCAATTTTTCAGAAAACCTAGCAATTGATTAAATTTCAACTTCGTGTCAGGGAAAAAAACTTTATTTCGTGAAGGCAAAATGAGTCACTATCATGGCCGTTAGCATCAACCATGATGATGGCAGGTAAAAATGCGTCGAGAGCAAATTCTTAATAAATCTTCCACTTGGCACCTACAAAAGAAAGTTAAATGATTGGAAAACTGTTCAAGACTGTGACAATTCCCTCGTTTCCCATGTCAACTTAGTGTAAATATATTGTCAAAAATTCCAGTAGAGTTTTTAAAATACCCAACGTTGTTCTAAAAATTGAAATTTTAAAGCCATATAATTATTTAATCCTATTATACACTTCAATACAGATAAGGGCGGTGTGTGTGTGGGGGGGGGGTAATAATATGTCGCGTTGTGGTCGCTAATTCTTGAACTACTAAATATCACGTCATGGAGATCAGATAATGGAGGTTAATGATATATCGCGTCGGGTGAGCTATGGATGAAAGCATTGTTCTTCCACTTGAATTACTCCCATTATTAGTATTGTCATATCCATTATTATAGCCATTATAAAATAACACCTTATTTCGCTGACGGAATGAAATGTCTGAAAGAAAAGGAATGACAAATATCCTTTGTTCTCAGGGACAGGTTTATACCGCTTAGTTATACCTTAAATTATATACACATATATACACGTCCCACACAGAGAAACTACAACACATGGCTACACAGCAAGTAGTGTGAAAAGAGGCGAAAGATAGGGTCTTACTTGTAATAATTTTAAACCGGAATTCTAGAGAAACCATGTTTAGGATTCTAGATTAGACCAGACAGATTTATCGGCTATGTCACTAGCGAAGATATATTCCTCTTAAACAGGAAACGGCGAGTCATGTATTTTTCCCAACATGTGGACCGTGTGCTGGAGTTTCTGTATCTGATGAAGATATATGTTCACAGGATTAGTATATCTATAAATCACAAGTATCACAAGTATGACATTTGATTTGACTTGTGATGGTTGCTTTTGTTATCTAGCAGGAAGTGAAGACACTGTCCAATTTGTCTCTTTCATAATTCATATGGAATCCATTTGCTACGTCGTTTTCTAAACTTTCCAAAGGTATTGCTATTGTCTGTTCAAATATTTATTTTATAGGATTACCATCCAAATGAGAATATAAGTTAAAAAAAAAATAATAACGATTTATTGATATAAGTCTTACTAATTAACCCATAGATAGGAGGAGGAGAGGTGAATTCATAACTTTCCCAAGAGTCATTGCGTGTAAGTGAACACAACGAATCCGATTTAACGCTCATAGCAGTCTACCACTGTAAATAAACTTCATTAAAACGAATCAGTTAAAGTAAAAAAAAACATATTATTTTGCTATGAATTCTTCGTCAATTCTCATAAGACCTTCACGGACGTAGGGTGTAGAGAAACGGTAAACAAGCTGTACTCAGAAGTCCAATCAAGACTATATCGAATTTGCGGTTTATCTGAATATGAGAAATTAATGAACTGTATTTCGAATTCCAGTTGAGTTCTTTACATTCATTTTTGTACAAATAACCTAGAGAATTGTATGAATTCATCTCTACCCGTTCCAGCTATGGATTAAATAGTAAGGAAAACTGAGCTTGTTTGGCAACCAATCTTAGAGAAGGATAACTCTGGATTCAAAACACATTTTTTTATTGATGTTGTGGTAACCTCTCTCTAAGAGTCTATGTTAGACTCTTCCGCCTACTATAAGTTTAGTAGGAGAGAAGGTTCGATGAACAGTGAACAGTGAATAGATTTAGCGCTAATTCATTCGATACACTCTCAATAGTCGTGTAATATCTTCTGGTGTACTTACTGTTTAATACAGGATATATCTGAAAACCTGGTTTTTGTTATTACTTAACCATTTACTTGAGCTGCTTTCAGAGTTCATAAATTTAAGCGTTCTACTAGGCCGGCATCTCGCTCACACCCTTTCACTGTCGAAACTGTTAAATGTAGCCGTCTCTTCTACTTCAATAGCTTCATGTCTCGCACCTCATGTAGGACGTATGGATACGTAGGTAGAGATATATATGCAGATGTAGTTATGTGTGTGTGTGCATATTTCGATATATATGTAGACATATAGCTGTATATGGGTGTAGACGTACGCAGGTATGTATAATCAACCGGAGGTCCGAAGAGTGAAAATGGAATTTTGTCTGTAGGTTTTCATCTGTCTTTTATCTTGTCAGCGGGATTTCCCCAAAATTCCTTGTGTTGGTCAAACGGTCTCGTTTGGGTTGTTATTTGGGATGGGGGCGGGATGAAAACAGGCCGCCCGAGAATCATTTAGCCAGTCCGATAAATTTATGGGGGCAGAGATTGTTGGTTTATGACTTGGCCCGGCTAGACAATATGTTTCCGAACGCCGTCTCCACTTAACTTCAAAGAATCCTAAAATCTTTCTAATATTATCTTATCTAAACTCTTCCTTTATCTCATTATAGCGAATTTAGCATTGGTTTTGAAACCGGCTGTCCTAGGCGTGCAGCGGTAGATGTATATATATATATATATATATATATATATATATATATATATATATATATATATATATATATATATATATATATATATATATATATAGAGAGAGAGAGAGAGAGAGAGAGAGATAGAGGTGTGTGTATTGTGTGTGTACGTATGCGTTGTAGGGGTCTGGGCGGGAGTATAAGATTTTATCGCTTATGGGGGGGGTGTCGCCAAGGAATGTACACTCTTCCGGTATATCTTTGAAAATACGCACCCTTTTCTCACTGAAACCCCTCTTTAAATCTTCCCTCTGTTAGATTTTAATGCCCTCTCCACCTTCGGACCTCCCTGTCTCTCTCGTCTGTTACCCCTCTATATAGATCACAGGTCCCTCCACACTCTCACACATACTCTCACCAATTTTTCCCGGAGTCGTTGTTCCGTTTTCTTTTTGAATCTGTAGGTTTGATGAATTGGATCGTTCTTACGATTCCAATGGAATAAATTATGACCATGGAATATTAGCGTTTAAGTCTTTTTATTATATCCTTACTCCGTCCTGGACATCGAGTTGTACCTGGATCATATCCTCTTGGAATTATTTTTATACATATATGTATGTGTATATATAATTGCATATGTATGTGTATATTCACCACTAATATTGTCTATATATATACATACATACATACATATATATATATATATATATATATATATATATATATATATATATATATATATATATATATATATATATATATATATATATATAGTCAGTTTTAAGTAAATGTCACGTGTCATGGGTATAATTATAAGTATTGTACATTTAAATATTATTTACTAGCTATTTATTTGTTGTATGTGCTGTTCAAATTGTCCTCCTTCTTTTTCAAAATACATTCCAGTTCTGTGCCTGCATGAATCATTAACATGCTGGAGAGTTTCCTCTGACATTTTACTGCATTCATATTTAAATACTTCTTTAAGTACCTCACCATTTTTGGCACCTCTGAGGAAAAGCCTTTGTTATTTTTTCAGCGATCTTACTTCGTCAAATGTGATCCTGTAAAACAAGAAAATATTAAATGAAATTAAACATTTAAAACATGATTAATTAACCCATATGGTGCGCAACTTTTGATTTAATATATATATATATATATATATATATATATATATATATATATATATATATATATATATATTATTTATATTATTTGGACTATTGTCCTCATCTTTGTCGCCATATTTATTACAACGTTTCGGCCGGTGTACGGTCCGGCCTTCTTCAGGTGGTTGGAATGTCGAACTAACCCTTTATTTCGCTCACTGGGTTAGACTGTTCTAGTTCCACCTGCCTTGTTTAATGGATAGCAATTATCAGTTATCTCCTGTTAATCTTCCCTCTGAAAGTTCTCCACTGCCTTTACCGGGTATTGAACTCACGCTCTTTGAGCGAAATAAAAGCTTCAGTTCGACAATAGTCCGAATAATGTAAATAATGTACATAATACCTCATCTCAGAAATATAGACAGATACTGAAAGGCCGAAACGTTGTAATAAATATGGCGACAACGATGAGGACAATAGTCTGAATAATGTAAATAATGTACATAATACCTCATCTCAGAAATATAGACAAATATATATATATATATATATATATATATATATATATATATATATATATATATATATATGTCAATATATATATATAATAGCTGGCCTCTCATATTCGAGGATACCCGTCAGCTAGTGGCGGGTAGCCAATCCGTATCACCATGGTATCGCTATTACTATGGAAGAAATTCAACCAGCTCAGAATTTAACATATATGATTCGGGCACACTTGTGTATGTTCAACACCTAAAGAGCCAATCTGTGGTTTATGCTACAACTAAGCTGAGCAGACCTTAGTTACAGTTTCTGGGAGAGAACGTGTTATCTCATGGTCAAAAAGCGAACGTTGTAACCATTCGGCACGTGAACATATATTAGGTCATCCCATAAGTTCTGTCCGAATTTTAACTTTTTGTTAAAATGAACGAAATTTAAAGAGTATTTTATAATGTCTAATGGAGCTGAACATTATTTTTATGTTTAGATGCATTTAAAATGATCAAATTTTATATCAGAGAACAATAAACTTAAATTGTGTTTGATTAAAACCCTGCTAACATGGAAGTACCCAAGAATCATTTGAGGCACATAATGCTTTATGAGTTCAAGAAAGGAAACTTAGCAGCCGAAGCGGCTAGAAACATTCACTCAGTTTATGGAGAGGAATGTGTGAATGAAAGAACTTGCAGAAGATGGTTTGCAAAATTCAGAGGTGGAGATTTCACCCTTGAAGACGAAAATCGAACCGGGCGTCCGGGTTGAGTTTGATGAAAAGCTTCTTGAAGCTGCCCTTGAAGAAAATCCTGCTTTATCAGTTGTGGAATTGGCGGTGGTTCTCAGTTCAAACCATACAACTGTTCATCCTCATCTTCAACAACTTGGAAAAGTTCCTAAACTTGGAAAATGGGTGCCTCATGAATTGTCTGAAAACAACCTCAAATCCCGAGTTGACATCTGCACTTCTCTCCAGTCTCGCCAACTTGTTTCACCTTTTTTGGATAGACTTGTGACTGGCGACGAAAAATGGATCTTTTATCGAAATGTTAAGCGTCGTAGACAGTGGCTTGGTAAAGGGGAAGGACCCCAGCTACAGCCGAGAAGGGAACTTCATGGGCAAAAGATTCTTCTTTCAATCTGGTGGGATTGCCAAGGAATAATCCACTTTGAATTCTTACCACTTAATGCAACAATTAATGCTCAAATATACTGTCAGCGTTTGAACCAAGCTTTGAGGAAAAAAAGACCTGCTCTAGTGAATCGAAAACGGGCGATGTTTCATCAGGACAATGCGATAAGATGCAGTAAGAATCACGTCACAAAAGATCGAAGAACTTGTTTGGGAGAAAATTCCTCATTCACCTTATTCTCCCGACCTTGCTCCTTCAGACTACCATTTGTTTCGTAGCTTACAGAATCATTTGGAAGAAACAGCTTTTGTAACACAGGAAGAGGTTAAAACTGACATTTGTGAGTTCTTCGAATCAAAGCCAAAAGAATTTTACAGTAATGGAATTAGTAAGCTTGTTAATAGATGGAAGGAAGTCATAGATAATAAGGGAAAATACATTGTTGATTGAATCTGTAATTAAATGTAATATTTGGTCACTTGTTTTCTTTATAAAAAATTCGGACAGAACTTATGGGATGACCTGATATATAAAAAAGAAAGAAGTAAATCTATATTCTTTAAGGTTTTATTGAAATTTTATTTAAGTTTCCATATTTCCTCCATCATTAGCAATACAAAGGGTAATACGATTTTTCAGTTCACAGAATACATTTGCCATCTGATTTACAGTAATGTCTGAAATCACATTAGTTATTTGAGCTATACTTAAAACTAGGTACATTAAACTTTATAACATTTTTTACAGATTATTTCTATCCCAAATAAAAATAAAGTTATAATTTTTTAAAGTGCACACGAGCTTTATTGACACCCTGCATATATATATATATATATATATATATATATATATATATATATATATATATATATATATATATATATATATATATATATATTGAATTGGACATAGTCCGACAATTTATTTAAAGACATTTATATATATTATGTTTAACGTTCTTTTTATAGATACAAGTATTTAAGATCTGTTTTATGTTTCGGAGAGCGAAAATTTTCTATGAAAGTTTCTCGGACATTCAGGCCGGTAAATGTTATTTAATACTGTTTATTATAAAACAGAGCATTTGTATCTATAAAAAGAACGTTAAACATAATATATATAAATGTCTTTATATATATATATA
>OZ038481.1:10383149-10545649 GCA_964036315.1 Acanthosepion esculentum | reverse complement strand
ACAGGACTCAATTCGCTTTTTGCCGAAGATTGATGCTATATTAGCTTTAATAGTCACTGTTTACAAACTCACAATATATTACATGGTAGAGGACACTCAGCTTTTGGACATTTACGTGTTAGTTGATTCTTCATTTTTAAAAAAATCGAATCTTGTTGAAAAATAAAGAATTCTCGTTATCATCCATCAAAGTACTATTTCTTATTTTCAAACGCAAATCGGTAATATTTCCTGCTTATCCCTGCCTTTCATTTTCTGTTCAGAATAGACAGGAAGATTAATAATTGCAACATTTATGACAAAAATACGTACTCAAGAAATATATCGATTTTATAGCGACCCTAATATGTGTGGAGCTCATTCTAAGATATATCTAAATAGGTTTTACATTCGGTGTCACAAGTTTCATGTGCCTCATAAGACTTACCTTGAAGGTGCCACATCGCCACTAGGTAGTAAATCGGGCTTCAAACAATATCAAATGGCTGTAACCTATGTCTAAACAGGTGGTCGAACCAATTGAGCTTAGGATGTGCACACGTGGAACAACTGGATGACAAGATGTTATTTAAGGGCCTACTCGCGGCAGAAAAGCTAGAGATCCTCATATAATCTCGAGCTGAATATCCACATTCACTGAAAGTCCCAATAAACACACACCCTAATGCCGATATCCATCGACGAAGCCGAGAAGTAAATAAACAATATTTTTATGTATGAAAGATTTAAGCTCGTATTCTTTATAGATATAACGTTACATTAATTAGAGCTATGAAACAGGACGTTGTGGAGATCCATGATCGCCTTCATCCTGAAAGACGTAGCATATAAAACGGAGTATAATCTTATATTATTAAACGAAAAGAATCCCTAATTCATCATTTTCCAGTGATATGCTAGACTATTTTAATTATCACTAATCCAAAAATAGTCGCCAGGCTTAGTCTGACACAAGGTTATGAGTGTTCTGCTGAGTGAGGGTCGAATTCACGAACGGTTTGTTAATTTAGTATACTAGCAATTGATTGTCTGTCAATCTTGTTTTCATCTTTTAATTCTTATGATTTACTTATTTGTGGGTCGTTTGGTATTTTCTGTTAAAATGTTTAAATAAAATATAATTGCCCAGTAGGTGATGGCTGACCTAGCGGTTAATGTCTAGGGAAAATGAAAATGGTGAAAATGATTCATATTCCACCTGGTAAAGTTGTTGTTTATTTTGTATTATACCTTTGGGAAAGGTATTAATCTCCCCCCTCCCAGTAAGTCAAGTTATTGTTGTCTGGGGTTCTCTTTGGGTAAATAACAGTGCAAGTGAGGCACAGTGTCAAATAACCCCCATTCCCGAAAAGTATAATCTGAAAAATTGTTGTGCGGGAACTGATATACAATTTAAATAAAGGATTATCCTCAGAAGATTAACCCAAATTCCGTCATTACAAAAGAAGAGGGAGCCCACAGTTTAATTGTGTGGTTAATTAATTACGCTAACAGTAGTCATTCATCAAATATGGCTTCTGAAGCAATTCGAGATTTGTCTGATTGAAGTGATTCAGTGAAAGAATTCACGGAAAAACAACTTCAATCTGACATTCTTTTAATCAAAACATATGGCTTTCTGTTGTGGAGTAAATAAGATACACCGGTAACACAAATGAACTAGACAAGACGCCTTAAATAAAGAATTCAAAGTCAGTCGAGACATAATATTATAATCACTAAGAATGAGTTATAACAGTGGCGACGAGGTATTGAAACTCAGACGGAGTAGGAAAAGGACTTTTGCCTTCGGCGCTCATGAAAACAGTGACGGGGAGAAATTAGAAGTACGTCGGTTTAATATTTTTCTCTTTGGTGTGTGTAAAAAAGAAACAAATCAAACAACCAAACAAACAAAAAACAGGTTAAGTAGAATTGAAACAAATGCCCGATAAATGGAACTTACAACGTTTCCAATCTTCATAATCATCATCATCCCCTTGATTTTTGAAATCGTAGGACAGATCCGAATGCAGTAGCCACACTAACTCTTTTCCAAAACGGTCTATGAACGCCAGCCATCTGCAATTCTGCTACATTTATACATGTCCCTTTTTTGACAATGCCCAAACAGTTTTCTCCTAAGTCCACCTTCAACGGTGCCTTGCATGATGGTCTTCCACTGGCTATCGTGCCTTGTAATGTTTCCAAACCACGACATTTTTTCGTCGTTTGACAGTGGCGAAAAGAGGTTCCTGGTATGCCACAAAACTTTCAACCCTTTTCCGCACAAACTCGTTCATTTCTTGTTTCCAATAGAAAAAGCCAAGGAGTTTTCTCATATATTTGTTCTCAAACGCTTGGATCCTTCTTTCTGTATGTGTCAACAGTGTCCATGTTTCGCATCCAGATAGCAGAATGGAGACTACCAGCGATTTGTGCAGTCTGTACTTTGTTTGAAAGCTGATTTTGCTCCTCCATTTTCCAATTACCAACAGCTAAGAAAGAAAAAAAAACAGAGCAAAAATAATACAAAGGAAAAATGATATCCAAGACGGAAATAGGCAAAGTAATATTAATGAGGCAAAAAAGATGACAAATTAAGAATAGTGTTAAAACGCAAAAGGCATACAATCTATTGGCTGGGGCTTTTTTCACTTCAAGAAAGAAAAAAAATATGCTGAATGAATGCGAGAACAAATTAATTTTATACGCGTTAGAGAGAAATCCCGACAGGTATATGTACGATTCGACTAGAAATTTGCAGAGGGAACGTTTTTATCGATCATACCTAGATTGAAAACAACAGTATCTTATAGCCATAGTTATTTGAGAAAATAAGGCGTCATTTAAATCAACCGGGAGTTTTATCTGATGCCTAATTTCTTACATATATCGTATTTTCTTCATTTCAGATCTAGAATTGGATATTTACCAATACAAATTCAATGAAACGTTCACTTTTCTAAATGATAGTTTATAATTCTCTAATTAATTAAAAGGGTTGGCAAGTTGATATAAAGTAACCCCATTTTTTATATAATGCGACCATTTTGTTTAAATTTTGTATTTTCTTTATAACCTCTGAAATCATGAATATTTCCAAATATACATTATTTACATTATTCGGAGTATTGTCCTCATCTTTGTTGCCATATTTATCACAACATTTCGTCCTTTCAGTATCTGTCTATATTTCTGAGATGAAGTATTATGTACAGTATTTACATTATTCGGACTATTGTCCTCATCTTTGTTGCCATATTTTTACAATGTTTCGGCCTTTCAGTATCTGTCTATATTTCTGAGATGAGGTATTATGTAAATAATGTAAATAGTGTACATAAGACCTCATCTCCGAAATATGGACATATACTGAAAGGCCGAAACGTTGTGATAAATATGGCGACAAAGATGAGGACAAAACAATAGTCCGAATAATGTAAATAGTGTGCATAATATCTCATCTAAGAAATATAGACATATACTGAAAGGCCTAAACATTATGATAAATATGTCGACAAGGATGAGGACAATAGTCCGAATAATGTAAATAATATACATGATACAACATCTCAGATATATAGACACATACTGAAAGGCCGAATCGTTGTAATAAATATGGCGAAGAAGATGAAGACAATAGTCCGAATAATATAAACAGTGTACATAATACTTCATCTCGGAAATATAGTCAGGTACTGAAAGGCCGAAACGTTGTAATAAATATGGCAACAAAGATGAGGACAATAGTCCGAATGATATAAATAGTATACATAAAACGTCATCTCAGAAATATAGACAGATACTGAAAGGCTGAAACGTTGTAATAAATATGGCAACAAAGATGAGGACAATAGTCCGAATAATATAAATAGTGTACATAATACCTCATCGCAGAAATATAGACAGATACTGAAAGGCCGAAACATTGTAATAAATATGGCAACAAAGATGAGGACAATAGTCCGAATAATGTAAATAATGCACATGATACCTCATCTCAGATATATAGACAGATTTCCAAATATATTTCAATGATATTTTCACTTGACAAAATGGTAGTCTACAATTTCGAATCTGAAAAATAAAGTGTTAGTTTAACATTACCCCAGATGACTTTTTAACGCCGGGGGTTAACCTTATATTATTTTTGTCTCTGCAAAGAAGCTTGCTATGCGTGGATGAAATCAGGTAAGAATCCATTAACTTATGCTATCCACTCCAAGAGGATACGTTCATCAGACTATAATATCCCATTTATTGACATATAGAAGACATCTGTTTTAAATGGCGCCAATGGGGGATAAAGTAATGTTATCTTTCATTGGAAAATATTTCTTTTGTGACGTACGGTAGCCGTTAATAATTAAGTATAAGTCAAGACTCAATGTTAATATAAAAGAGTATTTAATTACAACCGCAAAATTAACAAGAACAAAGCAGTGAAAGTCAACCAAAGATAATTAACCATTTCAGTGAATACCTTGTTAGTAACGCCGCTCGGCTTAACGTCCGGTAAATCCTAAATCAAAACCCAAATCATCGACAAACAATAATTCACACTAATTCGACTGGATAGTTCCACTCGATAATCACGCCAGTCAGTAGGCTGACGTCGCTATTTATACATCTGTCGGAAAACATATATTCATAAGTCCACGGTGTCAGGCTCGAACCTCGGTGTCGCTAGTTACTCATTTCCTTCGTATGTGATAATTTCAATGTGGGCTTCAGCAGATTGTTTCTTTGAAACAATTGACTGGTGACAAGCTTGCCGACAATTTCTCTTTTCTGAATGAAAACCTGTTCTATCCAAAGGTGATATTGTGGTTCGTGTTGCTATTGTAGCTTCTGTGAAAATAAATAGGGGACATTAATTTAAGGATGTCTTCACGGATATATATGGCACACTTGAAATACTATATAAAAAACCTCCATACTGAAACAGATTTACAGATTTAAAAGCATTGACTAAAAGAAATACCGGAATATTATCATCTCCAATTTTTCCCCAGTTGGAATAGTATTCACATTTTAAGGATAAAATTTTTCCATTATTGTCACTATAAATGAAAACATGGAGTCGATTAGGTCAATCTATTTCACGGCCTTCTATTCAGCGCAAATCTTATATTAACCAAACCGATTCCTTTCAATAAATTTCATCGTTCAAACAATAAATTCCTAATGAATAGCAATACCTGAGTATTAAAATGCATTTTTAAAAATGAAAAAAAAAAGAAGCTATAATTGAAGCTATTATTTTAGCTTTAAATTCAAACTGATAGATTACGTTTAATATTTCCAATAAGCAAAATAGTTTGCTATATTTCAAACTGAATTTTTATATGTCTATATCTCTGAGATGAGGTATTATGATTACTTACATTATTCGGACTGTTATCCTCATCTTCATTGCCATATTCACAACGTGTCGGCCGTTGTATTGAAATTGCGAACCGAACCCTTTATTTCGCGCACTGGAGTAAATTGTTCTAGTTCCACTTGCCATGCCTCTTCCGGGTGTTTCAGTTATTTCCCTTAAACTCAACGCTCCAAGTGTGGTTCACCACTGCTGTGGCCTGGTATTGAAATCTCAATAATTTGTGTATAGTCACTGGATCTAACCAACGTGTTTATCCACTGTGCCATGTCCTTGAGGACATCTGTGTATACATTTTTGGTATTTATAAACCTAATGTCTCTGTATCTATTTTAACCAGTGCTCATATTGCAATTTTTCTGTTATTATTATTATTATTATTGCATTTTTACCAGAGCTTATATTGCGTTTGTTAGATCTACTAACTATACCCAAAGAGTTGTGAGTTCAGTACCAGGTCACAGCAATGGTGAACAATCCTAAAGAGTTGAGTTGAAGGGAAATAACTGAGGCACCTGGAAGAGGCACAGCATGTGGAACTAGAACAATCTACCGCGGTGGATGAAATAAAGGGTGCGATTCGAATTTCCAATCTCCTGAAGAAGGCCGGAGCCTACAACGACCGAAACTGGCAATGAAGATGAGGATAACTTTCCGAAAAATGTAAAGAATGTAAGTGAATTTTTATTGATTGGAATGAGATTTTTTATCATTAGTGAAAAAGCTAAAATCTTCAATATTGACAAATCTGTCAGCACAACATAATTCACTTTATTGAAATATCTTTAAAAAATAAAATATACTTTTCTGAAATGTTATTTGAGAATAAAAAGAATATTTTAATCTGATTTACATATTTTAGTTTAAAATCCCGTAGAAAAGTATTTTTTAACACAGTTTGACGATTTTTCTTATGTTTTGCCCAATAGACTTTTATTTCCAAATCAATCGGCTTTGAAACGCAAAAAAAAAAATTGCTAAAATTGTATGGTACACCGGGGACACAAAATATTTAACCAATATTTACAAAAAAAGATTTTGACAATAGAATTTTTTCATTAAGTTTAGAGCAACAAAATCTGACCCACATACTTGTCCAACTTTCATCTCTGAAGCGCATCTCGTTACTCAAACTGGACTTTATTTGCGAGTGATGTACAGATTTCTCATTTTCTTTATCATGAAAGATGTTTGGTGTACTGCTGTTGTGGAGTTATTTCCTTAGTGGAAATTGTATTCGGACTAAATGCGTCCTAAATAGGTTAAACGTACAGAAACGTTAGGAACTTGTAATAAAGTGTTACGCAGTGTAATCGAGTTGTGGTCGCTGACTACTTTCTTTTTTATTCGACTACTACTGACTCCTACTTATAATAGATGGGAGAGTCTATTATCTAGACAAGGTGTCTTTCACTATAACAACTGCAATGATATCAATAGCCTTATGCAATCACTTAACCAGTTACAACACCAAATAAATGGAGGCTGTTCATAGATTTCTCAAAGACAAGTCTCAAATCTGTCTTGTTACACAATTTTTGTCGAGCTACTAAAAAGGAAAGCTGATTAGAAAAATTAACTTTTTTCTATAAAGACTTCCATGGTAATTGTTTTTTGGTTGTTCGACTTATATAATTTTACCGCAGTACTGGAATAGCAGTTAGGTCACATTTCACTATTGAAACCGTAAGTTTTCTGCTAATCGTTTCTTCCCGCTTGTAGAACTCCGTTCCGGATTCTTGCTTTCCAGTCCAGTACGATCTTCGAAAATCTAAATGCAGTATCAAAGTTCACTGTGTTTCATTCCTGTTTTTTTTATAGTACTCCATTTTCTTTTTGCTCTCAGTAACAAAATAGGTCTTAGTGTTTTTTATCCCCATGCTTCGAGGTGAAATGATTTAAAAAGTTAATGATGGCTGATTAAATGGTTATAATATATGCATTATTTTTAGAAAGGTATCCTGTTTAGTTTCTCTGTTATAATATTGTATCAGTGTGTTCTAAAATACAGATTTATTGATAATAAGAGAACTAGATTTCTCATATATTGTTGGGAGTGTTTAATCCTAAGGAAATTGTATCACAAAACAATATATCTTCTGTCTAAGTTTAGACGATAAACCAAACTTTCTCAAACCCTATTTAAGATGGGTGCGCGACCAAGAATCACTTTGAGTGCTTCTGATTTTGAAAAAAATCAAAACAAATAAAAAAGTCTGTTCAGTGATGAATATTTGAATTTGAAATTCGATATCAAAAACTCATTACATTTGTACAATAAAGCAAAGATAACGAAAGGGCTGCCGTCGCTTCCAAATAAGATTGAGAGACAGACAACAAATGCAGATAATTATCGAATCTACTGACCGTTCATTCAGGTCAGCGCTATTTATTTCCGACCAGACAATCGAATCTCCAAATGTTAATAATTTTTCTGTTCCTTCAATCGATTTAATTTTGTTTCATTCGGAGGAGGACAAACAAGAACTCTGATTTTAAGATATGAAAGACAAACTCATTTTATTAAATAACTTTCTACGCGACAGGTTATTCATAAGAAAATGCATAAATATATCAAAAGGGCCAATCATCTTTGATTCCATATTTAAAGTTTGAAAATAGTCCCGTAAGGTGAAAAATTGCTTATGTCATCTCATAGCCCTATGAATGTTAAAGCATTATAAATTTAATCAAGAACCTTACTGTTTTATTGATGCAGATATTCACATAACTTTATTGTGCCTTGCTTACGGCTATATCACGTTGATACACGAGTTCCCGTACGATCAGCAAAGTTAAACAACGTCGAACCTAGTTAGAAATTAGATGGGTTACCACTTCAAGAAGACAAAGAGCTGTAAGCTTGGGGGGTACTAGTATTGTAATGCATTACGGCTTGGAATTGAAAATAGGAGAGGTGAGTTCCAGTCGGGTTCATTATATTCACTTATGAGCAAATACTTTTGAGAACGGTCTGAATATATCTTTTCTCCCCAGCTATGGGTTAATTAGTAGACCTTGTATCAGTAAATCATTATTATCTAAAATAATTTTTACATAATAATTTTTTAGATAACCTGTAAAGGGTTGATAAGCTGTAAGACAAACCCAACAAATTAATCAATTTATTGTTCTTTGTATAGACCAAGCTTAAAAAAACGTTCAAATTATTTTAAAAGTGGATTAGATGCCATTATCACCGTCAATAGGAGAGTACACTTAGGGTGTGCGAGTGGCAAAATGGTTATCAGCGCTGAAAATGGTATTGAGGTGTCGAGTTCAAAATCCAGCTAGGACTATTGATTTCGCTGTCACAGAAATACACTTGGAAAGTTATTTCTTCTCCACCGGACAACACGGTGTTAAAAAATGTGGTAGAATGAGCTCTCAAGCACTCGTTAGTAATGACACTACGATAAACGAAAACAATGAATGTCAAAACGTTTGCGCATGGAGATAGCAACTCCAACCTGAACAAATCTACTCTTCTGCGTGAACGACAACATTCAGCCTGTTTAGGCCGTCGGGCTATACACAGTGAGTCCGCAACATTAACAATAATAGTTGCCGACAGTATATAGTCGAGTTAGCTCGATACCGATATATGGATGCATATAAACAGAGAATTCTCCAAATATTCACAGAAACAGACAGCGAGTTTTTCTCCCTTCCTATTAATGACCCAGTCGTGGAAAATAGCCATATAATTGCTAACTGCTACTCAGACATAACCACACACAAAGAGATACACTGATATATATATATATATATATATATATATATATATATATATATATATATATATATATATATATATATATATATATATATGTATTGTGTGTATTTAGGCAGAGATTTTTCATTGATGCATGTTTTATGAAGTAATATAGGCAAGATTTGTCTATTTATTTTAAGTAAGTTATTTTTATATTGTTTGATATGCTTAATAACATTATCATTGAAAGACGAAAGGAAATCACCATATTGATAAATGTTTTAATACTATCTAAGCTTTCGGCTTACATAAGCGATTATCAAAGATGACAATTACATGTCAATAATTCAAACAATACACGGACGAAACAATAATGATAGTCTGTTTTTGTTGCATGAAAAATTTCAAAGCAAAGACAAACTCGTGTATACGAGACGCGGAAGCGAAAATCGCATCGCAGCTCAAGACGTCACCCATGACCACGCGAGAGTGAAAACGAGAAGTATTAAGTATGGGAAGCTGTTGTTATACACCAATGGCTTCTGTTACCAATTATAGACATTTAAGAATATTTGTGGAGATTTCGTACTTTACTTCGTTCAGGTTAGTTTTCAACTGTTTTATGTATATAGCTTCAGAAATTTTTAGTTTTTGTTTATTGTTTTCATGTTTAAGTATAGTTTTTGTTTTCAACAATGATTTTCCGGAATTGTGTATGTGATCAGGCACACACATACACACATATATATATATGTGTGTGTGTGTATATATATATATATATATATATATATGCGTGTGTGTGTATATATGTGTGTATATATATATACATGTGTGCGTGTGTGTGTGTGTGTGTATATATATATATATATATATATATATATATATATATATATATATATATATATATATATATAAAATTTTCGCTTGTAGGCATCTACTCTTTCGTTCACATCATGCACTTCATTTATCATTACCCTTTTAACATTAAAATCCTAACTTGAGTGGCTCTTGGGACATTTATTGTATGACCCTTTTGAATTTATTTTTCTATTGGATATTTATAGTTATAACAAATGGAAAATTCAGACATCAGTATCTCTGTTTCTCTTCCATAAAACTTGATTTATATTAGAATATTCTTGAATGTTTTTTTCTATTATTATGAAAATTGAATTACCATCTTTGATAACATTTGAGACCCTAACTTTCTTCCGTAAAATGCGTAAAACTTTTTCCATGGTCATATTTGATTAATACAGTGATGTTCGATAAAAGTGACTCACCTAATTTTTTTAATTATAAATTTTTTCGCCTATTGCTTTTGGGGTTAAACTAATTTTTAATCTTACTAATAAAAAGAACCCTTCCCGACCACCTAGTAAAAAAGTTTACTCACCCTAAGGTATTCTATTGATAATTATAATTTTGGATATAAATGAGATTTTGGGAAAAAGCCTGTGCCAAAAAAGTGACTCACTTATTTCCTGCAACTAGTAACCAATAGAAACATAACCGAATAGCTTTAAATAAAGAATAATAGAGGTATAATTTATTTATAATAGGTAATATAGTTCGAAATATTTAATAATCTATGGGTCCTTCTTTGAATAACCTTTTGAACCCTTTTTGGCATTGACTTGATTAGGTTCTGGCAAATTTCATCTCAAGCATTGAATTCCATTCGGATATGAAATTCATAATCAAATCCTCTTTGTTGCTCAACTGCTTTCTCGAGAGCCTGTACTTTATAATGCTCCATAAGTTTTCTATGGGGTTGAGGTCAGTAGATTGGGGCGGCCATGTCATAACACTCACCTGCTTCTCATCAAGGTATTCCTTCATCAATTTTGATTTGTGACAGAGAGCATTATCCTGCATAAAAATGAGCTTGGTGGGGTCGATTTGCACCCTTTCAGCAGAAGGGAGCAGACAAGACTCTAAAATTCTCTTGTACTGCTCGCTCCTGAGGGTCTTTTCAATAGGTTTTAAGAAACCAGTTCTCTGAAAAGAAAAGCATCCCCAGAACATTATACTGAACGGATGCTTGACAGTACTTACTACTAATTTCAAAGAGCTTGCAAAGCTTCTTCTTCTGATTTTAGATCGCTTATCCTTTGAATTTAGCTCAACTTTCGTTTCATCGGAGAAGAGAACATTTAGTAAAAAAAAAAAATCAGGTGAGTCACTTTTATCGAACAGTACTGTATTTCCACCAACACCTGAAGTTACTTGTTTTCGAGCCTAACACCAAACTGCAGTATTAAATATATGCAATGTGATAGATCCTGACCTAGCATCTCGAAAACAGTCACTTTTTCATTGACCTCGGCCTTTTCTACAAATATTTTCATGGAACTGGTCTGATGAGCTACTTTCACTGGTACCCCAACTGCATGAAATTAAGTGTGCTACTAAGTTGGCATCTCGGTCACAAACTTCCGCTGTCGAAACAGTTAAATGTAACCGCCTCTTCTACTCCAACAGCTTCTTCTCTCACACTTCCCCATAGTGAAACTGCATTTCTCTTACTTGCTTCCCTGATAGCTATATTCTTCAAATATTCAAATGTAATGTCAACCAATATCTTCTGATGTCTTGATCTTCATCTCCGTCCTTCTCTTTATCCTTTCATCAAACACCCCTCTTTACTCTTACTCCCAAAACTCTGTAACCCCTTGCGCGCTAGTCGCACTTCCGCCTTACTTGGGATGAAATGCTTAAAAAAAACCCAGATATTGTTTGACACGATATGTAATATTAGGTTAGAAATTTCATATCGCATTTATGATATGACCAATTTGTGAATGTTTTTCGTTACTGGCGGTTAAAGTAACCATCGATTTTTATCTTCTAAAGTTTTCATTGCTTTGCGGATTAGTTCATATCAGAATTGAAAAATTTTGTATGGCTATTACTCTTTCGAAATTAACTTAAATCCGTCCCATACGAGACGTTATAAATATAAATTTTTTAAGGCTATTACTCTTTCTAACTCATCTTAGATCCGTCTCATACCAGACATTGTATTCAAAAACGTCTCTTCAGCATCGGAAGTAACAAGAAATATTTGTTCTGTCTATGTAAATAAAACCTTTTTTTTTTTTAATAAATGATGATTTGGCCAGTTTTGATTGGGATTTTTTTTCTCTCGATGATTCATCTTCATCTGGACGTTCAAAGTCTGTCAATATTTAGCTTCTGCAAACTGTTGCTGAGAAAATCCTACACAAACTGTTCGAAAATTTGTAACAGAGTTCAATACAAAGCACGCGTCGAAAATAAACCACCCAGTCATAAACTGGGAAAAGTGTCTAAATTTGATCAATCAATTGACTGCTTCTCGGCTTAATCAAAGAGTTACGCTCTGTTCGGCATTGGAAGTTAAACTTGATGCCGAACATTTCCAAAGTAAAATCATCGTCGGCGATGTTCTTTCTATACGGATATTCAAGTAAATTACAATATTTAGTTCCCCTTGTAAAAGAACACTCTACCCTCAAACCGGGTTTACAGACAAAAATTCATGATGCTTGGCGGGGGGGGGGAAGGTTATGATGCTTGGCGGGGGGGGGAAGGTTATGATGCTTGGCGGGGGGGAGGTTATGATGCTTGGCGGGGGGGAAGGTTATGATGCGGGGGGGAAGGTTATGATGCTTGGCGGGGGGGGGAAGGTTATGATGCTTGGCGGGGGGGGGAAGGTTATGATGCGGGGGGGGAAGGTTATGATGCGGGGGAGGTTATGATGCGGGGGGGGGGAGGTTATGATGCTTGGCGGGGGGGGAAGGTTATGATGCTTGGCGGGGGGGAAGGTTATGATGCTTGGCGGGGGGGGAAGGTTATGATGCTTGGCGGGGGGGGAAGGTTATGATGCTTGGCGGGGGGGGAAGGTTATGATGCGGGGGGGGAAGGTTATGATGCGGGGGGAGGTTATGATGCGGGGGGGGAAGGTTATGATGCGGGGGGGAAGGTTATGATGCGGGGGGGAAGGTTATGATGCGGGGGGGGAAGGTTATGATGCGGGGGGGTTATGATGCGGGGGGGGAAGGTTATGATGCGGGGGGGGAGGTTATGATGCTTGGCGGGGGGGGGGAAGGTTATGATGCGTGTCGTCTATCATGAAGGGTTAAAGCCAAATCAAACAATTGAGAAATGTCTTGTCGACAATTGGAAGCATTTTTTATGCACCATTCAAGAAAAGCTTATTTTTTAAACAAATCACCCCGACCAAGGCTGGAGTGGCACTAGCATGCAAGGGGTTACAGAGAACGGAAGTACGAATAAAGAGGAGTGTTCGGGAAAAGGATAAAGAGAAGGACAGGGATCAAGGTCAAGGCATCAGAAGATGTCGATTGACATTATATTTGAATATTTGAAGTTTATAGCTATCAGGGACAAGTGGTGGGAGGTCCACTGACGGGAGGTGTGAGATAAGAAGCTGTTGGTGTAGAAGAGACGGCTATATTAAGTCGTTTCGACGGTGAAAGGGTGGATCGCGAGATGCCAACATAGTAGCACATTTAAATTCATGCAGTTGGGGTACCAGTGAAAGTAGCTCGTCGGGGTAGTTGCCATAAAAATTCTTGTAGAAATGACAGTGAAAGGGTGGATCCGAGATGCCAACCTAGTAGCACATTTAAAGTCATGCAATTGGGGCACCATTGACAGTAGTTGCTACAAAAATGCATGTAGAAAAGACAGGAGGAAGCCAAAGCACGTCTGTAAGAAAGTGTCTGTAGATGGAATGCGAGACCAGGCCCAATCCCGTTGCATATCAGTCTCGGGATTTTGTCACGGACCTCGAGATAAACATTGGGAGCATCAGGCCATATATGGCAGCAGTATTCCATGCAAGGACAAATGGTTGCTTTATGATTTATGACCCAAATATGAATGTTTTGCTTCATTCTTCTTATTCTCCGGCTTTTACTTGCTCTGACTATCATTTCTTAGAGCCGTGTGTCATTGGTATGAGTAAAATAGTTTAATAATTTTGAAGAGGTTAAAAGCAATACTGCGTGCTTATTTGCATCGAAACTGAAAAAAAAAGTTACGCCCGAAGGGTCAATAAATTGCCATATAAATAGGAGTATGTCATCAATAATAAGGGAAAGTATAACATTTATTACTTAAGACTAAGGAAGCATTTGTTTCATATTCAAATGCCCCAACACTTTTTCCAACCAAATACAATAACGTTTATATAGAATTAAATAAATGTTGGTCATTGTTGCCAATCTCGTAAAGTTAGTGAGAATACCTATTTATAATATAATTTTTCTCGACTCATGAGGTAAGTACAATTCCCGAAGAAGGAAGAGTTACTTTTTACTAACTTCGTTATCTTTACGGCTTGTTGCAATCGAACGATGTCAATGGCTGACTTAGAATTTCGGACACGAAATCTCTCGAGAAGCTTTCTCTTCCTTGCGGGATGAAATGTCTGACCACCACTCAGAATGAAGTTCTTTACGATTTCGCACTTTCCTACGTTCTATAAAGAATTAGATATATGAGCCCCAGTTCTTTACTTAAACAAAGGGAGCACTGCTAGTGTGGCATATTTAAATGCACAGAATTTTTTATTCTCTCAAATCCTCGACGCAGAAAGTTCTCACGTCAAAATCCTCAAAGGGATACGCTCCGTAGAAAACAGTAACAGCGTTTAGAAATCTAATCGATATTGTCTCTGTAAAGAAAATACACAAGCATTTCTTGTTTTCTTCACTTTTTTAATCGTTTTCTACTTCGGCCAGTGCACATGTCTACTTTCCCAGTACTGATCAAAGACACATAATAACAAAGTACATATATATATATATATATATATATATATATATATATATATATATATATATATATATATATAAAAAGACCAACAGAAAAAGAAATATCATATGGTTCAACCCACCGTACAGCAAAAACGTAAAAACAAACATAGGAAAAATATTCTTCAAGCTTTTACACAAACACCTCCCGGAATCAAGCACCCTACACATAATATTCAACAAAAACACAGTAAAAATCAGCTACAGTTGCACCGAGAACATGGCACAAATAATAAAAAAGCACAAAAGAAAAATTATTAACAAACCACACGAACAAATTAAACCCACGTGCAACTGCAGAATAAAAAACGAATGTCCCTTAAACGGTAATTGTTTACAAAAAAACGTAATCTACCAAGCCACGACAAAATCAGCAGATAATGAAGAAAAAGTATATATAGGAGTGACCGAAGGGCCATGGAAACAAAGAAATTATGTACACAAAATGTCTTTCACAAATAGTAAATATGCGAACAGCACAATGCTTTCTAAGTATATCTGGGAAATAAAAAACAAAACACACACCACACCAAAATATCTTGGAAAATAAGGAAAAAATCATCAGCCTACAACAACCTATCAAAAACTTGCAAACTTTGCTTGGAGGAAAAAATAGCTATCATTACCTTCCCAGATCAAAATAAATTATTAAATAAAAGATCCGAGCTAATCTCAAAATGTAGACACGAAAACAAATTTTTATTACGTAACTTAAAATAGAAAAATAAATAAATATATAAACAAACAACAATAAAATAAGCAAAATAAATTACTCCAAACAAATCACAAAACCACACCTGTTAGAATATGCGAAATAAAATCAAAACAAAAGAACGGACGGAAGATATAACTGTTATACAAATAAAAATAATAATAAAAAAACATTAATAAAAGATAATATACTACGTTACTTAAAAACCGAAAGCCAAAAATATATAGTGTAACAAATAAATAACAAAAATTATAATAAATCGATCTAAATACATCCAAATATATAAATAAACTAACAACCGATTACGATAAAGTAGCCGTTTAAAAAAAACAAAAAAAAACAAATAAAGATAACCAACCTAAATAGATAAATTAAAAACTGTTCCCACCTAAATAATAGTCAGAAAAAACCACAACATCACACCCCAAAATTCAACAAACAGATTTAATCAATGACAAATAAACAAATATATAAGATAAAAAATAAAAATGAAAACAAATAAAAACAAGCAAAATAATTTGACCCAAATAAATAAGCGAACAAGCGACTTCCGGTAAATGACGGCCATTAGAGACTACCAACAATAAGCTATATAAACAAATTTTTACTACGTTAACCAAAAACACCGATCAAAATAAAAGAATAAATAAATAAATATATAAGATAAAAAATAAAAATAAAAAACAAACAAAAAACAAGCAAAATAATTTGACATAAATAAATAAACAAATAAGCGACTTCCGGTAAAAGTAACCGCCAAAATAGACTACCCATAATGCACCACTGACCCTTATATAAATAGCCGAGAAAAATAACAGCACTAGTCGCCTGACGATCGCACTAGCATGAAATATACTGTCGCCTCTAAGTCCTGACTTCCATGTCCACTTTTATATTCACACGCTCTATCTCTGATATTGAGCACTTTACCCCATAAATATAGTACACTTTAAGACTATATTTCTGCATATATATATATATATATATATATATATATATATATATATATATATATATAGTTAGTTAGTTAGTTAGTTAGTTTACGAAAAACTAGGTAATCCGTATGGGTAGACCCAAGGAGGATAAAATCCAGAGAGCTCAATGTAAATCAGAGATAATAATTTAAAATTTACATGGATGTGTTTACAATATATGATAGAGCAAGATCTCTAATATTACCTTCAAATATCACTCCATATTAACTTAAAACTAAATTTTAAGTAAGAGAAATCACCAATCTAAAAATAGTCGCTAATTAAATTCATGAATAAAATTCAAACTGATAGAGATATCACCTTAATAATCAATTACAACTAGATTTAAACTTATATTTGAAAATAAAATTTTTAGTGTTTTAATGTAAATTCTATGAATATTTTTCTAATCGACTATTTCATATTAAATCCCCAAAATCTTTGTAATAAAGTTTTTAAAAAAGATTTTAATTAACATATAATTAAATTCCTTAGACTGTTTAAACATCCAAACCTATTTCAAACATTATAATATTTATGAACTCTCAAAGTAAAGCAAAAAACAGCGTCCATTCCAAAGATAGTTAATGACACTTTATCACAACTTCTTTCTCACTTTCTCTTTATGTCTTTTTGTCCTATCCCCCTCCCATATCAATATATAACTTCCGTTAACAGATTTAATGTGTCAATGTCTGCATTTCCACTAAAAATTTAAATTTGGAAGAATAGAAATGTTACATCTAATTCAATCATGTCTCTCTACTGTCGCCAATAATGGTTAGAAAGCTAATCTTGCTAGATCAATTATGACTGAGTAGGGAGTTCGTTCCTCACTGGGTGCCCCATACACCATTACATACATATATATATATATATATATATATATATATATATATATATATATATATATTCACCTTAAATCTCTCTCACTCTCTCTATCTCTCTCTCTCTCTCTCTATATATATATATATATGAAGAATATAGTTTTTAAGGTATGCTATGCATATGGAATAAAGTGCTCAATATCAGAGATAGAGCGTATGTAAAAAAAGGGAACATTGACGTTAACCCTCAGAGGCGACAAACTGTTTCATGCTAAAAAGTATCACCAGGCCTATATTTCTACGTACTAGGATATCACGCACTTATGTATCTCATCGTTCCTCTCTGTTTTGCAAACTAAATGCGGCGATCTATATCGTCCTTCTTAATTTCGTTTGCAAACCTATGATTGATTCTTGAAAATGACTGTGACGGTCGAAGGTATATGACCAAAACAATAATACAACTTTAACACCAAACAGTTTTACCCCAATTTCGAGCAAAATAAATTAAAACTGTTGGATGGCCGTGACACACCGTTCGTATACGATTTCTTTTACCAAGGAATTTTGTACACGATGTCAAACAGTTGCGTCGGTATCATGAATGTGAAAATCCCATGTTCCCTGCTTTGCGTTTCACTCATGATTGTATAGTCATCCATAACAGTGTTAGTTCACGCATGCGCAATAACGCTAAAATTCAAGTCTGCGCAACCGTGTGAGGAATATAAAATTTCATGTGTTGCTTGTCTCTAAAAGGCAACATTGATTACTGCTTGACATTTTTCTTTTAATATATAAATACCAAAACTTAGGCAAGTTCAAAGACAAAATGCTAAATGATGTAACTAATGACGTGTCATGCCTGCAAGGCACGAATCTTCGGTACAGATGATACGTAGATGCTTCAGAATGACCTAAGGTTTCATGATGGCCTGAGGATTCTTTTGCGTAAACCTGAAAAAAGAATTCAGGCAATATCTAACTAGATGTACGTGATGGCCTTTCCTATCATTTGGGACACTTTATTTATTAACTTTTAGATATATTATATTATTTTAATTTTTTTATATATTGAAAAATTACTTAAATGTAATTCTTCATATGGATTCTTACTGCATCCATTTTTCAAGGTGTCTGTTATTTGAATTATTTAAATTTGTTCGCATCTTTTATTAAATCTATTGCGTACACACACAAATTCAAGAGTTTTAAATTTTATACACACGCACGTTCATGAATTTTTACTTTTGTTTACGTGTTTGTTCGTAAATATCATATTTTTTTCCAGTTATAAATTTTTTTTCCAATTAGAAATTTTGTTATTAGAATTTTCTTTTATTTTCTTTGTATTGAAGTTGCTATATTATAATATTATTAATTAAATTGTAATAATATTCAATTATTAATTTATGTTATATTAGTAATTAAATTATAATATTTATGTTCTATTTGGTGTATTATGTTATATTATTATTATTAAAGTAACAAAGTAAATATATGTTAAAATGTCAGCGTCGAACTATTATCTGATACTTCATATTTAATAATTTAGTTATAAATAATTTAGTTATTAAAACTTAATATTGATAATCTCTTTTAAACAAAGTCTATAATTCCCATTGTTAATATTATATAGTGTTTTAATTATAATTTTCCATTTAATTTTAGAAGGTATATTATTTTCTTTTTGACACCATATATATTTTGATAAGGTTGTACTATTTGCGTATTTAACTATTTTAAATGACATCTTATAATTATCAAATGTTTCTTTAAAAGTGTTTTTTTCGTATATATATTTTCCTTCTGTATTCTTATTATTTGATACAGTTGCTTTATATATTATAATTTTAGTTAAACATTTATGATTAAGTGGGCAGTTGTTTTTATTTCGACAATTACAATTATTATTGCTATTTAGCGGATGAGTGTTATTATAATTGTTATTGTTTTCATTTACTATTTTTATTATGTTTATTATATTCTCAATATAATTAATACATACACACACAATATATATATATATATATATATATATATATATATATATATATATATATATATATATATATATATATATATATATGTAGAGAGAGAGAGAGAGGGAGAGTAACAAATTGTAAATTCTGTAATTCATAAAAACGAGATTGACGCTATAAAATCCCAAAAAGTTAAAGAGTTTATCAAAAAGCGATAAACCTTCAGGACGTAGGAGATCAATACTCACCACAACTTCCTGCTCTTCGTAGCTCTTAGTAAGATCTAGCATTTCGCTATCTCTCCCAATCTCTGTTCTTTTACCTATTTAAACAATCTCTTTATGGAGGTTATTGGTTGTCCTTTGTCCATCTTGTCTTTGTGTCCTCCGTGCGTGTCAAATTCTCCAAAATCATATTCCTGATTGCGCGTACTAGGCATTTCAACTGTCTCCCTCTGATTCTAAGTATAATTGCACTTTTTGTTTCCATTTTCCGTAAAACATCTTCGTTACTTGGATGCTCAGTCCGTGATAATTTTAGCATGTCTGAAGGAATATATTTTCTGCTTCCTTTCAGTCGTTTTATCGATTTGCCTCGTATCATCTTTGCGTCATGATAAAATAATTCTTAGAAGTGTTCACAAAATTTTAATTGCGCCCTGCTTTAATATTTCCGAGTAAACATAAATCTTAGAAGTGCTCACGAAGTATTAATTGCCCCCTGCTTTAATATTTGCGAATAAACATAAATCTTAGAAGTGCTCACGAAGTTTTAATTGCCCCCTGTTTTAATATTTCCGAATAAACATAAATCTTAGAAGTGCTCACGAAGTTTTAATTGCCCCCTGCTTTAATATTTGCGAATAAACATAAATCTTAGAAGTGCTCACGAAGTTTTAATTGCCACCTGTTTTAATATTTGCGAATAAACATAAATCTTAGAAGTGCTCACGAAGTTTTAATTGCCCCCTGTTTTAATATTTGCGAATAAACATAAATCTTAGAAGTGCTCACGAAGTTTTAATTGCCCCCTGCTTTAATATTTGCGAATAAACATAAATCTTAGAAGTGCTCACGAAGTTTTAATTGCCCCCTGCTTTAATATTTGCGAATAAACATAAATCTTAGAAGTGCTCACGAAGTTTTAATTGCTCCCTGTTTTAATATTTGCGAATAAACATAAATCTTAGAAGTGCTCACGAAGTTTTAATTGCCCCCTGTTTTAATATTTCCGAATAAACATAAATCTTAGAAGTGCTCACGAAGTTTTAATTGCCCCCTGCTTTAATATTTGCGAATAAACATAAATCTTAGAAGTGCTCACGAAGTTTTAATTGCTCCCTGTTTTAATATTTGCGAATAAACATAAATCTTAGAAGTGCTCACGAAGTTTTAATTGCCCCCTGTTTTAATATTTCCGAATAAACATAAATCTTAGAAGTGCTCACGAAGTTTTAATTGCCCCCTGCTTTAATATTTGCGAATAAACATAAATCTTAGAAGTGCTCACGAAGTTTTAATTGCCCCCTGCTTTAATATTTGCGAATAAACATAAATCTTAGAAGTGCTCACGAAGTTTTAATTGCCCCCTGTTTTAATATTTGCGAATAAACATAAATCTTAGAAGTGCTCACGAAGTTTTAATTGCCCCCTGCTTTAATATTTGCGAATAAACATAAATCTTAGAAGTGCTCACGAAGTTTTAATTGCTACCTGCTTTAATATTTGCGAATAAACATAAATCTTAGAAGTGCTCACGAAGTTTTAATTTCCCCCTGCTTTAATATTTGCGAATAAACATAAATCTTAGAAGTGCTCACGAAGTTTTAATTGCTCCCTGTTTTAATATTTGCGAATAAACATAAATCTTAGAAGTGCTCACGAAGATTAATTGCCCCCTGTTTTAATATTTGCGAATAAACATAAATCTTAGAAGTGCTCACGAAGTTTTAATTGCCCCCTGCTTTAATATTTGCGAATAAACATAAATCTTAGAAGTGCTCACGAAGTTTTAATTGCTCCCTGCTTTAATATTTGCGAATAAACATAAATCTTAGAAGTGCTCACGAAGATTTAATTGCTCCCTGCTTTAATATTTGCGAATAAACGTAAATCTTAGAAGTGCTCACGAAGTTTTAATTGCCCCCTGCTTTAATATTTGCGAATAAACATGAATCTTAGAAGTGCTCACGAAGTTTTAATTGCCCCCTGTTTTAATATTTGCGAATAAACATAAATCTTAGAAGTGCTCACGAAGTTTTAATTGCCCCCTGTTTTAATATTTGCGAATAAACATAAATCTTAGAAGTGCTCACGAAGTTTTAATTGCCCCCTGCTTTAATATTTGCGAATAAACATAAATCTTAGAAGTGCTCACGAAGTTTTAATTGCCCCCTGCTTTAATATTTGCGAATAAAAATAAATCTTAGAAGTGCTCACGAAGTTTTAATTGCTCCCTGCTTTAATATTTGCGAATAAACATAAATCTTAGAAGTGCCCACGAAGGTTTAATTGCCCCCTGCTTTAATATTTGCGAATAAACATAAATCTTAGAAGTGCTCACGAAGTTTTAATTGCCCCCTGCTTTAATATTTGCGAATAAACATAAATCTTAGAAGTGCTCACGAAGTTTTAATTGCCCTCTGTTTTAATATTTCCGAATAAACATAAATCTTAGAAGTGCTCACGAAGTTTTAATTGCCCCCTGCTTTAATATTTGCGAATAAACATAAATCTTAGAAGTGCTCACGAAGTTTTAATTGCCCCCTGTTTTAATATTTGCGAATAAACATAAATCTTAGAAGTGCTCACGAAGTTTTAATTGCCCCCTGCTTTAATATTTCCGAATAAACATAAATCTTAGAAGTGCTCACGAAGTTTTAATTGCCCCCTGTTTTAATATTTCCGAATAAACATAAGTCTTAGAAGTGCTCACGAAGTTTTAATTGCCCCCTGTTTTAATATTTCCGAATAAACATAAATCTTAGAAGTGCTCACGAAGTTTTAATTGCCCCCTGCTTTAATATTTGCGAATAAACATAAATCTTAGAAGTGCTCACGAAGTTTTAATTGCCCCCTGTTTTAATATTTGCGAATAAACATAAATCTTAGAAGTGCTCACGAAGTTTTAATTGCCCCCTGTTTTAATATTTGCGAATAAACATAAATCTTAGAAGTGCTCACGAAGTTTTAATTGCCCCCTGCTTTAATATTTCCGAATAAACATAAATCTTAGAAGTGCTCACGAAGTTTTAATTGCCCCCTGTTTTAATATTTCCGAATAAACATAAATCTTAGAAGTGCTAACGAAGTTTTAATTGCCCCCTGCTTTAATATTTGCGAATAAACATAAATCTTAGAAGTGCTCACGAAGTTTTAATTGCCCCCTGCTTTAATATTTGCGAATAAACATAAATCTTAGAAGTGCTCACGAAGTTTTAATTGCCCCCTGTTTTAATATTTGCGAATAAACATAAATCTTAGAAGTGCTCACGAAGTTTTAATTGCTCCCTGCTTTAATATTTGCGAATAAACATAAATCTTAGAAGTGCTCACGAAGTTTTAATTGCCCCCTGTTTTAATATTTGCGAATAAACATAAATCTTAGAAGTGCTCACGAAGTTTTAATTGCCCCCTGCTTTAATATTTCCGAATAAACATAAATCTTAGAAGTGCTCACGAAGTTTTAATTGCCCCCTGTTTTAATATTTCCGAATAAATATAAATCTTAGAAGTGCTCACGAAGTTTTAATTGCCCCCTGCTTTAATATTTCCGAATAAACATAAATCTTAGAAGTGCTCACGAAGTTTTAATTGCCCCCTGTTTTAATATTTCCGAATAAACATAAATCTTAGAAGTGCTCACGAAGTTTTAATTGCCCCCTGCTTTAATATTTGCGAATAAACATAAATCTTAGAAGTGCTCACGAAGTTTTAATTGCCCCCTGCTTTAATATTTGCGAATAAACATAAATCTTAGAAGTGCTCACGAAGTTTTAATTGCCCCCTGCTTTAATATTTGCGAATAAACATAAATCTTAGAAGTCCTCACGAAGTTTTAATTGCTCCCTGTTTTAATATTTGCGAATAAACATAAATCTTAGAAGTGCTCACGAAGATTAATTGCCCCCTGTTTTAATATTTGCGAATAAACATAAATCTTAGAAGTGCTCACGAAGTTTTAATTGCCCCCTGCTTTAATATTTGCGAATAAACATAAATCTTAGAAGTGCTCACGAAGTTTTAATTGCTCCCTGCTTTAATATTTGCGAATAAACATAAATCTTAGAAGTGCTCACGAAGTTTTAATTGCTCCCTGCTTTAATATTTGCGAATAAACGTAAATCTTAGAAGTGCTCACGAAGTTTTAATTGCCCCCTGCTTTAATATTTGCGAATAAACATAAATCTTAGAAGTGCTCACGAAGTTTTAATTGCCCCCTGTTTTAATATTTGCGAATAAACATAAATCTTAGAAGTGCTCACGAAGTTTTAATTGCCCCCTGTTTTAATATTTGCGAATAAACATAAATCTTAGAAGTGCTCACGAAGTTTTAATTGCCCCCTGCTTTAATATTTGCGAATAAACATAAATCTTAGAAGTGCTCACGAAGTTTTAATTGCCCCCTGCTTTAATATTTGCGAATAAACATAAATCTTAGAAGTGCTCACGAAGTTTTAATTGCTCCCTGCTTTAATATTTGCGAATAAACATAAATCTTAGAAGTGCCCACGAAGTTTTAATTGCCCCCTGCTTTAATATTTGCGAATAAACATAAATCTTAGAACTGCTCACGAAGTTTTAATTGCCCCCTGCTTTAATATTTGCGAATAAACATAAATCTTAGAAGTGCTCACGAAGTTTTAATTGCCCCCTGTTTTAATATTTCCGAATAAACATAAATCTTAGAAGTGCTCACGAAGTTTTAATTGCCCCCTGCTTTAATAATTGCGAATAAACATAAATCTTAGAAGTGCTCACGAAGTTTTAATTGCCCCCTGTTTTAATATTTGCGAATAAACATAAATCTTAGAAGTGCTCACGAAGTTTTAATTGCCCCCTGCTTTAATATTTCCGAATAAACATAAATCTTAGAAGTGCTCACGAAGTTTTAATTGCCCCCTGTTTTAATATTTCCGAATAAACATAAATCTTAGAAGTGCTCACGAAGTTTTAATTGCCCCCTGTTTTAATATTTCCGAATAAACATAAATCTTAGAAGTGCTCACGAAGTTTTAATTGCCCCCTGCTTTAATATTTGCGAATAAACATAAATCTTAGAAGTGCTCACGAAGTTTTAATTGCCCCCTGCTTTAATATTTGCGAATAAACATAAATCTTAGAAGTGCTCACGAAGTTTTAATTGCCCCCTGTTTTAATATTTGCGAATAAACATAAATCTTAGAAGTGCTCACGAAGTTTTAATTGCCCCCTGTTTTAATATTTGCGAATAAACATAAATCTTAGAAGTGCTCACGAAGTTTTAATTGCCCCCTGCTTTAATATTTGCGAATAAACATAAATCTTAGAAGTGCTCACGAAGTTTTAATTGCCCCCTGCTTTAATATTTGCGAATAAACATAAATCTTAGAAGTGCTCACGAAGTTTTAATTGCTCCCTGCTTTAATATTTGCGAATAAACATAAATCTTAGAAGTGCCCACGAAGTTTTAATTGCCCCCTGCTTTAATATTTGCGAATAAACATAAATCTTAGAACTGCTCACGAAGTTTTAATTGCCCCCTGCTTTAATATTTGCGAATAAACATAAATCTTAGAAGTGCTCACGAAGTTTTAATTGCCCCCTGTTTTAATATTTCCGAATAAACATAAATCTTAGAAGTGCTCACGAAGTTTTAATTGCCCCCTGCTTTAATAATTGCGAATAAACATAAATCTTAGAAGTGCTCACGAAGTTTTAATTGCCCCCTGTTTTAATATTTGCGAATAAACATAAATCTTAGAAGTGCTCACGAAGTTTTAATTGCCCCCTGCTTTAATATTTCCGAATAAACATAAATCTTAGAAGTGCTCACGAAGTTTTAATTGCCCCCTGTTTTAATATTTCCGAATAAACATAAATCTTAGGAGTGCTCACGAAGTTTTAATTGCCCCCTGTTTTAATATTTCCGAATAAACATAAATCTTAGAAGTGCTCACGAAGTTTTAATTGCCCCCTGCTTTAATATTTGCGAATAAACATAAATCTTAGAAGTGCTCACGAAGTTTTAATTGCCCCCTGCTTTAATATTTGCGAATAAACATAAATCTTAGAAGTGCTCACGAAGTTTTAATTGCCCCCTGTTTTAATATTTGCGAATAAACATAAATCTTAGAAATGCTCACGAAGTTTTAATTGCCCCCTGCTTTAATATTTGCGAATAAACATAAATCTTAGAAGTGCTCACGAAGTTTTAATTGCCCCCTGCTTTAATATTTCCGAATAAACATAAATCTTAGAAGTGCTCACGAAGTTTTAATTGCCCCCTGTTTTAATATTTCCGAATAAACATAAATCTTAGAAGTGCTCACGAAGTTTTAATTGCCCCCTGCTTTAATATTTGCGAATAAACATAAATCTTAGAAGTGCTCACGAAGTTTTAATTGCCCCCTGCTTTAATATTTGCGAATAAACATAAATCTTAGAAGTGCTCACGAAGTTTTAATTGCCCCCTGTTTTAATATTTGCGAATAAACATAAATCTTAGAAGTGCTCACGAAGTTTTAATTGCCCCCTGCTTTAATATTTGCGAATAAACATAAATCTTAGAAGTGCTCACGAAGTTTTAATTGCTCTCTGCTTTAATATTTGCGAATAAACATAAATCTTAGAAGTGCTCACGAAGTTTTAATTGCCCCCTGTTTTAATATTTGCGAATAAACATAAATCTTAGAAGTGCTCACGAAGTTTTAATTGCCCCCTGCTTTAATATTTGCGAATAAACATAAATCTTAGAAGTGCTCACGAAGTTTTAATTGCCCCCTGTTTTAATATTTGCGAATAAACATAAATCTTAGAAGTGCTCACGAAGTTTTAATTGCCCCCTGCTTTAATATTTGCGAATAAACATAAATCTTAGAAGTGCTCACGAAGTTTTAATTGCCCCCTGCTTTAATATTTCCGAATAAACATAAATCTTAGAAGTGCTCACGAAGTTTTAATTGCCCCCTGTTTTAATATTTCCGAATAAACATAAATCTTAGAAGTGCTCACGAAGTTTTAATTGCCCCCTGCTTTAATATTTCCGAATAAACATAAATCTTAGAAGTGCTCACGAAGTTTTAATTGCCCCCTGTTTTAATATTTCCGAATAAACTTAAATCTTAGAAGTGCTCACGAAGTTTTAATTGCCCCCTGCTTTAATATTTGCGAATAAACATAAATCTTAGAAGTGCTCACGAAGTTTTAATTGCCCCCTGTTTTAATATTTGCGAATAAACATAAATCTTAGAAGTGCTCACGAAGGTTTAATTGCCCCCTGTTCTAATATTTGCGAATAAACATAAATCTTAGAAGTGCTCACGAAGTTTTAATTGCCCCATGCTTTAATATTTCCGAATAAACATAAATCTTAGAAGTGCTCACGAAGTTTTAATTGCCCCCTGCTTTAATATTTGCGAATAAACATAAATCTTAGAAGTGCTCACGAAGTTTTAATTGCCCCCTGCTTTAATATTTGCGAATAAACATAAATCTTAGAAGTGCTCACGAAGTTTTAATTGCCCCCTTTTTTAATATTTGCGAATAAACATAAATCTTAGAAGTGCTCACGAAGTTTTAATTGTCCCCTGCTTTAATATTTGAGAATAAACATAAATCTGAGAAGTGCTCACGAAGATTTAATTGCCCCCTGCTTTAATATTTGCGAATAAACATAAATCTTAGAAGTGCTCACGAAGTTTTAATTGCCCCCTGCTTTAGTATTTGCGAATAAACATAAATCTTAGAAGTGCTCACGAAGTTTTAATTGCCCCCTGTTTTAATATTTGCGAATAAACATAAATCTTAGAAGTGCTCACGAAGTTTTAATTGCCCCCTGCTTTAATATTTGCGAATAAACATAAATCTTAGAAGTGCTCACGAAGTTTTAATTGCCCCCTGCTTTAATATTTGCGAATAAACATAAATCTTAGAAGTGCTCACGAAGTTTTAATTGCCCCCTGTTTTAATATTTCCGAATAAACATAAATCTTAGAAGTGCTCACGAAGTTTTAATTTCCCCCTGATTTAATATTTCCGAATAAACATAAATCTTAGAAGTGCTCACGAAGTTTTAATTGCACACTGCTTTAATATTTGCGAATAAACATAAATCTTAGAAGTGCTCACGAAGTTTTAATTGCCCCCTGCTTTAATATTTCCGAATAAACATAAATCTTAGAAGTGCTCACGAAGTTTTAATTTCCCCCTGTTTTAATATTTCCGAATAAACATAAATCTTAGAAGTGCTCACGAAGTTTTAATTGCCCCCTGCTTTAATATTTGCGAATAAACATAAATCGTAGAAGTGCTCACGAAGTTTTAATTGCCCCCTGCTTTAATATTTCCGAATAAACATAAATCTTAGAAGTGCTCACGAAGTTTTAATTGCCCCCTGCTTTAATATTTGAGAATAAACATAAATCTTAGAAGTGCTCACGAAGTTATAATTGCCCCCTGCTTTAATATTTCCGAATAAACATAAATCTTAGAAGTGCTCACGAAGATTTAATTGCCCCCTGATTTAATATTTCCGAATAAACATAAATCTTAGAAGTGCTCACGAAGTTTTAATTGCCCCCTGCTTTAATATTTGCGAATAAACATAAATCTTAGAAGTGCTCACGAAGTTTTAATTGCCCCCTGCTTTAATATTTGAGAATAAACATAAATCTTAGAAGTGCTCACGAAGTTTTAATTGTCCCCTGCTTTAATATTTGCGAATAAACATAAATCGTAGAAGTGCTCACGAAGTTTTAATTGCCCCCTGCTTTAATATTTCCGAATAAACATAAATCTTAGAAGTGCTCACGAAGTTTTAATTGCCCCCTGCTTTAATATTTGAGAAAAAACATAAATCTTAGAAGTGCTCACAAAGTTATAATTGCCCCCTGCTTTAATATTTCCGAATAAACATAAATCTTAGAAGTGCTCAGGAAGATTTAATTGCCCCCTGCTTTAATATTTGAGAATAAACATAAATCTTAGAAGTGCTCACGAAGTTTTAATTGCCCCCTGCTTTAATATTTCCGAATAAACATAAATCTTAGAAGTGCTCACGAAGTTTTAATTGCCCCCTGTTTTAATATTTGCGAAAAAACATAAATCTTAGAAGTGCTCACGAAGTTTTAATCGCCCCCTGCTTTAATATTTCTGAATAAATATAAATCTTAGAAGTGCTCACGAGGTTTTAATTGCCCCCTGTTTTAATATTTGCGAAAAAACATAAATCTTAGAAGTGCTCACGAAGTTTTAATTGCCCCCTGCTTTAATATTTGAGAATAAACATAAATCTTAGAAGTGCTCACGAAGTTTTAATTGCCCCCTTCTTTAATATTTGAGAATAAACATAAATCTTAGAAGTGCTCACGAAGTTTTAATTGCCCCCTGCTTTAATATTTGCGAATAAACATAAACCTTAGAAGTGCTCACGAAGTTTTAATTGCCCCCTGCTTTAATATTTGAGAATAAACATAAATCTTAGAAGTGCTCACGAAGTTTTAATTGCCCCCTGCTTTAATATTTCCGAATAAACATAAATCTTAGAAGTGCTCACGAAGTTTTAATTGCCCCCTGCTTTAATATTTGAGAATAAACATAAATCTTAGAAGTGCTCACGAAGTTTTAATTGCCCCCTGCTTTAATATTTGCGAATAAACATAAATCTTAGAAGTGCTCACGAAGTTTTAATTGTCCCCTGCTTTAATATTTGCGAATAAACATAAATCTTTGAAGTGCTCACGAAGTTTTAATTGCCCCCTGCTTTAATATTTGAGAATAAACATAAATCTTAGAAGTGCTCACGAAGTTTTAATTGCCCCCTGCTTTAATATTTGAGAATAAAAATAAATCTTAGAAGTGCTCACGAAGTTTTAATTGCCCCCTGCTTTAATATTTGAGAATAAACATAAATCTTAGAAGTGCTCACGAAGTTTTAATTGCCCCCTGCTTTAATATTTCCGAATAAACATAAATCTTAGAAGTGGTCACGAAGTTTTAATTGTCCCCTGCTTTAATA
Source organism: Acanthosepion esculentum (assembly GCA_964036315.1). Classification (NCBI taxonomy): domain Eukaryota; kingdom Metazoa; phylum Mollusca; class Cephalopoda; order Sepiida; family Sepiidae; genus Acanthosepion; species Acanthosepion esculentum. The sequence goes on along the minus strand of OZ038481.1, from coordinate 10,516,034 downwards.
TTTGAGAATAAACATAAATCTTAGAAGTGCTCACGAAGTTTTAATTGCCCCCTGCTTTAATATTTGCGAATAAACATAAATCTGAGAAGTGCTCACGAAGTTTTAATTGCCCCCTGCTTTAATATTTGAGAATAAACATAAATCTTAGAAGTGCTCACGAAGTTTTAATTGCCCCCTGCTTTAATATTTGAGAATAAACATAAATCTTAGAAGTGCTCACGAAGTTTTAATTGCCCCCTGCTTTAATATTTGCGAATAAACATAAATCTTAGAAGTGCTCACGAAGTTTTAATTGCCCCCTGCTTTAATATTTGCGAATAAACATAAATCTTAGAAGTGCTCACGAAGTTTTAATTGCCCCCTGCTTTAATATTTGCGAATAAACATAAATCTTAGAAGTGCTCACGAAGTTTTAATTGCCCCCTGCTTTAATATTTGCGAATAAACATAAATCTTAGAAGTGCTCACGAAGTTTTAATTGCCCCCTGCTTTAATATTTTAGAATAAACATAAATCTTAGAAGTGCTCACGAAGTTTTAATTGCCCCCTGCTTTAATATTTGCGAATAAACATAAATCTTAGAAGTGCTCACGAAGTTTTAATTGCCACCTGTTTTAATATTTGCGAATAAACGGAAATCTTAGAAGTGCTCACGAAGTTTTAATTGCCCCCTGCTTTAATATTTCCGAATAAACATAAATCTTAGAAGTGCTCACGAAGTTTTAATTGCCCCCTGCTTTAATATTTGCGAATAAACATAAATCTTAGAAGTGCTCACGGAGTTTTAATTGCCCCCTGTTTTAATATTTGCGAATAAACATAAATCTTAGAAGTGCTCACGAAGTTTTAATTGCCCCCTGTTTTAATATTTGCGAATAAACATAAATCTTAGAAGTGCTCACGAAGTTTTAATTGCCCCCTGCTTTAATATTTCCGAATAAACATAAATCTTAGAAGTGCTCACGAAGTTTTAATTGCCCCCTGTTTTAATATTTGCGAATAAACATAAATCTTAGAAGTGCTCACGAAGTTTTAATTGCCCCCTGTTTTAATATTTGCGAATAAACATAAATCTTAGAAGTGCTGACGAAGTTTTAATTGCCCCCTGCTTTAATATTTGCGAATAAACATAAATCTTAGAAGTGCTCACGAAGTTTTAATTGCCCCCTGTTTTAATATTTCCGAATAAACATAAATCTTAGAAGTGCTCACGAAGTTTTAATTGCCCCCTGCTTTAATATTTGCGAATAAACATAAATCTTAGAAGTGCTCACGAAATTTTAATTGCCCCCTGTTTTAATATTTCCGAATAAACATAAATCTTAGAAGTGCTCACGAAGTTTTAATTGCCCCCTGCTTTAATATTTGCGAATAAACATAAATCTTAGAAGTGCTCACGAAGTTTTAATTGCCCCCTGTTTTAATATTTCCGAATAAACATAAATCTTAGAAGTGCTCACGAAGTTTTAATTGCCCCCTGTTTTAATATTTCCGAATAAACATAAATCTTAGAAGTAATCACGAAGTTTTAATTGCCCCCTGCTTTAATATTTGCGAATAAACATAAATCTTAGAAGTGCTCACGAAGTTTTAATTGCCCCCTGCTTTAATATTTCCGAATAAACATAAATCTTAGAAGTGCTCACGAAGTTTTAATTGCCCCCTGCTTTAATATTTCCGAATAAACATAAATCTTAGAAGTGCTCACGAAGTTTTAATTGCCCCCTGCTTTAATATTTGCGAATAAACATAAATCTTAGAAGTGCTCACGAAGTTTTAATTGCCCCCTGCTTTAATATTTGCGAATAAACATAAATCTTAGAAGTGCTCACGAAGTTTTAATTGCCCCCTGCTTTAATATTTGCGAATAAACATAAATCTTAGAAGTGCTCACGAAGTTTTAATTGCCCCCTGCTTTAATATTTGAGAATAAACATAAATCTTAGAAGTGCTCACGAAGTTTTAATTGCCCCTGCTTTAATATTTGCGAATAAACATAAATCTTAGAAGTGCTCACGAAGTTTTAATTGCCCCCTGCTTTAATATTTGCGAATAAACATAAATCTTAGAAGTGCTCACGAAGTTTTAATTGCCCCCTGTTTTAATATTTGCGAATAAACATAAATCTTAGAAGTGCTCACGAAGTTTTAATTGCCCCCTGCTTTAATATTTCCGAATAAACATAAATCTTAGAAGTGCTCACGAAGTTTTAATTGCCCCCTGCTTTAATATTTGCGAATAAACATAAATCTTAGAAGTGCTCACGAAGTTTTAATTGCCCCCTGATTTAATATTTGAGAATAAACATAAATCTTAGAAGTGCTCACGAAGTTTTAATTGCCCCCTGCTTTAATGTTTCCGAATAAACATAAATCTTAGAAGTGCTCACGAAGTTTTAATTGCCCCCTGCTTTAATATTTGAGAATAAACATAAATCTTAGAAGTGCTCACGAAGTTTTAATTGCCCCCTGCTTTAATATTTGAGAATAAACATAAATCTTAGAAGTGCTCACGAAGTTTTAATTGCCCCCTGCTTTAATATTTGGGAATAAACATAAATCTTAGAAGTGCTCACGAAGTTTTAATTGCCCCCTGCTTTAATATTTCCGAATAAACATAAATCTTAGAAGTGCTCACGAAGTTTTAATTGCCCCCTGCTTTAATATTTGCGAATAAACATAAATCTTAGAAGTGCTCACGAAGTTTTAATTGCCCCCTGCTTTAATATTTGAGAATAAACATAAATCTTAGAAGTGCTCACGAAGTTTTAATTGCCCCCTGCTTTAATATTTGCGAATAAACATAAATCTTAGAAGTGCTCACGAAGTTTTAATTGCCCCCTGCTTTAATATTTGAGAGTAAACATAAATCTTAGAAGTGCTCACGAAGATTTAATTGCCCCCTGCTTTAATATTTGCGAATAAACATAAATCTTAGAAGTGCTCACGACGTTCTAATTGCCCCCTGTTTTAATATTTGAGAATAAACATAAATCTTAGAAGTGCTCACGAAGTTTTAATTGCCCCCTGTTTTAATATTTGCGAATAAACATAAATCTTAGAAGTGCTCACGAAGTTTTAATTGCCCCCTGTTTTAATATTTGCGAATAAACATAAATCTTAGAAGTGCTCACGAAGTTTTAATTGCCCCCTGCTTTAATATTTGCGAATAAACATAAATCTTAGAAGTGCTCACGAAGTTTTAATTGCCCCCTGCTTTAATATTTGCGAATAAACATAAATCTTAGAAGTGCTCACGAAGTTTTAATTGCCCCCTGTTTTAATATTTCCGAATAAACATAAATCTTAGAAGTGCTCACGAAGTTTTAATTGCCCCATGTTTTAATATTTGCGAATAAACATAAATCTTAGAAGTGCTCACGAAGTTTTAATTGCCCCCTGCTTTAATATTTCCGAATAAACATAAATCTTAGAAGTGCTCACGAAGTTTTAATTGCCCCCTGCTTTAATATGTGCGAATAAACATAAATCTTAGAAGTGCTCACGAAGTTTTAATTGCCCCCTGCTTTAATATTTGAGAATAAACATAAATCTTAGAAGTGCTCACGAAGTTTTAATTGCCCCCTGCTTTAATATTTGCGAATAAACATAAATCTTAGAAGTTCTCACGAAGTTTTAATTGCCCCCTGCTTTAATATTTGCGAATAAACATAAATCTTAGAAGTGCTCACGAAGTTTTAATTGCCCCCTGCTTTAATATTTGCGAATAAACATAAATCTTAGAAGTGCTCACGAGGTTTTAATTGTCCCCTGCTTTAATATTTGCGAATAAACATAAATCGTAGAAGTGCTCACGAAGTTTTAATTGCCCCCTGCTTTAATATTTCCGAATAAACATAAATCTTAGAAGTGCTCACAAAGTTTTAATTGCCCCCTGCTTTAATATTTGAGAATAAACATAAATCTTAGAAGTGCTCACGAAGTTATAATTGCCCCCTGCTTTAATATTTCCGAATAAACATAAATCTTAGAAGTGCTCACGAAGATTTAATTGCCCCCTGCTTTAATATTTGAGAATAAACATAAATCTTAGAAGTGCTCACGAAGTTTTAATTGCCCCCTGCTTTAATATTTCCGAATAAACATAAATCTTAGAAGTGCTCACGAAGTTTTAATTGCCCCCTGTTTTAATATTTGCGAAAAAACATAAATCTTAGAAGTGCTCACGAAGTTTTAATCGCCCCCTGCTTTAATATTTCTGAATAAACATAAATCTTAGAAGTGCTCACGAAGTTTTAATTGCCCCCTGTTTTAATATTTGCGAAAAAACATAAATCTTAGAAGTGCTCACGAAGTTTTAATTGCCCCCTGCTTTAATATATGAGAATAAACATAAATCTTAGAAGTCCTCACGAAGTTTTAATTGCCCCCTTCTTTAATATTTGAGAATAAACATAAATCTTAGAAGTGCTCACGAAGTTTTAATTGCCCCCTGCTTTAATATATGAGAATAAACATAAATCTTAGAAGTGCTCACGAAGTTTTAATTGCCCCCTTCTTTAATATTTGAGAATAAACATAAATCTTAGAAGTGCTCACGAAGTTTTAATTGCCCCCTGCTTTAATATTTGCGAATAAACATAAACCTTAGAAGTGCTCACGAAGTTTTAATTGCCCCCTGCTTTAATATTTGAGAATAAACATAAATCTTAGAAGTGCTCACGAAGTTTTAATTGCCCCCTGCTTTAATATTTCCGAATAAACATAAATCTTAGAAGTGCTCACGAAGATTTAATTGCCCCCGCTTTAATATTTGAGAATAAACATAAATCTTAGAAGTGCTCACGAAGTTTTAATTGCCCCCTGCTTTAATATTTCCGAATAAACATAAATCTTAGAAGTGCTCACGAAGTTTTAATTGCCCCCTGCTTTAATATTTGCGAATAAACATAAATCTTTGAAGTGCTCACGAAGTTTTAATTGCCCCCTGCTTTAATATTTGAGAATAAACATAAATCTTAGAAGTGCTCACGAAGTTTTAATTGCCCCCTGCTTTAATATTTGAGAATAAACATAAATCTTAGAAGTGCTCACGAAGTTTTAATTGCCCCCTGCTTTAATATTTGAGAATAAACATAAATCTTAGAAGTGCTCACGAAGTTTTAATTGCCCCCTGCTTTAATATTTCCGAATAAACATAAATCTTAGAAGTGCTCACGAAGTTTTAATTGTCCCCTGCTTTAATATTTGAGAATAAACATAAATCTTAGAAGTGCTCACGAAGTTTTAATTGCCCCCTGCTTTAATATTTCCGAATAAACATAAATCTTAGAAGTGCTCACGAAGTTTTAATTGCCCCCTGTTTTAATATTTGCGAAAAAACATAAATCTTAGAAGTGCTCACGAAGTTTTAATCGCCCCCTGCTTTAATATTTCTGAATAAACATAAATCTTAGAAGTGCTCACGAAGTTTTAATTGCCCCCTGTTTTAATATTTGCGAAAAAACATAAATCTTAGAAGTGCTCACGAAGTTTTAATTGCCCCCTGCTTTAATATATGAGAATAAACATAAATCTTAGAAGTGCTCACGAAGTTTTAATTGCCCCCTTCTTTAATATTTGAGAATAAACATAAATCTTAGAAGTGCTCACGAAGTTTTAATTGCCCCCTGCTTTAATATATGAGAATAAACATAAATCTTAGAAGTGCTCACGAAGTTTTAATTGCCCCCTTCTTTAATATTTGAGAATAAACATAAATCTTAGAAGTGCTCACGAAGATTTAATTGCCCCCTGCTTTAATATTTGCGAATAAACATAAACCTTAGAAGTGCTCACGAAGTTTTAATTGCCCCCTGCTTTAATATTTGAGAATAAACATAAATCTTAGAAGTGCTCACGAAGTTTTAATTGCCCCCTGCTTTAATATTTCCGAATAAACATAAATCTTAGAAGTGCTCACGAAGTTTTAATTGCCCCCGCTTTAATATTTGAGAATAAACATAAATCTTAGAAGTGCTCACGAAGTTTTAATTGCCCCCTGCTTTAATATTTCCGAATAAACATAAATCTTAGAAGTGCTCACGAAGTTTTAATTGCCCCCTGCTTTAATATTTGCGAATAAACATAAATCTTTGAAGTGCTCACGAAGTTTTAATTGCCCCCTGCTTTAATATTTGAGAATAAACATAAATCTTAGAAGTGCTCACGAAGTTTTAATTGCCCCCTGCTTTAATATTTGCGAATAAACATAAATCTTAGAAGTGCTCACGAAGTTTTAATTGCCCCCTGCTTTAATATTTGCGAATAAACATAAATCTTAGAAGTGCTCACGAAGTTTTAATTGCCCCCTGCTTTAATATTTGCGAATAAACATAAATCTTAGAAGTGCTCACGAAGTTTTAATTGCCCCCTGCTTTAATATTTGCGAATAAACATAAATCTTAGAAGTGCTCACGAAGTTTTAATTGCCCCCTGCTTTAATATTTGAGAATAAACATAAATCTTAGAAGTGCTCACGAAGTTTTAATTGCCCCCTGCTTTAATATTTGCGAATAAACATAAATCTTAGAAGTGCTCACGAAGTTTTAATTGCCACCTGTTTTAATATTTGCGAATAAACATAAATCTTAGAAGTGCTCACGAAGTTTTAATTGCCCCCTGCTTTAATATTTCCGAATAAACATAAATCTTAGAAGTGCTCACGAAGTTTTAATTGCCCCCTGCTTTAATATTTGCGAATAAACATAAATCTTAGAAGTGCTCACGGAGTTTTAATTGCCCCCTGTTTTAATATTTGCGAATAAACATAAATCTTAGAAGTGCTCACGAAGTTTTAATTGCCCCCTGTTTTAATATTTGCGAATAAACATAAATCTTAGAAGTGCTCACGAAGTTTTAATTGCCCCCTGCTTTAATATTTCCGAATAAACATAAATCTTAGAAGTGCTCACGAAGTTTTAATTGCCCCCTGTTTTAATATTTTCGAATAAACATAAATCTTAGAAGTGCTCACGAAGTTTTAATTGCCCCCTGTTTTAATATTTGCGAATAAACATAAATCTTAGAAGTGCTGACGAAGTTTTAATTGCCCCCTGCTTTAATATTTGCGAATAAACATAAATCTTAGAAGTGCTCACGAAGTTTTAATTGCCCCCTGTTTTAATATTTCCGAATAAACATAAATCTTAGAAGTGCTCACGAAGTTTTAATTGCCCCCTGCTTTAATATTTGCGAATAAACATAAATTTTAGAAGTGCTCACGAAATTTTAATTGCCCCCTGTTTTAATATTTCCGAATAAACATAAATCTTAGAAGTTCTCGCGAAGTTTTAATTGCCCCCTGCTTTAATATTTGCGAATAAACATAAATCTTAGAAGTGCTCACGAAGTTTTAATTGCCCCCTGTTTTAATATTTCCGAATAAACATAAATCTTAGAAGTGCTCACGAAGTTTTAATTGCCCCCTGTTTTAATATTTCCGAATAAACATAAATCTTAGAAGTAATCACGAAGTTTTAATTGCCCCCTGCTTTAATATTTGCGAATAAACATAAATCTTAGAAGTGCTCACGAAGTTTTAATTGCCCCCTGCTTTAATATTTCCGAATAAACATAAATCTTAGAAGTGCTCACGAAGTTTTAATTGCCCCCTGCTTTAATATTTCCGAATAAACATAAATCTTAGAAGTGCTCACGAAGTTTTAATTGCCCCCTGCTTTAATATTTGCGAATAAACATAAATCTTAGAAGTGCTCACGAAGTTTTAATTGCCCCCTGCTTTAATATTTGCGAATAAACATAAATCTTAGAAGTGCTCACGAAGTTTTAATTGCCCCCTGTTTTAATATTTCCGAATAAACATAAATCTTAGAAGTGCTCACGAAGTTTTAATTGCCCCCTGCTTTAATATTTGCGAATAAACATAAATCTTAGAAGTGCTCACGAAGTTTTAATTGCCCCCTGTTTTAATATTTGCGAATAAACATAAATCTTAGAAGTGCTCACGAAGTTTTAATTGCCCCTGCTTTAATATTTGCGAATAAACATAAATCTTAGAAGTGCTCACGAAGTTTTAATTGCCCCCTGCTTTAATATTTCCGAATAAACATAAATCTTAGAAGTGCTCACGAAGTTTTAATTGCCCCCTGCTTTAATATTTGCGAATAAACATAAATCTTAGAAGTGCTCACGAAGTTTTAATTGCCCCCTGCTTTAATATTTGAGAATAAACATAAATCTTAGAAGTGCTCACGAAGTTTTAATTGCCCCTGCTTTAATATTTGCGAATAAACATAAATCTTAGAAGTGCTCACGAAGTTTTAATTGCCCCCTGCTTTAATATTTGCGAATAAACATAAATCTTAGAAGTGCTCACGAAGTTTTAATTGCCCCCTTTTTTAATATTTGCGAATAAACATAAATCTTAGAAGTGCTCACGAAGTTTTAATTGCCCCCTGCTTTAATATTTCCGAACAAACATAAATCTTAGAAGTGCTCACGAAGTTTTAATTGCCCCCTGCTTTAATATTTGCGAATAAACATAAATCTTAGAAGTGTTCACGAAGTTTTAATTGCCCCCTGATTTAATATTTGAGAATAAACATAAATCTTAGAAGTGCTCACGAAGTTTTAATTGCCCCCTGCTTTAATGTTTCCGAATAAACATAAATCTTAGAAGTGCTCACGAAGTTTTAATTGCCCCCTGCTTTAATATTTGCGAATAAACATAAATCTTAGAAGTGCTCACGAAGTTTTAATTGCCCCCTGCTTTAATATTTGAGAATAAACATAAATCTTAGAAGTGCTCACGAAGTTTTAATTGCCCCCTGCTTTAATATTTGCGAATAAACATAAATCTTAGAAGTGATCACGAAGTTTTAATTGCCCCCTGCTTTAATATTTCCGAATAAACATAAATCTTAGAAGTGCTCACGAAGTTTTAATTGCCCCCTGCTTTAATATTTGCGAATAAACATAAATCTTAGAAGTGCTCACGAAGTTTTAATTGCCCCCTGCTTTAATATTTGAGAATAAACATAAATCTTAGAAGTGCTCACGAAGTTTTAATTGCACCCTGATTTAATATTTGAGAATAAACATAAATCTTAGAAGTGCTCACGAAGTTTTAATTGCACCCTGATTTAATATTTCCGAAGAAACATAAATCTTAGAAGTGCTCACGAAGTTTTAATTGCCCCCTGCTTTAATATTTGCGAATAAACATAAATCTTAGAAGTGCTCACGAAGTTTTAATTGCCCCCTGTTTTAATATTTCCGAATAAACATAAATCTTAGAAGTGCTCACGAAGTTTTAATTGCCCCCTGCTTTAATATTTCCGAATAAACATAAATCTTAGAAGTGCTCACGAAGTTTTAATTGCCCCCTGCTTTAATATTTGCGAATAAACATAAATCTTAGAAGTGCTCACGAAGTTTTAATTGCCCACTGTTTTAATATTTGCGAATAAACATAAATCTTAGAAGTGCTCACGAAGTTTTAATTGCCCCCTGCTTTAATATTTCCGAATAAACATAAATCTTAGAAGTGCTCACGAAGTTTTAATTGCCCCCTGCTTTAATATTTGCGAATAAACATAAATCTTAGAAGTGCTCACGAAGTTTTAATTGCCCCCTGATTTAATATTTGAGAATAAACATAAATCTTAGAAGTGCTCACGAAGTTTTAATTGCCCCCTGCTTTAATGTTTCCGAATAAACATAAATCTTAGAAGTGCTCACGAAGTTTTAATTGCCCCCTGCTTTAATATTTGCGAATAAACATAAATCTTAGAAGTGCTCACGAAGTTTTAATTGCCCCCTGCTTTAATATTTGAGAATAAACATAAATCTTAGAAGTGCTCACGAAGTTTTAATTGCCCCCTGCTTTAATATTTGCGAATAAACATAAATCTTAGAAGTGCTCACGAAGTTTTAATTGCCCCCTGCTTTAATATTTCCGAATAAACATAAATCTTAGAAGTGCTCACGAAGTTTTAATTGCCCCCTGCTTTAATATTTGCGAATAAACATAAATCTTAGAAGTGCTCACGAAGTTCGAATTGCCCCCTGCTTTAATATTTGAGAATAAACATAAATCTTAGAAGTGCTCACGAAGTTTTAATTGCCCCCTGTTTTAATATTTGCGAATAAACATAAATCTTAGAAGTGCTCACGAAGTTTTAATTGCCCCCTGTTTTAATATTTGCGAATAAACATAAATCTTAGAAGTGCTCACGAAGTTTTAACTGCCTCCTGATTTAATATTTCCGAATAAACATAAATCTTAGAAGTGCTCACGAAGTTTTAATTGCCCCCTGCTTTAATATTTCCGAATAAACATAAATCTTAGAAGTGATCACGAAGTTTTAATTGCCCCCTGCTTTAATATTTCCGAATAAACATAAATCTTAGAAATGCTCACGAAGTTTTAATTGCCCCCTGCTTTAATATTTGCGAATAAACATAACTCTTAGAAGTGCTCACGAAGTTTTAATTGCCCCCTGCTTTAATATTTGAGAATAAACATAAATCTTAGAAGTGCTCACGAAGTTTTAATTGCACCCTGATTTAATATTTCCGAATAAACATAAATCTTAGAAGTGCTCACGAAGTTTTAATTGCCCCCTGCTTTAATATTTGCGAATAAACATAAATCTTAGAAGTGCTCACGAAGTTTTAATTGCCCCCTGTTTTAATATTTCCGAATAAACATAAATCTTAGAAGTGCTCACGAAGTTTTAATTGCCCCCGGCTTTAATATTTCCGAATAAACATAAATCTTAGAAGTGCTCACGAAGTTTTAATTGCCCCCTGCTTTAATATTTGCGAATAAACATAAATCTTAGAAGTGCTCACGAAGTTTTAATTGCCCCCTGCTTTAATATTTGCGAATAAACATAAATCTTAGAAGTGCTCACGAAGTTTTAATTGCCCCCTGTTTTAATATTTCCGAATAAACATAAATCTTAGAAGTGCTCACGAAGTTTTAATTGCCCCCTGTTTTAATATTTCCGAATAAACATAAATCTTAGAAGTGCTCACGAAGTTTTAATTGCCCCCTGCTTTAATATTTCCGAATAAACATAAATCTTAGAAGTGCTCACGAAGTTTTAATTGCCCCCTGCTTTAATATTTGCGAATAAACATAAATCTTAGAAGTGCTCACGAAGTTTTAATTGCCCCCTGCTTTAATATTTGAGAATAAACATAAATCTTAGAAGTGCTCACGAAGTTTTAATTGCCCCCTGCTTTAATATTTGAGAATAAACATAAATCTTAGAAGTGCTCACGAAGTTTTAATTGCCCCCTGTTTTAATATTTCCGAATAAACATAAATCTTAGAAGTGCTCACGAAGTTTTAATTGCCCCCTGCTTTAATATTTGCGAATAAACATAAATCTTAGAAGTGCTCACGAAGTTTTAACTTCCCCCTGTTTTAATATTTCCGAATAAACATAAATCTTAGAAGTGCTCACGAAGTTTTAATTGCCCCATGTTTTAATATTTGCGAATAAACATAAATCTTAGAAGTGCTCACGAAGTTTTAATTGCCCCCTGCTTTAATATTTCCGAATAAACATAAATCTTAGAAGTGCTCACGAAGTTTTTATTGCCCCCTGCTTTAATATTTGCGAATAAACATAAATCTTAGAAGTGCTCACGAAGTTTTAATTGCCCCCTGCTTTAATATTTGCGAATAAACATAAATCTTAGAAGTGCTCACGAAGTTTGAATTGCCCCCTGCTTTAATATTTGAGAATAAACATAAATCTTAGAAGTGCTCACGAAGATTTAATTGCCCCCTGCTTTAGTATTTCCGAATAAACATAAATCTTAGAAGTGCTCACGAAGTTTTAATTGCCCCCTGCTTTAATATTTGCGAATAAACATAAATCTTAGAAGTGCTCACGAAGTTTTAATTGCCCCCTGCTTTAATATTTGCGAATAAACATAAATCTTAGAAGTGCTCACGAAGTTTTAATTGCCCCCTGCTTTAATATTTCCGAATAAACATAAATCTTAGAAGTGCTCACGAAGTTTTAATTGCCCCCTGTTTTAATATTTGCGAATAAACATAAATCTTAGAAGTGCTCACGAAGTTTTAATTGCCCCCTGCTTTAATATTTCCGAATAAACATAAATCTTAGAAGTGCTCACGAAGTTTTAATTGCCCCCTGCTTTAATATTTGCGAATAAACATAAATCTTAGAAGTGCTCACGAAGTTTTAATTGCCCCCTGCTTTAATATTTGAGAATAAACATAAATCTTAGAAGTGCTCACGAAGTTTTAATTGCCCCCTGCTTTAATATTTGAGAATAAACATAAATCTTAGAAGTGCTCACGAAGTTTTAATTGCCCCCTGTTTTAATATTTCCGAATAAACATAAATCTTAGAAGTGCTCACGAAGTTTTAATTGCCCCCTGCTTTAATATTTGCGAATAAACATAAATCTTAGAAGTGCTCACGAAGTTTTAACTTCCCCCTGTTTTAATATTTCCGAATAAACATAAATCTTAGAAGTGCTCACGAAGTTTTAATTGCCCCATGTTTTAATATTTGCGAATAAACATAAATCTTAGAAGTGCTCACGAAGTTTTAATTGCCCCCTGCTTTAATATTTCCGAATAAACATAAATCTTAGAAGTGCTCACGAAGTTTTAATTGCCCCCTGCTTTAATATTTGCGAATAAACATAAATCTTAGAAGTGCTCACGAAGTTTTAATTGCCCCCTGCTTTAATATTTGCGAATAAACATAAATCTTAGAAGTGCTCACGAAGTTTTAATTGCCCCCTGCTTTAATATTTGAGAATAAACATAAATCTTAGAAGTGCTCACGAAGATTTAATTGCCCCCTGCTTTAGTATTTCCGAATAAACATAAATCTTAGAAGTGCTCACGAAGTTTTAATTGCCCCCTGCTTTAATATTTGCGAATAAACATAAATCTTAGAAGTGCTCACGAAGGTTTAATTGCCCCCTGCTTTAATATTTGCGAATAAACATAAATCTTAGAAGTGCTCACGAAGTTTTAATTGCCCCCTGCTTTAATATTTCCGAATAAACATAAATCTTAGAAGTGCTCACGAAGTTTTAATTGCCCCCTGTTTTAATATTTGCGAATAAACATAAATCTTAGAAGTGCTCACGAAGTTTTAATTGCCCACTGCTTTAATATTTCCGAATAAACATAAATCTTAGAAGTGCTCACGAAGTTTTAATTGCCCCCTGCTTTAATATTTGCGAATAAACATAAATCTTAGAAGTGCTCACGAAGTTTTAATTGCCCCCTGCTTTAATATTAGCGAATAAACATAAATCTTAGAAGTGCTCACGAAGTTTTAATTGCCCCCTGCTTTAATATTTGAGAATAAACATAAATCTTAGAAGTGCTCACGAAGTTTTAATTGCCACCTGCTTTAATATTTCCGAATAAACATAAATCTTAGAAGTGCTCACGAAGTTTTAATTGCCCCCTGCTTTAATATTTGCGAATAAACATAAATCTTAGAAGTGCTCACGAAGTTTTATTGCCCCCTGCTTTAATATTTGAGAATAAACATAAATCTTAGAAGTGCTCACGAAGTTTTAATTGCCCCCTGCTTTAATATTTCCGAATAAACATAAATCTTAGAAGTGCTCACGAAGTTTTAATTGCCCCCTGTTTTAATATTTGCGAAAAAACATAAATCTTAGAAGTGCTCACGAAGTTTTAATTGCCCCCTGCTTTAATATTTGCGAAAAAACATAAATCTTAGAAGTGCTCACGAAGTTTTAATTGCCCCCTGCTTTAATATTTCCGAATAAACATAAATCTTAGAAGTGCTCACGAAGTTTTAATTGCGCCCTGCTTTAATATTTGCGAATAAACATAAATCTTAGAAGTGCTCACGAAGTTTTAATTGCCCCCTGTTTTAATATTTGCGAATAAACATAAATCTTAGAAGTGCTCACGAAGATTTAATTGCCCTCTGATTTAATATTTGCGAATAAACATAAATCTTAGAAGTGCTCACGAGGTTTTAATTGCCCCCTGATTTAATATTTCCGAATAAACATAAATCTTAGAAGTGTTCACAAAGTTTTAATTGCCCCCTGCTTTAATATTTCCGAATAAACATAAATCTTAGAAGTGCTCACGAAATTTTAATTGCCCCCTGTTTTAATATTTGCGAATAAACATAAATCTTAAAAGTGCTCACGAAGTTTTAATTGCCCCCTGCTTTAATATTTGCGTATATACATAAATCTTAGAAGTGCTCACGAAGTTTTAATTGCCCCCTGATTTAATATTTCCGAATAAACATAAATCTTAGAAGTGCTCACGAAATTTTAATTGCTCCCTGCTTTAATATTTGCGAATAAACATAAATCTTAGAAGTGCTCACGAAGTTTTAATTGCCCCCTGTTTTAATATTTGCGAATAAACATGAATCTTAAAAGTGCTCACGAAGTTTTAATTGCCCCCTGCTTTAATATTTGCGAATAAACATAAACCTTAGAAGTGCTCACGAAGTTTTAATTGCCCCCTGTTTTAATATTTGCGAATAAACATAAATCTTAAAAGTACTCACGAAGTTTTAATTGCCCCCTGCTTTAATATTTGCGAATAAACATAAATCTTAGAAGTGCTCACGACGTTTTAATTGCCCCCTGCTTTAATATTTCCGAATAAACATAAATCTTAGAAGTGCTCACGAAGTTTTAATTGCCCCCTGCTTTAATATTTCCGAATAAACATAAATCTTAGAAGTGCTCACGAAGTTTTAATTGCCCCCTGTTTTAATATTTGCGAATAAACATAAATCTTAAAAGTGCTCACGAAGTTTTAATTGCCCCCTGCTTTAATATTTGCGAATAAACATAAATCTTAGAAGTGCTCACGATGTTTTAATTGCCCCCTGATTTAATATTTCCGAATAAACATAAATCTTAGAAGTGCTCACGAAATTTTAATTGCTCCCTGCTTTAATATTTGCGAATAAACATAAGTCTTAGAAGTGCTCACGAAGTTTTAATTGCTCCCTGCTTTAATTTTTGCGAATAAACATAAATCTTAGAAGTGCTCACGAAGTTTTAATGGCTCCCTGCTTTAATATTTGCGAATAAACATAAATCTTAGAAGTGTTCACGAAGTTTTAATTGCTCCCTGCTTTAATATTTGCGAATAAACATAAATCTTAGAAGTGTTCAGGAAGTTTTAATTGCCCCCTGCTTTAATATTTGCGAATAAACATAAATCTTAGAAGTGTTCACGAAGTTTTAATTGCCCCCTGCTTTAATATTTGCGAATAAACATAAATCGTAGAAGTGCTCGCGAAGTTTTAATTGCCCACTGCTTTAATATTTGCGAATTAACATAAATCTTAGAAGTGCTCACGTAGTTTTAATTGCCCCCTGTTTTAATATTTGCGAATAAACATAAATCTTAGAAGTCCTAGCGAAGTTTTAATTGCCCCTGCTTTAATATTTGCGAATAAACATAAATCTTAGAAGTCCTCGCGATGTTTTAATTGCTCCCTGCTTTAATATTTGCGAATAAACATAAATCTTAGAAGTGCTCACGAAGTTTTAATTGCTCCCTGCTTTAATATTTGCGAATAAACATAAATCTTAGAAGTGCTCACGAAGTTTTAATTGCCCCCTGCTTTAATATTTGCGAATAAACATAAATTTTAGAAGTCCTAGCGAAGTTTTAATTGCCCCTGCTTTAATATTTGCAAATAAACATAAATCTTAGAAGTCCTCGCGATGTTTTAATTGCCCTCTGCTTTAATATTTGCGAATTAACATAAATCTTAGAAGTGCTCACGAAGTTTTAATTGCTCCCTGCTTTAATATTTGCGAATAAACATAAATCTTAGAAGTGTTCACGAAGTTTTAATTGCCCCCTGTTTTAATATTTGCGAATAAACATAAATCTTAGAAGTGCTCACGAAGTTTTAATTGCTCCCTGCTTTAATATTTGCGAATAAACATAAATCTTAGAAGTGCTCACGAAGTTTTAATTGCTCCCTGCTTTAATATTTGCGAATAAACATAAATCTTAGAAGTGTTCACGAAGTTTTAATTGCCCCCTGCTTTAATATTTGCGAATAAACATAAATCTTAGAAGTCCTAGCGAAGTTTTAATTGCCCCTGCTTTAATATTTGCGAATAAACATAAATCTTAGAAGTCCTCGCGATGTATTAATTGCCCCGTGCTTTAATATTTGCGAATAAACATAAATCTTAGAAGTGCTCACGAAGTTTTAATTGCTCCCTGCTTTAATATTTGCGAATAAACATAAATCTTAGAAGTGCTCACGAAGTTTTAATTGCTCCCTGTTTTAATATTTGCGAATTAACATAAATCTTAGAAGTGCTCACGAAGTTTTAATTGCTCCCTGATTTAATATTTGCGAATAAACATAAATCTTAGAAGTGCTCACGAAGTTTTAATTGCTCCCTGCTTTAATATTTGCGAATTAACATAAATCTTAGAAGTGCTCACGAAGTTTTAATTGCTCCCTGTTTTAATATTTGCGAATAAACATAAATCTTAGAAGTGTTCACGAAGTTTTAATTGCCCTCTGCTTTAATATTTGAGAATAAACATAAATCTTAGAAGTGCTCACGAAGTTTTAATTGCTCCCTGCTTTAATATTTGCGAATAAACATAAATCTTAGAAGTGCTCACGAAGTTTTAATTGCTCCCTGTTTTAATATTTGCGAATTAACATAATTCTTAGAAGTGCTCACGAAGTTTTAATTGCTCCCGGCTTTAATATTTGCGAATAAACATAAATCTTAGAAGTGCTCACGAAGTTTTAATTGCTCCCTGCTTTAATATTTGCGAATAAACATAAATCTTAGAAGTGTTCACGAAGTTTTAATTGCCCTCTGCTTTAATATTTGAGAATCAACATAAATCTTAGAAGTGCTCACGAAGTTTTAATTCCTCCCTGCTTTAATATTTGCGAATAAACATAAATCTTAGAAGTGCTCACGAAGTTTTAATTGCTCCCTGTTTTAATATTTGCAAATTAACATAAATCATAGAAGTGCTCACGAAGTTTTAATTGCTCCCTGCTTTAATATTTGCAAATAAACATAAATCTTAGAAGTGCTCACGAAGTTTTAATTGCTCCCTGCTTTAATATTTGCGAATAAACATAAATCTTAGAAGTCCTCGCGATGTTTTAATTGCCCTCTGCTTTAATATTTGCGAATTAACATAAATCTTAGAAGTGCTCACGAAGTTTTAATTGCTCCCTGCTTTAATATTTGCGAATAAACATAAATCTTAGAAGTCCTCGCGATGTTTTAATTGCCCTCTGCTTTAATATTTGCGAATTAACATAAATCTTAGAAGTGCTCACGAAGTTTTAATTGCTCCCTGCTTTAATATTTGCGGATAAACATAAATCTTAGAAGTGCTCACGAAGTTTTAATTGCTCCCTGCTTTAATATTTGCGAATTAACATAAATCTTAGAAGTGCTCACGAAGTTTTAATTGCTCCCTGCTTTAATATTTGCGAATAAACATAAATCTTAGAAGTGCTCACGAAGTTTTAATTGCTCCCTGCTTTAATATTTGCGAATAAACATAAATCTTAGAAGTGCTCACGAAGTTTTAATTGCCCCCTGCTTTAATATTTGCGAATAAACATAAATCTTAGAAGTCCTCGCGATGTTTTAATTGCCCTCT
Organism: Acanthosepion esculentum; assembly: GCA_964036315.1. NCBI lineage: Eukaryota > Metazoa > Mollusca > Cephalopoda > Sepiida > Sepiidae > Acanthosepion > Acanthosepion esculentum. Next base: position 10,498,382 of record OZ038481.1, on the reverse strand, counting down.
GCTTTAATATTTGCGAATAAACATAAATCTTAGAAGTGCTCACGAAGTTTTAATTGCTCCCTGCTTTAATATTTGCGAATAAACATAAATCTTAGAAGTGTTCACGAAGTTTTAATTGCCCCCTGCTTTAATATTTGCGAATAAACATAAATCTTAGAAGTCCTCGCGATGTTTTAATTGCCCTCTGCTTTAATATTTGCGAATAAACATAAATCTTAGAAGTCCTCGCGATGTTTTAATTGCCCTCTGCTTTAATATTTGCGAATAAACATAAATCTTAGAAGTCCTCGCGATGTTTTAATTGCCCTCTGCTTTAATATTTGCGAATAAACATAAATCTTAGAAGTCCTCGCGATGTTTTAATTGCCCCCTGCTTTAATATTTGCGAATAAACATAAATCTTAGAAGTCCTCGCGATGTTTTAATTGCCCTCTGCTTTAATATTTGCGAATAAACATAAATCTTAGAAGTGCTCACGAAGTTTTAATTGCTCCCTGCTTTAATATTTGCGAATAAACATAAATCTTAGAAGTGTTCACGAAGTTTTAATTGCCCCCTGCTTTAATATTTGCGAATAAACATAAATCTTAGAAGTGCTCACGAAGTTTTAATTGCCCCCTGCTTTAATATTTGCGAATAAACATAAATCTTAGAAGTGCTCACGAAGTTGTAATTGCTCCCTGCTTTAATATTTGCGAATAAACATAAATCTTAGAAGTGCTCACGAAGATTTAATTGCTCCCTGCTTTAATATTTGCGAATAAACATAAATCTTAGAAGTGCTCACGAAGTTTTAATTGCCCCCTGCTTTAATATTTGCGAATAAACATAAATCTTAGAAGTGCTCACGAAGTTTGAATTGCCCCCTGCTTTAATATTTGCGAATAAACATAAATCTTAGAAGTGCTCACGAAGTTTTAATTGCCCCCTGCTTTAATATTTGAGAATAAACATAAATCTTAGAAGTGCTCACGAAGTTTTAATTGCCCCCTGCTTTAATATTTGCGAATAAACATAAATCTTAGAAGTGCTCACGAAGTTTTAATTGCCCCCTGCTTTAATATTTGCGAATAAACATAAATCTTAGAAGTGCTCACGAAGTTTTAATTGCCCCCTGCTTTAATATTTGCGAATAAACATAAATCTTAGAAGTGCTCACGAAGTTTTAATTGCCCCCTGCTTTAATATTTTCGAATAAACATAAATCTTAGAAGTGCTCACGAAGTTTTAATTGCCCCCTGCTTTAATATTTGAGAATAAACATAAATCTTAGAAGTGCTCACGAAGTTTTAATTGCTCCCTGCTTTAATATTTGCGAATAAACATAAATCTTAGAAGTGTTCACGATGTTTTAATTGCTCCCTGCTTTAATATTTGCGAATAAACATAAATCTTAGAAGTGTTCACGAAGTTTGAATTGCTCCCTGCTTTAATATTTGCGAATAAACATAAATCTTAGAAGTGCTCACGAAGTTTGAATTGCCCCCTGCTTTAATATTTGCGAATAAACATAAATCTTAGAAGTGCTCACGAAGTTTTAATTGCCCCCTGCTTTAATATTTGCGAATAAACATAAATCTTAGAAGTGCAGACGAAGTTTTAATTGCCCCCTGCTTTAATATTTGCGAATAAACATAAATCTTAGAAGTGCTCACGAAGTTTTAATTGCTCCCTGCTTTAATATTTGCGAATAAACATAAATCTTAGAAGTGCTCACGAAGTTTTAATTGCCCCCTGCTTTAATATTTGCGAATAAACATAAATCTTAGAAGTGCTCACGAAGTTTTAATTGCCCCCTGCTTTAATATTTGCGAATAAACATAAATCTTAGAAGTGCTCACGAAGTTTGAATTGCCCCCTGCTTTAATATTTGCGAATAAACATAAATCTTAGAAGTGCTCACGAAGTTTTAATTGTTCCCTGCTTTAATATTTGCGAATAAACATAAATCTTAGAAGTGTTCACGAAGTTTTAATTGCTCCCTGCTTTAATATTTGCGAATAAACATAAATCTTAGAAGTGTTCACGAAGTTTGAATTGCTCCCTGCTTTAATATTTGCGAATAAACATAAATCTTAGAAGTGCTCACGAAGTTTTAATTGCCCCCTGCTTTAATATTTGCGAATAAACATAAATCTTAGAAGTGCTCACGAAGTTTTAATTGCCCCCTGCTTTAATATTTGCGAATAAACATAAATCTTAGAAGTGCTCACGAAGTTTGAATTGCCCCCTGCTTTAATATTTGCGAATAAACATAAATCTTAGAAGTGCTCACGAAGTTTTAATTGCTCCCTGCTTTAATATTTGCGAATAAACATAAATCTTAGAAGTGCTCACGAAGTTTTAATTGCTCCCTGCTTTAATATTTGCGAATAAACATAAATCTTAGAAGTGCTCACGAAGTTTTAATTGCTCCCTGCTTTAATATTTGCGAATAAACATAAATCTTAGAAGTGTTCACGAAGTTTTAATTGCCCCCTGCTTTAATATTTGCGAATAAACATAAATCTTAGAAGTCCTAGCGAAGTTTTAATTGCCCCTGCTTTAATATTTGCGAATAAACATAAATCTTAGAAGTGCTCACGAAGTTTTAATTGCCCCCTGTTTTAATATTTGCGAATAAACATAAATCTTAGAAGTGCTCACGAAGTTTGAATTGCCCCCTGCTTTAATATTTGCGAATAAACATAAATCTTAGAAGTGCTCACGAAGTTTTAATTGCTCCCTGCTTTAATATTTGCGAATAAACATAAATCTTAGAAGTGCTCACGAAGTTTTAATTGCCCCCTCCTTTAATATTTGCGAATAAACATAAATCTTAGAAGTCCTCGCGATGTTTTAATTGCCCTCTGCTTTAATATTTGCGAATAAACATAAATCTTAGAAGTGCTCACGAAGTTTTAATTGCTCCCTGCTTTAATATTTGCGAATAAACATAAATCTTAGAAGTGCTCACGAAGTTTTAATTGCCCCCTGCTTTAATATTTGCGAATAAACATAAATCTTAGAAGTGCTCACGAAGTTTTAATTGCTCCCTGCTTTAATATTTGCGAATAAACATAAATCTTAGAAGTGCTCACGAAGTTTCAATTGCTCCCTGCTTTAATATTTGCGAATAAACATAAATCTTAGAAGTGTTCACGAAGTTTTAATTGCCCCCTGCTTTAATATTTGCGAATTAACATAAATCTTAGAAGTGTTCACGAAGTTTTAATTGCCCCCTGCTTTAATATTTGCGAATAAACATAAATCGTAGAAGTGCTCGCGAAGTTTTAATTGCCCCCTGCTTTAATATTTGCGAATTAACATAAATCTTAGAAGTGCTCACGTAGTTTTAATTGCCCCCTGTTTAATATTTGCGAATAAACATAAATCTTAGAAGTCCTAGCGAAGTTTTAATTGCCCCTGCTTTAATATTTGCGAATAAACATAAATCTTAGAAGTCCTCGCGATGTTTTAATTGCTCCCTGCTTTAATATTTGCGAATAAACATAAATCTTAGAAGTGCTCACGAAGTTTTAATTGCTCCCTGCTTTAATATTTGCGAATAAACATAAATCTTAGAAGTGCTCACGAAGTTTTAATTGCCCCCTGCTTTAATATTTGCGAATAAACATAAATTTTAGAAGTCCTAGCGAAGTTTTAATTGCCCCTGCTTTAATATTTGCGAATAAACATAAATCTTAGAAGTCCTCGCGATGTTTTAATTGCCCTCTGCTTTAATATTTGCGAATTAACATAAATCTTAGAAGTGCTCACGAAGTTTTAATTGCTCCCTGCTTTAATATTTGCGAATAAACATAAATCTTAGAAGTGTTCACGAAGTTTTAATTGCCCCCTGTTTTAATATTTGCGAATAAACATAAATCTTAGAAGTGCTCACGAAGTTTTAATTGCTCCCTGCTTTAATATTTGCGAATAAACATAAATCTTAGAAGTGCTCACGAAGTTTTAATTGCTCCCTGCTTTAATATTTGCGAATAAACATAAATCTTAGAAGTGTTCACGAAGTTTTAATTGCCCCCTGCTTTAATATTTGCGAATAAACATAAATCTTAGAAGTCCTAGCGAAGTTTTAATTGCCCCTGCTTTAATATTTGCGAATAAACATAAATCTTAGAAGTCCTCGCGATGTTTTAATTGCCCCGTGCTTTAATATTTGCGAATAAACATAAATCTTAGAAGTGCTCACGAAGTTTTAATTGCTCCCTGCTTTAATATTTGCGAATAAACATAAATCTTAGAAGTGCTCACGAAGTTTTAATTGCTCCCTGTTTTAATATTTGCGAATTAACATAAATCTTAGAAGTGCTCACGAAGTTTTAATTGCTCCCTGCTTTAATATTTGCGAATAAACATAAATCTTAGAAGTGCTCACGAAATTTTTAATTGCTCCCTGCTTTAATATTTGCGAATTAACATAAATCTTGGAAGTGCTCACGAAGTTTTAATTGCTCCCTGTTTTAATATTTGCGAATAAACATAAATCTTAGAAGTGTTCACGAAGTTTTAATTGCCCTCTGCTTTAATATTTGAGAATAAACATAAATCTTAGAAGTGCTCACGAAGTTTTAATTGCTCCCTGCTTTAATATTTGCGAATAAACATAAATCTTAGAAGTGCTCACGAAGTTTTAATTGCTCCCTGTTTTAATATTTGCGAATTAACATAAATCTTAGTAGTGCTCACGAAGTTTTAATTGCTCCCTGCTTTAATATTTGCGAATAAACATAAATCTTAGAAGTGCTCACGAAGTTTTAATTGCTCCCTGCTTTAATATTTGCGAATTAACATAAATCTTAGAAGTGCTCACGAAGTTTTAATTGCTCCCTGTTTTAATATTTGCGAATAAACATAAATCTTAGAAGTGTTCACGAAGTTTTAATTGCTCCCTGCTTTAATATTTGCGAATAAACATAAATCTTAGAAGTGCTCACGAAGTTTTAATTGCTCCCTGTTTTAATATTTGCGAATAAACATAAATCTTAGAAGTGCTCACGAAGTTTTAATTGCTCCCTGTTTTAATATTTGCGAATAAACATAAATCTTAGAAGTGTTCACGAAGTTTTAATTGCCCTCTGCTTTAATATTTGAGAATAAACATAAATCTTAGAAGTGCTCACGAAGTTTTAATTGCTCCCTGTTTTAATATTTGCGAATTAACATAAATCTTAGAAGTGCTCACGAAGTTTTAATTGCTCCCTGCTTTAATATTTGCGAATAAACATAAATCTTAGAAGTGCTCACGAAGTTTTAATTGCCCCCTGCTTTTATATTTGCGAATAAACATAAATCTTAGAAGTCCTCGCGATGTTTTAATTGCCCTCTGCTTTAATATTTGCGAATTAACATAAATCTTAGAAGTCCTCGCGATGTTTTAATTGCCCCCTGCTTTAATATTTGCGAATAAACATAAATCTTAGAAGTGCTCACGAAGTTTTAATTGCTCCCTGCTTTAATATTTGCGAATAAACATAAATCTTAGAAGTGCTCACGAAGTTTTAATTGCTCCCTGCTTTAATATTTGCGAATAAACATAAATCTTAGAAGTCCTCGCGATGTTTTAATTGCCCTCTGCTTTAATATTTGCGAATAAACATAAATCTTAGAAGTCCTCGCGATGTTTTAATTGCCCTCTGCTTTAATATTTGCGAATAAACATAAATCTTAGAAGTCCTCGCGATGTTTTAATTGCCCCCTGCTTTAATATTTGCGAATAAACATAAATCTTAGAAGTCCTCGCGATGTTTTAATTGCCCTCTGCTTTAATATTTGCGAATAAACATAAATCTTAGAAGTGCTCACGAAGTTTTAATTGCTCCCTGCTTTAATATTTGCGAATAAACATAAATCTTAGAAGTGTTCACGAAGTTTTAATTGCCCCCTGCTTTAATATTTGCGAATAAACATAAATCTTAGAAGTGCTCACGAAGTTTTAATTGCCCCCTGCTTTAATATTTGCGAATAAACATAAATCTTAGAAGTGCTCACGAAGTTGTAATTGCTCCCTGCTTTAATATTTGCGAATAAACATAAATCTTAGAAGTGCTCACGAAGTTTTAATTGCTCCCTGCTTTAATATTTGCGAATAAACATAAATCTTAGAAGTGCTCACGAAGTTTTAATTGCCCCCTGCTTTAATATTTGCGAATAAACATAAATCTTAGAAGTGCTCACGAAGTTTGAATTGCCCCCTGCTTTAATATTTGCGAATAAACATAAATCTTAGAAGTGCTCACGAAGTTTTAATTGCCCCCTGCTTTAATATTTGAGAATAAACATAAATCTTAGAAGTGCTCACGAAGTTTTAATTGCCCCCTGCTTTAATATTTGCGAATAAACATAAATCTTAGAAGTGCTCACGAAGTTTGAATTGCCCCCTGCTTTAATATTTGCGAATAAACATAAATCTTAGAAGTGCTCACGAAGTTTTAATTGCTCCCTGCTTTAATATTTGCGAATAAACATAAATCTTAGAAGTGTTCACGAAGTTTTAATTGCTCCCTGCTTTAATATTTGCGAATAAACATAAATCTTAGAAGTGTTCACGAAGTTTGAATTGCTCCCTGCTTTAATATTTGCGAATAAACATAAATCTTAGAAGTGCTCACGAAGTTTTAATTGCCCCCTGCTTTAATATTTGCGAATAAACATAAATCTTAGAAGTGCTCACGAAGTTTTAATTGCCCCCTGCTTTAATATTTGCGAATAAACATAAATCTTAGAAATGCTCACGAAGTTTTAATTGCTCCCTGCTTTAATATTTGCGAATAAACATAAATCTTAGAAGTGCTCACGAAGTTTTAATTGCTCCCTGCTTTAATATTTGCGAATAAACATAAATCTTGGAAGTGCTCACGAAGTTTTAATTGCCCCCTGCTTTAATATTTGCGAATAAACATAAATCTTAGAAGTGCTCACGAAGTTTTAATTGCTCCCTGCTTTAATATTTGCGAATAACCATAAATCTTAGAAGTGCTCACGAAGTTTTAATTGCCCCCTGTATAATATTTGCGAATAAACATAAATCTTAGAAGTGCTCACGAAGTTTGAATTGCCCCCTGCTTTAATATTTGCGAATAAACATAAATCTTAGAAGTGCTCACGAAGTTTTAATTGCTCCCTGCTTTAATATTTGCGAATAAACATAAATCTTAGAAGTGCTCACGAAGTTTTAATTGCTCCCTGCTTTAATATTTGCGAATAAACATAAATCTTAGAAGTGCTCACGAAGTTTGAATTGCCGCCTGCTTTAATATTTGCGAATAAACATAAATCTTAGAAGCGTTCACGAAGTTTTAATTGCCCCCTCCTTTAATATTTGCGAATTAACATAAATCTTAGAAGTGCTCACGAAGTTTTAATTGCCCCCTGCTTTAATATTTGCGAATAAACATAAATCTTAGAAGTGCTCACGAAGTTTTAATTGCCCCCTGCTTTAATATTTGCGAATAAACATAAATCTTAGAAGTGCTCACGAAGTTTTAATTGCCCCCTGTTTTAATATTTGCGAATAAACATAAATCTTAGAAGTGCTCACGAAGTTTTAATTGCCCCCTGCTTTAATATTTGCGAATAAACATAAATCTTAGAAGTGTTCACGAAGTTTTAATTGCCCCCTGCTTTAATATTTGCGAATTAACATAAATCTTAGAAGTGCCCATGAAGTTTTAATTGCCCCCTGCTTTAATATTTGCGAATAAACATAAATCTTAGAAGTGCTCACGAAGTTTTAATTGCCCCCTGCTTTAATATTTGCGAATAAACATAAATCTTAGAAGTGCTCACGAAGTTTTAATTGCCCCCTGCTTTAATATTTGCGAATAAACATAAGTCTTAGAAGTTCTCACGAAGTTTTAATTGCCCCCTGCTTTAATATTTGAGAATAAACATAAATCTTAGAAGTGCTCACGAAGTTTTAATTGTCCCCTGCTTTAATATTTCCGAATAAACATAAATCTTAGAAGTGCTCACGAAGTTTTAATTGCCCCCTGTTTTAATATTTCCGAATAAACATAAATCTTAGAAGTGCTCACGAAGTTTTAATTGCCCCCTGCTTTAATATTTCCGAATAAACATAAATCTTAGAAGTGCTCACGAAGTTTTAATTGCTCCCTGCTTTAATATTTGCGAATAAACATAAATCTTAGAAGTGCTCACGAAGTTTTAATTGCCCCCTGCTTTAATATTTGCGAATAAACATAAATCTTAGAAGTGTTCACGAAGTTTTAATTGCCCCCTGCTTTAATATTTGCGAATAAACATAAATCTTAGAAGTGCTCACGAAGTTTTAATTGCCCCCTGCTTTAATATTTGCGAATAAACATAAGTCTTAGAAGTGCTCACGAAGTTTTAATTGCCCCCTGCTTTAATATTTGCGAATAAACATAAATCTTAGAAGTGCTCACGAAGTTTTAATTGCCCCCTGCTTTAATATTTGCGAATAAACATAAATCTTAGAAGTGCTCACGAAGTTGTAATTGCTCCCTGCTTTAATATTTGCGAATAAACATAAATCTTAGAAGTGCTCACGAAGTTTTAATTGCTCCCTGCTTTAATATTTGCGAATAAACATAAATCTTAGAAGTGCTCACGAAGTTTTAATTGCCCCCTGCTTTAATATTTGCGAATAAACATAAATCTTAGAAGTGCTCACGAAGTTTGAATTGCCCCCTGCTTTAATATTTGCGAATAAACATAAATCTTAGAAGTGCTCACGAAGTTTTAATTGCCCCCTGCTTTAATATTTGAGAATAAACATAAATCTTAGAAGTGCTCACGAAGTTTTAATTGCCCCCTGCTTTAATATTTGCGAATAAACATAAATCTTAGAAGTGCTCACGAAGTTTGAATTGCCCCCTGCTTTAATATTTGCGAATAAACATAAATCTTAGAAGTGCTCACGAAGTTTTAATTGCTCCCTGCTTTAATATTTGCGAATAAACATAAATCTTAGAAGTGTTCACGAAGTTTTAATTGCTCCCTGCTTTAATATTTGCGAATAAACATAAATCTTAGAAGTGTTCACGAAGTTTGAATTGCTCCCTGCTTTAATATTTGCGAATAAACATAAATCTTAGAAGTGCTCACGAAGTTTTAATTGCCCCCTGCTTTAATATTTGCGAATAAACATAAATCTTAGAAGTGCTCACGAAGTTTTAATTGCCCCCTGCTTTAATATTTGCGAATAAACATAAATCTTAGAAATGCTCACGAAGTTTTAATTGCTCCCTGCTTTAATATTTGCGAATAAACATAAATCTTAGAAGTGCTCACGAAGTTTTAATTGCTCCCTGCTTTAATATTTGCGAATAAACATAAATCTTGGAAGTGCTCACGAAGTTTTAATTGCCCCCTGCTTTAATATTTGCGAATAAACATAAATCTTAGAAGTGCTCACGAAGTTTTAATTGCTCCCTGCTTTAATATTTGCGAATAACCATAAATCTTAGAAGTGCTCACGAAGTTTTAATTGCCCCCTGTATAATATTTGCGAATAAACATAAATCTTAGAAGTGCTCACGAAGTTTGAATTGCCCCCTGCTTTAATATTTGCGAATAAACATAAATCTTAGAAGTGCTCACGAAGTTTTAATTGCTCCCTGCTTTAATATTTGCGAATAAACATAAATCTTAGAAGTGCTCACGAAGTTTTAATTGCTCCCTGCTTTAATATTTGCGAATAAACATAAATCTTAGAAGTGCTCACGAAGTTTGAATTGCCGCCTGCTTTAATATTTGCGAATAAACATAAATCTTAGAAGCGTTCACGAAGTTTTAATTGCCCCCTCCTTTAATATTTGCGAATTAACATAAATCTTAGAAGTGCTCACGAAGTTTTAATTGCCCCCTGCTTTAATATTTGCGAATAAACATAAATCTTAGAAGTGCTCACGAAGTTTTAATTGCCCCCTGCTTTAATATTTGCGAATAAACATAAATCTTAGAAGTGCTCACGAAGTTTTAATTGCCCCCTGTTTTAATATTTGCGAATAAACATAAATCTTAGAAGTGCTCACGAAGTTTTAATTGCCCCCTGCTTTAATATTTGCGAATAAACATAAATCTTAGAAGTGTTCACGAAGTTTTAATTGCCCCCTGCTTTAATATTTGCGAATTAACATAAATCTTAGAAGTGCCCATGAAGTTTTAATTGCCCCCTGCTTTAATATTTGCGAATAAACATAAATCTTAGAAGTGCTCACGAAGTTTTAATTGCCCCCTGCTTTAATATTTGCGAATAAACATAAATCTTAGAAGTGCTCACGAAGTTTTAATTGCCCCCTGCTTTAATATTTGCGAATAAACATAAGTCTTAGAAGTTCTCACGAAGTTTTAATTGCCCCCTGCTTTAATATTTGAGAATAAACATAAATCTTAGAAGTGCTCACGAAGTTTTAATTGTCCCCTGCTTTAATATTTCCGAATAAACATAAATCTTAGAAGTGCTCACGAAGTTTTAATTGCCCCCTGTTTTAATATTTCCGAATAAACATAAATCTTAGAAGTGCTCACGAAGTTTTAATTGCCCCCTGCTTTAATATTTCCGAATAAACATAAATCTTAGAAGTGCTCACGAAGTTTTAATTGCTCCCTGCTTTAATATTTGCGAATAAACATAAATCTTAGAAGTGCTCACGAAGTTTTAATTGCCCCCTGCTTTAATATTTGCGAATAAACATAAATCTTAGAAGTGTTCACGAAGTTTTAATTGCCCCCTGCTTTAATATTTGCGAATAAACATAAATCTTAGAAGTGCTCACGAAGTTTTAATTGCCCCCTGCTTTAATATTTGCGAATAAACATAAGTCTTAGAAGTGCTCACGAAGTTTTAATTGCCCCCTGCTTTAATATTTGCGAATAAACATAAATCTTAGAAGTGCTCACGAAGTTTTAATTGCCCCCTGTTTTAATATTTCCGAATAAACATAAATCTTAGAAGTGCTCACGAAGTTTTAATTGCCCCCTGCTTTAATATTTGCGAATAAACATAAATCTTAGAAGTGCTCACGAAGTTTTAATTGCCCCCTGCTTTAATATTTCCGAATAAACATAAGTCTTAGAAGTGCTCACGAAGTTTTAATTGCCCCCTGCTTTAATATTTGCGAATAAACATAAATCTTAGAAGTGCTCACGAAGTTTTAATTGCCCCCTGCTTTAATATTTGCGAATAAACATAAATCTTAGAAGTGCTCACGAAGTTTTAATTGCCCCCTGCTTTAATATTTGCGAATAAACATAAATCTTAGAAGTGCTCACGAAGTTTTAATTGCCCCCTGCTTTAATATTTGCGAATAAACATAAATCTTAGAAGTGCTCACGAAGTTTTAATTGCCCCCTGCTTTAATATTTGCGAATAAACATAAGTCTTAGAAGTGCTCACGAAGTTTTAATTGCCCCCTGTTTTAATATTTGCGAATAAACATAAATCTTAGAAGTGTTCACGAAGTTTGAATTGCCCCCTGCTTTAATATTTGCGAATAAACATAAATCTTAGAAGTGCTCACGAAGTTTTAATTGCCCCCTGTTTTAATATTTGCGAATAAACATAAATCTTAGAAGTGCTCACGAAGTTTTAATTGCCCCCTGCTTTAATATTTGCGAATAAACATAAATCTTAGAAGTGTTCACGAAGTTTTAATTGCCCCCTGCTTTAATATTTGCGAATAAACATAAATCTTAGAAGTGCTCACGAAGTTTTAATTGCCCCCTGTTTTAATATTTGCGAATAAACATAAATCTTAGAAGTGCTCACGAAGTTTTAATTGCCCCCTGCTTTAATATTTGCGAATAAACATAAATCTTAGAAGTGTTCACGAAGTTTTAATTGCCCCCTGCTTTAATATTTGCGAATTAACATAAATCTTAGAAGTGCCCACGAAGTTTTAATTGCCCCCTGCTTTAATATTTGCGAATAAACATAAATCTTAGAAGTGCTCACGAAGTTTGAATTGCCCCCTGCTTTAATATTTGCGAATAAACATAAATCTTAGAAGTGCTCACGAAGTTTTAATTGCCCCCTGCTTTAATATTTGCGAATAAACATAAGTCTTAGAAGTTCTCACGAAGTTTTAATTGCCCCCTGCTTTAATATTTGAGAATAAACATAAATCTTAGAAGTGCTCACGAAGTTTTAATTGTCCCCTGCTTTAATATTTCCGAATAAACATAAATCTTAGAAGTGCTCACGAAGTTTTAATTGCCCCCTGTTTTAATATTTCCGAATAAACATAAATCTTAGAAGTGCTCACGAAGTTTTAATTGCCCCCTGCTTTAATATTTCCGAATAAACATAAATCTTAGAAGTGCTCACGAAGTTTTAATTGCTCCCTGCTTTAATATTTGCGAATAAACATAAATCTTAGAAGTGCTCACGAAGTTTTAATTGCCCCCTGCTTTAATATTTCCGAATAAACATAAATCTTAGAAGTGCTCACGAAGTTTTAATTGCCCCCTGCTTTAATATTTCCGAATAAACATAAATCTTAGAAGTGCTCACGAAGTTTTAATTGCCCCCTGCTTTAATATTTCCGAATAAACATAAATCTTAGAAGTGCTCACGAAGTTTTAATTGCCCCCTGCTTTAATATTTGCGAATAAACATAAGTCTTAGAAGTGCTCACGAAGTTTTAATTGCCCCCTGCTTTAATATTTGCGAATAAACATAAATCTTAGAAGTGCTCACGAAGTTTTAATTGCCCCCTGTTTTAATATTTCCGAATAAACATAAATCTTAGAAGTGCTCACGAAGTTTTAATTGCCCCCTGCTTTAATATTTGCGAATAAACATAAATCTTAGAAGTGCTCACGAAGCTTTAATTGCCCCCTGCTTTAATATTTCCGAATAAACATAAGTCTTAGAAGTGCTCACGAAGTTTTAATTGCCCCCTGCTTTAATATTTGCGAATAAACATAAATCTTAGAAGTGCTCACGAAGTTTTAATTGCCCCCTGCTTTAATATTTGCGAATAAACATAAATCTTAGAAGTGCTCACGAAGTTTTAATTGCCCCCTGCTTTAATATTTGCGAATAAACATAAATCTTAGAAGTGCTCACGAAGTTTTAATTGCCCCCTGCTTTAATATTTGCGAATAAACATAAATCTTAGAAGTGCTCACGAAGTTTTAATTGCCCCCTGCTTTAATATTTGCGAATAAACATAAGTCTTAGAAGTGCTCACGAAGTTTTAATTGCCCCCTGTTTTAATATTTGCGAATAAACATAAATCTTAGAAGTGTTCACGAAGTTTGAATTGCCCCCTGCTTTAATATTTGCGAATTAACATAAATCTTCCTCGGAAAAGCTCTTTCTCATTGTTTTTTTCTCGGTTTTAATTCGCTATTGTTCTTCTCATCAATTGATTGCCGTATAGTAATTCTATTAGACGCATAGTTAATAGAGGAGAAAAAGGAATTCCTACTTTCCCAATGATATATTACAGCCTCTCAAATTTTTTTGAAAGTAGATGCAATAGAGAACACAGGGATTCGAATCACTCACCTAATTTGAATGACGTATGAGAAAAAAATTCCTTACTACATGAAAGAGATCTTACTTAAGTTGCAAATTCAGCGCGTTTCACCATTCTGGTGTTGAAATTTGTCGGTGAATTCTCTTCAAACGTCAGGTGATTTTCAGACTTGTCACATTCGTAACATTGAGTTTGATGAGTTCAACAAATTTGACAAAGAAATAATAAAGTCAAAACCAGATTTATCACCTTACACATGTTAAAGTTGAGGCGTATGTAATGCAACAGAAACTTTAATAAATATTAATTACGTAATTTAAGAAATATTGTTGGTCAGCTAACAGTAAATCTATGAAATATCAGCCAAAAATCTGTAGCATAAAATAACCCTTAAACATCAGGCGGAGGACATATTTGCTTTTTCTTAAATTTCTTTTAAATTTAGTCATTTCAAATAATGCGATCGGAATCAGTATGGAACTATTGCAGAGTTTCCTGTGTATACAGGGAATTTACCTTTTACGAGAACACAGAAGTCATTTCAGCCATTTTAACAGTATACTGAAATCAAGCAACCATTTAGATGTTCTACTCGACCACGTGTAACACTGCTGTATTATCTTATCTTCAGACCATGACGTATGGACAAATAGACAACACTTAAACTGGTGTCAAAACTATCAAAATAGTTTTTTATAGCAAAAAAAACATTATTTGAAAAGAAATTACCAGAAAGAAATCGTTTGAAAAGAACCCACTTTACAAAAATACGTCAATGAAACCTGATCTACAAACCGATCTTTTTACAAAGAATACATATTCTATTCAAAATAACCTATCCTAAAATGTTTGTCGACATTAAATAATCCATTGAGTTTGATATGCCGTAAAACAAAATAAACTAAAACAAACGAAGCATGAAGTAACTCACGTAAAGTGCTTGTGTAAATAGATGGCAGGTCAGGATTTGGGGAGGCGTAGTTGGGGGACAAACATTGCTAAAACATCAAGGAAGATACAGGAATCCATTGTAATCCATGTTGTGAACGAACACACCATCATAAAAGATGTGTATATATCTAAACGGAGACAGAATAGAATGAGACATGAGGCATAAAATTTATATTTGGGAAAGATTGTGCTAGTGTCTCCCCTATATCAATTGCGACCATAACCCATTGAAACACTAGTCTCGCCTGAATACCGAAGATAACCAAAGTTAATCTTGGCTAATATCTAGATGGGTGAATATCAGATGTCGTATGAAAGAATATACGGGTGGTGTAATGGATAATGACTCAGAATGAGAAATCGGCGAGCCGAGTTCGAACTACATTCAGGTTTGTTATACTCACTTATGCATAAATACCTTTTGGAAAGGTCTGAACCCAAACCTTCTGGTTAAATGGTAGATATCGTATCAGAAACTCCTTATTATATCGAAAAAAATTCTTACTATCTTATAACATATTAAATACCTGAAATAAGGTTGATAAAAACAAACCAATCTCATCTATATTGGTTTACCTGATATTAATCCGAAACATTCATTAACTAAACAATAATATTCCTACTTTGCAAAAGTTTCCATGTTCTTTATGAACCCACTGAATTCAATTGCAATATAATGTAATAATTAAATAATAATGACTTTTATAAGTTAATATTTTGATAAACAGCAATACATAATTTGATATATTATTTTTACACAAATTATTATTGGATTCATATTAATTTTGAATAGTAATTTTCAACTTACGTGTTTTGCTATTAAATGATAATAATACTTAATAAAAGATTTTAAAATTATTTCTTGTTAAGTAATAAAAATATTATTTAAATCCATTACTTAGTTTTTTTTTCCCAAAAATAAATCTTGAATAATTTTTGCTTTCACATTTTCTACTTGTAAGATTCTACTCTAGTCCATAACAGAACTAAATTGTTATCATATGTCTAGCTTTTTTTTAAATTGGAAAATTGGAAAATGATGACAATTTTTCATGGTCGCCGCCATTTTGTTTCTGTTGCATTCCCTGCAGTACAGACAAAATGAAACAATATCCAACCAAAACACAATACGAAATCTTGAAAGAATATATATATATATATATATATATATATATATATATATATATGTGTGTGTGTGTGTGTGTGTGTGTGTGTGTGAAGAAATATAGTCTTAAAGTTGGCTATATTTATGGGATAAAGTGCTCAATATCAGAGATAGAATGTATGTAAATATAAAAGTGAACATAGAAGTCAACACTTAGAGGCGACAGGATGTTTTATGTTAGATGCAATCGTCAGGCCACGAGTGCTGTTATTTTTCTCAACTATTTATATATACGGGTCAGTGGTGCATTGTGGGCAGTCTATTTTGGCGGTTATTTTACCGGAAGTCGTTTGTTTATTTATTTATTTGTGTAAGATTATTTTGCTTGTTTTAAAATAAAGATAAAATAAGATCAAAAATAAAAACAAGCAAAATAATTTGACACAAATAAATAAATAAACATTTCATAAAACATACATACAACAAACTGTTTCTAATATAATCCTTGAAAATGGCTAAATGTATAGCCGAAAGCGCTCGGATAAAAAGAACACTCGTACAGTCTTTATATAATTTATCATCCGAAAAGAAAAAAATTATTAGATCGCATGAGAAATTGTATAAAAAACTAAATAAAAGCACCTTGTCTGTCGTTTTTAATGAAATGTGTATATATATATATATATATATATATATATATATATATATATATATATATATATATATATATATATATATATATACCGGGTGTAGCAGCAAAATAGTCCAAATTGTGTAACAGCATAATTATCCATCCCGCAAATTTTTTAATACCTAAAATTAAAAAAAACACGCTAAAGGTTCTTTTTCCAGTTTTTCAGAAAAGATGTTTAACCATCTTGACACCCTTTTTCGTAAGAATCACTGAAAACTCCTTTGAGTTATTCTACTAAAACGAGAACAGTTTGAAATCATTTTGTGTCAAATCCACTGTCTTCGCAACTGAGCAATGCTGAGTGGAAAAAATCATTTATGCCTTCAGTAATAGTGCCAATATGCATACTCTAGCTTCCATCTTCAAATCAATTCAAGAACCACCTTGAGAACGGTGAATAATTTCAATAAGGTGGGAACAGTAGAGAGGAAAATGGATCAGGAGGTCACAACAGCAAGAGGGGTCATGATTTCAACTTGAAGTTAAAGAGCCCAATTAGAAAAAATCCAACTCAATTCATGAGACGTTTTGTCAAGTGCCAGAGTAGTTTCATTCATGACAGTCCAAAGAGCAGTGACAAAAGACTTGGAAATGAAATCTTACATGAAACGTGTGAGGCACCTTGTTACTCCAGGACAAAGATAGAAGGTTAGAGAACGCGAAGATCATGTTGAATAAGTTGGAAAATGATCCTGGGTATATATATATTTGAACTTTATTTCAATACTTGTGTATGTATATGTAATTTCTTTTGTGTTTTTTTTATATATTTCTTTTGATTTTTTTTTTAATGGCTTTTTCTTAAGCCTCGTTCTGTTTGGGCCGCCTAACATATCTTATTTTAGAACTAACTATTCTAACCTAACTCGTAATATTACATTTTCTCCGAGTCAGAAATCCGTGTTTGAGTCTATAGTATGGACAATCTTTGAGAATTAAGTTTAGAATCGTCACTGCTTTCCAAGTTCTAGTTGGCCTTTTCTCTGCTTGCTTGGTAAAAATATTATCTCGACGTGGAATTCTGACCGTTTCTTTCTCCTGTTGATTTGAATATTTTTATTAATAGCACGCTGAGCAAGCCCACTGTTGGTGGTGGTTGGGGACGACGAATGGCCGTGTGACCCTCCCCTCGCCTTCCCAGCACTGCGTTCATTGTAACTTGAAGCTTAGCGTTAAACGTAAGCCGAAAATTTCCACTAGTATCCTGCGAAACGTGTAGTCGTCAACGAACGCTTTTCTCTGTCCAAGTAAAGTATCAATTCACTCTACCCTAAATTCTGTCTTTCTTGTGTATATATATATGTAATTTTTTTGTTTGTTTTTTCTTAACCCTCGTTCTATTCACAGAGCTTGCTAACCATATTTTTTTATTTTTTAGTATAGGTCAATGGGACTAAGTGAAAACTTACTATTGTGAATGTGTACTATACAAACAATGTCATTCCTACCCCCCAGTACTCTCAACTAGTGTCAGCCCTGCGACGATCCCAACTACATCCCCATCTATTGTTTTATTGTCATCGTTGTATATGTTATATGCAATAGTAGTAGGTAGGCTTCCCTACCGCCGGGTCTACACTCCTTCCCCCTCTATTGGACACGATTAGAGGCTCAAACCTTGTTTCGTGTTTAGGAAGGGGTTCCCTGATCTCTCTCTCTCTCTGGCCTCTGTACTGGTGCTGCTGTGTTTCTCCCGTGATGTGTGCAGTCTGTGGCATTGCCTGTTCATTCTGAGGGTACATGGTTGACAGTTCCCTAGTTGGAGTTTCCGACTGGTAGTTAGGAGCCCTAACTCTTGCGTAGTGTCTTGAGCGGCCGCTCTGATCAACAGTTGCATAATATCGGGGTGTCTGTAGTGCCATGTCGCGCATGGATAGGTGTCCCTGCAGTCATCTCCGGTGGGCAACCCTGAGGCCACATTATGATTCAGGCTGTGCCAAACCCTCTCTGCTCGCGTCATGGGTGATAACCGTCGGCTTCCTTTAACTCAGGCCTTCTCTTCTTTTCTTCACCAATTATTCACATG
The DNA here is from genome assembly GCA_964036315.1 of Acanthosepion esculentum. Taxonomy (NCBI): domain Eukaryota; kingdom Metazoa; phylum Mollusca; class Cephalopoda; order Sepiida; family Sepiidae; genus Acanthosepion; species Acanthosepion esculentum. The sequence continues at coordinate 10,480,134 of OZ038481.1, read as the reverse complement.
ACTTACAAAAACCATAAATATAAACCTAAACCAGCCCTCCAAAAATCACGTAAACCTTTAAATATTTCCTTCTCCAACATCCGTGTTATCAGAACCAACTTCTGCAGTGTGGAATCTTTGCTCATTGCAAAGTGCCCGGATATACTGGCCCTGTGTTAGACCAATCTTGATTCCTCTATTCCTTCCTCTGATCTTTCGATCCCTGGATACCTTCCTCTCCTCAGAAAAGACTCTCTAACCCACATGCATGGCCTTGGTGTCTACGTCAAGGACCATCTCCCTCTGGCTAGAGAGTGCTCTGTCGAATCGCCAGACCATTCGTACTTGTGTCTCCGGCTATCTCTTCTCAATACTGTAAGCTATCTTTTCTTCCTCTATCGCTCACCATCCTCTCAGGACTGTGGAATACTCGATGTTTCTGACAGCATAGATAAGGCCCTCTCTCTCCATCCGTTCGCTCACATATTTGTGTTTGGCGATTTTAACGCCCATCACAACAAGTGGCTTAAGAATGCTACTACCGACATCGCAGGCATTTATACTCTCAACTTTTCAGTCTCTCAATCCCTCACACAGATAATTGATTTCTCCACGCGTTTTTCTTACAACCGGGACTGTAAGGCCTCTCTCCTCGACCTGTGTTTTACCTCCATCCCTGAGTCTTCTAGTGCCACGAAGCTCTGTGCTATCGTTAACTCCGATCATGCTGTTGTGTCTGTTAGTATCTCCTTCAGCCCCACCCCCATGCAAGGAGCCTCCTACCACCAGAACCTCATTCTGATACCAACGGGCTGACTGGGACTCGTTTCGTGACTTCTTCCGCGATGTCCCCTGGGATGCTGTATTTAAGCTCCCGATTCAAGAATGTGCTTCAGATGTCTCTTCCTGGGTTAAAGCTGGAATTGACGCTTTCATCCCCTCAAGGAAATTCAAGGTTAAACCGCGCTCCTCCCCTTGGTTCCCAGCTGCTTGCTCAGCCGCCATTGCCCATAGGAACCACTTCTTCCACCGTTTTCGTAGTGATATGTCTGACTGCAATAGAGGCCTATTTACCTCTGCCCGTAACGAGTGTAAGCGTATCCTCAACTAAGCTAAGTCCCTATTTGCTGCTCGGATGAAGGAACGTATTGCATCTCGCAAATTCGGCTCCAAAGATTATTGGCGCCTCTGCAAGAGCGTTCTGAACAATAGCAAACCCTTCATTCCTCCCCTGTTCAATCAGTTTGAGGTCCTGACCACCTCTGCCGACAAGGCTGAATGCTTTGCTCGGAAGTTTCCTTCCAATTCAACGTTTGACTCTTCCGGGGTACCCATGCTCGATTTCCTTCCCAGAACCGAAGCCCTTTTGAGCGTATTGCACATATCCCCGGCGTTAGTATTGGGCATTATTTCTAACTTAGATCACCACAAGGCTACTGGTGGTGACGGGATACCAGCCATTGTCCTGAAGAAATGCGCGCCTGAACTGGCGCCTGCCCTCTCCAAATTATACAACCACTGCCTCAAGGAGTCTTGTTTTCCTGAGTGCTGGAAATCCTCAACCATTGTTCTTGTCTTTAAGAACTGGTGACCCCCCCGACCCTTCTAATTACCGTCCTATCAGTCTCCTACCCCTCTTCGGCAAAGTCTTCGAAGCCATTATCAACACTGAAGTGATTCATCACCTGATATCCCATGATCTGCTCTCAGACAAGCAGTATGGTTTCTGCTTTGCGCGGTCTACAGCCAATGTGATTACGGCTATCACTGAATTTGTCTACCAAGCTATTCATAATAACGGTGAAGCTCGTGCCGTGGCCCTAGACATCTCCAAAGCGTTTGATAGAGTTTGGCATGCCAGCCTTCTTCGCAAGCTCCAGGGTTATGGTATTACAGGTCGATTGTTTGACCTAATACAATCATTCATGTCAAACTGTGCATTGAAGGTCGTTCTCAATGGATTCATCTCCAGCTCCTATCCCACTAACGCAGGTGTTCCTCAAGGCTCCATCCTAGGCCCTAGTCTGTTCCTCATATTCATTAACGACCTTCCTGACGCCATAGATTCCCAAGTCGGCATCTATGCGGATCACACCACAATTTACTCCTGCCTCAAACACAAATCTAGTGATGCCTACAAAGTTAACCTGGCAGTTCGATTAGAAAAGAAATGGATGGTTAACTTTAACGCCTCTAAAACAAAACTGCCCTCTATTAACCACCACAGGGATCCATCCCTGCATCCCATTAGAATGTCTGAAGACCAACTTCTCGAGAGCTCCTCGGCGGCTGCTCGGTCTCACGCTGTCCGCTGATCTGAGATGGAACAAATACATCGAGTCAATTGCATTATCCACCGCAAGGAAAGTTGGCTCCCTGTGCCGAGCCATGAAATTTTTCTCCCCGGAATCGATCCTCCAAGTCTATAAATCGACCATTCGCCCTTGCATGGAGTATTGCTGCCATATATGGTCTGGAGCCCCTGCTGTTTGCCTCAGGGTTCTTGATAAGATCCACAGACGGATATGCAATGTAATTGGCCCTGATCTGTCATCTCGTCTGCAGTCGCTCTCTCACAGACGCGACGTTGCCTCGCTCTGTCTTTTTTACAAATACTTTCACGGTAATTGAAATCATTAATCATTTCTCAAACCAACCTTAATTGATTTATGGCCCTTCGCGCAGAACTCTTCACTGCCATTTCAAGAAAGACATTCGGATTACTAACACAAAAATAGTGTATGTCTGATATCGAGAATATTTAACATTAAAAAACATAAAAGAAAAAAATAATTATTTTTAATATGTAGAAATCTCCACCTTTTACCTGAAGACGGTCGCGAGGCCAGAAACACGTGTAGTAAAATTATGGAAAATAAAGTATAATATTTTAAAAAAAAAAACACATTATGACCAAAAACGTTTGCGGTACCTCTCTTCTTTTTAATATACACACTTTTCTCTCGTTGGAACCCCTATAACCTCTTCCTTTTATATATATATATATATATATATATATATATATATATATATATATATATATATATATATATATAATATTGAAGAAAACAAAAAGCGTTGATGGAACCGACAACTTGTCAAAACCTAAAACTCTTAACTAAATAGAGTTTCGAATAAAAAGAAAGATAAATAACCCACATTAAAATTACCTACTCATTAAAGTGCTCGAAGCCCAGATTGCTAGACCGAACAAAAATCGCTTAAAAACGTTAAATCGTATAGCGTTAAAACTTTAGCCGAGTTTCACACTCACGCGATTTTCCGACGACTTTACTTGAAGATGTAATAGTAATTGTAAGTAATTCGACATTTATTGAGCGACCAGTTCGTGTAACTTTCGGTTAAAATCTAAGAATTGTTTCCTTTAAAACAGAAAATTTCGGAAGGACATGTACTTACGTCCAATACAACAGAAGTAAATAAAATGTATAATTCCCAAAAGTAACTGTTATTCATATATTCTTTATAATTACGCCATGAAAGTCTTATTCTAAAATATATGGAGTTCCAAATCCACGCTGCGCCGAGTTTGATAAAAGAGAAACAATGTGTGATAAGGCCGACGCCTGTGGTCTAATTATGCTGACAATAAAATTCTGGGAGATAAATGTGCAGAGTTTATTGCAGATTGCGTCATTAGTGTATTCTTGGCATTACCATTTTATCAATTATGTAAAATTCTTCTTTACGAGCCAAGAATTTCTCAAACCAGGATCAAGGTGGACAAGTCTTGAAGAAATATATTGATCTTTTGACTCAAGAATTGTTTGAATAGGAATTGACTTCTTCCTGGAAGTAGTCCAGCAGCGGATATTTTGTTTGAATGGAAGTGTTTTTTTATTTTAAAAGATTCTTTTAATAAAAAAAATCAATTGTTCTATCATATATATATATATATATATATATATATATATATATATATATATATATATATATATATAAAACGACATTTATGATATGTTTAACGTTCTTTTTATAGATACAAATTTGTATCTATAAAAAGAACGTTAAACATATCATAAATGTCTTTAAATAAATTGTCGGACTTTGTCCAATTCAAAATATATATATATATATATATATATATATATATATATATATATATATATATATATATATATATAAAAGGCAGGATGTGTGTGTGTGTGTAACGAATGCACGGCCGCAATTTTCGACGGATTTGCACCTAAATTTACATGCAAAAAAAGCCAAGAAGATAATGGAAATAATCGATTTTTTCATGCTTCTACGGCAGTTTTCTTGTAGTTTGCGGCCATTTTCTACTGCCCAGAGTGAGAGACTATAGCTGTCTGCCACGAATATGCAGGAAGATTCTATTGGCCAGCGTGACACCCAACATCTGACTGCCACGAATATTAACTAGCATGCTAGCATGCAAAAAAATCGATAGCTGCATTCGTCACAAGTGGGAAAAATTTAAATCTGCATGGCAATTTACTCCAGTTGGCTCATTCGCTTGCTTAAACTCAACGTTGATTCTGATTCCGCAGAACTGGGTTGGGCGTGAAAAAGTATTTGTTGTTAAAATTCTTTTTTCATTCGGTTTTTCCAGTTACGAGTCCTTTTTTAAAGCTGATCGTTTTGTGTTCATTTTGTTTAGTTCTTTTTTCGTAACAGATTTCGTAACAGTGTGAGATAGACAAGAAATAAGGCATGTAGCAACATCAGCACGGCAAAGCGCACTCCTTTAAAGGCAAAGAAGGGCAAAAATATTTTAAGTCAAGTGATAGCGATTGCTGTATGAGTCGTACGATTTTTGAATCAAGCACGGGCAACCCCGGGCCATGCTGCTATTTTATATATAAATTGAATAAACATTTAACCGCAGTACCTTGTCAGAGATTAGTGCCTAAATGCACAATAACACACACACACACATATAGATATATACATATATATATATATATATATATATATATATGTGTGTGTGTGTGTGTGTGTGTGTGTGTGTGTGTGTGTGTGTGTGTGCAAATATATAGAAAAATAGGAAAGAACCGTTAGGTTAATAATTCGAAGTTCTTTAGTATATTTGTTATATTTTTAAAAATCAGTGCTCAATACACAAGTAGAGCCTATGTTATAATTATTTTAAAAAAATATGATTCCATCGTACATAAGTGTTCTCATGTTTCAAAAACAGAAGCTAAAAAACTTCAATTTAGTTATAGAAATTAAATTAAATTAAAGTATCTCGTTCTGTTACATCCATATATTATATATAATAGAAATGAAAATTTCAACATTTTATTGAATTGGAATATTAACAAATAACACCTTCAATATGATTTCCATAATTTTTGATGAAAAGGTTCATACACTTTGCAAGATTCATCTAAACTCCTCAATTTTAGCACATTCACTCTATGCGTTCAATCAAGTGCGTTGCATCTGTGATTTACAACGAGTACACCTTTAGCATCGCCCATAAAAAGAGGTCAATTCTTTCTTCTTTCCACAAAACCGTCTTTAACCAGTGGAGGTAAAAAATACAGTTAATGAGATTTCCGATTTCTTCAGACTTTAGAGACACCATACAGGTAGTAATCAGTTGGTATAATCCAGGTGAGTCCTATTAATACAACATAGAATTTGAAATATGTAAAAACTGACACACAAAAAAGCGCTCAATCTTTATTTTCATTAAACAGAGCAAATTTTCTTTACAGTTGAAATTAAGATACCTTTAGTTAATGACCATTTTCACCTACGAATTTTCATTTTAAAATTCACAGGTTTTTTCAAACTGATCCCATAAACAGTTGGAAAAATCCCGTGAATTTTAAAATTAAAATTCGTAGGTGAAAATGGTCATTAACTAAAGGTATCTTAATTCGAACTGTAAAGCTATATATATATATATATATATATATATATATATATAATGAAACTGCTGATTTTACCATAACAAACTAAATAATTGAAATTGGTTTAAATGTAAATATTTTACTTTTTAAAATATGGCAAATTTATATTTTACAGTTTTGTTTTAAAAGATTTGTCTCTGTATTCGGATGCTGTTATGGGAACTTACCCATAATATAAATGGACTATTCCATACTTCATAAATACTGCGCCTCAAGAGGAAGCGACACACAGTGTGAGACAGACACTGACAGACAGACAGAGAGAGTGAGACAGGGAGTCGGCTAGACGATTACTGTAAGACATTGGAATAGTGATACTGGTCCTGACAACATAGTTCTCTCTAACCTAACCTGATTGTTATTACTAACACTTCTACTTCTTCTGTACATATTCTGTTTGTAATATATCTGTGTTATTCCATACCTGTGTTCGAGTTATTCTTCATTGGTTCTACCTTGGACCATCACCGTGGTACAAGGAACCTGGACCATAACAGATGTACTAAGTAAAAATTAATGAATTATTATACTAAGATAATATTCTGCATCAAGGTAAACTGTTCATTTAATTTGTTTTAGACAGGATAGCTCTAAAGGTGTACCTATTGAGCAAGGGTTGTTTGTGTTGGAAGTAGTATTAGCGAGCCGAGTTCAAATTCCAGTCTAGTCAATTACGTTCACTTTGAAATTATAGATTTGGGAAAGGCATTTGGATAGGTAATTGCCAGTGTTTCACTTGTCTTCAACATATCATGCGTGTTTCAAATTCTCCGAACCCTTTTTCCATCATCGTATGTCGCAGTAATTTCAATCATAACTTTCTGATTATAATCTTGTGAAAATGTCCTCGTTGCTCACCTCCTCCCGTCCATGGTATTCTCAGCATCCTGCTGTAGAAGCACGTCTCTGTTGCGTTAATTATCCTCTACATCTGTGAGGTAATTGTCTAGCATTCAAAGCTACATAGGAGGGTTGATATTACAGTTCACTACACTTTTCTGTTTATAATGAAAAAAATTCTCAATTATTTTGATATGAACACACTATAATTTGGTTTGTTTTACGGCATATCAACCTCAATGGTTATTTAATGCCGACAAAATTGTTATTGCTGGTAATTTTCTTTTTTCAAAAATCTATTTCTGGTAATAATTTTCCTTCAAATATGTATAGATGGTAATATTTTTTTTCAAAAATGTATTGCTGGGAATTTTCGTTTTTTTTAAAAATGTTTTGCTCGTATTAAAACCTATTTTTACACGTTTGACCCCAGTTTGGTGGCGTTAACTATTTGCCCATATCTGGGAACCTGACTGGTGCTACCTCCCTGAGTCAGGGTGAACCTGGGAACACCAGCAGTTAAGAGATGGTTCCACGCCCCTCAAAACCTCCTGATCAGAGGCCTTTTTGTTGGACGTAGTTTATCGTCATACCCAGGACGGGAACACATTATAAATTAAAAAACTATTAGAAAAGACATCATTTTAGTATTTGCTGTATCTGCAATCTATAGGTATACTTTTATAAGTAAATAACAATATTTTCTTAATTACTGACTGTATTTGCTGCAGACCAATGAGTTGTTAAATATTACTTGGAATAGCCTCGTTAGTTATGCGGATTAGACACATTAAACGAGATATTGATTCGTAAGTCTTTGCTTTCAAAGACATAGGGTCATTTATACTCATAGATGTTTGACTAAAACAAGTAATTAAAGAACTTGAAAAATCCACACTTATTTAAAGATTACAATTTATGTACAATGATTATATAGGGGTCCATAAATACAGGGTGACCCCCCAAAAACGGAAACTTTTTAACAATCCAATAAAACCAAGAGTGATGGAAGAAAAATATGTAATTCGTAGTAATTGAAACCTTAAAACATGCCATTTAAGAAACAATGATGGAATTTTCATTTTTTTTAAATTACGACCTGTAGATGGCGTCCTCCTGTACGAATGCATTCTTGAAATCTGCTGTTGAGATTCCTCATTGACTGCTGCAACATCTCAGCTGGGATACTGTGAATTTCATTCTCGTTACTAAAATGGCGAAATGTTTACTTGCTCAAGGTCACTGTCTCGCAGTGTTGCCACTTGCTCATGTCTGGCAATACGCGCTTCAAAAATTCCCGTTTTTTTTTGGTCACCCTATATAACCATTCACAGATTCCCATTTCTTTATTATCTATAATCTGTACATTGTTATGGATGTTCTTAAGTGGAGTGCTTTCTTACATTTTTTTCCTCCTTTTTTCTCATTTAAAGTTCTTCTTCTCCTAGACCGCTTGCCAATCAAGGCTAGCGAACCCAGTCTGCCCTCCTATTTAAACTTTAACGGAACGAAAAGGTTAGATGCATGCCTTCGCCGACCGCGATTTGAACTCGGCGCGTCAGTTCGATTTCCCATACTAATAAGTGTCATGCTTTCTGACCTCTCTAGTTTACAATTAGAGGTCAGAATTGAACATAGATACAGTAATAATATATGAGGATACCTTTTATGAAATCTTGATCTTCATGTTCAACATGTCAATAGGCTTAATCATTCTCATCTTACTTACACTTAACCATGTCCAATCTTAGAATTTTACCGTTGCTCACTCTCTCAGTCAAATACTGGCTTTCCTTACTTTGATTCCTTAATAATTCTGTTCTTCATTCTTCTTCCTTTGATTTGTTCCTTACTTCCAGTCCTGGCGTTTGTCGAGCATCACGACTCCGTCTTCTTGGTAATTCGGATCACACTATAGTTTCTGTTCATATGTATTTGGAGTTCTTTATTACATATGAACTTCCTATTCACATTACCTTTTTTTTTCTCTTACGAGCAGACTAATTGGGATTCATTTCCTGACTTGATTCGCGACGCCCCTCCTCCCGATGAAATTTTTTGAACTTTCCTATTGATTATGCCACAGTTTTCTTTTTGTTCTTTCTCGGGAATACCAGGTTTAAACCAAAACCTGCCTGTTCAGTCACTATAGCCCATAGAAATAACTGTACCAACACGATGCTTATAATCACAGCAAACGACTCGTTTTATCTGCTCGTAATAATTGTAATCGTTTCGTCAAAGATATGATTGATTTTTTTGTTTAACGGCATATCAACACGTTTATGAGTCATTTAATACCGGAATTTAATTTTCTTGAGAGATTGGAAGTAATAACAATAATTTTATTCTGCTTTCACAATTGAATACATGGTAGATGATACGCAACTTTTGTGCATATCCATGTTTGTGCGGACAGGATTACTGGAGGCGGTGATATGTGTGTGTTTATGTTATATTTTTGTTGAAGCTATATTTTGAAATACAGTTTCATTTCATTGAGGAATTGTAGAATATTATATGAATTAATATCATGAAAGAATTCTTTCATGATGATTGATTGCTTGGTTGATTTTGTTTAGCGGCATATCAACATCTCTATGGGTTGCTTAACGACGAAATCTAAATATTTTGAAAGTTCTTTTTATAGCTTCAACTAAGTCTATTTTGAATGAAATTGTATGCCTTCAGCTGCAGATAAAATGTATCGTTGGTCATTCTGCTATAAAATGTATTTTTCGTAATTTTACTATAAATAAATATTGTTGGTATTTTTTTATATACAAAGATATTACTAATGTTTTTATACTTTAATACGGTTTTGTTTTTGTTTGGGGGTGTCACTATTTGTCGATAGCTGGGGCTTCTAACAGGTGCTTCTACTCCGGGTCAGGTTGGACGTGGGAAGAACAGAAAATAAGAGATGATTCCACGCTCCTCGGAGCCTTCAATCTACCGATCTTGCTGCCTGATGTAGTTTATTGTCATACCCAGGGCCGTGTCCTTAAAGAGGCTACGTCTTTGTTTACCGGCAGAATGAGGCACCGTGTCCTAATTGCCTTTCACTGTACTTAATAATGTTTTTCGTTTTCTCCTATTCTTTCAGACACATTAACTTCTTGCACCTTAGAGGTTTTATTGCCTTACCTTGAGATGATAATTAAAGTAAATGTGTGTTTGTGTTTATATGAACTGGTTTCGGAAGCACTGATTGAAATGTTGGCGTGCTGTGATTTGCATTATTTCAAATCTCCTCGCGGGTAAAACCAGGCGGCGTTGTTGTGACTGGCAAGTGGCAAGGGTAAGACCAGATGGGAATAAATGGTTTTTATGTAGACGATTGTTGGCAAGCGATTCTAATCAATTCTTCTATGGCTTGATCAATGCGACGCCGAAAAAGAATGGCGATGAATAAACGACTATAGACTCGTTTTATCGTTGGAAGAGATCAAAGAAATAAGGGTTAAATGCATATCTAACTGATTATTTTGAATTTTCCCGAGAAAGAAAGAAAGAAAGAAAGAAAGAAGAAAGGCAGAATAATAGATAGCTGCTAAGACTGTAGAATTTGAGAATCCAGTTCGAGTTTGTTACTTTCTCATATGTGCATTCGAAAGGTGCTATGGGAAAATGAGTCTAGGTCTTATAGCCTTTGGTGGCAACCGGTCTAGGAGAGGGACAAATCTGAATTCAAAACACGAGGAGGAACGTTTCGGGGTTTTGTGATCGGCTCTTCAAAAACGTGTAGCTATTTCTCTACAAGCCTTCACCATTATAATCAAATCATATCATAAGTGCGGCTAGCCTGGCTATTCGGTTCAACGAACTGGACAACTGAAACCTCATATGTCGAAAAACGACTGGAAAGTTCTCCATATATATATATATATATATATATATATATATATATATTTGTTTGTTTGTGTGTGTGTGTGTTTAGGCAGCAAATTCTCTTTTAGGCATGTCTGATTGAATAAATTACAAACAATATATCTGCTAATTTTTAATAGAATCCGTTCATATTCATGAATATCCTTCCGGGTATTGATGTCAAAGGATGAGAGAAATATGCTGTAGCTGATTCAATTTCTTTTATTACTTGGGAAATGAAAATAAAATAAATTTAAACAGATATAGCACATTTATTTCATCCTTTAATATCAATACACGGAAGATTATTCGTGAGTATGAACGGATTTTGTTAAAAATTAGCAGACGTAATGTCTGTAATTTATTCAATCAAACACACACACACACACACACATATATATATATATATATATATATATATATATATATATATATATATATATAAATATACGGTAATTGCTCCGAGGAGCTGCTTTCGCTTGTCCCTAGGCCTCATGAATTTAAACGTCCTACGAGGCTGGCATCCCGTTCCCACCCCTTCACCGTTGAAACTGTTAGATGTAGACGTCTCTTCTACTCCAATAGCTTCATGTCTCGCACATCTCGCCTGTGGAACTCCCTTCCCTATTACTGCTTCCCTGACAAATACAATCTCCAACGGTTTATGTGTAGCGTCAATCGACATTTCCAGTTGCCTTGATCTATCCACTTCCCTTCTCCACATCCTTTCACCTTTCATTCCTATCTGCTCTCGCTCCAAATCTTCTGTAACCCCCTTGCCTTGATCTACCCACTGTATTTCTCTTTCTCCACATCCTCTCCTTTACCACTCCTATCTGCTCTTCCTTCAACCCTTCTATAACCCCTTGTGTGATAGTGGCCTCCAGCCTTGCTTGGGGTGATACGCTTAAAAAAAATAAAAATTCCGGCATGTGTTTTTGAAAACTACGGAACTTTTCCGTTTGAAGATCTTTTAAAATATGTTTAAGATGTTTTTGCCAATACCAACTTAATGACATCCTGCGCCCTAAAAATCACCTCAATGAAACCAGAGTCACAAAAACACCTTTACTGACACCAGCACCATAAAAAAATCATCTCTTAACAATCTACAGCGCCACTAGTAATCCATTCAAATCACCCGACATAAGGCAAATCTTAATTAACAACACCAAAATTCTCTATAAAACATTTGTGAAAAAAAGAATAGAAATTCTAGAAGCCATTCTAATAAAAAAACAAAAACCCCAACATAAATAAAATAGCATTTAATACTGGCAGAAACATCGTAAATATATTTAATAACTAATCTTCTAAATAATAAAGATCAACCCTCTCCGTATTAATAATGAACTAAACCAAAAATATTGTCTAAAATTATCTATAAAATTAAAGCAATAAACATATTTTCAAACCAAAATATACGCCATGATGACGGCTGACGATAACCGAAGGTTCTCAGCAAAAAACCATCGACTAGGGTCCTACTTCAACAACTTAGACGCAAATACAAAAAAAAAAAAACTTGCGAGAAAGCAAGAAAAAACTGCAAAAAGTTCATCAAACAGAAAATTTCCGTAGTTTTCAACAACATATGCCTGTATAATGACAAGCAGCCAAATATATATACATACATACATATATTATGAAATGGACAAAGTTCGACAATTATTTTAAAGTCATTTTTATGTTTATACATTCTTTTTATCGATACAAATATTTAAGTAAATTCTCTGTTTATAATAATCCAGATGTAGCCAAATAGGTTAAGGCACGTCATGTTGAATGACGATTCCATATAGGATACAGGTTCGAATCCTGTCGGAGGACGAATATTGTCTGTGAAAGTTTGTCGCACATTCAAGCCGGTAAATGTTGTTTAATACTGTTTATTATTAACAGAGCATTTACTTAAATATTTGTATCGATTAAAAGAATGTATAAAAATAAAAATGTCTTAAAAAACATATATATATATATGTATATATATATATATATATATAAAAAGATAAGAAAAAATATTCTTAGACAATGCGTTTCGACATGTGAGGGACTTCATCACCTTTCTTGGAACAACTACTACTTTTCCAAGCCAACATACACGTCCACAAATATGTCGAAAAATAAAATGATTAAATTCATTACCTCATATTTTTGTCGATGTACAACACACCCGTTCATCCCATAACTTAGCAGCCTAGACACAATTTCAGCAATACTTATTTTTAAAAAATATTCCTTGAATATATTATTTTTGCCAGATTTTGAACCCTTACACTTTTTGACCTCTACATGTTTTCGGCGACCTTTCAAACATCTGATGAATATTCACAGACGTTCTCAAATTTAAAAGCCTTGGGAAACCAATGACAAGAATAGTTTTTCTTCTTATATTTGCATTCATTTTTCTTTACAGATTCACTCTGAAAATAATTTACACAGTGTTGTGGGAAGGCATGCATGCATGTAATAGTTATTTTCCAAACGTAGCTTAGATGTGGCACAAGGCCGAAAGTATGGGGCACCCAGTGAGGATCCAACTCGCTGCTAAGTTGTAATTGTTCTAGCGAAACAAGCTTGCTGACCACTACACCAGCTCGAGGTGTCTTAGGTATGCATGTAGTATGGTACGTGTTGCTGCACTAGTTTCATATCTTCGGGAGAATTCACGAGACATGCACGCACTTATTTTTTACAACGAACTTTTCTAGGCGTGTGAAAGCCGTTTTTTATTGTCCGTTTGAGCAGGCGACTTTTATCGAAGCGTGCCGTAGACTGAACTGATGTGACGTATGTCAGTACCAGAAAACAGCTTTTCTTTTCATGTTCGACAAATAAAAGTGAGAGGGAGAGAGAGAGAGAGAAAGAAAGACACAGAGAGAGAGAGAGAGAGAAAGAAAGACAGAGAGAGAAAGAGAAAGAGAGAGACATTAATACAAAAGAGAGAAGGAAAACACGAGGAAGAATGTGTATAACAAAAAAGAGAGAAGAGAAAATAAAAAAGAAAGATTGATGTCGATATGATGTTCAGAGACACACTAAAATGGGGAAAGTGATATTTATTCTTTTTAATACAACTAAAATGGGGAAAGTAAATACATAAGAAAGCTAGAAAGTTTTTTTTTACGGGGAAAGAAATGAAAAGGAAGAGAAAGTAAGTGATATGTATCTGTTTTTAAAGGTACACTTGGTCAGATCAATATAATTAATCGTAGGGAGGCTTTCTACCTCAACTGCGTCTCTGTATACAGTTTTGTCAGTCAAACATTGCCCTTTTTTTAAAGCAATTCACTCCAAGCAAGACCGCAGTGCCACTATCATACAAGAGTAAAGAGGCATGTTTGAGGATACGATACAGAGAAGGACGGGGAACAAGTTCAGGATGTCAGATGTCAATTGTCATCACACTTGAATATTTGAAAATTATAGTTATCGGGGAAGAGTTCCACAGACGGGAAGTGCGGGAGAAGAAACTTTTTGAGTAGAAGAGGCGGTTACATTTAACTGCCTCGACAGTGAAAGTGTGGAATCGTGATGTCAGCCTAATAGCTCGCTTAAATTCCTGCAGTCTGGGAACCAGCGAAAGTAGCTCCTCGGAACAGTTGCCGTGAATATATTTCTAGAAGAGACAGAGGGAAGCCACGGCACGTCTGTGAGAAAGCGACTGTAGTCTAGATGCCAGATCATGACCTATCACATTGCATATTCGTCTCTGGGTTCAGATGAAAAAACTTTCCGTCACGACACAGAGAACCAACGTTCCTTGCGGCAGCTGAAGCTATTGATTCAATGTATTTATTCCACCTCATATCAGCGGACAGCGTGAGACCAAGCAGGCGTAACGAGGCGCTCCCGAGGAGTTGGGAATCAGCCATTCTGATGAGAAGCAGAGAGCGTTCTGTGTGGTGCATGAAGGAGAGCAGTTTCCTTTTGGAGGTATTAAAGTTTACAAGACATTTCCTGCCCAGTTAACCACAGACTGGAGATCCTTTTCGAGATTAGCGGCCAGGTTAGTTTTGTCAACGATACCAGATTTACTATTGAGGCAGGAGTAAATAGTAGTGTCATCTGTGCAGATGCCAACTTGGGAACTGATGACATCAGTAAGGTCATTGATGAAGATCATGAACAGTGTAGGGCCCAAGTTAGAGCCTTGGGGAACACCAGCGTTCGTGATAAAGGGGCCGGGGGAGGACCCATTTAGGACGACCTTCATTTTACGGTTTGACAGGAATTATTGTATTAAGTCAAATAATCGTCCTTTAATACCATATCCCTGAAGCTTACGAAAAAGGCCGGCACCCCAAACCCCATCAAACGCTTTAGAGAGCCACGTCTCGATCTTCTCCGTTATTGTGAAGTGCTTGGTATACAAATTCATTTATGGCCGTGGGCACGTCAGCAGTAGATCGTGTAAAACGGAAACCACATTGCTTGTCAGAGAGCAGATTATGTGAAGTCAGGTGCTTAACCACTTCGGCGTTAATTAAAACCTCGAAGACTTTACCGAAGAGTGGTAGGAGATTGATAGGACAGTAGTTAGACGGGTCAGAAGGATCACCAGAGCTCTTAAAAACAGGCACAATAGATGAGGACTTCCAACAGGCTGGAATTGGGAAAATTTGCATTATTTCCACAATTAGAGATTTCTATTTTATTTGCAGATTTGCCCGTCAAAAGTTTTTAATTATGTCCCTTAATAATCTTTTCTACCTTACACTATATTTAATTTTCATTGTATTCTTATTGAATATTTTAAAGAATACATTATTTGCCGGAAAGTGTTCAGTATATTAAAGAATTTCGGGCCAATTTTGTTTTTTATTTGCAAATTAAATGGGTTGCAAGCTCACATAATCTTTCTTTTTCTCTTTCTTTTTATTTCTGTATTTATCAAAATTGGGATGACATTTCGAAATTTTAGTATCTTTTTATGGGCCTCCGCCCCCAATACTAATTGGCAATGACGTTTTATATGTTCAAAAATACACTCAGAAGATCAGATGCGTGAAAGCCTAGGCACAATTATTTCAGTGCCATCTCCATGCTGTTCTGGAGTGATTTAAAATTAACATATTTTAATTTGCATTTTTTTCCTCCTATATGGTTCCACTATTCCGTCGTTAAGGTTTAATTTTATATCAAAATATTCAAGTGCTTTCAAAACTGTATCAACAGTGGTGTTAAATCCCAAGTCTATAAAAATTGAAAGAGGTATTACCTGAATTTATCAACGTTTTTTTTTTTGCTTACGGCCATGTATGGATCACGTACGATCACCGAAGTTACGCAATGATGAGCCTGGTCAGTACCAAGATGGGTAACCGCTTAGGGATACCAGGTGCTGTAATTTTGGATGTGTGGACTTTGTAACGGATAATAGCTCGGAATTGTTAATCGGAGAGGAGTGTTCCAATTCCCATTGTGTTCATTATATTCACTTACATGCAAATACCCATGAGAAAGGAATGAATCTAACTTTTCTCTCCCCAGCTATGGTTTAATTAGTAAGACTTGTATCATTAAATCATTATTAGCTCCCAAATAAAAATTACAATCTAAAAATATTTTCTGGTATTAAATAACCGGCAAAGGGTTGATAAACCGTGGAAAACGAATCAATCGAGCAAACATTTTTTTCTACTCGTGTTGTTGTCAATGTTTTACGAGGCCGTCGTCTCTTCATGTTGTGCTATCTTCATCTATTATTTCGTTCAGTTTATGCAATATGAACAATCTTACGAGATCAAAAGCCTGAGTCCTATAAAACGGAAGCATTGAAATGTGAAAATTTACATCTTTTTAGGGTCCTTTTACATTCACACGCTATTATTATAATAAACGATGGCAACATTTAATAACCTACACCTGCTCATCCGAGATGTTCATATATTCCATCGAAAAGATTATGGCGTTATCTAAAGTTTCAAACTGTATAGAAAGATAGCCATTAATATCGTATATTAAAAATGTACTTCCTCTTTGTGATGTGACACAAATTACAGAGGCTCGTAGTGGGGTATATTAGGCCTGTCTTGTTTCCAGCTACAGCCACAATTTAGCTCTTGAGATTGAAAAGGAGAGCCGAGTGTATAATTACTTTCCTGGTGTTTTTTATGGCTCTACAGATTCAGGACTCTCTCCTGGAAGCATACCATAGAAAGTGGGTACGTTGAAGCCCCAGGCCAGACAGTGAAGAGATGCATAGTGCCAGACTTGCTAGCGTGTGGACACGCTCCGACACATATCTGTCTAATCACATGCTGCCTTGTAGCTCCTACTGCTTTAAAGTCTTGAAGGAGGTAATTTTTTTTTAAAAGATATTTTTTTAAAAAGGAGGCAAATTAATTTTTTTCTTAAAAATCCACCTCGCATGTCGTTTCAAAGAAAGAAACTTCGAGTTGTGACCGAAAATAATAAGGGCTTAGTATAACCTATAGAAAAATCATTATCAGTGTATTTTCATTGTATTTACAGTCGTTTTATTCAATCAATAATGCTTTCATCAATTCCTGGAAAGCCCTTTGCTTCTGATTTTTAATGTATTTCTATAGAAAAATCATTAGAAATACACAAACATTTTACCTCTATCACGACTCCTTGCAGTAGTTGCCTGTCTCAGATAGTCTTTTTGTACCAGATATTCAGCGCATTGTTATAGTAAAATCATTAGCAATTCATTTACATGATGCATATAACTCTGTACAAGGCCTGGGGGCCACTCGAGGTAGAGGGTCACACAGTAAGAGGCGGAGTTTATGCAGATATGTGAAGAAGATAACGGTTAACCTTAGACTTGAGAATGTTAAGATTGTAGTGATCGGGGAATTATTCTCTTGGGAGTCGGTTCCACTAAGCAGCAGTTCGTAGGAAGAAGCTACTCGACTGGACCTTAGATCTCACCAATGGAATAAGAAGGCAATCAGGATGATGCGCTACAATGTTCGTAGCATGGTGGGTCTTAGCCTTGAAAATTAGAACTGGTGGAACTAAAGAGTGTAGTTCGTCTGAGAACTTTCCATGGAAATAGCGATAGAGAAATAAGATGCTAGTAACGTTTCATCTGTGAGAAAGCGGTTACAGAGTAGAAAACAATGTGTCACCCACATGGACGCGTAGACGCTTTGGATTCTATCGAGACTGGAAATCAAGACTGTACAGCTCCTGCTCCGTTTTGGGTTTGATCTAGCTATCCTAAAGTTAGAGAATAGCGCGAGAAAGTAGGTACTTACAAGCGCCATAAAGAGAACCGGCCATTGACGCAGCATCTTTAGCGGTCAATCGTATGTAATGTCTCCACTTGAGTTTAAGTCGCAATAGGCGCTCAACACACGGCGTGTCCCCGAAGGAACATCATTCATCATCAGGGATGACAGCGTTCGATCAGTGTCAATAGATTGGTTTTCGATGCATCTTATGTAACCAGCCAGTTTTACCCCCACTGAGATGTTAGAGCTGGGTCAGAGGAAAGATCAGCTGCCAAGCTCTGGTCATCTATTGTTTAGGAGGTGCATCCATATACCGTTGTATCATTAGCATAGATATTCATCAATGATCGGAGTATAAGCAAATTATTTATGTAAAATAGAAAGAGGGTTGGACCGAGAAGCGATACCTAGAGGACGCCTGTGTTGATTGCTAGCACCTTCGAGGTCTATATGGTAACAACGAAACAACAACGTTCAGGGACCTACTCGTTAGGAAGGACTTGATGATTAAAAAGACTCTTCCAGGGGTCCCATAGTTATGGAGGCTGTGTTGCAATCCTTTCTGCCACTAATTTTCAAAGGCCTTTGAAAATTCATTTGTTGTCTAGAGTCTTACTGATTCTGTGAGAAATGGAAGTTAAGACATGAGCAGTGGATCAGGCTGAATGAAACCCGTACTGTGAGTCGATGAAGAGGTTTTTTCAATTTAGGTGATCAACAAACTCGTTGATTAATACCTCAATAACTTTGCTAATGACATTATGGGGGCTGACTGGTCTATATTTAGAAAGGGGTGATCACTCAACCGAGTTCTTTAGAACCTGGCATACTCTTGACTTCTTTGATAGACTTGTAAAGAATATCTCTTTCAATCAGCGGTTAAGTAATTTCGGTAGAGATTGGGGATAATTCCGGATTGATATTCTTAAGGAAAAACACTGGTATTTTGTGTGCGTCACTGGCCTTCTTGTGGTCAAGTAATTTGTCATCTAAAGTTGAGTTAGAGGCAAGATCGAGGAAAAGAGATACCGCTTTATCTGACGAGGATGAGCTCCGGGCCATAATCCAAGACAAGAAGGAAAATGCATCGATTACATCTGAAGGTCAAATGGGCGAAACTGAACACAGCGCAATATATATATTTGAATTTCTGACCACTTCATTTTCAATGAATTTCTTTAGACTGATTTTTTGTTTTCGTTTTTACGACTTATCAAATACGTGTGGGTTACTTAAAGCCGAAATACATATTTGCATTGCAAGAATAACTATTTTGTTCTGAAAATTAGCATTCATTTATAATTTTTGAGAATAACAATGCTTTTTCCAGACAAAAGACCTACTGTGTAACCCATACCAGGAAAGGGAAAATGGATTCAGAACTTTTCTACGGTTGTTTGCCCGGTTGAATATAAACATACAGATTGTAAATCGACTCTCTATCCATTACACAGCCCGTCCATGCGCAAGAAAAATAGATGACAAATAGCACTTAAGACCCGCTAGTGATTAACAAAGGAGGCCACATATGGAGCAAGAGTGAGGATTGTGAGATGAGATCACTGTTAGATTGGCTGACCTTTTAGATCTTGATCTCGCTTCTTGAAGATGATTCAGACAAGCAGATTGAAAACTGATGAGTCCACTTAGACACGTTGATCTCCATTCTACCTGGCCCAAGGTAAAGCGCCCAAGGATGTTATGTGGTATATTGACAGCTGACACACACACATATATATATATGTTAGATTATATATATATATATATATATATATATATATATATATATATATATATATATATATATATGTTAGATTTCAATATTATCAGTAACACTTCCAGAATTTCCTAAACGATAGAAATAAATTCTGCTTGGTTTTCTATACACGCCGGATAGAATGTCAAAATTTAATGAAATCAAATTCAAGTAGAAGTTTACGAATTACACATTTAACTGTCAAATAATCGACGTCTAGAATGGCAAATCGACATTTTGGAATCCTTGTTTGTCGCTAATGTCAGAAAGTTTGACAAAATGTTTTAAACTTGCATTCGTATTCCAGTTGTCGCAATTATATAATGATTGTTCTTTCTTTTCGCCATAATGTTACAATTCTGTCAAAACAACAAAGATAAAGATCATCGTCTAAAATTCAGTTAATAATAAAAATGCTTCTTCTGAAACTTCAAACAATGCAAAATCCCAGAATTATATATATATATATATATATATATATATATATATATATATATATATATATATATATATATATATATATATATATATATATATATATATATATATATATCAGGTGAAAAGTTGCAATAAAAACAATAAAGGTGAACATAACCATTTGGATGGATTGAATTACAAAGATTCAGACAAAAAAGGAAGATATTTTTTACGAGACGTTGACTGAAAAACTCAGTTTAAAATAAACCTGGAAAATTCCAGGAAAACCGAAAATCTCAGGACATGAGACATTAGAGGTGAACCGAAGTATATGTCGGCCGAAACGTTGTGGCAGCATAGAAAGATAAAGCTAATAGTTTGGAAAACATCTTTAGTGTAAAACAATCTTTATTTTGGAAAAGAATAAAACAAGAGCGGAGATTATATCCTACGATGAGATATACGTTTGAAAAGCCTATTGAATAATGGAAACATTCTTGATAATAATGGGTTGACGACTAAATCACGTTTAAAGATCGAACCCGGTCAATCTTTAGATGCAGGTAGGGCGCTTGCGAACAAGGGTTATGTTTTCAACCTACGACCCGAAATATGATTCGGCTTTGAATAACACAGAAAGGGTTGATAAGCCATAAAAAACAAATCCATCAACGAATCAACCATGCAATACTAGATTGACAATGGATATATCAGCCGAAACAATCAATAGAAAAGGTGTTAAACGCTGAAGTATAACAATAAGAAAAGTTTACTAATATAAAAACAATATACTCATAGATTCGTCAACTGCAAATGGAATCCATTAGATATGGGCGATCATGGCTCTCCTCAACTTTATAGCTAGATGCAATATTAAGACTTTGGTCCCTAACCATCGCATTACCGGTGGTAGAGAAAAATGACGTAATGCCCAGCCACCGGTTGAACAGTAACAGAGAAAAACGAATTAATGCCCAGCTACCGGTTAAACTATTGTGACTATTTTATATGTTATGGAACCTTACCTATAACGACAGAGTGAACTCTTCCTGACACTATGAATACTGCGCCTCTCAAGAGAGACGAGACGGAATCGAGTCGAGCCAATAGTAGTCCACTCCAAACCAGACTGACAGTCATACTAACACCTTCCATATCTTGTATTATTATTCTGTGTAATATATCTTTGTTATTTCTACTCTTGGGTTCGTGTTGTTCTTCCTTGCTCCTAACCTTGGACCATAACATTATATCTACCGAGAAACATTACATACCAATTATTTGCGAATTTTGACTTAGGAGCTCAGACAGAAGGGTTAAAATTGTTCAAGAACGCAGGGCTCAAAGGGTTAAAGCGTTTGCTATCGAGTTTGTTCTGTCATCAATTTACACAAGCTTGTTGCATAGGGCACTCGCTCTTTCCTGCTACCACTTTTGTCTTCAGTGTGTCTCGTGAGTGTCAAATTCTCCAAGCCCTCTTTCCTCGTTACATGTTCCAGACGTGATGTTCTTAGTCATCTCTTGACTCGACTCTCCTCTTCATCCTTGAGGAGATTGTCCAACATTCACTGATATACCGGAAGATTTATATTACATCGCAGTTAAGCACTCTTTTCTTTCTGACTAACGAAATGTTACTAACACATTGTTTAGCATTTGAAAGGCCGCTTTTTCTATTTCAGAGCACCTCAGGTTTTCTGGCTTACATTTCCTTTGTCTGTTGAAACACTCCACCGAAAGTTAAATAGTTTTCCTTCAGTTCATAGCTCGTATATTGTTATGTCTCTTGCTTTTAACAACTCGACATTCTGTCTTCTTGCAGTCGATAGTCCTTTCTTCGTGATTTCCGTCTCTAAGGTTTCTGGGAATTCTTGTAATTTTCCTTTTATATTATCTGTCGCCACGGTACTATCTGTGTATGTGATATTTTTCAGGTTGGGTCCACCAATAATACATCCTAGAAAGACTACTAGTTCTCCTAGGATCGCTTCGCTAAATGAGTTGAATGAATCCAACGACAAAACGCATTCTCGTCTTATGCCTCTTTCTGTTTTTGCGTACTTGGGTAATGTTACCATATCAGAGACGAGAAACTAAATACCTCATGCATAAAACACTTTTTAATATCGGCGTAAGTTTGTACATGTCTTTAAGGGGATTTCTTCAAACGGAAACATTTTTTCTATCTCTTTCTCTTTTCTCTCTGGCGGAGTGCTTATATATCTGTCAGTTAACCCACGTGTGCTCCTAAGTGCGGCTGTTTAGACCACCTATTTGCATATGAGGGAAAGTCTTTGAAATCCTATGAGGGGCAAATTTGCATCTTGTGGCTATGGGGGTATTTTCCAGGTCACCTGGGTTTGCGATGCCCTGGTATGACATCGAGTGCAACGTCTTCTTTGGTATCTCTTAGAGTGGTACCATCATATACTGGGTCATCACTTCTCTCAGATATACATTTTCTTTCCATATGCAGTCGATTTGTTCGCAGTAAATATCATTGAATTATTTCAATATCTTTCCCAAATAAATCCTAGCAATTTCACTTCAAGAAGTATTTTAGGTATGCCTCGCCGTATCCATCTAGGATTTGCGTTCCACTTATGAGGGATACGCATGTTCGCTTTATAAACTCGAGTACTTCTCTTCGCAGTGACTGGTGCTGAATAAGTGGATTGTATTTATCTGTAGAGACAAAATGTGGGTCTGGTTTTCACTCGTCTGAATCAATAATAAAAATTCGGGCCTGTGTATGTGTGATTTAAGGGATTAGAAATCAGACAGAAAACGTCGTGGCTACAAATAAATTAATTCTGTGTTACGGAATACATAAAAAAGGGAAAATGATCAAATATCATCACGCTAGTTAAAAGGATGAAGGTAAGAAAGAAAATAAAAAGCGAATAAAAGAAATTAATCTGAAAGAAAGAAAGTAATATAAAGTGGCGAATTGAAAGAAAAAGAAAGAAAGAAAAAAAGAAAGAAGGAGATAAAGAAAGAAAGATAGAAAAAGGAAAGAAAAATAAAAAGCGAGTAAAATAAAGTAATCTAAAGTAGGGTATTGAGAGAAAGAAAGAAAGAAAAAAAGAATAAAGAATGAAAGAAAGAAAGAAAACAATATTGAAAGCAAGTAAAAGAAAGGGATAATGTAAAGCGAGAAACTTAAAGAAAGAAAGAAAAATTGAAAGCAAGTAAAAGAAAGTAATGTAAAGCGGGGAATTGAAAGAAAGAAAGAAAAATTGAAATCGACTAAAAGAAAGTAATGTAAAATAAAGAAAGTAATATAAACGGGGAATTGAAAGAAAAAGAAAGAAAGAAGGAAATAAAGAAATAAAAAAAGAAATAAATAAAGAAAGAAAGATAGAAAAAAGAAAGACAAATAGAAAGCGAGTAAAATAAAGTAATGTAAAGTAGGGCATTGAGAGAAAGAAAGAAGAAAGAAAGAAAGCAATATTGAAAGCAAGTAAAAGAAAGAAATAATGTAAAGCGAGGAACTTAAAGAAAGAAAGAAAAAAGAGAGAAAGAAAAAAGAAAGAAAGAAAAATTGAAAGCGAGTAAAAGAAAGAAAGTAATGTAAAGCGGGAAACTGAAAGAAAGAAAGTATAAATGAATGAAAGAAAGAAAGAAAAAAAGAAAGAAAGAAATAAAGAAAAATTGAAAGCGCGTAAAAGAAAGTAATGTAAAGCGGGGAATTTAAAGAAACAAAAACAAAGAAAGAAAGAAAGAAAGAAAGAAAGAAAGAAAGAAAAAAAATTGAAAGCGACTAAAGAAAGTAATGTAAAATAAAGAAAGTAATATAAACGTTGGAATTGAAAGAAAGAA
Organism: Acanthosepion esculentum; assembly: GCA_964036315.1. Taxonomy (NCBI): domain Eukaryota; kingdom Metazoa; phylum Mollusca; class Cephalopoda; order Sepiida; family Sepiidae; genus Acanthosepion; species Acanthosepion esculentum. The sequence goes on along the minus strand of OZ038481.1, from coordinate 10,456,336 downwards.
CGAAAGAAAGAAAGATAGAAAAAAGAAAGTAAAATAAAGTAAAGTAGGGCATTGAGAGAAAGAAAGAAGAAAGAAAGAAAGCAATATTGAAAGCAAGTAAAAGAAAGAAATAATGTAAAGCGAATAACTTAAAGAAAGAAAGAAAAAAGAGAGAAAGAAAAACTGAAAGCGAGTAAAAGAAATAAATAATGTAAAGCGAGGAACTTAAAGAAAGAAAGAAAAAAGAAAGAAAGAAAGAAAAAAGAAAGAAAGAAAAATTGAAACCGAGTAAAAGAAAGAAAGTAATGTAAAGCGGGAAATTGAAAGAAAAGTAGTTAATTGAAAGAAAAACGAAAAAATAGATGGGAAGCGAGAAATAGAAATTGAAGAAAGAAAGAAAGAAAGAAAGGAAGGAAAAAGAAAGAAAAAAGAAACAAAGAGAGAATGAAAGCGATGTTAAGCGAACAATAGAAATTTGAAGAAATAAAGAAAGAATGAGTTGTAAAGCGAGGAAGGAAAATGAAAAAAGAAAGACAGAAAGAATGAAGGAATGAAAGAGAGAAAGAATTGTAGAAGTGAGTGGTCTTAAAGAAAGACAGAATTAAAGAAAGAAAGAAAAAAGAAAGAAAGAAGAAAACAGAAAGATAGAAACATAGAAATGAAAACGGGGAATTGAGAGAAAGAAAGAAAGAGTTGTAAAGCGAGGAATGAAAATGTAAAGAAAGAAAGAAAGAAGGAAAGAAAGAAAGACAGAAAGTATTGTAGAAGAGATTGAGATTAAAGAAAGAAAGAAAGAAAGAAACAAAGATAGAAATGAAAACGGGTAATTGAAAGAAAGAAAGAATGAAAAAAGAAAGAGAAAGAAAGAATGAAAAAAGAAAGAAAAAGAAAGAAAGAAATTCCATGTGAAACGAAGCGAACGACAAACAATCCAATCAGGAGAAAAGTGAAAAAAAGTAATAAGAAAGAAAGAGAAAAAAGAAAGTAATGTAAAGCGGGGAATTGAAAGAAAGAAAAAAAGAAAGAAAGAAAGAAAGAAAGGAAGAATAAAAGAAAGAAAAATTGAATGCGATTGAATGAAATGAAAATGTAAAGAAAGAAAGAACAGAAGAAAAAAAAGTAAGTATTGTAAAAGAGATTAAGATTAAAGAAAGAAAGAATGAAAGAAAGAAACATAGAAAGAAATATAGAAATGAAAACGGGGAAGTGAAAGAAAGAAAGAAAGTTGTAAAAGGAATGAAAATGAAAAAGAAAGAAATAAATGTAAAGAGGGGAATTGAAAGAAAGAAAGAATTGTTGAAGAAAGCGTGATTAAAAAAAGAAAAAAGAAAGTGACGGTGAGTGAGAAATGGAAATTGAAGAAAGAAAGAATAAAAGAAAAAGAGAAAGGAAGAAACGAAAAGTGAGGAATTTAAAGAGAACAAAGAAAAAAATGAAGGTAGAATGAACAAGAAAGAAAGACAGAAATGGTAAACGAATTAAAAATGAAGAAAGTAAGAGAAATTAAATGCATCTTGGAGAAAGAGAGAATCAAGAACAGGGATGTGCTAAGACGCACAAATTCTTGAAACTTTTGTGTAATCGTGTCAGATAGGCGGAGAAAATTCACTGGCCATATCCGGTGATTACCCGATAAGCTTTCTCTAAAGTGGATACTTCAAGGACGCAAAAGACCCAAGGTATTATCAGAAAATCACATGACGCACTATACTTAAATAAGACCTGAGTAAAAGAGAAACAACTTCGTTCTAGGCTATGCGATTTGCCCAAGATCGATCTAAATAGAGGGATATTGCGGTCCTTTGCTGTGACAGTTGGAAGAACAAGGTGCTAAAGTTAACTGTCATAACAGTTATGTGCACAAGAGATGTTTAGTTCTTGACTAATATCTTAGCAATCTTGGAGTGAGATTCATTTTTGTATTAAATTTTGAGCTATCAAATATTCAGTTAGAAGTACTGTAGCTATAACAAGACTATAACAAAACACTTGATAGTCAAAGATTGGCGACTGTTCTCTCTTCCGATATTGCACAAATTACCCAGTGGGGTAAAAACTTGCTAGTTACACTCAATGCCTCAAAGACCAAGCTAGTTACATTCCGTTATCCCCGATGGAACCCCGAATTACCACCAATCAAGATGAACAGCGCCTTGAAAGATTATTGGGCCTCAGACTCACAGCCGACCTCAAATGGAATTCGGACATACGATCCATTGCTAGAGATGGAGGGGAAATGATCGGCTCCCTGTACCGCTCTATTAAGTACCTGACTCCTCCTGCTATCTTCTACCTTTACAAGAGCCAGATCAGGTCAAAAAATGGAGTACGGTTGTCATATTTTGGCAGGAGATGTCCAGTCCTCACTCTCCGGACTTGATAGAGTACAAAAATGACACTGATCCCTTGTGGGTGACGAATTATTCTCCATCCTTCAGCCTCTCACAGCTTTATTGCTACTTCAACGGAAAATGCTCGGAGGAAGAATAATCACTAATCCCGCCACTTCTAACCTTCTCGGCATGGAAACGCCATTCCACTCACATTGTAGCAGACCACCCACATTCCCTCGCTATTCCATCGGTGAGAAGTAAGTTTCACTCGAGCAGCTTCTTCCCGCAAACCACTACCCTGTAAAAACCGAAGCTCAATACGATGTTTCCCTGATCACTATACAAGGCTAGGGTTAACCTTTTAATCTTCTCCTATTCACACAAATTGTCTCCTAACGTAATCCTCTACCTCGAGTGACTCCCGGGCCTTGTAAAGAGTGAACATTACTGTAAAAGAAGGAAAAAGAAATAGACCCAGGATAATTAAATTTCTGACGAAATATCTCATCCTCTACTCAAGATAATCATTGAATTACATGTTTTCCTCTCCATTCATGAAATGCCTTGAATGGTTATCAGATCCATTGTCTAACAGTAATGCCCACAATACGACGGCTGTATTTTCTGCAGAGGGGCAACATTCCAACGAAAGGGGCCACGTTCTGGGTGGATGCGTGTAGACTGAAGCATAAACTATACCACTGTTTGCGGACAGACCTGAGTATAAAAGCCGACCAATGATTGTGTATTGATTGAAGCATAAAATAGAACCAAAGCCGACGTTATACGCCGACCAATGTTTGCAAATAGACTCAATCATAATTAAAAACTCGACATTAAATGACCTAACAAGGGTTGATATGTGGCAGAATTCACCAATCCAACCCAACAACCTAGAGTTTCTTGATTGACTGCCAGAGGAAGATCGAAGATTTTTACATTTCTGACGTTCAAGATGCTAAATCAATCTGGCATATTTCAACAATCATTTCACAGCTCAGCAAATCGGCTTCTTACCCACTTCATTGCATTTACAAACTACTGAATGTCATTAGACATTAAAAACGACTTTTTTGCCTAAATGATTGATAACTGTAAGAAATCAAGAGAAAATATCTCGGCGAACAACGTATTTAATAGAGATAACGAAAGATAGAAAACCATTGTAGGATTTAGCGTTATATTTTACTCTGAATTTGTGTTGATTACTGTTATAGAATGCGCTAGAATTACTCTGTCTATCCTATGCCGTTTTGATCATAGCATTTTGATCGATATACTTTTCAGTCCTTGTCTTGTTTCTTCAAGTTCTCAGATTCGATATACAGTGAGGGAGGGGGGAAACAATTATTCGTACACATACACATTTTTAATTTATTGTATTTCCAATGAATGAATAAACATACTTTTCATATAATTAACTGGACACAGATGCATAATAACTAAATATGCATAGAAAACAGAAAAATGATTTAATAGGAATATATCTCATTTATCAATTTTAATTGGTGAAAAAAGTATTCGTACAATAGAAAAAGGTATACATAGTCTTCATTTAATACTTTGTAGAATAGCCATTATTTACTTCTGCTCCGACCAACATCTTGTAGTTCTCAATTAACGATTGGCAAATGTTTGTTGGTATTTTGTTCCATTCTTCGTCACATATGTTCTTCAGATCCGGGATGTTTGTTGGAGCTTTTGATTAGATTTGAATTTTCAAATAAAGTCACAGCTTTTCGATTGGGTTTAAATCTGGGGACTGACTTGGTCATTTCAGGATATTTACATGATTTTCAGCAAGCCATTTTTTCGTACGTTCTACGTTTTCAATCGAAATTATTAAAATTGCTTCCAAAATATTTTGATATGCTGCGACATTCATTCTACGATCTATTACTGATATGTTGCCAGTACCTTTTACAGAAAAAAAACATCCCCATACCACGATGCTACCACAACTAAATTTTACTGTTGTAACTGTGTTCTTTTGTTTAAAGGCATCGCCATCTTTCCTCCATACATGATTTCTAGAATTACGTCCAAACAAATCAATTTTGGTTTCGTCTGTCGATAATACCTTTTCCCAGTCCGATTTTTTCTTAACCTTTATGTTCACGTACGAATTTCAACCTGGCATCTCTGTGTCTTCAATAGCAGCGGAGTTTTCTGAAGAGAGCGTGACTTTAGATTGTTTCTATCATTGCTTATTGTCCGTTTATTGACACAGATTCCTGATGAAAGTAAATCAACCTGCAACATTTGACAAGTGACCATTGGATTTTGTTTAATTTGACGCATTAATTTCCACGAAGATCTTGCAGAAACCTTCCTTCCAGCGCCCGTTTTTCTTTGGTTTTCAACAGTTTTAATTTTTTTAATACCTTGCAATGAAATAACTAATGGTAATAAATGAAATATTCAGGTTGTGTAAGATTTTCCTGTAACGTTTACCTTCTTTCCAGAGCTTAACAATCAGTTTTTTTACGAATTTGTAAATTCTTTACCTCTTGCCATGATGAAAACCTTGTACGAATATCAATTACAGAATACCTGTTTCTATTTTTAGGTTAAAAATAACTACTGATAACATTATTGGAACATTCTAGAATATTCCACTTGAATAATATAGAGTATTAAAGCACTTTAAAAAATATTTAAATCTGAAATTTGAATTGTACGAATACTTATTTACCCATCAAAATGGATAGATGGGATTTATTTCTGTTAAATCAATTTTTCTGTTTGTTCTACATATTTAGCCATGTATTTGTATACAGTTAATTATATGAAAAGTATGTTTATTGATTAGTTGGAAATAAAATAAATTAAAAATTTGTATGTGTACGAATGTTTGTACATTGTCCTCAGTATTTTAGGTCACTGTCTCTATTCCTGCTTCAACAATTTTTAACACTACATATCGACCGGTAAATTCTTCTGTCTTTTCATATATTTTCATTAATCTATATTTTAGATTCTTCTTTTCAACATTTTCAAAGTTGTGGATGTTTGGCTTGAATGACGGTATAGTAGAGGAATTGAGTTCAAATTCCGAGCAAGTCCATTGCATTCACTTTCGCGCAAAAACGCTTAAATATGATGGTTAAATCTAAATTGAGGCGTATATTTCTAAACCTCATCAAAAAACATTTCCCCAACTTTGAAACTAACCCACTTAGTAAAATATGTAATCCTAATACTCTTAAATTAAGCTATAGTTGTGCAGATAACTTAGAGAAAATAATTAAAAGACATAACAACAGAGTCTTTAACAAGTATAGGGACTCAGAAAACTTGATAATTGTTGTGGTAGGATCCACCTAATCTGCATAGGTGACTACCAACTATATAAATAATGGTTGGTACCGGAAGACAAAGGAGGCTAATCACGAGATCCAACTAGAGACTCTGCCCGACTGCGACTTAGTCAACCCATTCTCCAGGAACGGTCTTCCCAGAAATATACAGAAATACTATATGTAAATATTGTGTACATTTTCTTGTTATAATACATTCTTGTTCTAAGTACATTTTGTGTTGCATTATTATTCCATGCATTAGTCGAGATTCAACAATGAGTCAAGACTCAACAATAATTCAACAGGTTGCAAGCAGCAATACTAAGTACGAATAATAAATTATGTAATTGTAGGAATCCTAATAATTAAAAACTAAATAATAAAAATTAAAAACTAAACTTAATAACTAAAAGAAAAGAATAAAACACGTACGGTTAAATGGAAATTGATTAAGAAAGCCCGGACATGTAACTCCCTATATGCCCCGTGTTACCTATACCTTAACGAAAAATGTGAAATAATTAGATTTAAAAATAAGACTGATCTTTTAAATCAAAGATATGAACTAACAGTTAATTGTAAACACCGTTTTAAATTTAACTTAGTATAGAGATCATATACTTTCAATGATAATGATAAGTTAAATTTAATAGACTATTACCTTTATAGCATGATGGTCATCTTGTCGATATGAATGTGTATTGTGTACTTACAAAGTGTTATAAGTGTCTGTATTTGTATGTATATATTTGTATGTTATGTATGTGGTGTTTGTACTGTTGGGTGTGTATGTGTGTATATAGGGGTATATATATGTTAGTAGTTTTTTTTATATTGAGGGTATATGTGTGTGTATATTGACACCTATCATATGTTAACCTGTTTATGTGTACGAGTAGAGATGTAAACTTTGGTAGGTGTCTACTACTACGTGTGTAAGTATATGTATATGTATATGGATATGTATGTGTACTTGTGTGTGTGTGTAAATGTGTATATATATATATATATATGTATATATATGTATATGTGAGTGTATGTATGTGTGTATATGTGTATGTTTATATGTATGCATATGTGTGTGTATATATATATATATATGTGCGTATGTATGTATGTGTAAATGTATTCGTTTAAATATGTATATATGTATGTATATGTGTTTGTATAGTGTGTGGGTATTTATATGTATGCGCTCGGATGTGGGTGTATTATATATATATATATGTATATCTGGATGTGTTGATATGGGTATTTATATATGATTATATATTTATGTATATATGGATGTATGTTCGTATGTCGTAGTATGTGTATTTGTATGTATGCCTTAGTGTCTTGGAGTGTATCATAGATACTAACTAAAATCTACTTTTGTTTGATAAGGAGTTTTAAATTGCTTATAGACTGTCTGTTACTTTTTAAAAATTATTAACTTTTAATGTATTTCATCATCAATAAGTTAATATTGTTAGAATATATGTAGGTCTCTGTATACATATTCATTTCCTTTTTTGTGTGTGTGTCTATATGTTTATATATATATGTATATATGTATATATATATATATATATATATATATATATATATATATATATATATATATATATATATATATATGCGTATGTATGTATGTATATATGTATACGTGGGTGTGTATATACGTATATATATTTATATAATTTTAATTTTGATTTTAGATGTATATGCGTGTATTTGTAAATGTCTGTTTATATGTTTAGTTTATATACATATATGTATACGTGTGTATATATGTATATGTATGTGTATGTGTATGTATGTATGTATTTGTATATATGTGCATCTTTGTGTATATATATTTTTACTTGCTTTATTTACTTTTTTACGTTGCTGTATGGGTCGAATTATTTATACGTGCTTATATGTATGTGTATGTGCGTATGTGTGTATATGCGTATCTGTATGCGTATATATGTATATGTAGGTACATGTGTAGATCTGTATGTATATATGTGTGAATGTATGATTATATATGGAGGTAGTTATTTATTTTTTCATGTAGTGTGTGGAAAACTATATGGTTAAAAAAATATATATATTTATATATATTTATTTGTTTAAATTTTATTTTTTTTATAAATTTTATCTATATATATTTGCCCAGATTAGTTATATTTCAAGTTAGAATTCGTTTAATAACAGATTAAGCCCCGAATATGTTTTGGCTATTGCGTCTGATTGTCTAGGTCAATGTGCATGTGGGTGTATGTGCCTGTGTTTATCGATGTCTATGTGTAAGGAAAGTGCATGCACGTTTGGTTGTGTGTTTGTGTATGTGTGTGTGTGTGTGTGTGTGTGTGTGTGTGTTCGTTTTTTTTATCAAGGGTCGTGTCTCGTCACCGTTGTTGTGTGTATATATATCTAAATATGTCTGGGCGCTTATGTATTATAACCTGAGTGTGTTTGAATTGTTGTACGTGAGAGGTGGTCATCACAGTTGAAGTAAACTGTAAAATGTATACATTTTTGTCTGGAGCTATCAACATCCTTTTTAACATAATTTCAATGAAAAAATAAATTAAATAACATATGTATTTTTTATTTTCTCCTCAGTAATTCTACAATTTTAAACTTAATATAGATTAGATTTAGATTTCTAAATAGGTAATTTTTTACTTTCAATTTTAATTTCAAATTTTATAAATCTTTTAATATCTATGATAACCTTGCTTCGTTGTCAACTTTTTTGAATTCTCATGTACTTGTATTTTGATTGGTCATTCTAGCTTATGTAACAGCGTTTACCCCTAGCGAAGGATCGTTAATTAATTTGAAACTTTTAAAACCATTTATTCTACATTCAACATCATCACTTGATAAAACACCAGAAGTGTTGAAACAAAATGGCTATTTTTGTAGTGATTTTATAAAATATTTGTTATAATATTTAAATAAATAATTATATATATATATATATATATATATATATATATATATATATGTATATATATATATATATATGCAAGGGACACGTACGACAATTTGATTAATTTAACATGTTTTCTATTAATTATATTCATATTTGGTAGTGAAATAATGAGGAGTTATGTTTCAATTTTTAATTCGATGCAATCTGTTTTTCCTAGTTCTGTAGCCGCTACATACATATCGAATGGCGGTTTGTGTTTGTGAGCGCTGGCTGAGTTGTTATTTATGTATGGCGAACTGGAAAAGTGTGTTTTGCTTGTGATCATCTTTTTTTCTTTCAGAGTATATAAGCTTCCTGACTGATCAACGGTGATTGATTTGTCGAAAGATCTCAAAGTATTCATTTTTAAGCATAGTGTCTCATAAGAATAGTTTCTACCACTGAAAGAAACAAGAAGATCTGAACGAAGAATCTCATAATATTTCAAGAATCACATAGGAAGAACTGTTCCGCTAGAAGAACAATCAGTGGAAAACAATAGCCGGATACAACTCTAAATCCATATCTATTTCTTTGGAGCATCCATCATGAAAAGAAATAACGTATAAAGGAAATTACTAAAGAGGTAAGCATTTTATGGCGAAAGAAATTAAAGTTTCCAAATGTATGAACTCATTCAAGCAAAAACTGGATCAAGTGCTGAACACCGACAAGGAATGTGTTAAAACAGGTAAATATGATCCGTTGACTGAAGTTTTTGATATTAGAAAAGCAATTGTAAAATGGCTGTGTAGTTAGCGCAGGTGGATATATCATGTTCAGTACGAAGTCAATGCACATGTTGGATATAAAAATGGAAAGACTGCGAGTTCCAAAACTATTCATTAATTCAAAAGACGAAAAGTGACCTTGGAGTGATCTTCAACAACGGTAATAACGAAAATAACAACTTACGAATCAGAGAGTGAATCAAAGAATCTTATCAGAGAGTTCGAAATTTCTGAAGAACAATCTACAAGAAAAAGTGTTGCAAAATCAAAATGGCAACAAAATTAGTAACATCTTCAAAAGTATCAACCAATGAAGCAGAAAATGTTTGCCAGCAGTTATTTTAAGTAGTGATTTACGTTTAGACACCATCTCAATCTGTTATTTACAGATCCACTAGCTATTAAACATAACGAAGAAACGAAGAAGACACTACACTTAGAAAAATGGTCATTACATTTTGATGATAAACAAATAGATGGCCAAGAATATTAAGTGATTCTTTTGAAGAATGAAAGATAAGAAATTTGACGCATTTGCTCTACCATATGGAGAAGCGGTAGCTTTTTGTGTAGTCTCGGGATCCGTACGCTACTAATTAAAGCGGGTATCAACGAAAAGCGTCAATTACTTTTGGTATTCGTCTTATTAAAAGAAGCAGGTTGGATTCTAATAGGCAGTAAGGTGGACTGATGTCACAGTGACGCGCGGGTGGTATTAGCCGGTCGAAAATCTAGGCGTGGGAGACATATCGACGGTTCAGAATTCTTGAGACCGTCTGTTGAACTTCCGTCGTTTTGGACTTATATTCAAGACCCAGAGAAAGGCAATCCATCACTGTAAGAATATGCCGCCCACGAGTCACTCTGGCAAATCGCTGACCATTCTGGCCCTGACCTACGCATTCTGTAACACAACAACAGCAGCAACTTCAACTTCCGAATCAGAGAGTGAATGAGAAACCCAATTAGAGAGTTAATATGAAGAGTCCGAATGTTCTGAAGGACATTACAAGAAAAAGGAAAAAGTATTGCAAATTCAAAATAACAACAAAATTAGTAACATCTTCAAAATTATCAACCAATGAAGCAGAAAATGTTTGGCAGCAGTTATTTTAAGAAGGGATTAACGTTGAGACACCTTCTCAATCTGGTATTTACAGATCCACTAGCTGTTAAATTTAAAGAAGAAATGAAGAAAACGCTACACTTAGAAAATTGTTCCTTGCATTTTGATAGTAAACGAATCGTTGGTCAAGAATATCAAATGCTTGTTTTGAAGAATGAAGAAAGAGAAGTTACATCAACCAAAGCGAAAAGCGGATACTGTTGTCAAAAGAATAACAATTGGTCTTGATGAATACAATTGATGGAAGAGCATAAAGATGATTGTTTCTGACGCTAAGAATGTGAGCAATGGAAGCAGAAATAGGATTGTCATTCAGTTACAAAGACTATTTGCTCAAAGAAGCTGGAAGAACCACAATTTATTGACTCTGTCAACATCATATACTTAAACTAGTGCTTCGCGAAGTAATGGATGACGAACCTTTAGCAAACAACACATCGCCCAATATCGAATATTCGTTTATTCGTGAACTTGTAAATAACTCCGAACGGCTCAATAAGAATTTCAAGAAGAGATTACTAAAACAGAAAGATGGCGTAATGATATGAAGCTTCTATTTTATTTAACTCGATTTTTCCGCTATTTCGAAGAAATTGGAAGATTTCCTAGTTAATATTCTAAAAATATCTAACTTAAGCAATGCAAGACGGAACTCTAGAGCAATAATAACGCTTTTTGGAATGTATTCTTCTACCAGAGAAAAAACACTCGTTACTCGAAATTTGTAGATTCAACTCTTAAAGATGGGCGGGCCATTGGTTGACTGACCAAATCTACAATGCAGATAATCAGAAGCTATATAGCAGCTTGCAGACTCACAAAAAAAAAAAGAATTAAACTCTGTGAAAATGTTTTGGAATCCAGAAGCATAAATAGGGGAAATTTCGAGAACAAATCAGGGCAATCAAATGCCATCAATATGATGGCTGAAAATGAAGAAATTTCAGTTTACATTCATTTTGTCTAACAAAATACTATAATTATATATTATATTAGAATTACGCTATTCTACATTCCTTTTCGTTACATAGCTATTCTTACTTGTAGACGTAAGTTTCTAATTGTATATACAAATTTGTAATTTTTGTTTATTTGTAATTTTGCATGTTCCGCTATAACTATAACCTATTAAATGCGTTTTTTTTCGAATGTTATATAATTATTCTTATAACTTTATCAAAATAAGTTTATCGAGCTTTATATTTTGGAATTATATAATTTACCTTTATATCCTTATTTTTTCTTCATAAAATGTTCCATGAAGCTTTAAAATGAAATGTTATTTAACATTTAGACTTTTTCTTAACATTGTTCTGATCTTTATGCTCGCTACTGTATATATATATATATATATATATATATATATATATATATATATATATATATATATATATATATATATATGTATGTATATATATATATATATACATATATATATATATATATATATATATGTATGTATATATATATATATATATATATATATATATATATGTGAAGAAATATACTCTTAAGGTGTGCTATATTTATGGGATAATGTACTCAATATCAGAGATAGAGCGTATGCAAATATAAAAGTGAAAACTGAAGTCAACACATAGAGGCGACAGGCTGTTTTTGTGCTAGACGCAATCGTCACGCCTGACGATTGTGTCTAGCACAAAAACAGCCAGTTGCCTCTAAGTGTATATATATATATATATATATATATATATATATATATATATATATATATATATATATATATATATATATACAAGGTAACCCAAAAAGTTCTGTCCGTTTTTAAAGGAAAAAAAGAAAACTCATCACAGTATGTGTAACTTATATTTAGTCTTCGAAGTAATCGCCATCGGCATCCAGCACCTACTGCCAACGTGTCTACAGCTGTTCAATGCCCTTGCGATAGAACTCGGGTGGTTTTGACGCAAAGAAGTCCGTGAGAGCTTTGCGCAAGTCTGCTTCATTGGGGAAGGATTTCCGACGAAGATGATTATCCAGGGAGTGGAAGAGGTGGTAATCGGATGGCGCAAGGTCAGATGAATAAGGTGGATGGCACAAAGTCTCCCACTCAAGTTGCTGTATGGTATCCCTGACCACTCGCGAGACATGCGGCCTGGCGTTGTCATGGAGGAAAAGCACACCTTTGCGATTCACCAGTTCAGGCTCCTTCTTGCGCAATGCCTGTTGCACACGTTTGAATTGCTGCGAGTATAGGTTTCCAGTGACCGTTTGGCCCGTTGGTAGCAGTTCATAATGAATCTCTTGACGACCTGTCCACCAGACACAAAGCATAATCTTGCGTTGGTGCATAGGCGGTCTTGCGGTGTGAGGGACAGCATCCTGAGGAGACAACCAATGTCTGGAAAGCTTGGGATTTTCGTACAGAACCCACTTTTGATCACTGGTAAGCACTGGATTGAATAATGATGCGATACGGTGGCGAGAAAGCAGCGATACGCAGCCTGCCACTCGTTGTCCTTTGTGGACCTCCAACAGTGTTTGCGGAACCCAGTTGGTCAGTTTGTACGTCTTACCTAGGCGGTGCAGATGAAGTCTAACTGTTTCATCGGAAACGTTGAACTGTCTTTCAAGTTCACCACACGTTAGACTACTGTCCTCTTCAATGGCCACCTTCAGGACTCCGTCATTCAACACCTGTGATCGTCCACTGTGAGGCTCATCATGGAGAGAAAAATCTCCCGACTTGAATTTTCGAAACCAACGCCTTGCAGTACGTTCATCCACAGCACTATCCCCAAACGCTTGACATATGCGGCGATTTGATGCAGCTGCTGATAAGCCCACTTTGACGTCGTGAAGCAAACAGCCCCGAACGAGATCTCTAGACACTTCCATCCTTCTCACAGCTGTCCGGCTTGTAACTGATGGCCGGGCACGGTGCGCGTGTTTTTTATAACATCTGATGTTCCTACTTCCGGCTGTCCGAATTTGAAAACAATTGCTACACGTATGTCGTATATATTTCAATTTCATTCAATGACTAATCAAAAAACGAACAGAACTTTTTTGGTTACCTTGTATAACACATAAATTTGAGATGTCTGCATTTTGAAACACATTTTACCAATGTCTGTGGGTTGTTATCATGGAAACGTATCTGTCTTTCCACATGACAGCACTGCATGGGTATTAACAAAACAATTGGAAAAGTAGTTGCATTAAATCAATCCTGTAAACAGCAAGCATTTTTTTAAAAAGTATCACCATAGTCACTTACTTGCCTCTCCACAAATTATTCGGCAGAAAAGGCAAGATTTACTGGCTATTCCAGTAGAATTAAATAGTAACCAAAAACAGGACACATGAGAATTGATCGCTCATTGAAAACATATTTTCGTGTTTGAATATAGAGATTGGAGACCTGAATACCGACCAGCTTCGAGGGAAAATCGTGAATGCTGAAAAGAAAGAGTCGTGAGAGCTCGTGCAATCAGCATGCCTCAATGGCGATAAAAAGGAAAATAATCATGATGCAACTTGTAGCATCATGTTTCCGCTTAGTCGAATATTTAAACATTCAATCCATGTGATGATGATGCAATGGTGTATTCAATTCTGATAGAAGAATGAATAATGAGGGACTACGGTTGTAATTTAATGCAGATTAATTTTGTAGTAGACGGTCGACAAACTTTACTGAGATTGACAAAAGGCAGGACATTTTCGAGAGTCATGATCATCCAAGTCCTGAAGAGACACAAAACGTAGAAGAAATAACAGTTCGTGTTTGCTTTCCTTTGCTAAAAAGGATTTTACCACGTCTTCAGGGAAGCGGATTCTGCACAAAACGGCTATATTAAAAAATAGGATTTTGCACATCATTATTATTATTATTATTATTATTATTATTATTATTATTATTATATTGAGTGATGGGGCAGCATGACACACAAATGAAGCCGTGGTATGTAAAAAAATGAGGATTTCGTAGAGTTCCCAAGATTTTGCTCATTATTATTATTATTATTATTATTATTTTTATTTCCTTTGATATCTGCCGTTTACACATTTCTTTCCGGGTCCCGCCGAGGGACCTAAGGTTAGAAATGGCATCATGACACTTTCCACTGCAAAAAAAAAAAAATAAATAAATAAAAATAAAATAAAATAAAAAAATAATTACATAGATAAAGCCCTTCGTAAAGTGTGGGCTGTACTTGTCAGAACAATTTTTTGTATCTTTTTGAGGCATGGACTTCCAGGGATCCCTTCAATTATTATTATTATTATTATTATTATTATTATTATTATTATTATTATATTGAGTGAGGGGGCAGCATGACATAAATGAAGACGTGGTACTAATATATGAAGCTCAATATATGTGTGAGGACATCCAGTCCGACAAGTGTGTACCTAACATATGCATCCCATTCAAATATGTGCGATATCATGACAGATTTTGATAAATGCATTGCATAAACTAGCAGGTGCAGCCTACTTAGAAATGCCTTTATGTCGAATACCTCAGATCGCTTGAATTAATGTAGTTATCGAATATCAGGATGTGACTCTCGAGTTGACATAATGCTCCTTGACTACTCCCGCTTTTGACCCGAGACACACCGTGCCTTATCCCCCAGCAGACAATGCTCAACTAGTTAGGGTCAAGCAAGTGACAAGCAAATCCATAGCTCTGAACTGGATATTTAGTGTAAGCAATTTAATTCACTTAAGCAAAATATGTACATGCTTAAACCTCCAATCAGCTTACGGCTACATCATGTTGAAGCATGAAGCATCCAAGTTAAGCAACGTCAAGCCTGGCTAGTTCCGAGATTGGAATACCAGGTTTTGTAAGTTTAAATATACGGGTGGTGTAATTGAAAATGGCTCAAATTTTTTAAAATAGGAGAACAGTGTTCCAATTCCCATCTGGTTCGTTATATTCCATTACGCAAAAATACCCTTGGTAAATCTGTGAATCCACCTTTTCTCCTCCAGCGAGTGGTTAATTAGTAATAATTTTATCACTAAACCAGTGTTATCTCCAAAACAAAATTACGATCTAAAAATATTTTCTCGTTTTAAATAACCTGAAGTGTTGATAAAACTTAGAAAACGAATCAATAAAGCATAAAGTTTTTTCTTCTGTTCCAATTCCCACCTAGTTCGTTATATTCACTTGGGAAATGTATGAATCTACCTCTTATCCCCCCTGTATGGGTTAAGTTGTAAGACATATATCAGTAAAAAATTTTTATTCAAACTGAAGATATTTTCTGGCTTTAAATAACCAGCAAATGTGTTGATAAGTCTTTGAAAATTTATCAGCTAACCAACACCTCTAATCAAGAAAAATCAGAAGCCATCATCATTGTTGTTATTATTATTATTATTATTAGTTTATTATTATTATTATTAGTTTATTATTATTATTGTTATTATTATTATTATTATTATTATTATTAGTTTATTATTATTATTGTTATTAGTTTATTATTATTATTATTATTATTAGTTTATTATTATTATTGTTATTATTATTATTATTATTAGTTTATTATTATTATTATTAGTTTATTATTATTATTATTGTTATTATTATTAGTAGTATTATTAGTTAATTATTATTATTAGTTTATTATTATTGTTATTATTATTATTATTAGTTAATTATTATTATTATTAGTTTATTATTATTATTATTGTTATTATTATTATTAGTATTAGTTTATTATTATTATTATTAGTTTTTATTATTATTATTAGTTTATTATTATTATTATTATTGTTATTATTATTATTATTATTAGTTTATTATTATTATTATTAGTTTTTTATTATTATTATTATTAGTTTTTTATTATTATTATTATTGTTATTATTATTATTAGTTTATTATTTTTAGTTTATTATTATTATTAGTTTATTATTATTATTATTATTATTATTGTTATTATTATTATTATTAGTTTATTATTATTATTATTAGTAGTAGTAGTAGTTTATTATTATTATTATTGTTATTATTATTATTAGTTCATTATTATTATTATTATTAGTTTTTTATTATAATTATTATTGTTACTATTATTATTATTAATATTATTATTTTTATTATTATTATTGTTGCTATTGTTGTTGTTGTATTTCTTGTTCTTTTCCCGTTTAATTAATCATATTTAGATTAAGCACTTTCATTTTCATCCACTACTAGTTTTAGGCTACTTTTTATGAATACATAATCTCCATCGTACGACGAATGTTGGCTGACGATGATTTGCTAAAAACAATTTCGGTCTGTGTGAAGAAGAATCCTAGAAAGACTCCGGCGAAAAACACCAATTCGTTGAAATGTAGAATACAACAATATTTGATAAAAACATTCGACATATGAAGAAAAAAATAAAAAAGATCGATTACAGGCCTCATATATCTGGAAACATTACTGGCTCAATCAGTTGCAAGTACACTTTTAAATGGCATTATATTTTTTCTTACAAACCGCAGCGTTTTTTTTCTAATTTCCGAGCTTGTGGTCTGTTTGCGAATCGTAGTTCAATGTGGAGATGCGATGATTTACTTCAAAGAATTACGAATATCGATCGATCGAATCGTCATGAATCTAAAACATTACAGACATTATCTTTTGGGCAGTAAAAAAAGAAAATCCTTTCAAAGTTTTCTACACTGTTCTTAGTTCTTAGCTCTGATCTTGTTTTCCCTCCATAACGTTTATTTAATATGGACCTCACAAATATTATCCTTTAGTTCATAGGAACTGTTTTAATTGTTTTCATTTTAACCTACTTGCTTTTCTAATTATGCATAAACCTCCCCGTTTTTTGCAACTGCATCTCAGTTTCTGGAGTACTTTATTTAACAGGCGATATACATTAGGTCGTTCATTATGTTCATTCCGTAATGGCTGAAAATAGAATAATAATATTGAAAACTATCTGATAGTCACTATATTAACAAGTGGGAAAATATCGTGATGATGACTCTTTTCGTTTTTGTTATATTTTTACATTAACTTTAACTAGAATATGTACTTGTTCTCATGATTCCTGATATAACTAAATGGAGGTGAGACTCTTCAAAGTGGTCACGTGTGATCCGTGAATATTCTCCGGCTGTATTAACAAACATAAAATAACATTATTTGAACCATTTGTCTTATAAAGTGCAACTCCAAACCGTAAATTGGGAGTAGGCTGAAAACTAACCAGCTGCTTCGGTTAGATGAAGATCGACAACCCAGGAAATCTGTCCATCTAGGGGAAGAAATGACTAGCGGTCTTACCCAAACACTGATAAGTCTATGGAAGTAAATCCACAGACTGAAAACTAACCAGCTGCTTCGGTTAGATGAAGATCGACAGCCCAGGAAATCTGTCCATCTAGGGGAAGAAATGCCTTGCGGTCTTACCCAAACACTGAAAAGTCTATGGAAGTAAATCCACAGACTGAAAACTAACCAGCTGCTTCGGTTAGATGAAGATCGACAGCCCAGGAAATCTGTCCATCTAGGGGAAGAAATGCCTTGCGGTCTTACCCAAACACTGAAAAGTCTATGGAAGTAAATCCAGAGGTTGAAAATTAACCAGCTGCTTCGGTTAGATGAAGATGGACAGCCCAGGAAATCTGTCCATCTATGGGGAGAAATGCCTAGCGGTCTTACCCAAACACTGAAAAGTCTATGGAATTAAATCCAGAGGGAAAACCAGGAGCGGAGTGCCGAAGGCGGTCGGCTGTAAACACTGATAAATTTCCGACAACTCCGGCTGCCAAAACGTCCCCAAATTTAACGCCCTGTATTCCTTTAGAGCTTGGTACGGGCGAGATGGGGAGGCATGTACTCTGGGCAGCGCACGGTCTCCATATATCATCAGCCAGGCCTGCGCTCCAGTTTTACCCCTAAAGAACTGAATTTTGATCAAACCGGGCGCTACCTTTATCTCGCGAGATAAATGGGTGCCTATCTACCCGATGTAACAGCAAAATTGTACAAATCGTGTAACAGCATAATTTTCTATCCCACAAAATGTTTAATATTACAAAAAAAATAAACTAATTGAGTCTCTTTTTTCCAGCTTTTAAAATATGACGTTTAGCCATCTTGATATCATTTGTAGTAAGAATCACTTCAATTGGAAAGAGAACAGGTTTAAATCGTTTTGTGTCAGCCCCACTATATCTTCCCAACTGAGCAATTTTGAGAGGAATAATATGATTCAGACTTTCAATAATGGTACCATAATTCTTTCTCTGGTTCCATCTCCAAATCCATTCTAGAGAACTAAAAATAAGTTTTTAAAAAGTTGGAACAGTAGAGAGGAAAACTGGATCAAGAGGTCACAACAGGAAGCGGGCTCATCAATTGAAATTAGAGCTAAAGAGATCAATTAGAAAAGATCCAACTCAATGCATAAAACGTTTGGCCCGTGAGAGAGGAGTTTCAGTCTAAAGAGCAGTAAAAAATGACTTGAAAATGAAATCGTACGTAAAATCTGTGAGGCACCTTGTTACTCCAAGACAGAAGGTTAGATGGTTAAAGAGGGCGAAGATCATCTTAAATGAGTTGGAAAGTTATTCTGTAATAATAAATATATATATTTAAACTTTATTTCAATCCTTCATCCTTTGATCCTTAGCTATGATTAATTAATGATAAACATGTCATTTTCGTTTATGATCGATTTAATCACGATTCTTCTGTTAAGATTGGAGAGTAATTATACATTCTTATTGCTCAAAGTAGAGACCAATAGTGTTATAAAAATCTTTGAGAATTCCAGTAAGATATCTTTAATCATTTCTAAGATACAACGGAAAAATTAGATCATGTGACATCGTTGGTGTTCATTGCATCCCGGTAATGAATTATAAAAGAATTTAATCTTTTGATATTTCATTAATTGCTACAAACAGCATTAAATGTTCGCAACAATTATTAATTAATTCAATTTTACTTTCAATCACTTTATCAAAGACGGTTCTTTATCTTAAAGAGTTTTACTCTCATTTTTTTTTTCTAATTACTCTCACTGGCACCAATACATATCTTTATCAGGGGAGATAATCTATGCATAGTAATTGGAAATGCGATTTTCCGTCGGCTAACCTGAATCTTGAAATAGATTTTGTTTGCCAGGTTGCAATGGCTTATAATGATCCTTTACGAGAGATAACACACTTTGCTTTACTATGTAACTTTTTACACTTTTTCTTTATTATGTACATCAAAGGCATTTAATGTTGTTAAGATAGTTACATGTTCTACATTTTGTGCTGGATATTTGGAATATTATTATACTTCATGCTGATGTCGAAAGCAGGCCCCGGTCTGCTATTCTAAAAGACTGATGCACCACCATCTTTGAAAACTTATTTTCTAAACATTTGACATTCCCTCTAGTTAAATTAAACTTATTTTACAGTTTCTTTGTAGTTATAATTGTTTTAGGATTATTTCTGAGATAAAAAAAAAATTATGCTTGGCCTATTTTCCAACTTTATTACTTTGTGTCGGATTTCATTAACTGTAGAAAAAAATCAAACGTGTGCCTGGTAACTGAAGTAATTTATATTTACAAGTAATGGTTTTTGCGTTCACTGTGATAGGAAAATTCATGTGTACTGTCAGTTCCATTAGCAACTTTCATAACATTTGACCAGGCAGGGACAGATCAGATTTCGATAAACAAAATCAGCATTCAACCTTCGGAGTAACTTCAATAAATCTTGCTGTCGGTTTGTGAACGGAACTGTGAATTTATCACATTGTTGCAGATGTGGAGAGTGTGAGAAGAGTATCAGGAGGTTTGAATGATCAGAAGGCTTAAAATTGTGCCTGTTCATAATCTTCCATCCACAACAATTAATAAAAGACAAAAATAATGATTCAAAACAAAAAATTGAATTTATTAAGTATTTGATGTACATGCATATAAACTGAAAGGTTTGACAGAGTTGTGTCTCTTTGATTAGGAAATATTTTTTACTTGAGCTCATAAGATTAGATTAATTATTAAACTGTAGTTTAGAGGAATGAGTATGTTGGGTGTTAGGGATTGTCTATTGGACAAGTTGGTAAGATTTCAGAGATTGACTTGCATGAAATGTTGTAAAGTTCTTTTACGTCTGACTGCATTAGCCAAGACTGGAGTTCTTTAAGTGTCACATTTTGGCAGCAGAGGTGAGACGTACGAGTGGCGAAGAGAGGAACGAGTGAGGACGAAGAGTGATAGAATTACTCGTGTTTTGGTTTTTATAATCGGTTGTATCACTTGACTGGCTCAAACTTAGTTGTCGCGAAAACAGACTTGTCGCGTGGAGGTGATTTGATTGGTCGAAACTGACCAATCAGCGAGCTAGATTGAAGGTGATTGACCAATGAATGCTCGTTGTATATTTGTAAGTATGGTGGTGGTGAAAATTACAACAGGAAGAGTGCATTTCCCAGCGGAAGTAAACTGGCAGGCGCGGAGGATTCCACAACATTCAAAAGCTCGTTTGAGAAAAGGAGATGTAAAGCATCCTAAGCCAACCATAAAACTCTGTTCGGGAATTCGCTTTCGCCGACAGAATGGCGCAAGTAAATAGAGCTAATTTGGTTGGTTGGTTGGTTGTTTGGGGTTTTATGGCATATCAACTACTATGGATTATTTAATGCCAGATCCAGTATTTACTAAATATATCAAAAACGTATAGCTGGCAACATCATTGTTTCAAAAACGTATAGCTGGCAACATCATTGTTTCAAAAACGTATAGCTGGCAACATCATTGTTTCAAAAACGTATAGCTGGCAACATCATTGTTTCAAAAACGTATCCCTGGCAACATCATTGTTTCAAAGACGTATAGCTGGCAACATCATTGTTTCAAAAACGTATCCCTGGCAACATCATTGTTTCAAAAAAGTATAGTTGGCAACATCATTGTTTCAATGTGCTGGAAAAGACCTGGAAGTTCACTATTTTCCCATAGCTGGGACCCAAACAGGTGCTACCACCCCGGGTCAGGGTGGACCTGGGAACACCAGCAATTAAGAGGTGGTTCCACGCTTCCTCAAAACCTCCTGATCAGAGGCCTTGCTGTTGGATGCAGTTTAACGTCGTAACCAGGACGAAGCTAATTTGGAGCGGCCCAATGAAATGAGTGGTTGAAGATCTTGCTCTCTATCTCAGTTAACTGTTTTCGTTTTAGTTTTAATTAGTTTAACTTAGCGAGAGATGGTTATGGTCTTTTGCCTTCTTATTTTTACTAACTCATATTTTTGTATTTCACATTACCATCCACTTACATAACGGAATATCTCGTACATGAAAGTCTCATATTTTCCTTTTCTCTTTTATTGTTTGAAAATTTTACTTAATTTCTTTCGCCCGCTTAACTTAAACTTTCGGCCATATAGAATTGCAGGAAAACTTCCTTGCTAACCAAATTGAAATTCTATAATTTGATCATGACGTTTAAAACCTCTTTAGCTACGAAACCTTGTAATTCAGACCACACAGGAAATGAAATCGGATGCCTTTGACATGAAATAAAATCCAGGATATTAAATATATCTTCGTCAAGTGAAGCGGTCAGGGATAGATCACAGCAGGTTTCAATTCGTCAACTGCAATTTACTATCCTCCTTCCGTCAAATGGATACCAAAAGGTCAGAGAAGGAAAGGGTATTCCAAGAAGGGTTGGATCTCCAACTGGTCAAAAAATGTTGAAAGCTACTAGCAGACTGGATGAAAATCGACATAATGGAACGTTTTAACTGTCTTATGGGTCACGCGACGCATGGCAACTTGAATCTGATACCTATTGGAAAAAAATCAATTATCAATAAAATAAAAATACAAACTTAATACACACACACGCACACACACGCACACTCACACACACACACACACACACACACATATATATATATATATATATATATGTAAATAGAATAATTTATATACATATAGATACATATATGTATATATATATGTATTTACATATGTATATATATATATATACATGTATATATATGTGTGTGTATATATACATATATATATATATATATCTTTGCATATTTTAGACTATTTAGTTACTTAAAATGGCCATTTATTTATCTCTTAGTTAATTTAATTAATATATTTATGCTTATTGTTATAAATTTAAATTTGAAAAAAATCTTTATATATATATATATATATATATATGATAAAAAAAATATTGAGGTATGTTATATTTATGGGTGAAAGTGCTCAGTATCAGAGACAGAGAGTATGTAAATAAAAAAACGATACTTGGGTAAGGATCGACACCGACAATCCATTTCATGCTAAAATCTTCAAGCTTAAAAATTATGCTCATGCCTGAAACAGAATTATGCGGTTCAGTGTTGATCTAAGTGCTCATTTATATGTATATGTATATATATATATATATATATATATATATATATATATATATATATATATATATATATATATATATATATTGAGAGAGAGAGAGAGAGGTGGAATAAGTGAAAGAAAGAGAGAGAGAGAGAGAGAGAGAGAGAGAAAGTGATTGATGAAACCACCAACACTGAATAGTAACCGTATGAGATATTAAAGTTATTTGAAAATATCCTGATGCATAAAAACAAAAGAGTTATTAGTTATTTACTGACTATATCTACTATGTTGCATCACAAAAATAATCTCTCTTCCCACTTAAATAGAGCTAATGTTATATACATATATATATATATATATATATATATATATATATATATATGTATATATGTGTGTGTGTGTGTGTGTGTGTGTGTGTGTTCAAAATTATAACATATGCAAGGTATAACATCATTACAAAAATTGCAATTTTGTTTCAACACTTCTGGTGTCTTATCAAGTGATGGTGTTGATTGCAAATTAAATAGTTTTAAGAGTTCAAAAAACAACCATACCCCCTCACATCCTAGTACACAAATTTGCATATATAACGAGTACGCAAACATAAGGAGGGATATTCATACGGGAAATAAAAGAAAGAAAACTTAAAAAAAGGAAAATAAAAAAAGAATAAAAAGAACAACGGAATCTTATTCCATCTGTACCAACCCGATAATTGTATATATATATATATATATATATATATATATATATATATATATATATATATATATATATATATATATATATGTGGGGGGGTAGATGAATGTCACAGTGTGTAGTCAAGTCTTAGTACGATCGGATATGAAAGCAGTGTACCTCCAGCTGATATTTCAAGACAAATTTGCGCTTCGACTTGATTCACTATTCACATTGACAGTCGAGACATTTTAGCTGATTTTCTATCATCTTTGCGTATGTTTATGTATTTTCTTTCCATATGGAACCAAAAGGTTTCATAGAATCCACAAATGTCAGTACTGCTCATATATGCTTACCTATTCTCCCCTTGATTAGGTGACGCACTGTTTAAATGTGTGCAGCAGTAGATTAGGTGTTTCTCAATCTGGTTAATTCTCAACATGTCGGTGAATTCCATTTAGGAGCGTCTTATCGAGAGCCAAACATCTATCAACTGAGGCGTCGCACATGTCTTACAGCTCCTTTCTACCCTCTTTCCGCATTATATTAACGTTGCTGCCCAAGAAGACCCTCAAATCATTAGTAAATATCTATGCAGATGATATGAGTGCATCTCTCAAAATGAAGATGATCAGAACCTGACAGCTGAAATCTCATCTGGCCACACTCCAACAAGAATAGGGAACAGTGGCTTGTAACATTCAATAATTCAAAACCCAAGCTGGTTATATATCATCATCACCAAACCGATCCTATATTGTCACCAGGTACGAAGAATGATTGCACGTTCAATGAGGCTTCTTGTTCAAAGCGTCTTTTGATATTCAACTTCACCTTAGACCTTAACTGGTACTCATATACATGATCAATCGCAGAAGACGCAGAAAAAAAATGGTCGGTTCCTTAAAGCATTCCACCCGCCATTTTCTGCCTTTATAAAAGTCAGATTGGACCGGAAATGGAATTTTATTGCCCTATCTGGACTGGAGACGACGAATCACCTCTTTCTACCTTCGACAGTGCCCAAAAGAGTTTCCACAACTTTGTTTATTATTTCCCCCCCTACACACATTTTACTAGCCTCTTTATACTTTATTGCTCATTTCCACCTCCTGTTCACATATCTGAAAGCCATGTGACACGTTCCCCTGAACTCTGTCCTATCGCCAGACTTCTTGTTTGGAAGTGGGAGGAAGGAACAATTAAAGTTTTCAGAGAACGTTAATTTGTTGCCTTCGATAAATCAGAAGAGGTTCATCTATCCAAATCAGAGTTGAGTAATTCCCGTTTGAATAAAGCACGACTGATTATCCAAATATTATAGACAGCCTGTTATTGTCAGCACAAATCATACTGGGCAACCCCATCGCCCGTTTGATCAGTCTACAGAACGGAGAGGTTCATTTTCGGACGCTTGATTTCCTCGGGGAAATTACACGAACAAAAATAAATAAAACTCTACCCTTTAACGCGTCAGGGCGAAACCTTTTGTCTGTTAAAGAATCCCGAAAGTCAATGTTTCTTCACCAGAAGTCCTACACTGACCACTTCCAAACCAACCCAGAGCAATTTATTCTCAACACTGATCGTCATTAAAGAATATTTTCGTTGGACATCAACAAATCGCATCGATGTGATTAGATAAACAGACGATTTTGACATTAGCCGATTCTTATACTAAAACCGACATAAAATATGTAATAAGGCCTTTGGGTTTAAAGCAAATACAATCTTGCAATGTAGGCTTTGATAATAGATCGTTGTTTTCATATTCAACAATTTTGACGTGATTTTGTCAAGGGCAATTTTCAGTGTTCGATTTGAAATGATATATGTTTATATTGTAAGCGGAAGGTTTTTCAATTCTGATTTTCGCCAGTTTTCTTCCATCTTTTCAGGTGTTTACGACACGACATGAACGTGCGCATAGTTAAGAACTCGGAAAGAGGTTCTAGCAAGATGAGTTCGAATTTCAGCTGGGTCATTACGCCCACATTAACATTGCGTCCCTGGACATTTGCGTCCCTGACATTCGCGTCCCTGACATTTGCGTCCCTGATATTTGCGTCCCTGGACATTTGCGTCCCTGACATTCGCGTCCCTGACATTTGCGTCCCTGATATTTGCGTTCCTGGACATTTGTGTCTCAGACATTTGCGTCCCTGGAAATTTGCGTCCCAGAAATTTTTGTCCCTGACATTTGCGTCCCTGGATATTTGCGTCCATGGCCATTTGCTTCCCTGACATTTGCGCCTCTGCACATTCGAGTCCCTGGACATTTGCGACCCTAGAGATTTACCTCCCTTGACATTTGCGTCCCTGGACATTTGCATGCCTGGACATTTGTGTCCCTGGACATTTGCGTGCCAGGAAATTTGCGCCCCTGGACATTTGCGTCCCAGACATTTGCGTCCCTGGACATTTACCTCCCTGTCACTTAACATTTGCGTCCCTGTCCATTTCCGTCGCTGACATTTGCGTGTCTGGACACTTGGGTCCCTGACATTTGCCTCCCTAGACATTTGCCTCCCAGAAATTTGTGTCCCTGGACATTTGCGTGCCTGCCATTTGCATCCCTACACATTTGCCTCCCTGACATTTTCGTCACTGGTAATTTGCCTCTCAGACATTCGCGTCGCTGATATTTGCGTCCCTGATATTTGTGTCCCTGGACATTTGTGTCTCAGACATTTGCGTCCCTGGTCATTTGCGTCCCAGAGTTTTTTGACCCTGACATTTGCGTCCCTGGATATTTGCGTCGCTGGAGATTTGCGTCCCAGAAATTTGTGTCTCGGATACTTGCGTCTCTGGACATTTGGGTCTCAGACATTTGCGTCCCTGACATTTGCGTCCCTGGACAATTGAGTACCTGACATTTACGTCCCGGACATTTGCGTCCCTGGATATTTGCCTCTCTGACATTTGTGTCACTTGATATTTGCGTCTCAGACATTTGCGTCCCTGTCCATTTGTGTCCCTGACATTTGCGTCTCTAGACACTTGGGTCCCTGACATTTGCGTCCCTAGACATTTGCCTACCTGACATTTACGTTCCTGGCCATTTGCTTCCCTGACATTTGCGTCCCTGGACATTCGCGTTCCTGGACAGTTCCGTCCTCGGACAGTTGCGTCCATGGATATTTGGGTGTCAGACATTTGCGTCCCTGACATTTGTGTCCCTGGACATTTGCGTCACTGGATATTTGCGTCGCAGACATTTGCGTCCCTGACATTTGCGTCCCTGGTCTTTTGCGTCTCTGGACATTTGTGTCCCAGAAATTCGAGTCCCGGATATTTGCGTCCCTGATATTTGCGTCACTGACATTTGTGTACCTGGACATTTGCGTCCCTGGACATTTGTGTCTCAGACATTTGCTTCCCTGGGCATTTGTGTCCCTGAGATTTGCATCACCGGACAGTTGAGTCCCTGAGATTTGCGTCCGTGTATATTTGCGTCTCAGACATTTGCGTCCCTGACATTTGCGTCCCTAGACATTTGCGTCCCAGACATTTGTATCCCTGACATTTGTGTCACTGGACATTTGCGTCCTTGACATTTGCGTCCCTGGACATTTGCGTCCCAGACATTTACGTCTCTGGACATTTGCGTCCCCGGACATTTGCGTCCCTGGACATTTGCGTCCTTGACATTTGCGTCCCAGACATTTGCATCCCTGGACATTTGCGTGCCTGGACATTTGCGTCCCTGACATTTGCGTCCATGGACATTTGCGTCCCGGATATTTGCGTCCTTGACATTTGTGTCCCGGCCATTTACGTCCCTGACATTCGCGTCCCTGACATTTGCGGCTCTGGACATTTGCGTCACTGACATTTGCGTCCCTGGATATTTGTGTCCAAGACATTTGCGTCCCTGACATTTGTGTCCCGAACATTTGCACCCAGACATTTGCGTCCGTGGACATTTGCGTCCATGACATTTGCGTCCCTGGATATTTGCGTCCCAGACATTTGCGTCCCTGGACATTTAAGTCTCAGACATTTGCGTCCTGACATTTCCGTCCCAGATATTTTCCTCCCTGGAAATTTGCGTCCAATATATTTGTGCCTGACATTTGCGTCCCTGGATATTTGCGTCGCTGGATATTTGCGTACCAGAAATTTGAGTCCCGCGACATTTGCGTCCCTAACATTTGCGTCCCTGGACATTTGCGTCCCAGACATTTGCGTCCCTGGACATTTAAGTCTCAGACATTTGCGTCCTGACATTTCCGTCCCAGATATTTGCATCCCAGACATTTGCCTCTCTTGACATTTGCGTCCTTAGACATTTAAGTCTCAGACATTTGCGTCCCAGCTTATTTGCATCCCTGATATCTGCGCCGCTGATATTTGGGTCCGTGGACATTTGCGTCCATGACATTTGCATCCCTGGACATTTGCGTCCATGACATTTGCGTCCCTGGACATTTGTGTCCCAGACATTTGCGTCCCTGGATATTTACGTCCCAGAAATGTGTGTGCCTGATATTTGCGTTGCTGGACATTTACATCCCAGATATTTTTGCGCCCCTGATATTTGGGTCCGTGAACATTTGCGTCCATGACATTTGCCTCCATGACATTTGTGTCCCTGGACATTTGCATCCTTGACATTTGCGTCCCTGGACATTTGTGTCCCAGACATTTGCGTCCCTGGATATTTACGTCCCAGAAATGTGTGTGCCTGATATTTGCGTCGCTGGACATTTACATCCCAGATATTTTTGCGCCCCTGATATTTGGGTCCGTGGACATTTGCGTCCATGACATTTGCCTCCATGACATTTGTGTCCCTGGACATTTGCATCCTTGACATTTGCGTCCCTGGACATTTGCGTCCCAGACATTTGCGTCCATGAGATTTACGTCCCTGACATTCGCGTCCCTGACATTTGCATCCCTGGATATTTGCGTCCCTGACATTTGCGTCCCGGACATTTGTGTCCCGGACATTTGAGTCCTTGGATATTTACGTCTCAGACATTTGCGTCCCTGACATTTGAGTCCCTGGACATTTGCGTCCCAGAAATTTGTGTGCCTGATATTTGCGCCCCTGACATTTACGTCCCTGGATATTTGTGACCCTGGATATTTGCGTCCCTGACATTTGCGTCCTGGACATTTGCGTCCTGGACATTTGATTTCCTGGACATTTGCGAGCATAGAGATTTGTGTCCCGGACATTTACGTCACTGACATTTGCGTCGCTGACATTTGCGTCCCTGAACATTTCCGTCCCTGACATTTGCGTCCCTGGACATTTTCGTCCCAGAAATTTGCGTCGCTGGATATTTACGTCCCAGAAATTTGTGTCCCTGACATTCACGTCCCCGACATATTTCTGACTCTGAACATTTGCGTCCCTGGACAGTTAAGTCTCAGATATTTACGTCCCTGACATTCACGTACCTGACATTTTCGTCCCTGGATATTTGCATCCCAGTCATTTGCGTCCCAGACATTTGCGTCCTTGGATATTTGCGTCCCTGGACATTTAAGTCTCAGACATTTGCGTCCCTGACATTTGCGTCCCTGGACATTTGCGTCCCAGACATTTGCGTCCCTGGACATTTGCGTCCCTGGACATTTGCTTCCCTGGACATTTAAGTCTCAGATATTTGCGTCCATGACATTTTCGTCCCTGGATATTTGCGTCCCAGACATATGCGTCCCTGACATTTGTGTGCCGGACATTTCAGTCCCAGCTTATTTGCGTCCCTGATATCTGCGTCCCTGGACATTTGCGACCCTAGAGATTTACCTCCCTTGACATTTGCGTCCCAGATATTTGCGTCCCTGACATTTGTGTCCCGGACATTTACGTCGCTGGACATTTGTGTCCCTGACATTTGCGTCCCTGGACATTTGCGTCCCTGACATTTGCGTCCCTGGATATTTGTGTCCTTGACAATTTGCGTCCTGGGACATTTGCGTCCCTGGATATTTTAAGTCTCAGACATTTACGTCCCTGACATTCGCGTCTCTGGATATTTGCGTCCCTGACATTTGCGTCCATGGCATTTTCGTCCCTGGATATTTGCGTCCCAGATATTTGCGTCCCTGACATTTGTGTCCCGGACATTTGCGTCCCAGAAATTTGTGTGCCTGATATTTGCGTCGATGGACATTTACGTCCCAGAAATTTGCGTCACTGATATTTGCGTCCATGACATTTGCGCCCATGGACATTTGCGTCTCAGACATTTGCGTCCTTGACATTTGCGTCCCTGGACATTTGCGTCCCTGACATTCGCGTCCCTGACATTTGCGTCCCTGCATATTTGCGTCCCAGACATTTTCGTCCCGGACATTTGTGTCCCGGACATTTGAGTCCCTGGACATTTGCGTCCCAGAAGTTTGAATCCCTGGACATTTGCGCTCAAGGCGCAAATATCAGGCACACAAATTTCTGGAATGCAAATGTCCGGGACACAAATGTCCGGGACACAAATGTCAGGGACGCAAATGTCTGGGACGCAAATATCCAAATATTTGCGTTCCTGACATTTGCGTCCATGACAATTTGCGTCCGTGGACATTTACGTCCCAGAATTTTACGTCCCTGACATTTGCGACCATGACATTTCGTCATTGGTAATTTGCGTCTCAGATATTTGCGTCCCTGATATTTGCGTCCCTGACATTTGCGTCGCTGACATTTGCGTCCTGTACACTTGGGTCCCTGGACATTTGCGTCCCTGATATTTCCGTCTCAGACATTTGCGTCCCTGATATTTGCGTCCCTGGACATTTGCGCCCATGGACATTTGCGTCTCAGACATTTGCGTCCTTGACATTTGCGTCCCTGGACATTTGCGTCCCTGACATTCGCGTCCCTGACATTTGCGTCCCTGCATATTTGCGTCCCAGACATTTTCGTCCCGGACATTTGTGTCCCGGACATTTGAGTCCCTGGACATTTGCGTCCCAGAAGTTTGAATCCCTGGACATTTGCGCTCAAGGCGCAAATATCAGGCACACAAATTTCTGGAATGCAAATGTCCGGGACACAAATGTCCGGGACACAAATGTCAGGGACGCAAATGTCTGGGACGCAAATATCCAAATATTTGCGTTCCTGACATTTGCGTCCATGACAATTTGCGTCCGTGGACATTTACGTCCCAGAATTTTACGTCCCTGACATTTGCGACCATGACATTTCGTCATTGGTAATTTGCGTCTCAGATATTTGCGTCCCTGATATTTGCGTCCCTGACATTTGCGTCGCTGACATTTGCGTCCTGTACACTTGGGTCCCTGGACATTTGCGTCCCTGATATTTCCGTCTCAGACATTTGCGTCCCTGATATTTGCGTCCCTGGACATTTGCGTCCCTGACATTTGTGTCACGGACATTTGCGCTCCTGCCATTTGCGTCCATGCCATTTGCGTCGCTGGATATTTACCTCCTAGAAATTTGTGTCCCTGACATTCACGCCCCTGACATATTTCTGACTCTGGACATTTACGTCCCTGGACATTTAAGTCTCAGACATTTACGTCCCTGACATTCACGTCCCTGACATTTTAGTCCCTGGACATTTGTGTCCTTGACATTTGTGTCCCCGGATATTTGCCTCCCAGACATATGCGTCCCTGACATTTGTGTGCCTGATATTTGCGTCGCAGTATATTTACGTCCCAGACATTTTCGTCCCATACATTTGCATCCATGACATTTGCGTCTCAGACATTTGCGTCCCTGACATTTGCGTCCCTGGACATTTGCGTCCCAGACATTTGCGTCCCTGGATATTTGCGTCCCTGGACATTTAAGTCTCAGACATTTGCATCCCTGACATTTGCGTCCCTGACATTTCCGTCCTTGACTCTTGGGTCCCTTACATTTGCGTCCCTGACATTTGCATCCCTAGACATTTGCCTCCCTGACATTTCGTCATTGGTAATTTGCGTCTCAGACATTTGCGTCCCTGACATTTGAGTCCCTGGATATTTGCGTCCCAGAAATTTGTGTGCCTGATATTTGCGTCGCAGGACATTTACGTCCCAGAAATTTGTGTCCCTGATATTTGTGTCCCTGGACATTTGCGTCCCAGACATTTGCGTCCCTGGACATTTGCGTCCCAGACATTTAAGTCTCAGACAGTTGCGTCCCTGACATTTGTGTCCCTGGACATTTGCGTCCCGGAAATTTGTGTGCCTGATATTTGCGTCGCTGGAAATTTACGTCCCAGAAATTTGTGTCCCTGATATTTGTGACCCTGACATTCGCGTCCCTGACATTTGCGTCCCTGGACATTTGTGTCATTGACATTTGAGTCCCTGGATATTTGCGTCCCAGACCTTTGCGTCCCAGGCATTTGCGTCCCTGCACATTTGCGCCCTTGGAATTTTGACGTCTCAGACATTTGCGTCCCTGACATTTGCGTCCCTGACATTTGCGTCCCTGACATTTGCGTCCATGACATTTACGTCCCTGGATATTTGCGTCCCAGACATTTTCGTCCCTGACATTTGTGTCCCTGACATATCGTCCCAGAAATTTGTGTGCCTGATATTTGCGTCGCAGGACATTTACGTCCCAGAAATTTGCGTCCCTGACATTTGCGTCCATGACTTTTGCGTCCCTGACATTTGCATCAATAGACATTTGCCTCCCTGACATTTCGTCATTGGTAATTTGCGTCTCAGACATTTGCGTCTCAGACATTTGCGTCCCTGGACATTTGCGTCACAGACATTTGCGTCCCTGACATTTGCGTCCCTGACATTTGCGTCCCTGACATTTGCGTCCCTGGACATTTGCTTCCTAGACATTTGCGTCCCTGGGCATTTGCGTCCATGACATTATCGTCCTTGGACATTTGCGTCCCTGGACATTTGCGTCTCAGACATTTGCGTCGCTGACATTTGCGTCCATGTACATTAGCGTCCCTGACATTTTCGTCCTTAAATATTTACGTCTCCGACATTTTCGTCACTGGCAATTGTTCCGGAGATTTGCGTCTCTGACATTTGCGTCCCTTACATTTGTGTCTCTGGACACTTGGGTCCCTTACATTTGCGTCCCTAGACATTTGCGTCCCTGACATTTGCATCCCTAGACATTTGCCTCCCTGACATTTCGTCACTGTTAATTTGCGTCTCAGACATTTGCATCTCAGACATTTGCGTCCCTGGACATTTACGTCTCAGACATTTGCGTCCCTGAAATTTGCGTCCTTGGACATTTGCGTCCCTGTAATTTGCGTCCCTCTACATTTGCGTCCCAGACATTTGTGTCCCTGACATTTGTTTCACGGACATTTGCGTCCCTGGACATTTGCTTCCCAGATATTTGCATCCCTGGATATTTGCGTCCATGACATTTGCGTCCCTGGTCATTTGCGTCCCTGGACATTTTGCGTCTCAGACATTTGCGTCCCTGACATTTGTGTCCCTGGACATTTGCGTCCCAGACATTTGTGTCCCGGACATTTGCGTCCCTGGACATTTGCTTCTCTGACATTTGTGTCCCGAGACATTTGCGTCTCAGTCATTTGCGTCCCTGTCCATTTGCGTCCCTTACATTTGCCTCTCTACACATTTGCCTCCCTGTCATTTGCGTCCCTGGACATTTGCGTCCCTGACATTTGCATCCCTGGACTTTTGCCTCCTTGACATTTGCGTCCCTTTACATTTGCGTCCCTGACATTTGCGTCCATGGACATTAGCGTCCCTGACATTTGCGTCCCTAAATATTTACGTCTCCGACATTTTCGTCACTGGTAATTTGCCTCTCAGACATTTGCGTCCCAGGACAATTGCGTCCCTGACATTTGCGTCCCTGGATATTTGCGTCCCTGACATTTGCCTCCCTGGACATTTGCCTCCCTGACTTGGCAATTGCCCTTAAAAGAACACAAGGTACAGTGGATAAAGGCGTTGGTTAGATAAAGTGACAGGACCCAAAGAATGTGAGTTCAATATCTGGTTAAGGCGGTGGAGAACTTGGAGTGAGGAATTAACAGGAGATAACTGATAACTGACATCCCTTAATCATGGCACGTGGAACTAGAACAGTCTGCCCCAGTGAGCGAAATAAAGGGTTCAGTTCGACATTCCAACCACCTGAAGAAAGCAGAAGCTGAAACGTTGTAATAAATATGGCGACAAAGATGAGAACAATAGAATAAATAGGTAACGGGGACGATCTCCTCTGATATATCGAAGGCCTATGACAAAGTATGCCATAGCTACGGAATAACTGGAAAGCTTTTCTCAATTATCAAGTCCTTCCAAATCGGTAGGTCCATGAAGGCCGTTGTTAATGTCCATTCGTCTGATTCCAATGAGATCAAAGAAGGTTTCTCCGTCATACACTCTTTCTACTTTATATTCATGTTATTTTTTAATGAATATCTATGCAGATGATACAACGGTATATGGATGCACCTCCAAAATTATAGATGACCGTCCTTGTGGGTGATGAACTATTTAACACCAAAAATCCTTTTCCCACAGACGAAACTTCGCAAACCTTTGACCACTCCATCGCTATTTGAATGGAAAGGTTCTGACTAGAAACATGCCTTAGGTTCACGAGTTTTAACTTTCACGGCTCGGACCTGACATGACACGTATACTGGACTGATCTGTCTCCATTCCATTCTTTTCATTAGAAAGTCGTATCAAAGTAAACATCTGTCTAGATTAGTCCAATGGAGTCTGAAAAGACGAAACGCGCAAAACGGACACTTTTCCAGCTTGTCATAGTCCCGCAACTAAAATTGATCTTAATATATACGAACGTATATATCGTATGGATGGTGGGAGTTGAAATCGAGGTACTGTCCAGTGAATGTCGGTTTACGGTATACGGATGTCTTGAACCGATGCTCTGTTAAAAATATCCAGGAATGGGAGCGTGCTGTTATTCTCTTTCTACAACATGAACGGTATCGAAGGTCTTATTGAGTTCATATGGTCCAGTAGAACTAGAACAGTCTACCCCAGTGAGCGAAATAAAGTGTTCAGTTCGACATTCCAACTACCTGAAGAAGGCCGGAGTGTACAACGACCAAAAGGTTGTGATAAATATGGCAACAAAGATGAGGACAATAGTCCGAATAATGTAATAATGTATAATTACTCTCCAAGCTTAACAGAAGAATTGTGATGAAATCGATCATAAACGATAACGACATGTTCATTATCAATTAATCATAGCTAAGTATGGGAAGCTTATGGAGTATGGAAATAAAGTTCAAATAATATATATATATATATATATATATATATATATATATATATATATATATATATATATATTATTTCAAGATCATTTTCCAAACTTATTCAAGAGGATCTTCGCCCTCTCTAACCTTCTAACGTTCTGTCCTGGAGTAACAAGGTGCCTCACAGGTTTCACGTAAGATTTTCAACTCTTTTTTACTGCTATTTGGTTTGTAATAGGTGTAACTCCTCTCTCACGTGCCAAACGTCCTGTGGATTGGATTGGATCTTTCCTAATTGATCTCTTTAGCTCTAAGTTGAAATGATGATCCTTCTTTCTGTTGTGTCCACCAGATCCAGTTTTCCTCTCTACTGTTCCCTCTTTTTTGAACATTCACCATTCTCTTGATTATTCGTGAATGGACTTTGGTGAATGGAAACCAGAGTATGCGTGTTCGTAACATTACTGAAGGCCTGAATTATATTTTTACTCTCATCATTGCTCAGTTGGGAAGAAAGTGAATCTGACACAAAACGATTTTAACCTGTTCTATTTTAGCTGAATAACTCAAAGCGTTTTTTTTAGTGATAATTATAAAAAAATGGTGTGAAGAAGGCTAAACGTCTTTGTCTGAAAACCTGTAAAAAAGCAACTCAATTCGTTTAGCGTTTTTTAGATATTAAACATTTTGTGGGATGTAAAATTATGGTGTTGTGCACATGGGCATTTTTGCTGTAACACCCGATATATATATATATATATATATATATATATATATATATATATATATATATATATATATATTAAGTTAAGAAAGATTTGGTAATCCGTATACTTAGTCTCAAGGAGGATGAAATCTAGAGAGCTCTATGTAAATTCAGAGCTAATAATTTAAAGAAAAACAGAGCACATTAAGGCTCCATGTAATAATTTATTTCACCATAGCCCATTTAAGGGACGCTGGATCATCAGACTTCACTTCCAAAAGGTGAAACGAAAAATGAAATGAACATTTACACTTTTGACGGGTAGTATAAAGTTTATGTAATTTAACAGAGAGGGTAGTGAGGAATAGTGTGAGAGACATGATCGAGTTTAGAGAGGGTTTATTTTAATATTTCTGTCTATCATACTCAGTATTAGGGGAGGGGGGACCAGACATTGACCTATTTAATCAGTTAAGCTAACAGAAGTGATATATTGGAAGGGAAGGGGGAGAAGAGAAAAAAGAAAAAGAAAAAAGAAAGAAATAAGGGTGAAGTAAAGAGAAAGAAGCTGTCATTAGGCTTTACCAAGGGAGAGGAGGAGTGGTAATTTTTAGCAATTTATGTAAAAAAACAGATTTTAATGTCTGATAGTAATTTATTTTTTTTAAGTGTAAGAAATTAATTTAATGTTTGCTAGCAATTTAAATTTAATATATATATATATATATATATATATATATATATATATATATATATATATATTATAAATTAATAGATTTAAAATATGGTTTTACCGCTACACAGTGATAACCATGTTTCAGAAATGGAAGCTAAAGCCCCTGAATTTAATTTTGTTATTAAACCAAAGACATTAGTTCCATTTCCTCATCAAGCGAATTTTGGAGTAACTTACTTTTTAAAATTTACGGTTGTTAACGGCACAGGAAAGATTCATAGTTTGAGGGTTTCCAAGGTTACCGATAAATCCATTCATCTAGACAAGGGGTGGTAGAGGGTTCAATTTTTAATTTTCGTTGTATCAGTTAATAGTTACATTTGAAAGCGGGGTTATGTTTAGGGATGGGTAGGGATGTATCTTTTAACAAATTCTGACATCCGCTAAATTCATGTCATCTGGGTTTTTTTCTAACGGCAAAAATTCTTATGGTATTTTTTCTATTTGTATATTTAAAGATTTTGAGGGACTGTTTAGGTTAGAATATGTTTTATCCACCTTTCTAAAAAATTATTTTTAATATTTAATATACTATACTCCTAGTTAAAAACCAAGTAAATGTATTAGGATTACTTACAGTATTTAAAATTATTTATTCTTATCGAGTATAAGTAAATATTATTTTATTTTATGTAAACTTTATGACAATGACGGCAAAGGTGGTTAAATTATTTCACTAATTCAATAAACTTTTATTTATAAATTTAGTATTATAAATGTATATATGTATGTATGAAGGACATTTAATGCTCAATATTATATTCTAACTTATTAATTTCATATGACTTTCGGTGTTCACTTGGATTCTTTTCAGTGTTTGAATTGCTTAGAGAGAGGTGTTATGGTTAGAGTACGTTTTATTTAATTAAAAGATGTTTAGGTTAGAATCTGTTTTATTTAATTTCAATTTTAAAACATTTTTAAAAATTCTACTTTCAAATTTAACTTTTAAATTTAATCGGCTATATTTCTTTATAAACCAAGTAAATGTAATATAATTATCTACATTATTTAAAATTATTTATACCCATCAAATATGAGTATGCATAATAATCAGGTAATTCTTTTTTTTTTTTTTTTTATAGATTATTTAAAGATTATTTAAAGAAAATTTTTGGCAATGACGACATAAAATAGCTATTTCATTTCTCTGATTCAGTAATATATATATATATATGGAGATATATAGTTTTCAGGTGTGCTATATTTATGGAATAAAATGCTTAATAAAGCGTATGTAAATATAAAAGTGAATATTGAGGTCGGCATTCAGAGGCTCTGAGTGTTGACTTCAGTGTTGACTATACACACACACAGACACAGACACAGACACACACACACACACACACACACACACACATGACTGCTGTATATTCTATATATCTTTTTTATTTTTATCTATCCTATCCCAAAAGACGAAACATTTGTTACAATATCAAGACATCGTATTACACTGTATCCATATCAGATTTTATTAGGCAAATGAATATCTTCACACTAAAATTAGTATTAACCAACCAACCAACCAACCATATATATATATATATATATATATATATATATATATATATATATATATATATATATATATATATTACAATATATATCCTTAGACCAAAAATGTTCTAGTGATGTCACTTGACATATGTAAACGTAAAAAAGGGGAAAAAAACTCTTTTATTTATAAATTCAAAATATATAGTCCAGGATCACATATATTTGATTAATGCATTATCGATATAAGTGAATAAATCATTTTATTACTTTACATCTGAATATAGACACCTTGATTTCTATAAACTTCGCCAATCTGTCATCAATTGATATTCCTATATTTCTGCTATTGTTTTTATTCTTTGTTTTAGAAATCACCATTCTTTACTTAATCTCATTTAGGTTTTCTATTCGATTAATATCTGGTGAAGCTTGAGGCCATTTCATTAATTCTGTTCTTTTGAAGTCAATATTGTCAAGGTAGACAATTTTTACAGAATGATTTGTGTCTTGCATGAATCGTTCTTTAGTTTCGTCTCTTTTGGTTGTGACTTGTGCCTCAAAAAGACTTTGTCCACAATCTTAAAATAATTCTAGATTTTTATCTGAATTTCTTTTGAAAATTGCTCTGTAATCTCTGTTCAGCCTTTTCTCAATTCCCTTGTTATTTTGCATAACACTGTCACTTTAAAAGATTTTTTACTTCTCTTTTGTGCTTTCATTTTACGATATATGCAATCTTCATATTTCTGAAATGAAAAATAAATACTGATCTCATATATATATATATATATATATATATATATATATATATATATATATATATATATATATGAGTTCAAATGCCTCTAAAGAAACTGTGTTCCTGATTAAACCGAATTCATAAATTATATCGGTCATACGTCTGTATGACTATCCACAGGCTTTACGTTACACCTATCCGACCACAGCCCTATTAGAATCCATTTAAACATACACACAAACTTTACAGACTCCATCCAAAACATACTAATAGAAAATACAAACATAATAACCTCATCTACACCTAAAAAATGGATTAAAAATAATGGGAGCCTTAATAATAAAAAAGAAAAATGCCAACACTTAATAATATTAACTACGAACACGGCCACAATGTGCTGACTGTGTTCGGAAAATAAAACATCCCTATAACTATAAATACATACACAAAACCCTTATACCCAAATAAAAAGCATAATTAAAATCATCCTTGATAATGGGGGAAAGTATAGCCGAAAGCGTTCGGAATTATTGAACGTTTGGACGTTTTTCTACACACATTCTGTGCCCAGAAAAGAAAACACTGGTTCGAGCACAAGAAAAATTAAATAAAAAGCTTAATCGCAGTACCTTGTCTGTAGTATTTAATGAAACATATATAAATGAAGGATTGCTACCTAAATACAC
Organism: Acanthosepion esculentum; assembly: GCA_964036315.1. Taxonomy (NCBI): domain Eukaryota; kingdom Metazoa; phylum Mollusca; class Cephalopoda; order Sepiida; family Sepiidae; genus Acanthosepion; species Acanthosepion esculentum. Next base: position 10,417,326 of record OZ038481.1, on the reverse strand, counting down.
AATATATGTGTGTGTGTCTGTGTGTATGTATGTGTGTGTTCCTTTTAGACTATGTGTGTATCTAAAATACAATGAAGAACCTCCGAATAGCAAAAAATCTCACCACTCCCGCAAATAAGTAACTGCAAATATTTCTATTATAATCAAAAACTATTTCTGCAATTCGCATTCTATATTCATCATATATAATGCTTATTGTCTATTCAATGAACAAGGATAGCCACCATTATGTTTTATTAGATTTTATATTCTTTATGATCTGGAATTTCTAGGTAAGCTTGACATGATAAAAAGTATGTTAGTATTATCCAGAACCTATACTGACAGCAAACCTCCTGCATATGGATGGAAAATGAATTTAATACAGAAACAAATTTAGGAACGGTTTAAGGAAAGGTTGTGTCTTTGTCATCGGATTTATTGAGATGATTCTGAGAGAATTAGAAGCCCACCACAAATTCATTATTGGCAGCCGTCAAATTGGCAGTTAATAACGAATTCTTGGAAAGTGAAGGTAAGCGAGAAGAAGGATTAAACACCAATTTCAAGAAGGTAGAATGATGGTTGTTAGTAAAAGGAACAGCCCCAAATGCAACTTACTAATTAGAGATTCAAAAATCAAACAAGTACAATTCAATTATTTACATTATTCGGACTATTGTCCTCATCTTTGTCGCTATATTTATTAAAACGTTTCGGCCTTCTTCAGGTGCTTGGAATGTCGAACTAAACCCTTTATTTCGATCACTGGGGTAGACTGTTCTAGTTCTACGTGCCATGTTTAATGGATGTCAGTTATCAGTTATCTCCTGTTAATTTTCCCGCTGAAAGTTCTCCACTGTCTTAACCGGGTATTGAACTGACACTCTTTGGGTCCTGTCACTGGATCTAACCAACGCCTTTATCCACTGTGTCATGTGTCCTTGACGACATCTGGGTATGAAATTCTGGGTATTATAAACCTAATGTCTTCAGCAATCATTTTTACCAGTGCTCATATTGCAATTTTTTGATACTGAATCTTACCAAAATATATATTTATATATACGCGACCTGTAATATTTCAAATATAGCATTTACTAAAAGAAGTACCTCTTTCCCCAGTCAACATGCATGACTACAAAATGTTTAGAAAGTTAAAAGAAAACTGCTAAATGCAAAACCTGACCTTAATTTAAAATATATACTAGATAAATAAGTATATATGGTTGAGAAGGAAAAGGACGTTGTTTTGCCAAAGAAGACAATCAAACATTAAAGAAAACTAATATCATTGCTTAAACACTTTGTCCAATGACGGAAATTTAAACAGTTGTATCCTGTCGGCACTCTCATTTTTTAAAAAAAATAACTGAATGAAAAAGTTTAATCAGCGTTATTGTAAGACTGGCTCAGGGATCCAACCATCACGAACAGGCATCAAGCTTGTGTTGCTCCTGCTCATACAGCCATCACCTGTAGGCTTCTATCTTCTGTGGTTCCAGCCATCACCAGTTGGTGTCCACCTCTTGCTGCCCCAGGTAGCTCCTACAGACCTACTTCCCCAGTCATCCTCACTAGCAGCAACGATATTCAATAAACTGTCATTTTCTTGACCACGCTCTCCAGTGACTACCAATAGTGTCTTTCTCAGGACAACGCTATTCTCAACTTATACATAAGCTTGCATGGTTATTTTTTGCCTAGTTCACTTTACAATTATTACGTTTGTGTATTTTTCTTTAACAAAAATAAACTTGGCAATATATTTTTTTGAGGAACCCTTCGTTTTGTTTCTTGTCTTTCGTCATACAATATCTTTTTGCGAGCCAATATACTCCCACCCGCAACACACATAGTCGGGTGACATATTTACCACATATTTCACATATCTCCCCACCCGTCTTTAACGCTTGTAAATGGTTGGGAAATATGGCTATAGATGCCTTTACTTCTTGGCACAACCTGCAATATTTTGCTTCTATATTATAATATATTTCTGTTTAAAATTTCAATAATTGAGTGTAAGCATTTCTTCTCTCTCGTCTCCAATAAATTACGTTGACAGGAAAGTGATTTTATTTTTACTCTCTTTTCCAAACTGGTGTTTTTCAAAGCCTAACATCAATAATCTAACTGACACACACACACACATTAAACACACACACACACACACACACACACACACATATATATATATATATATATATATATATATATATATATATATATATATGAACATAGAAGTCAACACTTAGAGGCGACAGTCTGTTTCATGAAACATACTGTCATCTCTAAGTGTTCACGTCTATGTTCATTTTTATATTTACACACGGTCTATCTCTGATATTGAGCACTTTATACCATAAATATAGCACATCTTAAGACTATATTTCTTATATATATATATATATATATATATATATATATATATATATATATATATGTGTGTGTGTGTGTGTGTGTGTATGTGTGTATATATATAGCTACTTGAAAACAAACTTCTGAATACAGTTATTTAATTAATTTCTGACGAAAGATCGGGGCGATCTTAGATATCAAATACATATATATATATAAAAAAACACAAATAAATACTTTCACAAGAAAAACATTATTTTTTCTTTTAATTTGAAACTTTTCAGTTGTTTTCTCCATATTATATATATAAATATATATATATATATACATATATATATACACATATATATATATATATATACTGTAAATTACATATATATATATATATATATATATATATATATATATATATATATATATATATATATATATATATATATATATATACATACACGCCGTCTTGGGTATGACGATAAACTACATCTGCGTCCTGGGTAAGACGATAAACTATGTCCAACATCAAGCCCTCTGATCAGGAGGTTTTGAGGACCGTGAAACCAACTCTTAATTTGCTAGTGTTCCCAGGTCCACCTTGACCCGGGGTGGTAGGACCTGTCATTCTGTCATATTATTTTAAATGTTATATTTCCCGTTCGCACGTGTTTGAGTAGACGTCCCTTTTTTTTAAACAATGTAATTTATGTCTAGAGAACTGTTTTTTTTTCGGGATTCTATAATAATTCAAAAAATTTGGTGGCGACGAAAGCTTCAAGAACGCATATCTATCGTTAAGATTTTTCGAAGCCCATATCTGCTAACTTTATTTTCGTATTCGAAACTTAGACAAACTCTTTTCTGTGGAATTAATGCATATTTAGTAGGTTTACTGTAATAAGAAATTGTCATATAGGAAGAAAATTGTCATATAGGAAGAAACTGAGTAACTACCGACACCTAAGTTCGAGCGTGACACTCTGGACTTATGAATATGTTTTCCGCCAGGCGTATAAATAGCGGAATCAGGCTACTGACTTCAGTGATTATTGAGTCACTATTGAGTGGAACTATCCAGTCGTATTAGTGTGAATTATTGGGCGTCGAGGATTTGGGTTTTGATTTAGGATTTACCGGACGTTAAACCGAGCGACGTTACTAACATTCATTGACATGGTTAATAATATTTGGTTTAAATTTACTTCTTTGTTCCTGTTAAGTATTTATTTTAACATTGAAATCTTGAGTTATACTTATTTATTAATGGCCACCGTACGTCACAAAAGATATAATGTCAGATTATAAATTAACTAAAACATATATATATATATTATATAGTTATTTTACCGGAAGTCGTTTATTTGTTTATTTATTTGGGTCAAATTATTTTGCTTGTTTTTATTTATTTTCATTTTTATTTTTTATCTTATATATTTATTTATTTATTATTTTTATTTTGATCGGTGTTTTTATTAACGGAATAAAAATTTGTTTATATAGCTTATTTAATAGTTTTGTTTTTGTTTGGGAAGATAAAGCTATTTGTTGAATTTTGGGGTTGATTGTTGTGGTTTGTTCTGATTATTATTTTGGCGGGAACAGTTTTTAATTTATTTATTTGGATTGATTATCTTTATTTGTTTTTTCTAAACGGCTAGTTTATTGGTATCGGTTGTTAGTTTATTTATATATTTGGATGTATTTAGATCAATTTATTATACTTGTTATTTATTTGTTACACTGTATATTTTCTCTTTTTGGTTTTCGATTTTTAAGTAACACAGTATATTATTTTTATTCATTTTTTAAATTTTTTTTATCGTTATATAACAGTTATAGCTATTATTAGTCCGAGTTTTTGTTTTGATTTTTTATAGTCTAATATTTTGGTCATAATAATTTGCTAATTTGTTTATTATTTACTTTATTTATTGATTTTGTACCTTATTTTTTATTATATTTCGTGTATTCTAACAGGTGTGATTTGGTAAGTTGTTTCGATTAATTTATTTTGCTTATTTTATTGTCATTTTGTTTGTTTATGTATCTATTTATTTTTTCCGTTTTCGATTTTTAAGTTACCTAGTAAAAATTTGTTTTCATGTCTGCATTTTGAGATGAGCTCGGATCTTTTATTTAATAATTTATTTTGGTCTGTGAAGGTAATGATAGCTATTTTTTCCTCCAAGCAAAGTTTGCAAGTTTTTGATAGGTTGTTGTAGGCTGATGATTTTTTCCTTATTTTCCAAGATATTTTTGGTGTGGTGTGCGTTTTGTTTTTTATTTCCCAGATATACTTAGAAAGCATTGTGCTGTTCGCATATTTACTATGTGTGAAAGATGTTTTGTGTACAAAATTCCTTTGTTTCCAGGGTCCTTCAGTTACTCCTATGTATAATTTTTCTTCATTATCTGGTGATTTTATCGTAGCTTGGTATATTACGTTGTTTTGTAACCAATTACCGTTTAAGGGACATTCGTTTTTTATTCTGCAGTTGCACGTGGGTTTAATTTGTTCGTGTGGTTTGTTAATAATTTTCCTGGTGTGCTTTTTTATTATTTGTGCCATGTTCTCGGTGCAACTGTAGCTGAATTTTACTGTGTTTTTGTTGAATATTTTGTGTAGGGTGCTTGATTCCGAGAAGTGTTTGAATAAATGTTTGAAGAATATTTTTCCTACGTTTTTTTTATGGTGGGTTGAACCATATGATATTTCTTTTCCTGTTGGCATTTTTTGTGTTCTGTGGTGAGTATGTGAGTGTTGCTGGCAATCCGCTATCTTTTAGGGCTGTTTTTTAGTCTTTCTTAGCTTTGTTAAATATAGATTCATTGAAGGATTTGTCGGAAAGCCTGCGGTTAATCGATTTTAGTATCTGCTTGATTATAGAAGGCGGGTGGTTGGAAGATGTGTGTATATAGTGTGGTTTATCATTGGGTTTTCTGAATGGTTTGTATGTGCCTTTTCGTAGGTTGAAGGTAACATCTAGAAAATCTACTTCATTTAGGTTAGTTTTTATATCTATTTAAACATTTCATCATTTAAACAATGAAAATTTCAACAATAAAACCCATAGTCATACAAATAATATTAACACTAACGCTGTTTACATATATTGCTAAAATCAAAGGTACCACAATTATAAAAAGACGAATTAAGATAAAAAACATAGATATATAAAACCAGCTGATAAAAATAGATGCATCAGATTCATTATTTATTACAGAAAATTAAAAATATCAACTTATAGAAATAATATATTCTAAAATTATATAAAAATAATATATCCTAAAAATAATATAATAATAATAATATATTAAAAAATTATATAAAAATAATATATTCTAAAATTAATAAAATAATATATCCTAAAAATAATATACTAATAATATATTCAAAAATTATATAAAAATAATATATTCTAAAATTAATAAAATAATATATCCTAAAAATAATATACTAATAATATATTCAAAAATTATATAAAAATAATATATTCTAAAATTAATAAAATAATATATCCTAAAAATAATATACTAATAATATATTCAAAAATTATATAAAAATAATATATTCTAAAATTAATAAAATAATATATCCTAAAAATAATATACTAATAATATATTCAAAAATTATATAAAAATAATATATTCTAAAATTAATAAAATAATATATCCTAAAAATAATATACTAATAATATATTCAAAATTTATATAAAAATAATATATTCTAAAATTAATAAAATAATATATCCTAAAAATAATATACTAATAATATATTCAAAAATTATATAAAAATAATATATTCTAAAATTAATAAAATAATATATCCTAAAAATAATATACTAATAATATATTCAAAAATTATATAAAAATAATATATTCTAAAATTAATAAAATAATATATCCTAAAAATAATATACTAATAATATATTCAAAAATTATATAAAAATAATATATTCTAAAATTATATAAAAATAATATATCCTAAAAATAATATAATAATAATATATTCTAAAATTATATAAAAATAATATATCCTAAACTTCCAAATTTCTACATAAGTCCAACGTTGTGTATGAAGATACTTGCCCACTGGAATGATATTTCTTTGTAAATAAAAAAAAACGTCTTAAATACAAGCACACCCTTATCACAACCACAGTCTCAGGGATACCGTACCAGAGTGCCATCAAAGAAAGCATTAATAAGCAGTATAAGGATCATGGTAACAATAGACAACAACTCACAAACTACCAAAATACCACCAAAATCAAATATTAAAACCTGACTTAAGATTCTTGAAGCAATATTCATAGAACAAAATTAGCCATCAAATAAATAAAAAATAAAATTTAACGTAGAAGACCTCATCCTCAAATCTCTATAAAAAGCACACACGTCACTTACGTCACAATAAACTTTGCCTACGTCAAAACACTTGTACGCCAATTCATCATTTATCTCTACTAATCCTGATGATGAATTAAGAAAGTCGAAAGCATGGACGATATTTCTTGGACTTTTCTTTCGTAATGAACTTTGGACAATTTCTGACGGAATACTCTCATTGTCCGAGAAGGATTATTCGTAACTTCAAAAAGTTGATCAGTAACATTATGTATGTATGTATGTATGTATGTATGTATTTCTAGAACTTAATGTTTTTTTCTTAAATCCGACATTTCTATTGCTTCAAAGGTTATCATAGTGGATACTGGTATTTGAAATGGAAGCCCCATTTTATGTTTAATTTAAACATTGTGTATTACATTTATCGGCCTGCGAAATTTCGAATTCTCAATAAAGAAATGGATTTTGTGAAAATAATATCTTAGTCATGAAGATATGCTTTCCTTAAAATGGAAAATTGTGGATTTGCTCTGAGCTTTTTCCTGGCTGTGCGGTAAAGCACACCGAAACAAACGGAGGTTTATCATACAAAGTGAGAGTCTATGCCAGCTTCGTTTTCGGCCAGAGAGCACATCTTTTTGTTAATGTTATATCTGTGTATTCTGCGTTTTCGTGTATGAGTCGAGAATGTATCTTAGCTACTATTTTCAGTATTCTTCATTCTGTACGGAAGCTACTTATTTTTTTCTGTACGGAATGTACATATGAAGAAATCTCTAGAATACAGAATATAAAAATTATTTCTATAGCCTGAAAAACTGTTTACATGTTTTTACAGTTAGACATGTTTTTACAGTTTTTACAGTTTTTAAACAGTAATGGTAATATATCTAAGACTATGTAGTAAAGTAGGTTTTCTTGATGTATAGAGCAAAGGTGAAACACGTTAATATTCCAGAGGTATTTTAATGTTTTCTTTTTTAGATTGTTGAGTATTAGCTATATATATTATATATATTTTTTAAATTTTATGTCTTCTGCTTTTTAGGCCGTAAATTAATTTTGTGTCGAATGTAAAACAATGTTCGCGAGAAAAATCGGACGCATTGCTTCGGGCAATATTAGGTCGAAAATTTCGTTTTTCTCCGGCCTGTGAACGAAAAAAGACACATGACATTGAATATTCCATATCGATTTTGAATTCCATTCGATGAATTCAGCAAAAGTTGGTTCGTTAAGGAGACGACGGAAATAGGCGAGAAAAAAATAACTGAAAAAATTAAACCAAATCACCTTGTTAATTGAACAATGGTTCGCAAGCTTATTTCACAAACCTTTGTTACTGTACTGGTTACTTTTGTACCTAGTTGCACAACGTATTTTTTTTCTGGATGTATCAAGGCGAATAATGTAAGCACAAAGAAAATCTCACCCTGAATCAAGGGTAAGTAACCGAGATTGTTAAAACTTTAATGATATCGGTCTTATCTGGGAGCTCTACAAAATTCACTGTATCACTAATACACTGATGTTAGCACATATTAATAATTTGCATCTATCTTGGTGTACTAAAAGACTGAAAATTTTACTCTAATGGTCTAATGCTGAGCTAAGCAGACAATAATAATTAAGTATGAGATATTTTGTTCTAGTATCATCTGGAATGTATTTGAATATTCAATATAAGCTTAGATGAGTCTGGAAAAAGGTCTCAGTGGTAAACGATTTATATCAGAACAGAATTATCTATACTCGGTATTAGTTTCTCCTGTCTTTTTAAGAAAGCTTTGGCTTCGTTATATCTTTCTATCGGTGTATCCTTCTGATCATCTCCAGACGAAAACTTGTGGCCACCTCTCTCCAACAATGTCTACCATTCATTACTTTACCCAGTTCTTCCTTTCTGATTCAGACCATGTTTATGAGTTGATCAATAAAGACACTTCCTGTTCAACCCGTGATCTTCTTCTGTAACTTGAATTCCATAGTATAAGCTGCGTGAGAACTTCTTGTTTGCTCCACCTGCACTGTCCGCTAAACTGCACATGCCTCTCAAAGATTATGTCCGTACTCCTTGGTCTGTTCTTATAAAGTTATTCCAGGAATATGTTGTCTTTGACATTTATCCCAGCTCTCAATAGCTGTTGGATACCGGTTGAGGAAAGCCTTTGGGCCTTACCTCTGATGCATCAGTGTCTGAGCGGAAATCGGAAAATGGTGATAGCATAAACAGGAAATCTATCCGCCGGCTAAAATAAACAGGGCGAGCAGGTGTCCTGATCGGAAGTAAATGGGTGTTTGCGTAGGCGACATACCGGAAAAGGTATAGCTACATGCAGTTGCGTAGGTGCCCAAATGTTATTTAACCTGTCCGATTCTTGATATGGAGAGAGGCTGGCTAAAGGTTCACCGAAGATTTGTCTCCGTCAAATACTGTGCGCGCAATCTTTGATTCTCCCTCACTCTAGCCATTAGCTGCAACTCAAACAATAAAGATAATTATATATTTTTATATATAAGTGTTCGTCGCCTTATTTGAGCCCATCAGCAAATATACTACCAATATTTGATTCATATAAGAAGACATTTCTTTTTACAATTGACCGAAATATCCACACTTTCAAACTATTTTCTTTTTTTACTTCAAAAAGAAGAAGGAAAATATATATATATATATATATATATATATATATATATATATATATATATATATATAATCAGGGCCTAAATGGAGTAGAGTTGTCATATTTGGGCGGGACCTTCCTACACCTCACTCTCCAGCCTTGATAGAATTCAAAGGCGTGTCCGAGCCCTTGTTGGTGACGATTTATTCTTCACCATTCAACCTGTCTTCCACAGGCGGGATGTGGCAAGCCACTCGCTGCTCTACCGCTATTTCCACGGAAGATGCTCGGACGAACTACATTCTCGAGGCAAACCTTCACAGCAAGAACACGCTATGCTACTTAAATAATCGCAAACCATCCACAATCCCTCCGTATTGGTGAGAATTAAGTTCCCCTCGAGCAGCATCTTCCCGCGATCCACTAACCTGTGGAACCGACTCACAACAGGATGTTACTTGGATCACAACAATCTTAACCTGTTCAGGTTAGAGTTAACCGTTATCTTCCTCTCCAATACACACAAATAGGCTCCTAACGTAACGCTCTACCTGGAGTGATCCCCGATCCCTATGAAGGATGAACCATACCATACTACTACCTAAACGGATCTTCTGGCTTACCCTGAAGATCCGTTTTGGTGAAACCCATGTAGGTTTCCCTGGCTTTTTAGAATTTATTTTAGTTATTATCGCTATATTTAGCGTATTGCGAACTCTACGTTTTAGTCTCACTACTCGTTTGCTCCTTTTTTTCTTTGGACTAAAAACTTTATTTCGGATGTTTTTCGTTCTTTCTGTTTTATTTCCATTTTTTTCCTCGGGTACCGATTTGTTTTGACATATCTACAAGTTGTGTTATCCGAGGGTTTTGTTTTCCAAATGAGTATTACTATTAGTATATATATATATATATATATATATATATATATATATATATATATATATATATATATATATATATATATATACATATATCTTTAAACATTATTTTTAGTGGGTAACCGTACTTGAGTAGATGATATGTTTATTTTAAATAGTATTTTATTTAATCTAACGGCGGGTAAACAAAATTTAAAATAAATGTACATTCAGACTGTTTCTTTTTTGAATTCATGTGATATTCATTTTTGATAGTTTTGTCCATGTAACTTAGTAAATTGTCTTCTATTGGATTTGATCATCGAACAAATATTTTGAACACTTCTTTTCAACCATTTCTGTCATCATTTTCCTCGATTTCGGAGACCATTTTATATGCTGAAACCGCTTTTATAACATTTGCTATTCTTGGAATGTGAAGTTTCTTCTCTCTTATTTTGTTGTAATGTCGGAATGTCGACAGGATACAACAGTATAAGCTGATGAGTGATTTCTTTTTTACTTCTTTAACAATCACCATTAAAATATAATCATTGGTTGCTTCTGATATACTGCATTATTGAGAATCTTATGTTTCCAGCAGATAATCTTTCTTTCCACATCTGGTTATATGTGCAAAATTACATTTCTTTTCTTGTAAGCGATTTTCTTAATTGACTTAATTGGTTAAGGTACGTAGATGACACCGTCAGACTCTGGTCACACGAGGAAGATGTTCAGATTCTACTAGACCATGTGAACTCAATAAAACCTTCTATACAGTTCACAATGCAGAAAGAGAGTAACAACACACTCCCATTCCTGGATGTTCTGATATCTCGAACAGAGCATGGGTTCAAGACATCCGTATACCGTAAACCGACATTCACCGGACAGTACCTCAATTTCAACTCCCACCATCCATGCAGCATAAAGAAAGGGATCGTCCATTGCTTACAACACAGAGCGAAAGTCATAAGTGGTGACCCAGAGACATTAGATAAAGAATTGGTCAGTATAAGTAGTACCCTACAACGTAACAACTACCCTGGGTACATGGCAGCAGCCCCCAAAAAACTAGGATAGGCAGGTACAAGAGGAGGAGGACAACAACACTCAGAAAACAGTCTGCCTGCCTTATGTGAAGGGATTATCAGAGAAAATACATTCTGCGGTCCGTATAACATCAGTACCACCTTCAAAAGCTTGACGACACTTCGCAGATATATCTCCCGAGTAAGACTCCCCCCCATAGAGGAGAACATGACTAAAACTGTGTGTACGCTATCCCATGCAGCTGCGGAAAGAAATATAAAGGGGGGCAGGTCGCCCCCTTAACGTAAGGATTCAAGAACTCCAGAAAGCTGTAACACGAGGGGAAGTTGAAACATCAGGCGTGCCTGACCACATATGGAGAGAGGAGGGAGATCACCGCCCTCTGTGGGATCAGGTTGAGATCATAGACAAGGAACACCATTGGAAAATTCGTAAACTTAAGGAATCAGCAAATATCTTCTGAGCGGTCCAAGCATAGAAATGAATACAATATAGCAACCAGTATTAAGGAGTGCCAGAGAACAGCGATAATAAGAGCAAAGTTGCAATATGAGCTCTGCTAAAACATGCAATGATAACATAAAAAATTGCAATATGGTAAAAATGTTTGCTGAAGACATTAGGTTTATAATACCCAGAAATTCATACACAGATGTCCTCAAGGATAAAGGCGTCGGTTAGATCCAGTGAGAGGACACAAAGAGTGTGAGTTCAATACCCGGTGAAGGCAGTGGAGAACTTTCAGAGGGAAATTAACAGGAGCTAACTAACAACTGACATCCATTAAAAACATGGCAGGTGGAACTAGAACAGTCTACCCCAGTGAGCTAAATAAAGGGTTTAGTTCGACATTTCAACTACCTGAAGAAGGCTGGAGCGTACAACGGCCGAAACGTTGTAATAAATATGGCGACAAAGATGAGGACAATAGTCTGAATAATATAAATAATGTACATAATACCTCATCTCAGAAATATAAACAGAGATTAAAGCACACATGTTGAAAATAGCTACACAATAACTTTCATTTTTCAGCACTAAAGTTGTGCCACCACGGGTGATGCTAAATAACTGGTGAATAAATAATTATTTTTAATTTCAAAAGCAGAATACCCCCTACTTTTTTCGAAATAGAATTGAAGACGAGAATAACAACAAATCGGAATTAAAAAGAGGCTTGTGAGTTTACCCCTATTAACTAGTTAGATGTCAGACCTACGCTAGATTCAAAATTAACCTAGAAAAAAGTGGGAATTTTGTTCATAGTAAAATGTGGTCTGAAACAGAATCAAGAACAAGGTCATGAGTGTCAGTGAAGAAATGCATGCAAATTATTAGCGAGTGGCAACCTTGTAGCATACTTATGAAGAAATATAATGTTAAGGAGCGCGCGGTAGGAATGTAAACGTATAGCTAATTGTAACATAAATTCAGAGGTCGATAATTAAAATGCTTCTTTAAGAAACCACTAAATACAACTTAAGTGTTTAAAATAATAAATCCGTTGCATTCATATATGATGTTAATAATGCAGACTAAACAACAATATATAGCTATCTTAAATCTAAATAAACAAAACAATAATTCATAAAAAGGTGAACTGCAATATACTTATTAATTATGACCATATGAAATAGAACTACCGAGATCAAAGTTTAACAATATCGTAAGGTGAAAGGTAAACTATGCCTACAATTTACAGTTAATTCACTTTTTTGGTTTAATAGAGAATTTTTACCAGCAAATCTAATAATTTCTAATTTCTCGTGTAAGCATAAAACCAAGGTTCATTTAAGGATTTATAATTTCTGGCTTCTAAAAAAATCTTTCCAATTTACCCTAGTGCTGAAAAATTAAATCTCATGTGCAGCAATTTAAACATGGTTTTGTTTTAATCTAATATATATATATATATATATATATATATATATATATATATATATATATACTGTATAAAAAGGACAAAATTATTGATAAACATAGATCGTTTTTGAATTATTAAGTTTAAAATTTACAATGTACGTTCTTAAATATACAATCGATATTCTTCGATTCAGAGTCTGTGGTGCCACGGATCCTCTCTCAGCAACACGACGATAAATAGCAGCAAAGGTTGGATGACTCAGCTGCCTTCCGTCTGATATATTCGTCGCGTCCATTACTATTCGATAAGCCGTCTGTAAAAATCAATGAATATCCTGCCATTGTTAAACGGAACACCCCTCAGTTAACTCCCTACTACACACGTTAAACATTGAAGACAGACTAGCCAGAAATATACATGAATGCCAAATGTAACCTAGTCTACATGGCAGCACATCTCCATCAACTGTAAACTTTCTTTAAACTTAATAACTTAAAAACGAAGGATTTACAGACATATGTATATAGGGACTTTTGTCCTTGTTTTGGTGAGGGGGATACAAACTTGTTCGCTGGATCGATGCTCATCCGATTAATTCAAGTCAGGATCGAAACCCGAACGATTTGGCATCGGTCAGAGATCCTACGACTAAGCTATCGACTCACGACAGAGAAAGGGAAAATTTAACGTATTATATACGGATGTATACAAACGCTACAAGCCAGAGTGCTCAATTTGTTAATGAAGAGCGGCTACTGTTTTGAAATTACCCTTTTTCTCTATAGCGCTCGATCGAATAACGAGAGCGGAATATATATATATATATATATATATATATATATATATATATATATATATATATATGTGTGTGTGTGTGTGTGTGTGTGTGTGTGTAATATAATATAAAAGGCTGAAACACTAGTGTTCCATGGTTATAATTTATTACATTGGAATTGTAATCACGATCCAATTCATCAGACTTACAAATTCAAAAAGAAATTGGAAAATATAAAAGTATAAAAAACAAACTTTTAGTGAGTGTACGTGTGGGTGTGGGAAACAAGTGTGAGAGGGAAATGTATGAAAGTTCTAGAGAGAGGTGTAACAGAAAGAAGAACAGGAAAGGCCTAAAGGTGAAGGTGGGGATTAAAATTTAACAGAGAGAAGTTTTAAAGAGAGGAGTTAAATAACGGTTTAAATGAGTGAGATACAGATGAATATGAATTATTTTCAGATGCATAATTCGCTACCGATTCGCTGGCCTAAAATTAAAATTAAAAAACAGACACCGGAAATGTCTATACATTTGTGGTGACACTACGCACAATAAAAAACGATATGATCTAAACTTAAAATCCAGACAATTCATACTGCCGAGGTATATGTGAAAATTTCCCGTCTGCTTTGCATTAATAACCTGATGTATACAAGAAAAGAGATGAGAGATGCAAAAAAGGGGCGGAAACAAAAAACGAGGGCATTTATAATAGAACTTAAGTGTAATCAAGAATAATTATAAATATATATATATATATATATATATATATATATATATATATATATATATATATATATGCTTTACTTAATGTTTACGTCAGAAACATTAGCCTCCTATATATCGGGATCGAAAACCGAACGATTTGGCATCAGAGATCCTACCCGTAAGCTATCGGTTCACGGCAGAGAAAGGGAAAATTTAACGTATTATATACGGATGTATAAAAACGCCAGCAGCCAGAGTGCTCAATTCATTAATGAAGAGCGATGCCTTAATAGCGACGGCGACTACTGTTTTGAGATTACCTTTTTTTCTCTATAGCGCTCGATCGAATAATGAGAGTGGAATATATATATATATATATATATATATATATATATATATATATATATATATATATATATATATATATATTTGTCATCCACAGACAGACTGTTTCGTTGTTTCACAGCTCATCAGTGTGGCTAGACGTCCGGTTGCCTCTAGCTAGGATCGAAACCCGACTGAATTGGCGTCAGTCGGAACTTCTACCACTAAGCCGTCGGCTCACGGCAGGGATGAAGGTGAATTTTAGCGTGTTTATTTTTAGATTTAGATAAACACACAGTGACTGACAGTGACTCAATTCAGCCGAAGAGTCATGCAATATTAGCTTAAATAGTCACTGTTTACAAACTCACACCTCAAGCCAAAAAGCTCAACCGAAATTAATTTTTCAGGGGCCAATATTTTTGTCATCCACAGTATATATATATATATATATATATATATATATATATATATATATATATATATATATATATAAAGTGGCTTTAGTTAATGTTTAAGCCAGAAAATAATTACCTTCTTTATATCCCAAACTCGCGGAGATCAATTTGTAAGACAGAGAAAATGTTTTGCTGATATAAGAGAATTACATTCGATTCACTAAAATAAATTTTCAGCTTTTGTGTGTGATTTTTTTTCTTTTTTTACGTGGTGTTAACCCTGTACTTTAGCAAAATACATAAACAATTTTTTTTAAAAACTGCCATTTTATTTTTGGTCCGATCGAATTGGCAGGCCCAAAATATTTGCCAACGCTATCTGAAAGCAAATCTGGTTCCAAATGTGTCGCCCTTTAAATTAGATTAATTTCTTTTTCGATGATTCCTTTTTGTTTCTGATTATATCCCGTCTGTTGTGGTT
Source organism: Acanthosepion esculentum (assembly GCA_964036315.1). NCBI lineage: Eukaryota > Metazoa > Mollusca > Cephalopoda > Sepiida > Sepiidae > Acanthosepion > Acanthosepion esculentum. The sequence continues at coordinate 10,401,552 of OZ038481.1, read as the reverse complement.
CGAACATTGGTTATTTATTTCTACGTCGACTCTTTCTTTTATTTTTTCGCCACACATAATTGAACAAGATTTAAACGATGCTAATTGACCTACTGGCCGACACTGAATGGCTCTCTTTTTTATCCTTTCATTAATACTATGATTGCTTCAGCTTCAACGACTTATGCCGAAATGAAACCAAAATAAATGTTTATTGTTCTAGTATATTTGACTGGTGATAATGGCTTTTCTATCCAATGATAGGGCGCCTCGGAGTCGGAATATTCTTTGAAGACAACATTATCTTAAATTCTTTTATGGACCGTGTCCTTTCAGGACGTTGGTTTACCATGATTCTGCAGGGCTTTCTCACTTTGGTAGCTCGACAATAGTACTTGTTCTGCTATTCATTTACATAGCATCGTTAAGTAGGTTACGCTCTGTTTCACTCTCTTGCCTAAAATATCACCTGTTAGTGTTAAATTCCCCAGGCACTCTTTCCGCATTATGTGTCCAAGAAATTACAGTTCTGTTCGATAACAGTGACTCACCTTATCCTTTGAATTTAGCTCAACTTTTGTTTCATCGGAGAAGAGAACATTCTTCCAGTCTTCTACCGTGAAATCTTTGTAATAGTGAGCCCATTTAAGTCTCTTGGCTTTGTTGGCTTTGCTTATTAGCGGCTTAAACCTTCGTGTACAAGATTTGTAGCCTTGTTCTAACAGCCACCGACGGACTGTTGAAGAGGCAAGACTAACACCTTGCTCTTCGCTTAGACTGGCTGCAATTTCTTGGCTAGTTATAGTCCTATTCTTCGCAACTTCTCTCTTGAATACCCTGCCAGTTCTAGCATCACTCTTTTTCTTTCGTCCTCTTGTTTCCTACCTTGGAGCAGGAGTGGCATCATTATGTGCCCTAAGCACTCGAGAAACAGTTGATTGCGAGGTTATAGCAATTTCTGCGTTTTCTCTCGTAGACTTGTCTGCTTTTGAGAGGGCAATAATAGATGCCTTAAGTGGTTCTGATGCGTGTTTGTACCCTTTCATCTGGTTAGTGACTTGAGTGGCTATTTCAAGCTGTTTTTATACTGTATGAGGTATTCTGGAATATTCTGGAATACACTAGATTTAATTTAAGCTGTTCTAGAATTCTCTAGAATATTGTTCTGAGTGTATTGTAAAATAGTTTTCAATATTTTATCAAAAGCTCTTTAAATTTACCAGTTTAATCATTAGAATGCGATATCTGAGTCACTTTTTTTGCACAGAGTTTTTTCCTGAATCTCATTTATATCCAAATTTATAATTATCAATATAATACCTTAGGGTGAATAAACTTTTTCCTAGGTGCTCGGGAAGGGGTCTTTATATTAGTAAGATTAAAAATTATTTTAACCCCAAAAACAATAGAGAAAAAATATTTTTAGTAAAAAAAATCAGGTGAGTCACTTTTATCGAACAGCACTGTTATACTGACGTGAATTTAATTATTGTTGGATGCTCAACTATTTAAGCTTTGTTTCCTGCAAAGCTTTTAGTCCATAATAGCAACACTCTTGAATTGGGTCAGTACTCGGTAAACTCATCTCGTAAATGCTTACGGCCGTATCACGTTGAAACACCCGATCTTGTACGATCATCGAAGTTGATCAATGTCGAGCCTGGTCAGTGCTGGATAATCGCTAAGAATTGTTAATCGGAGAGCCGAGTTCCAGTCCCATTTGTGTTTGTTATATTCGCGCAAATACCGTTGGGGAAAGTATGAATCCACCACTTTTCCCCACCAGCTATGGGTTAATTAGTAAGACTTGTATCAGAAAATCCTTATTATCTCCCAAGAAAAATTTACAATTAAAAATATTTCCTGGCTTTAAATAACTCGCGAAAGGCTGATAAAAATGATAAAAATAAATTTACCAACATTTTTCCCATGTTTCCCCTATTTCGAGATTCATAAGTTGTGGCATATGAACAAATATCACATGTGATATATGACAATAAACTAAAAAGATTTATATTACAAGGACGAGCAGATATGTGTCTTCGAAACTTAGTCTGAATATAAGTCATTGTTTTTTTTATATGTCTAATTCTTTATGGCGGATCTGATTTAAAATATGGTTTCTTCGCTACACAGGAATTACCATGTTTCAAAAACGGAAGCAAAAAAATTCAAATGAAATTATATAATTAAATTAAAAGCATTAGTTCTGTTTCATCTTCGAGCGAATTTTGGAATAACTTATTTTTAATGTTACTGAGTTTTAAGCGCACATACAATTCATATTTTTTTGTTTCCAAGTATACAGAGGAATCCAATCATTTAGACAGGGCCGGTAGGGTGTTCATTTTTATTAACTATTATTTTATCAATTATGAGTTACGTTCGAAAAAGAGGTTAAGTTTAGGGAGGGTAGGGGTGCATTTTTCAACGAATTTTGACAACCGTTAAACGCATGTTGTCTGTTTTTTGTTTATCAACAACGTCAACAAACTCAGCCGGATGAAGTTCTAACTAAAATATTTCTTGCACTTAAAAGAAACCAATAAAATACCTACAGTAAAATGGAAATTAATAAAAAAAGGTGGAATATGTAGGTCATTAAATGTCCCATGTCCTTTGTGCATACATGATGAACTATATATTACTAAGTTTATAAAAAATAAAAAATTAGTGAATAAAAGAAATGAAATAGCTATTCTTCGTCGACATTGTCAAAGATTTTCCTTAAATAATATTTAAAAATAAAATAATTAAAAAATTTAAAAAAATGGGAGCTGGTAATATACATACTTATATTTGATATGTAATAATATATTTTTAAATAATTTAAGTAATTCCAATACATTTATTTGTTTTAAAAAGAAATATAGTCTATTAGTAATTAAGTAAAAATAATATATTAATATTGTAGTTCAATATAACGTATTCTAACCCAAACATCCCTTTTAGAAAGAATCTTCACGTATACAAGTACGAATTCAACGGAAAAAAATGCCAAAACCTTTTTTCTCACTGATAAGAAAACCAGAAGACATGCGCTGGACGGTGTCAAAATTTGTTGAAAAATGCAACCCTACCATACCTAAAATAATAATAACGATAATATATATATCTCATTTGATTTCTGAGGAAAAACGTAGGTGGTCTGAAATATTAAATAAATAAATATATACAAAAACACAGAAATAAATACTTTCATAAAAAAAACAGCCAATTTTGTTTCATTTATTTTATCCAGATATTAAGAAAGTATACGTGGCCTCTCATTATGCTATATATATATATATATATATATATATATATATATATATATATATATATATATATATATATATATATATATGTTCAAGCATATATTGTTAAATTTAACAGACACCGAACGTCTATTATGTTTGATCATGAGCGGTTCTAAAGTTCGTATATTTGCTTTAATTTTGGGAGAAATTAAAGACAAGAATTGTCCAACATCTGGATATTTTTTATTATGCTGTTCCTTGATCTAAGATTTCGGATCATATGAGCCATCTTCACAGTGGTTATATGGATATTTTAAGAAAGATATTCACCATCAAAGATGATATTCTGCTATGTTGACATAGAAAATTGCTACGCTATGATAACGGTCGATGAATAGTAGACACAGGTTGTAAATTCATAATGCAGTTCTATGACGGTGTCTGTTATGTTTAACAATATATATTTCAATAATGATCTGCTGCCCCATTACACTATATATATATATATATATATATATATATATATATATATATATATATATATATATATGAAAGTGAACATAGAAGTCTGCACTTAGAGGCGACAGTTTCAACTGTTGCCTGACGATTGCACTAGCATGAAACAGACTGTCGCCTCTAAGTGCTGACTTCTATGTTCACTTTTATATTTACACACGCTCAAATCTCTGATATTGAGCACTTTATCCCATAAATATAGCACACTTTAAGACTATATTTCTTCATATATATATATATATATATATATATATATATATATATATATATATATATATATACTCGGGTAAATTATGACGAACATGTCTATGGCGAATTAAAACATCAAATCACTATATGCTAATATAGCCATCACGAAATTCCTTATTATATTAAGAAATCAGCTTAAAAAATGCAAGTAAAAGATTCCTCTCCTTGTACATAAAATTATAAAGATATGAAAATTAATTACTAACCACTGTTACTTTTCTTTCGATAACATTTTTCTCCAAAGTCAAATTCGGTTTACTCATCGGGTCATCTATCAGTGGTGTTCTCCCTTCTGTGTTTCTAAATTTTTTAGAATCTAGCCGTGCCATTTTTTTCCTAACAGCTCACTTACCAGAGACGCATAGATGATGTTCTCTTACTTATTTCTCAAGATTGAAAACCGATTAAACATAATGACAGAACTCAATAAGGCTGAAACCACCATCGACTTCATAGACGGACTTGAAAAACAATGCCTTTCCTCGACATCTAATTAATACGCAACAATGATAAATTAGATTTTAAAGTTTACCAAGAACACACAAACAAAAACAACCTAATCAATTTCTATTTCCACCATAACCAGAGAATAAAATATGGACTAATCATAGGATTTTACCTCAGAGCCATTAGAATATATAACCCCGTATACATAAATGAAGAAAAGGATTTATATTGAGAAAACATTCAAACTTCTCCACTACACACACACACAAACACACGCACACACACACACATACACACACACACACACACACACACACACACACATATATATATATATATATATATATATGTACGAAGAAATATAGTCTTAAAATGTGCTATATTTATGGGATAAAGTGCTCAATATTAGAGATAGAGCGTGTGTAAATATAAAAGTGAAGATAGAAGTCAACATTTAGATGCGACAGTCTGTTTCATGCTAGATGCAATCGTCAGGCCACGAGTGCTGTTATTTTTCTCGGCTATTTATATATACGGGTCAGTGGTGCATTGTCGGTAGTCTATTTTGGCGGTTATTTTAATGGAAGTCGTTTAATTATTTATTTATTTATTTGGGTCAAATTATTTTGCTTGTCTTTATTTATTTTTATTTATATTTATTATTTTTATTTATATTTATTTTTATTTTTTATTTTTTTTTGATCGGTGTTTTTATTAACGTAGTAAAGATGTTTATATAGCTTATTTAATAGTTTTGTTTTTGTTTGGGAAGATAATTAAAACTATTTTTTCCATTTTGGGTTTGGTTGTTGTCTTTTTTCTAACTATTATTTTGGCGGGAACAGTTTTTAATTTGTTTGTTACTTCATGTATTTATTTGGATTGATTATCTTTATTTGTTTTTTCTAACAGCTAGTTTATCGGTATCGGTTGTTAGTTTATATATTTGGATGTATTTAGATCAATTTATTTTACTTGTTAATATTTATTTGTTACACTGTATATTTTCTCTTTTTGGTTTTCGATTCTTAAGTAAAGCAGTATATTATTTTTTTTTATTCATTTTTTATCGTTATATAACAGTTATAGCTATTTTTTTTTCGTCCTATTTTTTGTTTTGATTTTTATATTCTAACTAATATTTTGGTCATAATAGTTTGCTAATTTGTTTATTATTTACTTTATTTATTGATTTTGTTTCTTATTTTTTAATCTATTTCGTCTATTCTAACAGTTGTGATTTGGTAATTTGTTTCGATTAATTTATTTTGCTTATTTTATTGTCATTTTGTCCGTTTATGTATTTATTTATTTTTTCCGTTTTCGATTTTTAAGTAACGTATTAAAAATTTGTTTTCATGTCTGCATTTTGAGATGAGCTCGGATCTTTTATTTAATAATTTATTTTGGTCTAGGAAGGTAATGCTAGCCATTTTTTCCTCCAAGCAAAGTTTGCAAGTTTTTGATTGGTTGTTGTAGACTGATGATCTTTTCCTTATTTTCCAAGATATTTTTGGTGTGGTGTGCGTTTTGTTATTAATTTCCCAGATATACTTAGAAAGCATTGTACTGTTCGCAAATTTACTATTTGTGAAAGATGTTTTGTGTACAAAATTTCTTTGTTTCCAGGGTCCTTCAGTTACTCCTATGTATACTTTTTCTTCATTATTTGGTGATTTTATCATGGCTTGGTATATTACGTTGTTTTGTAAACAATTACCGTTTAAATTCTTCTAGTTGCTAAGGATATTTTGTTTGTTGTTTGTAGTTACTTTGTTTTTAATAAATTTCATTTTGTTTTTACCTTGAAAATGTCCACATTGGACCAAAAAGCGCCAGATATAAATACAGTTTTCCTATTGTCTTTTACCTTTACCCACACATACGTGTGTGCGTGTGTGTGTGTGTGTTAAATGGTATATGGATATATATTTAACATTCATTAATGATATGTGCATTGTATATAGTATTTTTAAATTTAGTTGATGTTTGGCGACCTACATTGAATTATTTGTACCTATCCTTTTCGTCGTCTCCAACATTACGGATTGGGTGCCATTTTGTTGTCGTTTTTTCTTTTCTTTTTTTTTACTTTTTACTTCCGCTCTTTTCTCGATCGGTGGACATTTCTGTTCTATTTCTTTCCAGGATCAATTTGTGAGTGTCTTTCAACTTGACTGACTCTTCTGTTCAAAATTTCAGTCACGAATAACAAATCAGGAGTCTTGAATATTTTTCGATTCTATTTTCATCTCTCGCTCTTTATCTTCGATGGGACAACACTCAGTTTATTACTACTGAAAACTCAGAACACAAATACAGAGTAACTTTGAATAAATTCAAAGCGAAAAGATGCATAGTGTCATGCGCCTATATAGGAAGTCGTATATATTCTGCTTTCTTCTGTTGAAATATCTCTACTGGATTCATTCCAACAATATTTTCATCAAAGGAAGACATTATGATCTTCGATGCAGAAACATTATTTCTAAAACACACGCACGCACGCACGCACACACACACACACACACACACACACACATATATATATATATATATATATATATAAAAACTCCTACAACAACAAAGATTCTCAAATTACCATATTAGTAAAAAACGCACTCACTTAAATTTTCAAAAAAACTCACCCTTAGCGTTGCGACTGCACGCTCCAAAAGTTTTTATCTGTTAACAATAACACATTTCTAAAAAAACATATTTCGATTCGCATTTAATCTTTCGTCTCCAATGCTACCTGGATTTACTAAAAACAAAATAATTTCCATGCCTGAGGATGACTGTATGCACAGTTGAAAGTACTAGCACATTAAAAAAAAGACCTTATACAACTTGTAGTTATTAAAAACAAGGATCATAACATTCATCTAGTGCTTCGTGGGTTAATGCATCTTTAAGATTTTGTTTGCAAAGAGTTTTTGCCATTTTATATCATTGACTTTACTAATCTATTTTTTTTATGAATGATTCATTGTAATATATATATATATATATATATATATATATATATATATATATATATATATATATATATATATATATATATATATATATATATATATTGCAAAGATCTATAAATCGAGCATTCTGAGTTACTGGCATGTTTATTCAAAATAGATACGTAAAAATCCACCTTCGTCTCTGCTGAGAGACAATAGCTTATGGGAAAAATCGCCGTTCGATGACAAATCAGTCGGGTTTCGATCCTCGCTTGAGGTAATCGGATGTCTAGCCACACTGATGAGATGTGATACGGTGAAACAGCCTGTCTGTTGATGATAATATATATATATATATATATATATATATATATATATATATATATATATATATATATATAAAGAAATATAGTCTTAAAATGTGCTATATTTATGGGATAAAGTGCTCAATATCAGAGATAGAGCATGTGTAAATATAAAAGTGAACATAGAAGTCAAGACTTAGAGGCGACAGTCTGTTTCATGCTGACATGAAACAGACTGTCGCCTCTAAGTCTTGACTTCTATGTTCACTTTTATATATATATATATATATATATATATATATATATATATATATATATATATATATATATATATATATATATATATATATATATATCACCCTAGATATATATATATATGTATGTATTATACCTATATATATGTAGGGTGTGATGCGTAAATTGCTGCCATTTTATTTTTTTATTTCGTCCGTTGTTTGTTTTTGATTTTTTTTCAAATGCACAATACAATAGTAACAGTTTCTTCGCTCGCACCTCTCGCTTGTGGAACTTCTTTCTGGTTCTATGCTTTCCAGCCAACTTTAATCTTCAAAGATTTAAATTCTGTGTCAGTCGCTAACTACTCTTTCGAAATCTTTCACACCCAATAACTCGCTTGAGTGTCTTGCATGAGGTGAAGAATGAAATCAACATGATCGCTGTAGTATTCATACACAAATATAAACACATGCACATAGATAAACATTTAAACACACACACATACACACACACACAGACACACACACACACACACACACACACACACATATATATATATATATATATATTGATGCATGTTTCATTAAATAATATAGACAAGTTTTGTCTATTTATTTTATGTAATTTCTTTTCATATCTTAAGCTTAATAAAATTATCATAAAACGAAGAAAAAATCACAATATTTGTACATATTTTTTAATCCTATCTAAGCTTTCAGCTTACATAAGCCATTATCAAAGATGAAAATTACATATTTCAATTTGCCTTTTCACAAGGCTACATTTATAATTCCAAGTGTTGATAGTTTGGTGTGTTGCTGGATCATGTAATTTAAATTGTGTGTATTTAGGCAGCATTTTTTCATTGATGCATGTTTCATTAAATAATATAGACAAGTGTTGTCTATTTACTTTATGTAAATTCTTTTCATATCATCTGATCAGCTTAATAACATTACCATTAAAAGACGAAAGAAAATCACAATATAGATACATATTTAACCAGAATCAAATAAACTATGAAATCACCACAAATATTCTTAAATGCCTATAATTGGTAACAGAAACCACTGGTTTGTACCAACGGCTTCTCATACTTAATACTTCTCGAATTCACTCTCGCGTGGTCATGTGTGACGTCATGAGCTGCGGTGCGATTTTTTAAGCACGATTTTATCGTTGCTTGGAAATCTTCCATGTAAACAGAAACAGACTATCATCACTGTTTTGTTCGTGTATTGGTTAATATATTGTAATGTAATTGTCATCTTTGATAATGGCTTATGTAAGCTGAAAGCTTAGATTGGATTACAAAGTATGTATCAATATTGGGATTCTCTTTCTCCTTTTAATGATAATTTTATTAAGCTGATCAGATGATATGAAAAGAATTTACATAAAATAAATACACTACACTTTTCTATATTATTTAATGAAACATGCATCAATGAAAAAATGCTGCCTAAATACACACACACACAATATATATATATATATATATATATATATATATATATATATATATATGTATCACAGCTCCTCAGTGCGACTAGACTTCCGAATGCCTCAAGCCAGGATTGAAACACAACTAATTTTGTGTCAGCCAGAGCTATCTTCACTCGGTAGAGTTACACAACTAAATCAAGCTTATTGTTCTGATAAATGTAAACAAATGCCAATCAGCCAAAGTGCTCCATTCATTTTACTGAAGAGCTTTGCATTAGTACAGGTGGCTGTTGTTTATAGAATTAGCTTATCACTCAACAGTGCTCAATTGAAAGGTATTTTCAAGAGCTATATATATTAGCATGTGTTGTAAAAGACTACGGAACATTTTTTTTTATATATTTGGGTCTAAGTTGTTGAAAAAGATCCTAGTCTTTGGTGTTTTGCCGAGCGCTTTCAGTGTTGTCGTCAACCGTCATAATGGCTGTATGTTTTGACTTGAAGTAGCTTGTTTATTATTTTATTTCATAGATAATATTTTGGGTATTTAGGTAGTGTCAATGCATTAATTCTTTAGCATTTGGGAGGGATTTTATTTATTATTTCGAGGATTTGTTATTAAATATTTTAAAAATTTTATCATATATATATATATATATATATATATATATATATATATATACATATATATATATATATATATATATATATATATATATATATATATATATATATATATAAACTCACTTAAATATATATATATATATGTAAAGGTTAGATATATACTTTGGATACATTGGAAGTTATATATTCACATCTCCATAAACAATATCTATATACATACATATAGATATACATATGGGCACTTCGACATAGTGTAATGGTTAGCAAGCTTGTCACGTTAAATTAAATTATTACTGAGTAGTGAGTTCGATATTCACTAGGGGTTCCACACTTTCGGTCTTGTGCCAGATCTAAGCTATGCTTAGAAAATCATCATATAGATATGCATGTGAATATATAACCTCCAATATATCCAAAATATATATCTAACCTTTAGATATATACAAAAAACATAGCATCAGATATATATATGCCTATACACACCCATCATTGACGTAACTTTAAAAACCTAAATAGATATCTATCTTATAGTAAAGAAATTCCAAAATATACAAAATGCATATTACTATGATGCATTTAATATATTCTTCACTTAATATGATATTAGTAAAAAAAGATACGTCGAATTCCGAACGTAAAGAAAAAGTAAATAAATGATTTTTAAAATAATGGATAATGATGGCTTGATTTGAAATCATTCTGGTTCAACTTATTTCAAGTTGTAAATATTTTTCGGTATACATGTGACCATTAATACATTTTTTTTTATTTAATAAATTAGTGTTATTTAATTTTTTTAGAATAGTCAATCTTGCTAAATAAAGCAAAGCTACATCTTTTGTACAATTTAATTCTAACCATTATTTCCCGTCTTTTTCGGTAGAATTCCACCATTTTTTACTTTCCAGTAGTAGAGAGAGCGATATTTTTATTTATTTATTGTTATTTAGAATATATTTTTTCCATTGAGTTCTAGTTGAACAAATGTAATATTTTTTCTTTATTTGATTGTATATTAGCTCTGTAAACAATATTATTGTTGTGGTGTCCTTCCTCTAAAGAGTCGATGTTGGACTCTTCGGCCTACTATAAGATTAGTAGGAGAGAATGTCTGGGGAGAGCAGTCGACCAGACTGTTGATTGCTGTCAAACTCTACGCATTGGCGGAGAGGAACTCGGACGAAGCTTTGCCGCAGGGCAAAGTTTCGCCCGGGGAGGTAGACAGTCCCTGAACCTGTTTAGGCGGGTTGAAAGGGAATATTTTTGGCCGAGCCTACAGGCTCGGAGTACCCACAATAAACCGGCCTTGTGCCACATACACCCTCGTGGGGGGTTGTTAAATATTAACAGTCGCATAGATTGTTCATCTGTTGAAATCTCTGCCTTGCGCAGAGAGGAACCCGGAAGAAGCTTTGCCGAAGGGCAAAGTGTCGTCCTTGAAGTAGGCAGACCCGGACCGGGAATATTTTTGGCTGAGCCTACGGTCTAGGAGAACCCACGGTAAACTCTGTCTTGTGCCACATACATCCCTCGTTGGGGTGGGAGCTGTTAAATATTAACAGTCGATCAGATTTTCATAACTTGAGCAGAGAGTAATCCGGACGAGGCTTTGCTGAAGGGCAAAGTCTGTCCGGTGAGGTAGACAGATCCCGAACCCGCTTATACGGGTTCTAAAGGAATATTCAACTGTGCCTTGTGCCGCATACATCTCTGGGGGTGTTAAATATAACAGTCAAATTGATTGTACGCCGGGTGAACCGACACAGACTCACTAGTCGTGTAATACTCTTCTGTTGTACTTACTATTTAATATATGGTACATCTGTAACACTTGTTTTGTTACTTCTGTAACCAATTACATGCTCACAACAATTATTAGTCAACCATTGATCGTTTAAGGGCTATTTCATATTATTTCAGCAGATAAATTTGTTATTATTTAAATTTGTTATAATAATATATTGTTCAATAAGTTGCATATAATGAAGCAAGATTAGATACTCTGGCTTCGTGATATGCAATTTATTCAACAATATATTATTACGGTGTAGTAGGAATTTTTCGATATTTCTAACACAGCTGTTGTAGCTCTTTATGTTATTTTTGATAAAATCTAATTTTGTTGAATTTTTTAAATGTTTATCTATTAGCATGAGAAGGATTCTACCGACATTAGTTTTAACATTACGGCCACAAGGATGGTTAAACCATAACACGTCTTTCTTTTTGTTTTTCCTTCTATATTTTCTTTCTGTGTATTTTTTGTATTACCGTTTCCTTCCTTTAAGGGATTTTACATATTTAAGTTTAGCTTCATCAAATATTTCCATATTACTGGAGTTCTTAATCTATATTGGACTGATTTATGTAAATGCTTAAATATAATAGGGGGATGAATTGGTTTGCTATTTACCTATCTCTGGTTGTGTAAATCTTAAATATACGGTTTGTATCTATTTTTTGTATATATGTATTTTTTTTTATATTTGTAACGAAGCAGTTGCAGCTGTTTATGTTATTTTTTTTAAAAAATTCATTAATTTTTTGATTTTTTAAAATATTTATCTATTAGCTTGAGAAGGAATCCACCGACATTAGTTTTAACATTACAGCTATAATAAGTAACTCCACGAAATCGCTAAAATATGGAATAGCATGATGAAAAAGACGCCACACTTTACGAAAACAAAATTTTATCGTCTAAATGCTTATGTTATTATGAAGAGGAAAGATCAAAGTTTTTTTTAATTATTTTTAAAAATTTTCTTTCTTTTTAAAACATTCTAAATTTTGATTAAAAAAACATGTTTCTCTTTGTTTCACCGGAACTAGTAAAATAACGTAGACAATTTTTAGCACGCTTTTTTTTTGTATGACACACATTAATTTGGAAAATCTTGCAAAAATAAAAATAATTATCGGAAGTTAATGAAACTTTCAGAAACTATCCATAGATGATGGAAATTATTATAAATATGTCTTTTTTTAATAAAGTCATGGCAGAAATATTTTTTTATATTTATTACCCCCCCCCAACTAATTTTATGAAAACTCTAGAAATTCGATCGCATCCGGTTTAGTGATTACAATAATTAAAAGCACAAGGCTTTAAGGAATGCAAATCATGTTTTTTTTAATTGGACCCGGACTACCTGAAAATCAGCTCTGAATTGTAACATACAAAACTCAATAAAACAAAGATATTATTTAATTTCAAATGCTTTTATTTGCTTTTAGTTGTTTTTATGAATATGGACAATATTTTCTGAAAGCCAAAAATTTTTTCGATGAAAAATGAGTTTTTAATACAATTATTTCTTATTTCTTTAATTATAACAGATTTTTACATTTAAGTTGTTAAAATATTCTAAAATTAGTTAAAAGCCGCATTAGGTTTCCTAAGTGTACTCATGAGATAGATCATTTTTTAGCACTTGGTAAATTGTATCGTTTTGACAAATCAGAAGATCCGGAGTAATTAAGAAATGTAGTTTTGTGTTCATAAAAATCGTTAAAATGGCTGTAATTAAAAAGTACGGAAGGTTACAAGCAATAAAACGTCACGTTGTTTGAATGTAAGCGTTCTCCGCTGAACGTCGATTTCATTATTGCAAATTCTTCGTGCGAAACACATGTTGAGCATTTCTCAGTTCTCGGTCCATTCTGCCTGCACCTCATAATCATTCCTTAAGTGTTGTTGTCATCACCCTGCTCAAAAGGGGTTAAAAAACAAAAATACATCAAACCATTGTTCAAACAGATTTTAAGTTACAGTAATAAAAAAACAAAATAAAAGAAATTAGAATGCTGAGAGTTTTTTTTACTTTAATAATTACGAGGTACTACATAAAATGGTTCACGTAAAAAAAATAACGTTACGTCAATTATGTCCTTCCGTATGATAACTCGAATCTCACGTAAGCTGTCGATATGTGATGACAGCAATCATTCGTCACCTGTCAATAGTCAACGATGTTAAGATCACCTCCTTTTTATTTTAAACAACATTTTTCTTCGAAGAAAGTAAGCAAAAGTTTCTTTCAAAATATATTAATTAATCTTTAAATTTCCTAATTTTCGTCACATAAATTTTGAAAACGTATAATTGATTTTTGGACGAATTTTAAAGTAGGATTTTAACTTAGTTTACAAAATTAAAACAAAATGGCTGATTTTTTTTGTAATTTCGCTGGCAAAAACAAAACAAGATCTTTAACTAAAATTTCGGACATGCTAAAAATGAGTAAAAAAATAAAAAGAATAATAATCAAAAAATACTTTGGTATTTCTCCTTAATAATGATATATATACTTAAGCAGATAAAAAATGTTGTCATCAAATTTAAGGCTGTTCTTGTCATGCTATGCTCTTTTTGTTGACATTTTGTGGAGGTACCTAAAAGGATGGTCAAACCATAACACGTCTTTCTTTTTGTTTTTACCTTCTATATTTTCTTTCCATTTATTCTATATTAATTTGTGTTTCTTTCCTTCAAGGGATTTTGCATATTTAACTTTAGCTTCATGAAATATTCCTATATTGCGACAGTTATTTCTTAATCTCTATTGCATTGAGTTATGTAAAAGCTTAAATATAACAGGGGGTGATTTGATTCTTTATTTACCTATCTATGGTTGTGTAAGTATCTTATATACGGTTGTTTTATCTTTCACTAGTTCAGTCCAAGGTCACTTCAAAAATGTTGATCATTTTTGCATTTGTTGTTGAGGTAATTTTTCGGTCAAGACATTTAAAGAATTTCATCAGTCTATGTTTCTTGGATTTATTTTAGATAGCAAAATTATGGCGTTATCGCTATAAAGTCCTGTCTTATTGATAGCGACCAAATATCTCAGTCACTGTATTTTAATATTTCTACTAATTGAAATGCCTCTGGTGAATACATTAACTCTCCATGGCAATATTGAATTCTTCATTGTCTCATTTTCTCCACAGACCTGCATTGTGATAAAACATAGGTTTGCGTCTGCCTTAATTTCCATTTCTTTGTCACTGTTGTTAAAATATTTTTTGCCTAAATTATGGCATTCATCAAAAATTTATCGGTAATGGACGAGTAAAAATCTTTTACGTTGAAGTTTTGCATAAAACTGACTTGTGCTACCAGTGAGGAAAAAAATGCATATTTATTATCATTATATATATATATATATATATATATATATATATATATATATATATATATATATATATTTAATTGTGCCTTTTTATTACGCCCAGATACTATTGTCGCGACTGTCTATTAGTTGTCCTATGTCTATAGTCCGCAATAATCGTTACTCCAAAGAAGCGTATGAAAATTTAACGCTGCGCGAACACACTGGCACGCCTTACCAGTTATCAAATCAAACTACTCTAGACTGGCCTGGAAACTCCCCTGATTTAAATCCAATCGAGAATCTGTGGTCAATCTTCAAGAAACGACTTGCTGGAATGGACATACGAAGTAATAACATGTGCACTGGGTCATGTTTCATTGGAAAAATAGGAAAAAAAGTAAATAATAACAGAATTATTGGTTTTGTTTCAACTAATTTGCACAAGGGTGTATATATATATATATATATATATATATATATATAACAGTGTGCGGCTGGTATTTGAGGACAGATTTTATGCATTAGTAAAAACTTGCTGAACAAAAGAATATAATTATATTTGATTACAAACAAGTAAACATGAACTTTAGCTAACTGTTATTTAATTTTATTCAATAAAACCACCCCTAGCATCAATAACAGCCTCTACACCAGGTCGAAATCGGCTGCAAGCTCTGATTAATTGGTCCTTATTTATGTCAGACATTACTCGAAATATTGCAGCTTTAAGAGAGTCTTTGGTGTTATGAGGCTGTTTATTAACCTCCTTCTCAACAACGCTGAACACATCATAGTCTAGTCGGCTGATATCTGAAGAGTTAGGAGCCAAATGTTGGGTGTGATGTGGTCGTACAAATGGTCAGCCATTCATTCTTGTGTTCATAGAGCCTTGTGGGATGGACCGAGTCTTGCTGGAATATATAAGGCTAACATTTGAAGGAAATTTTGTGCACATCACTCTTGGCACCTCAGAAGTATCTGAACAAAGCCATCTGTCATTTCTTCTGTTAAGTTTTGATCTTGATCAAATTTTTTCTCATCTAAGAAAAAAAACCAAATCACGCCAGCTTCCGAATGATTTTTAAGTTTGTTTAAAAGCCTTTTGGATCTGCTTAAACGGTTTGTTTTTGGGGGGTTTTTTTTCAGACATAAGTCGACCTCTCTCTATCATGTAGGACTTGTATCGAATGTCTTCATGAACACTCCTGATTGTTTTTTTCAGGCACATGAAGCTTTTTGGCAACTGACCTCATTGATTGACTTCGGTTTTCATCAATTGTCCGCTTAACTTCCTGAATGAATTCGGATATTCCCACTTTATCAGAACGTGCAGAATGTCTTTTACGTTTTTATATAGACATTGGGGAACTGTCAGCCTTTTCTAACTCTTTTCGTATCTTGTGGACAAACGATCTTGAACTCTGAGAAAACGTGCAATATCCAAATCGCTATGATCAGCCTTTAAGGCCCAAATCACAGCATGCCTTTTCATTTCATTTTTTATCATAGGGTTTGCCATTCTTGATTTCAGAAAAATAAATGCATTAGAAGTTAGTGGGAAACAGTATTAATCTTAAATCTGTATGTCCTCAAATACCAGTCGCACCCTGTATATATATATATATATATATATATATATATATATATATATATATATATATATATATATATATATATATATATATTCATCGAGTGGTTGGTAGGTTAATGTCAACTTTAAATTTAATGGGATTTCGCCAGTTTATATCATTAACTTTACTAATCTAATTTACTTTGAATGATTCATTTTAATATAAATTAAACTGCACCACATATTTGATTTAAAAGTTCCGACGTGCAAATTATTGGGATAACAACTGAGACATTACTCTATTTATTGAACAATTTAGTTCATGCCACATTGACTGATAAACTTCTACAACAACAAAAAATCTCAAATTACCATATTAGTAAAAAACGCACCCTCTTAAATTTTCAAAAAATTCAGTCTTAGATGCACGCTCCAGAACTTTTTATCCGTTAACAACACATTTCTAAAAAACATATATATATAACGTGTATTATATATATATATATATATATATATATATATATATATATATATATATATATATATATGTTTATATATATATATATATATATATATATATATATATATATATATATATATATATATATATATCAGAAATATAGTTTTTAGGTGAGCTATATTTACGGAATAATGTACTCAATATATCAGGGATAGAGAGTATGTAAATATAAAAGTGTAGATTGAAGTCAACACTCAGAGGCGACAGACTGTTTCATGCTAGACGCAATCATCAGGTCACATGTTGGTTTATTTTCTCGACTATTTTTATATATGGATCAGTGGTGCATTGTGGGTAGTCCATTCTAACGGTTATTTTGGCGGGACATGAAGTGGAGAGATTCTATTGAATCCATTGCCAGATTCCCTGCTGGAAAAGTTGATTCACTGTAATGTGCTAGACATTTTCTTGAGAGAATCTATCTCAGAAATGGTCTACTTCACATAGTCCATAGAATATTTCTGTCACATCTGAATTGCTGCTTCTACAATATATTTCGAGATTCTTGAGACAAAGCAGAATCTGCAATGTTATTGGTACTGACTTGGCACCTTGGCTTCACTCACTTTCCCAACGCTGGATCATAGCTTCCTTGTGCAATTTCTATAAATATTTTCATGGTAATTATTCTGATGAGAATTCCTCTTTGGTATCTTGTCTTTATGAATTTAAGTGCAATACTAGATTGAAGATTAGAATAAACCATCTTAGTGTTGAATTGGTTAAATCTGACTGATCTCCCTCGCATTTCTCCCTTGTGGAAAACTCTTCCGACATCTTAGTTTACAGTCAACTTAGATGTTCGAACATTTAAATGCAATTCCAATCGCTATCTTTTGTCTCCTTAATTTGATGTAACGGAATAACATGTCACCTCCATGAATGATTACACTAAAGGTAGTAAGTACCTATTAATTCAACTGTCTACGAGAGCGAGAGAGAGAGAGAGAGAGAGAGAGGGAGAGAGAGAGAGAACAGTGCTCTCTCCTGTTCTTCACTGTCGAGGGAGGTAGACAGACCCTGAACCCGCTTATGCGGGTTCTAAGGGTATATTTTTGGCCGAGCCTACGGGCTCGAAGAACCCACGGTAAACTCAGCCTTGGGAACATATACATACCTCGTCGGTGAGGGCTGTTAATTATTAAGAGTGAGTGAGAGAAGACGCAAGCACGTCCGACCTTCCAGTTAGTGGCA
>OZ038481.1:10343149-10378149 GCA_964036315.1 Acanthosepion esculentum | reverse complement strand
GTGACCGTGCCAGCTGACACGGCGCTGACAGGTGGTACAAAGATCTTGTGTCCAATGAGGACACAAGATTTAACCTGTCCCCCCCACGATGATTCTGGGGATGTGATACTCGAAGCCATGGAGGCCAGTCTTTATGATAGGCCACATCTTTCCCCCAGAGTGGACAGAGGCGTTGTAAACTCGTTGTTTGGTGCGTCGGGCGATGTCGCGACGCCGCAAAAGTGGTCTGAAGAAGACTCTCATAACACGCTTCAGGTATCCCACGTCTACAGTTGATCTCCATGAGAAGGTCGCCAGTGTTGGAAACTTGAGTCCAGGTATACAAAAAATGTGGCGAATTTGATGGTGTCGCTGCCAATGATGATAGATCAGAGCCGTCCCGTGCGTACATCAGCTTGGTCTTTGAAAAGTTGACGTGCACCCCAGTCCTTGTTCTCTACACCAGTTCTGGCCAACCTTTTTGTGCGTGCCAAAACTGACC
This sequence comes from Acanthosepion esculentum, assembly GCA_964036315.1. NCBI lineage: Eukaryota > Metazoa > Mollusca > Cephalopoda > Sepiida > Sepiidae > Acanthosepion > Acanthosepion esculentum. Next base: position 10,377,668 of record OZ038481.1, on the reverse strand, counting down.
AAAACTCTGACACAGGATGCTTACAAGTGCCAACACAATTTTTTGAAACCTCAAAACTAACGGCAACTAAATTGGAAATGTGCCTACATGAAATACATTTTATAAAAGTATCAGCCTGTTCTTTTTCCTTGCTCAGCTCACGAGAAATTCATTCTCTTTTTTCCTCTTCAGTTTATATTGCCTAAGGTCTTATGAACACTTTCAAACTGTCCCTTATCAGAAGAAGTCCTACAAATGATTGTTTTGGGACAGAAAATGAATAAGGCTTTATTTTCTTTATTAGTCATACCATATTCTTCAGTCCAGTATTCTTTAAATTCTCTAATATCTTCTTCATTTGAATGACATCGTTTCTTCGCTAATAATCGTGCATACTGCACAATCTATAAGGGAAAGAAAATAAAAATACATGAGATAATGATAATGAAAGAGGAGAAAGAATAAAAGGAAATCTAATGAATAAGTTTCGCGTGCCAGAAAAAAGTTATCGGTGTACCATGTTTGGCTCACGTGCCAGTGGTTGCCGACCCCTGATTTAGATATTCCCAAATTTCCAGCACAATTTGCGATCACTCCACATATTGACACAATGTTTACCTATCAACTCTGACAAAGTATTTTTGGTCAAATCACTGTTTTAAAATAGCGTATCAATTTCGCATATGTATGTTTACTTTAGCGTTACATATTTTGGTGGGGCGTGCCTAGAGCGTTACTCGAGGAATTACTGTATACTGGAGGAAAACTGTTTGGCATATGATATTATGGCGTCATATGAATGAATTAACAGGTAAAGCGATGGTCAAAGGTCAAAGGCTTAATCATACGACATTTTTCTGTCTCGTATTGTTTAAATTCTCCAATACCTTCTTCATTTGAATGACATCGTTTCTTAGCTAATAATCGTGGCATTCTGAACAATTTGTAAAGGGAAGAAAATAAAAATACACGAGTTAATGATAATACATGAAACAGGAGAACGAATAAAAGGGAATCTAATGAATAAGTTTTGCGTGCCAGAAACAAGTTATCGGTGTGCCATGTTTGGTACGCATATTAGTATAACCTACGAAAGGAGTTCAAATCCTTGGACTGAAATCACTACCAGCATTGATTTCAATATCCACACACTCTCCCGCCATCTGCCTTCATGTCTGCTTCTCTCTCTCTCTCTCTCTTCTCATTCACTCTTTCTCTAAACTGCTGAAATATTATTGCCCCACCCCGAAAAATGTATTTTTTTTTAAAATTCTAACATTTGGATTATGTCGATGTCAGAAAATGTTTCAGCACTTAGTTAATGTACACACGTACGCACACACAGGCACATACACACACACATATACATACATACATACATATATATATATACATATATATATATATATATATATATATATATATATATATGAAGAAATATAGTCTTAAAGTGTACTATATTTATGAGATAAAGTGCTCAATATCAGAGATAGAGCGTGTGTAAATATAAAAGTGAACATATAAGTCAATACTTAGAGGCGACAGTCTGTTTCATGCTAGATGCAATCGTCAGGCCTGACGATTGCATCTAGCATGAAACAGACTGTCGCCTATTTTTCTAACAAGATTACTGGAATATTCGGGCCGGTAGATGTAGTTGAACTAACATAGGTTTAATTAAAAAACAGAGCTTCTACTCGAATATGAGTATCCATCAAAATGATGTCAATAAATATAGCATATCTTAAAACTATATTTTATCATTGTCTATCGGCCTGAAAATTCGAGAAGTGTTATTAAAAAAGCGATATGCAGTCAACAACAGGATTTGAACCTGCGTCGTACCCCTGGACAGAGTTGCCCGTCGTTAGATCTAATGTGCTCTAAACCGACCAAGCTACGAAGAACTTAGATGATCAGGCAAGGCTGAATAATGCCTGGCAATTCATTAAATATAATCTTTGCAGTTCATGTCAGCAGAAAACGTTAGCCTGAAAATCTCAACGCCTCAATCGTCTGTTGATTAGAATCAGCCCGAATTGGTTGTCGTCTTCCATTACCGCATACTCGTCGAATATTCCACCTGGAAGAACGTAAGTGGAGTGCACATGGAACACTTTTTGTCCCTCTTCTCTTCATACTCTTCTTACGGCCTTATCAGATTTGGCCTAGACCGACTGAGCTACGAAGTATATAGCCGATTATATCAGACTGAATATTGCCAATTAGAGAAATTCATCTCGTCAGAGACTCTCGAATTTTTTTTATATTTGTTCTTAAAAATATCTTAAATAAATATATTAAAAAATCTTGAATAAAATATATTGAAAAATTTTAAAGAAAATATATCTAAAAAATATTAAATAAAATATATTAAAAAATAATATTAAAATATATTAAAAATTTTAAATAAAATATAATAAAAAATGTCCTCAGCTTGCTTCTACACATGCATGCACCCGTCGGATCATTGACTTTCAAATACTCTGAATGGTGTCGAATGAGTCTTTTTATTAGCAGGGGTACATCGACTAGCAGATTTGAAAATAGGTTCGAAATAAAGTCTCTGTAAACAGTTCCGGTAAGACAAGTTGGGGGATCATATGGACCTACCGGACAGTCAACTGCAATTCTCGATGACATATTAACCGTAAACTTTTAACAAGCCTGTATTATACCATGGGGATTCCGATCTGCCCACAATAGTTGGTTGCGTAAATGTGTTATTCCATCTCTTCCAATTCTCCGTAAACAAATAAAGCATCGGCATTTTGTGCAATAAACCATCGACAAAAATTCTCCCGTGGTGAGTGATCAGAGGGCGAATGAGCCTGTACACTTTGCAAATAATACGGATACAGGAGCCGATCCATGCGGCACTATGAGATATATGACATGCTCGGACCACTTGACGTGTGCTGATACCTGGATCATCTCTGACAGACTATAGAGTATATCCATTGTTAAGCGTACGAGGGGATCTCGGTCTTCCTCGATCCGTAGTTTGTGGTGCTACGGATCCTGTCTCAGCTACGCGACGATAAACAGCAGCAAATGTTGGATACCTAGGCTGCCTTTGGTCTGGAAATGCAATCTGATACAGTCGTGCAGCTTCACGTCTGTTACCATTCGCGCGGCCGAGTGTTAAAATTATACCTGCCTGCTCACGAGATGAATACTCTGTCACTGTTAAATGGAATACTTCTAAGTTGACTCACGACTACACACGTTAACCGTTGAAAACAAACTAGACACAAATGTACACGAATGACATATGTAATCTAGTCTAAATAGCAACACAGAGCCAGCTACCATAAACGAAGGATTTGCAGATGTATGTTCATACTGACTTTTGTCCTTCTTTTCAGGCAGGTTCCCCACTACAATATTTTGTAAAAGTATATTTGATACACACTATATATATATATATATATATATATATATATATATATATATATATATATATATATGCATAGACAATACAGCATGGATGAAAAGGCCCTTAAGTCTATAATACACCATAATGTGTTTCCTGTTGATTCCAACAAGGCCTTAAAACTTAATATATATGATAGTAAATTTAAAACTTCTAACCTGATAATGAGTAATAATCATTCTGCAGTTGCTGCGGTTGTTGATAGAACCAATGTTTTGTATGAGTTTAAATGTGCCATGGAAGAATGTTCTTTTAATCCACATACATATATTGGATTTACAACCACCCGGCTCTCCAGAAGATTAACTCTGCATCTAAATAATTCTAGCTCCATTAAACAAGATATTAAGTCACATACCGTTTTCCTTATGCAATCTGATATACGTAAAATACTTATAGAAAATACTAAAATTATAGATAAATATACAGACATTAGACGCCTTAAAATCTTAGAGGCATTACATATTAAAAGCAAAAGACCTCTTATTAATCGTATAGATTACAATATTTCTGGTAACATATTACAATGTTTATAATATATTTAAATTTATAACGTATTCTTCGATCGTTTGGCTTGTGTTGTGGAAATCTTTTTCACGCTGTCACATGATAAAAATCTTCGCCCTGCACGTGATAACATCATCGCGGCTTTTGAATTTAAAAGGATTTTAACGTTTATTTAGATAGCAACATGATTACGCTACAAGATAATTGGCAAATGTTTGTTTAAAAAAATTTTTGACTAAAAATATTGACCCTGAAGATGAACAATGATGTTCGAAAGCGCTAGGTCATCGTATGGACAATACTTATTTCGAAATCATTTTCAAATAAAAAGTCTCATTAGAGAATATGAGAAAATTCAAAAGAAAATATGCAAGACTATGTTGTCTTTAACATTCAATACTACATGTTTAAAATACATATATATATATATATATATATATATATATATATATATATATATATATATATATATATATATATACTTGTGTTTGTGTCTGTACATATATACATCTTTATATACATATAGTATGTGTGTCTATGTGCGTCAATTATTATGCACAATTATTATAATATTGTAAATTTTGTTTCTAGACGAAAAGAGAAAATATTTTAGCATAAATATTGACATCATAGTCCTGAACAGAATAAAAGTGAAAACATTCAACCCACTCATAAACAAACGGAATCCATTTTGTTATCCTTAGCAATTTAAGAGAGGCAAATTATTAAATTATATATCGTAAACGTGATTTATCGAAGGTTGAGTTGGAATAGTTTGCACAAACCTAAAAATTGCAAGACTGCTTAACAGCGACCATGGAACTGTGAAGAAATTCGTTAATAACACCGTTGCATTGTTTAGTTGAGATGAAGGGCATTCTAATAACACAGTGGGAAGAATTTTAAATTAAATGTTTTGACTTCGTGCTATCCTCGACATTATCCAGAGCCAGATCCGGCCGAAAATGGAGTAGTGCTGTCATATTTGGGCAGGACCTGCTTAGTCTTCACTTTCCAGTCTCAATATAATCCAAAGCGTCTACTCGTCCTTTTGGGTGACAAATTATTTTCCACTATGCTACCCTTTCTCGTAGACGGGATGTGGCAAGCGTCTCACTGCTCCATCGCCCCTTCCATGGAAAGTGCTCGGACGAACTGCATTCCATGTTTCTGTCACTTCTACCCGTCACCGCTAGCACCCGCCATGCCACTGACATTGTCGCAAACCATATCACATCTGTGAGAAGTAAGTTCCACGGGCAGCTTCTTTACTCTAACCACTGCTGTGTGGAACCGAATCCCAAGAAGATGTTTCTTGGATCGCTGCAATTTTAACCTGTTCAAATCTAGTATTAACCGTATTATTACCTTCCTACCCACATAAAATGTACTTACTCCTAGCCATCTACCTCAAGTGACCCCTGGGCATTGTACAGAGTGAACCTCACTGTCAAAAAAAAAAAAAAAAAACAATGAAGAAAAAATGTCCCGAGAAGGAAGAATATATTTAAGGGTTTGATCCTAGTAATGTGTCTAAATAATTACAATCTCGAATAATCCGCCAAGTTGCAAAATGTGTCAAGCAGGATTGTTGTAATATGGTAAAATGTAATTTATTAAGCGTTTCACCCCAAGCAAACAACTAGAGACCAGGATGTTACAGAGAGTTGGTGCGAGAGTAAAGAGTAGTGATAGAGGAAAGGATGAAGAGAAGGATAGGGGATAGATCAAGACATCTGGAGACGTCGATTGACATTACATTTGAAGAGTTAGAGATTATAGCTATCAGGGAAACAAGAAATCGGGAGGGAGTTCCACAGGCGAGAGGTGCGAGACATGAAGATATTTGAGTAGAAGAGACGGCTACATTTAACAGTTTCAAAAGTGAGAGCGAGATGGAGGCCTAGTTGAACAATTAAATTCAAGTAGTCTAGGAACCAGCGAAAGCAGCTAATCGGAGCAGTTACCATGAAAGTATTTGTAAAAAAAAAGACAGAGGGAGGCGACGGCACGTCTGTGAGATAGCTACTGCAGACGAGATGCCAGATCAGGGTCAATTACATTGCATATCCGTCTTTGGATTTCATCAAGGACCTTGAGACAAACGGAAGGGGATCCAGACCATATATGGCAGCAATACTCCATGCAAGGGCGAATGGTTGATTTGTAAATTTGAAGAATTGACTCCGGCGAGAAACATTTTCTGGCGCGGCACAGGGAGCCAACATTCCTTGCTGTGGAGGAAGCTATTGACTCAATGTAATTGTTCCATATCAGGTCAGCAGACAATGTGAGACCGAGCAGTCGCAAGTAGGTGCTCTCGTGGATTTGAGCATCAGACATTCTAATGGGAGGCAGGGATGGCTCTCTCTGGTGAGTAATAGAGAACAGTTTTGTTTTTGAGGCATTAAAGTTAACCAGCCAATTCCTGCCCCAGTCCACAACCGTCAATGATATCTGTAAGTTATCTAATACATCGACTAACGTGACCTCAATTACTACTTCGGTTGCTACTTTATTCAACATTTTTGTGTTCTCCTCTATCTGATATGGGAATCAGGTAGCTTCTTACTTCTTCGCATAGAACTTAGTATAGAGCTGCGTGTTGTCATTGTTAACCGTAAGATGATGAAACCTAACGGCCAATCTAGTATTGCGCTACTAAAGAGGAAAGCTCATCAGAACAATTAGCATGAAAATATTTATAGAAAAGGCAGAGGGAAGCTATATTATGGCTTAAATTCATAAAGTCTAGGGACCAAAGAGGAAAGCTCATCAGAACAATTACCATGAAAATATTTATAGAAAAGACACACTGAAGCTATAGGAAAGTGACTGAAGCCGAGATGCCTGGTCAGGAGCAATAACAATGCAGATTTCTGTGTCAAGAATCTCTGAACACATTGCAGAAGCATCATACCAGATGTGAAACCAATATCATATGCATATACGAATTGTCGGATTCTAAATATGTGAGATAAATCTTGTCGAGGAAATCTCTTGCTCGTCACAGCGAGCCAACCTTCCTAGCAGCAGAGCTAGCAGTTGATTCAATGTAATCTTTGCACTTCAGTAGAAGAGGTTAAACCGAAAATCTCAAGGATTCATTCTTCTGTAGATTAGATTCAGCCCCAATAGGTTGTCGTCTTCCATTATTGCGTCCTCGTCAAATTCTTCGCATACTAGATACTATGTGGGATACACATAAAACAATTATTTGTCCCTCTTCTCCTCATAGTCTTCTTGAGGCCTTATTTGTCTTACATGGCCTACGATGTAATTCCCATTTCTTTGCTTATATATAATGGTCGTGTTTTTGTCTCTTTGTATTACATAATTGACACTTTCTAGACCCAACAGTTTCTTTTTATACAGCGCTGATATTCGATTAAGACTATAGAATATTATTCCCCCTACCATGCGCACAGAGGATCGTGATTTGAATTAATTATGCTATTTTATTTTGTTTGTAGAAGAGAGAGCCAAAGAAATTCTAGACGTGATGAGAAAACAAATACATTTGGGCACTAGAAATATAAATGACAGGTTGGGGTCACGTATCTACGATCCTGGCCGGACATTTGGCCGAGAAACATTTGGCTGACGGACGGACAATTAGCCGACCGACATTTCACCGGAAAAAGTACAAGTAAAAATAGTAACATGCAATACTTTAAGTATTTTAATTAACAGTATTATAAGGTAGAATAGGACTAAATAACTACCACTGAATTTCAAGTGATTAAATTACTAAATCTAAATTTAAAGTTAAAAGTTTTCTTATTTCAATATTTGTTTATTGACATTATTATTCTAAAAAATATTTGAGTATATTTGGGTAAAAAGTAGCACCGAATTATTTAAATTCGTATTTAACAGTAAGATCAAAGCCAGTTCATCCCTTTAAGATAATGATCACTAAAAGCGAAATTGAAAGATCTTTCATATCGTAAAATGTGCTTTTTCTCAAAATACTTATCATCTTATAGTAATATTTGAAGTAAAATATAATATATACAGAATAGAGAAATAAAGGAAAAATTATAAATTAATAGAGTAAATAAATATAAATATATGTAGCACATTACGATAAAGAGTGTGACATACATGTAAGGACGACACTACATTTTCGGCCAAATGTTCATCGGCCAAATGTATGTCAGCCAATTGTCCGTCGGCCAAATGTCCATCAGCCAAATGTCCGTCGGCCAAACGTCCGTCGTCCAAATGTCATCGGCCAAACGTCCGTCGGCCAAATGTCCGTCGGTCAAATATCCGTCGGCCAAATGTCTATCAGCCAAATATCCGTCGGCCAAATGTCCATCGGCCAAACGTCCGTCGGCCAAATGTCCATCGGCCAAACGTCCGTCGGCCAAATGTCCATCAGCCAAATATCCGTCGGCCAAATATCCGTCGGCCAAATGTCTATCAGCCAAATATCCGTCGGCCAAATGTCCATCGGCCAAACGTCCGTCGGCCAAATGTCCATCGGCCAAACGTCCGTCGGCCAAATATCCGTCGGCCAAATGTCCATCAGCCAAATATCCGTCGGCTAAATGTCCATCGGCCAAATGTCCAGTGGCCAAATGTCCGTCGGCCATTTGTCCGTCGGCCAAATGTCCGACTTCGATTAAATTGGATATTATCATGAACTGTTATTCATAAAGAAAATGTTGTCTTTGATAACTCATGGCTCCATCTAAAAAAGTTGTTTTCAAGAAAAAGGCACATACAGAACATCTCATCAATGGGGATTATTTTGGCGAATGTGTTGACTGCCATAATTAAGCTAATCCATGAAATATAGCCGTTTTAAAATATATCCGTTTTCAATTATACCCGTTTTAAAATAGAATATAATGAAATCTACCTATTTCATTTTAATCTTTTATTTTGCATGCGTAGAGGGGATGTTATATTCTATTTGTACCGATATTTAACGACCTTAAAAAGAAAGAAAACGTATGGAATGGGTTAGTAAGTGTTTGAAGACCGACATTAATAATTTTATTTAATTGGCATGTGCCTATGTATGAAAGGTGACCAGCAGTCTTGTTCGCAAAGGTGGAAAAATATCCTGTACGATTACGATTTTCAAGAGGCGGCGGAAGATATACGTGTTGTTTCGAAATTATAGGAGACATCTTGGATTCAGATGGAATGTTCTTTCCAGGCAGATATTCGACATTTGAAGAGAGATTGTCAGTTTTGGTTTATGAGCAGACCTCTTGGTTTACGTATGAAAATTATCTACATGCAAACGCTTGTCCTGCAATCGTATGAATCGAGTTGGCACTTAGTGCTCTTTTGAAAAGCAGAATGGTGGGCTGGGCTGGGCTGACCTGAAGGATTACCTCCACGTCAAGGGTGGAGATCCGCGATTCAATCGTTATCAGTCTCAACATGTGTTCACTTCAGCGACCACGATGCACCTGGCATATACACATATGGGGGACGGTGAATCAGATGTATAAACACCCAACTCAGAGGCACAGGATGAGAAATGTAGAGGTGACGCTCCGGCATAATTTTCCTGTTATCGTTAGTTGTCCCAGTGATAATATTGATCTCCCCATGAGTTTTTATTCGACACTGATATTCGGCTAAGATTGCTGAATAACGTTCTCCTACTGTGGGCACAGGGGGTCGAGATTTGAATTAATTATGTCACTTGTGTTTGTAGAAGACGGGCGTAGTTCGTATCGACATGTGATCATGTGACTGATCACGTGGCGCCTGGGATATGAATATATGGGAGGTGACAAAAAAAAATAAATCGGTGAAAGTCAAATATATAAACACCTAACTCAGAAGAAGTGGGTGAGAAATATAGCTTAGACGCTCCGGGAATACCTCAGAGCCTCTGCCTCAATCATTAGACGTCGGTAATTGACGGAGTTGAATAAGTTGTAAATAAATTGAATAGGAGCATAATTTTCCCGTTATCATTAGTTGTTCTCTATGATAATATTGACCTAATCAGCCGTCAGCTAAAATGCTTGAGACGGGGAAATTAGATCTTCGTTCGGGAATTTGAATCAACAAACAAAAGTGTTATATAGGAATAAAGTGTCGCTGCCGACAGTTGAGATCGCCAGTGAGCAAACACAGGCGATTCCATTATTGAAAATTTGACTTCATGACCATAGAGGAAACGCGTATATGTAGGAAGTCCCGTGACATCTAATTGATTGTCATTTCTATTCTATCCTCTATATTATACGGATCACTATTTCTAGTCTATCCTCTATTACTATACGGCCCGCTATTCTCTACTCTACTCCCTATACTATTTCTCTATTCGGATTACTCTACGGATTACTTTCCGAGCGAGTATTATCGAGCAAGTAATATTAGTGCGAGGCTATTCGAAGGCGTCTGACATCAGCATTTTTCAACGGCGTACTCTATTTGTATCTGCGATTACAACGAGCATTACGAAAGTGACAACGACTATTCGTTGAGTCACAAAAAAGTAACCTAAATCTGCTTCTTGGCTGCAGCAGATGCGTATTTTATTTTTGAATTCTGATTTTACAAGAAATTCTAAACAAATTGAGTTTTGGCACAGCACATTTATAGCAAGTAACGCACCCCGGATTATACACACATACTTTCCTTCAGTGTCACACGAGAGCATCAGAGAAGTCAAGTGCATCAGCGGATTAACAGAAAAGATACCTTCCTAGCCACCAGGTGCAACTCCGCAGCTCACCAAATATTGTGTCTGCTCCTGCAAAGAAACAGTCCACCCAACTGAATTAAGGCCGTGCACATGAGAGGAAGCCCATAATAGGAAGATGTATAAGCACCTATCACAATGAAATAGAGAACTTTTTATATTTTCTCGACCGAAGAAGAACCCAAACTCGGAGACTGCAACGAAATATATCCACTTACCGATATTACAAGCCGGGAGATGAATAAAACAATAACTTAGCGCATGACAGTTAATTTCGTGTTCTTATTTGTCTGTACAAAGATACCATCACACACATTCAGTCTTTCCTCTTTCCGTTTTTTTTTTTTTCAATCTACTGTGAATAAAATCTCAAGAAAAGAGTGAGTGGTGCTGAACATTATTCTGCACGGGTTAGTTCGATATAGATGATTAGTATCATACATTGTCTTCAAATTACTTCTTTGTTGGGATGATAGCCTTTTGGCATCCTTGTATGGGACACACAAGACTTTCTCGATAAGAGCAGCGAAGAATTTGATAATAACTGAAATTTATGCAAACGGGCGGCAAGAGACAAAGGGATGAAACCCGGCAATTATTTTCTTGTAAACTCAGCAAAAATGTGCACCAGACACAAAAAAGATTTCGGCGTTTTTCCAACGACTGTTATTATCTTTTCAGTTCTACAAAAAAAAAATATATATGGAAGCGACCAAAATTCTCCCAATACATTATTTATATTTCTCCCTCCAACTCTCTCCATTTACCTATCAAGCTATCTAAATGTATCGGCATATATATATATATATATATATATATATATATATATATATATATATATATATATATATATGCACATCTATATATATGCGCATATATACGTGTGTATGTTCATGTGAGCACAAACACACGTACGCGCGTGCACCACACACACATACACTCGCACACACAGAGACACATACACACACACACACACACACACATATATATATATATATATATATATATATATATATATATATATATATATATATATATATATATATATATAAAATATAGTCTTAAAGTGTGCAATATTTATGGCCCGACGATTGCATCTAGCATGAAAAAGACTGTCGCCTCTAACTGTTGACTTCTATGTTCACTTTTATATATATATATATATATATATATATATATATATATATATATATATATATATATATATATACACATCTATATATATGCGCATATATGCGTGTGTATGTTCATGTGAGCACAAACACATTTACGCGCGTGCACCACACACACATACACTCGCGCACACACACACACACACATATATATATGTATATTTAATTTAGATTTCATCCTTTCCACGAATTAATTTCATGGTGTCTTTTAGATAAATGCTTAAGAAAAATTCCAAAATTTTCTTTCAAATAATCTTTATTTTCCCAACTACTTGGAATCTCATCTGTGACAATCTTCAGCGGTTGCATATCAATGGATGTGTTAAATTTAAAATATTTTTTACCTCTGTGCAAGGTAGGTAAATTATGTGATTTTAAAACTATTTTTTAATTGTAGTATTTTAATTTAGTGTTTTGTTTTTTTTTAAATATAACACTTTGCTGCTACAAACATTAAGAACTTTGTTTGTATACACGAGTATCCCTGATACCGGGCACTTTAACCCCATGAACTTAGAATTTATGAATTCAAGTGAAATACTAGTTTAACAGCAAGGTCCGATCAATTCACAGTTGAATTGACCAGTGGTAACCGTAAGTTCTATGCTAACAGTTTCTTTTCTCGCACTTCTCACTTGTGGAAGTCTCTTCTGGTCTCATGTCTTTCAGCCAACTTTGATCTTCAAAAATTTAAATGCACTATCAAAAGTTATCGACAGTCCTCATGATTGCATTTCTATTGTTTTCACCCCTTAATGGTGTTTCTCTTTTTACTTTTTTCTATCACAAACAGTAACCCTTTCTGTTCTAGTGGTTTTACTGCCTTGCACGAGGTTTTATAATTAAATACATACATACATACATACATATATATATATAAACTCTCAACGTTTACATATATATATATATATATATATATATATATATATATATATATATATGTGTGTGTGTGTGTGTGTGTGTGTGTGTGTAAATTTCTTTTCATTTTTCGTTTCAACCTTTGGAAGTAAAATCTGATGAACCGCGGTCCTTTAAAAGGGCTGTGGTGAAATAATTTATTATATGGAACCTTAAAGTGGTCTGTTTTTATTTAAATTATTAGCTCTGATTTACATTGAGCTCTCTGGATTTTATCCTCCTTAGGTCTACCCATACGGATTACCTAGTTTTTCGTAAACTATATATATATATGGGTGTGTGTGTGTTTGTGTGTGCGTAATGTACTCTCACGTCGGTTTCGATGTATGAAGATCTGACAGCTTATTTGATTCAGTTATAAAATGATGTGCAATAATCTTAAGTAGCACAGAAGACCCGCTAGTGATTTACAAAGGAGGCCAAATATGGAGAAAGATTGTGAGATGAGATCACTGTTAGATTGACTGATCTTTAGATATTGCTCTCGCTTCTTGAAGATGATTCAGACAAACAGATTGAAAACTGCAGAGTTCACTAAAACACGTTGATCTGCATTCTACCTTCTCCAAGGCTAAGCGCTCAAGGGTGTTATGTGATATATTGTATCTTAGCCATGGGTGTTCTACATTCAGGTAGCCCTGATCTAACTGGCTGTGCATTGCGATCTTGGGTATCCTGTCATTAGACATTCTCAAGCGATGACCAGTCCACCGTAACTGAGACCGTATGGGAAAAGTTTCGATTCCTCCAATATTACACCTGTTAAACCTGTTACGTAAGATGCCCTGCCTTGAAGGTTAACTGCACAGATTGCACGCAGGCAGCTTTTATGGACAACATCAAGCTGGCGTATATGGTACCTGTATGGAGTCCACGATTCTGATCCATACAAAAGGATGGCAAGTACAACAGCTCTGTAAACCCGAATTTTCGTTTCCAGTCGAATACGCCGCTCATTCCACAAACCAAGCGATGGCGAAAAATATATATATATATATATATATATATATATATATATATATATTCATAATATATATATATATATATATATATATATATATATGAACGCAGATACATACAATATAAAGGTATACATTGTGATTGAAAAGTAACTCAACATTTCAAAACACTTCTAATTTATTTGTTACCTGTAACTTTTACAAGAAATAGATATGAGAGGACAGTGTTTCGTATGAGGTTTTATTTAAAATTCGATATGGATTCCAGATTTGGATCCCTGCTTCTCAAGCTGTCCAGTAATCGCGTCAATTGATTTCAACAGGAACTCTTATGGAAGTGATAACTTCTTGTATTCGCCCTTCAAGTTCTTCCAAAGTCTTAGTTTAGGGTAGTAGACTTTCTCCTTTAATCAACCCTGAAGAAAAAATCACAGTGTGTTAAATCAGGACTCCTGGCTGGCCACTCCTACATAAAATAGGAAGTTTCTTTTCAGTCACCGTGTAAGTATATATATATATATATATATATATATATATATATATAAGACATTTTTATCCTTATACGTTCTTTTTATAGATACAAATATTTAATTAAATGCTCTGTTTATAATAAACAGTATTAACAACATTTACCGGCGTGAATGTCCGAGAAATTTTCATAGAAAATATGCGTCCTCCGGCAGGAATCGAACCTGTATCCTATACTCAACCGTGATAAGCCTGACATGCCTTAACCGAGTGGGCCACAGAGGAGCGTTCGGTTAGCAAGGTCGATTTTACTGTTTTTAAACACAATTCTCTGATTTTCACTCAGACATTCATATCTGCTCAATGCGTATACAAATGTAAACAAATGATATCACACATTATGAAATGGACAAAGTCCGACAATTATTCTCATAGAAAATATGCGTCCTCCGACAGGAATCGAACCTGTATCCTATACGGAACAGTCATATAGCCTGACGTGCCTGAATCGATCCATTCAGGCCGGTAAAGAGCATTCACTTAAATATTTGTAACTATAAACAGAACGCATAAACATAAAAAATGTCTTAAATAATTGTCGGACTTAATCCATTTCATAATATATATATATATATATATATATATATATATATATATATATATATATATATATATATATATATATATATATAAAAGTCAACACTTATAGGCGACGGTCTGTTTCATGCTTGATGCAATCGTCACGAGTGCTGTTATTTTTCTCGGCTCTTTATATATACGGGTCAGTGGTACATTGTGGGTAGTTTATTGTGTCGGTTATTTTACCGGAAGTCGTTTATTTTTATTTTTTTATTTGGATTAAATTACTTTGTTTTTATTTATTTTTATTTTTATTTTTATTTTTTTTTCTCATTTTATATGTCTATATATTTATTTTAATTTTATTTTAATCGGTGTTTTTATTAACGTAGTAAAAATTTGTTTATATCGCTTATTTAATAGTTTTCTTCTGGTTTGGGAAGATATAAAGCTATTTGTTCAATTTTGGGGTTGATTGTTGTAGTTTAATTTATTTATTACTTCATGTATTTATCTGGATTGATTATCTTTATTTGTTTTTTTCTAACGGTTAGTTTATCGGGATCGGTTTGTTATTATATTTATTTACTTGGATGAATTTAGATCCATTTATTTTACTTCTTCTTCTTTATTTGTTATACTGTATATTTTCTCTTTTCGGTTTTTGATTTTTAATTAACGTAGTATTATATAAATATATAATAATAATAATAATAATAATATATATATATATATATTTTTGTCATCCACATATATATATATATATATATGTAATAAACGCGGACATGAGTATATTCACACATAGGTAAAATGTTTCATAAAGTAGGCATAATAAGATACAATATTTTATTTCTATTTAGCTGTTTCTTTCTTTGATTTGCCATTCTGGGGAATAAATTCGGGTAGGAATCAATATTCTGAAGCTTGATTAAGTGTAACACATATTTTGTTGGCATCAATCCTCGCCTTTAATCGATAATTTCGATTTAAAAAAAAATCGTCTACAACCAATTTTCCTTGTGACAAGATACGTAAAAGCCATTATTCTTGCCTTTACCACAAGAGAATGCGAGATCGATTTAGTTTCGGATTCTGATTGTGTCTAGTTTCCATTATTAAACAGAGTGTAACTTAATTCAAGGTGCCGAAATGGTCGATATATTGAGAGAAAATCAAATTCAACCATTTTTTAAGCTTGATTAACTTGAGTAAGTAAACATAAAGGTTTATCGGCGCGAAAAATAGAATTAGTAAAAAAACGAGTTCTGATTTCGTTTCGTTCACTTCCTGCTAATTCTAAATTTTTGTCGGAATCTTTGGGATAAGGATTTATCTTTATCATATCATTGCCTATATCAGCTAATATACTCGTTTAGGTTGTTATACACACGCCGTTTCCGTAGTTTTATCCTTCGGCCTTTATCATATTTTTGTCGTCTTGAAATTTCAAACCGAATCCTTTATTCATCTAACTCCAAGGCAAAATTTCGGTTCAGAACTTCAGAAAAATTGCTTAGTGCGAACGCAGACACCGGATAATGATAGTTATTGATAAGTATATGTTATATTATACTTATAATAAGTATAACGAATGAACAGATATTCAAATAATAGAACCAATAAATGTTTTTTTTTTAATTTTACACTTTTCAGAACCTTGCAAATTAACAATTGGGTGGATTGTCCCGAGGATTTTAACTGTTCATGGAATCTGTCTATATTTCTGAGATCAGGTATTATGTACACTATTTACATTATTCCGACTATTGTCCCCATCTTTGTCACCATATTTATTACAACGTTTCGGCCTTTCAGTATCTGTCTATATTTCTGAGAAAAAGTTTGTTCACAGAACCTTTGGAAATAGATCCAAAGAAAAAAAAATATTAAAACGCCCTGCTACGCAAAAGCTTCGGAAGTGGGGTGTTACGGGAACTTACCCATAATAATAATGGACTATTCCGGACATTATAAATACTGCGCCTCAAGAGGGAACAGGAGGATTATTGAAAGAACATTGGAATAGTGATACTTGTCGAGACAACATAATTCACTGTAATCAAATCTGATAGTCATTACTAATACTTCTACTTCTTTGTATATATTTCTGTTTGTAATATATCTGTTATTCCATACCTGTGTTCGAGTTATTCTTCATTGGTTCTAACCTTGGACCATCACCGTGCTACAATGAATTTGGACCATAACAATTTCTGAGATGAGGTATTATGTACACTATTTACTTCCAACCACTTGAAGAAGGTCGGAGATTACAACGGCCGAAACGTTGTCATAAATATGGCGACAAAGATGAGGACAATAGTCCGAATAATGTAAATAGCGTTCATGGAATATCATTAAGAATTCCCCACTTAGTAGATTTTCACGAGTATGGCATTATATTAGGTTTATTCAATTTTGAACATCAGGAATTAAACTCTGAATAAATCGTCGTCGTCATCATCATTATTCTAATGGCAGAGTGGGTGTTGTCGGGTCGCTGTTTATCTGAGTACATAAGCAGTTCCCTTTACGTGATTCTGTTGCGTGACAATATCTGAGATTGAAATGATCTTCCGCCCCCACCCAGTGACGTTATAGGCCCATTTTTATCATAGCTGAATCTTTGTTTTCATGAATTGGTACCTTGTAGGATATCAATGGAAAAATGGTTCTCTTATGAGCTATCTTAACCATTTCAACCTCCTCGTATCGATATGAGGTCTTCCAATGGGTCCTTGTTTTATGTTTGATGATGTCTCACACTGTGTCATTTATAAAAGCGGACTTCTACGATTGCGCTGAAGCATCTCTTTTCTAATGCTTGGATTCTCAGTTGTAATTCTTCTGTTAATGATCAAAATTCACAGACAATACAGAAAGATTGAGAAAGTCAATGAACAGACTGGCGTTTGATTTGTGACAGGTGTGCTTGTATTTCCGGATTTATAAAATCCTAAATATTTTTATAATAATAATTTTCTTTCGGAACAAACCGATCTTCGGAAAAAATTTTTTTTTTTTTTACATTTGAGACAGAAGCTAGCTGTTTGATTTGGAATGCTAAATCCAATTATCCTTAACTTCATACATCCTGCAGTAGCAATTTCGACGGTTTTTCTCATTTTGTTGGTTTATATTCCATTCAGAGTTTTTAGTTTCTGGATAATTACGGATTTTTAGAAGATTACAAAATCTCTATATATTTATAATAAAAAATATGAGTAAAATAAAATAACACTTTTCACAAGTATTGCAGTAAATGCTACTAATTTTAAAACAATAAAATAAAAATAGACCATAATGAAAAATTCAGTGGAAGAAAATCCTTTTTAGGGAATTTTACTTTAGTCATCTCACTCCAAGCAAATCAATAAAGTCACTAAGACGCAAGGGGTCACTGAGTGCTTGAGAATATTTAAAAAAGACACTATTATATAGAGAGAACAATTGTCCATATCGGGTAACAGAATAATTATCCATAGCAAAAAATGTTTAAAATCTAAAAAAAAAGAAAAGAAAACTATACTAAGACTCTCTTTTATAGTTCACCAATAGAAGTGTTACCAATCAGAAGGCTCAAAATATTCAATACGACGTGTATAAAGGCGGCCATGTTTTGTCCAGAATAATCACTGCCAGTCTTTGATATCGAAGACTGAAGAATTACAGAACGGCTGCTGGTATTATTGGCGATATAGTCAGATTCAGTAGAGTGTCTGACTCGTGAATGTTAATCTTTAACGTTATTTCATTGAACAGATTAAGTACTGCGCTGGATTCTACATTCATAGACTATGGTGTACATGGTCAACACTCTTCCCAACTGAGCAATTATGACAGGAAAAAGAGCATTATGACCTTCAGTAATAGTACTAACATTCATACTCTGGCTTCCAAACTGGATCAAGAGTTCATAACAGGAAGTGAGATCATCATTTTAACTTTGAGCTTAAGGGATCAATTAGAATATATGTGAGTGCGAAAAGGAATTTAGAATGCAGAAGAAAACAACTGACATTACATTTAAAGATTTCAAGATAAATCTGACTGGAAAACGTGAAGCTGGAAGAGAGTTCCACACGCGAAAAGTGAGAAAGAAGAATCTGCTAGAATAGAAATTACGGTTGCATCTAGCCCTTTCTACTGTAAGATAATTTGACCGTGTTGCCAATCTTGTAGTACATTTAAATTCATAAAGTCTAGGTACGAAAGAGGAAATCTTAGCAGAACAATTATGAAAATATTTATAGAAAATGCACAGGTGCTGGGAAAGGGGTGAAGCCGATATATTAGGTCAGGACCAATAACATTGCAGATTCATCTTTATCAGGGATGTCCAAATCTAGCAAACCAAATGTGGAAGCAATATTCAAATAGATAAAATATTCCGCCATCTTATATCTTGAATCCCGTTCATCTTTTGTCCTTTCCTCAATTCTCCTTAAACTCATTCTTTTCTCTCACTTCCATACCCTGTAACCCCTGCGCACTGGTGGCATTCCTGTCTTGCTTTTGGGGGAATTGATTAAGCTATGAGGTTCAGGTAAGTAACTCAATTCACTAGACTTGATCACAAATAGAAGTTCTTGTTTTGAATTTTTTAATCGAGACATAAATTATGAAAGACAAGAAGCAATCAGTACGCTGCTTTTAAGTGCTGTTTAAAAACGACAATTAAATATTATGAACATTTAGTGTTGTGAGACCAATACTTCCCTTCATCATGGACCCTCCCAGTACTATATTATTATGTGAATGGTAGTATCATCAGGGGAGTAGCACCAGTAATGCGCAGCCGCGTACGATACCAATATCGGACACCACTGGATAGTAAGCTCTGCTTACACTATTCTTTGTAACTTTTCTGTTTAATATATCTTTCTTACCTCTAACCCGTGTTCCGTGATTTCCTTCCCTGGTCCCTACTTCAGGTCCACATCAGTGGCCAAAGAGGATTCGAGACACGCACTCACGCCGAAACCCCAAAGCCCCAGTCCCACATCAGTGGCGACAGAGGACTCGTTTAACCCCACTGGTTCCCACATCAGTGTTGAACTAGAATTTTAGCTGACATTACTACATCAGCGAACGAAACGCAATAAACGAGCAACCAAGTATCGAGAACGACTGCTTACAAAAAACCCAGCTTATGCACAAAACAAACTGACAAACTCAAGAGCTCGAAGTTCTACGGTTGACTCAAGTTCGAAAAAACTATTCACCAAGTCGCGCATTTAGCAAAATGTTAAAAAGTTTCATGAAATTGATTTGAATTCCTACAAATCTCGTGCATAAAATTACCCTCCCCTCAAATTGATTGAGGTGAGTTTTTTCTAAAAAAAAAAGAGAAAAAGCAAATTCTCCCAAAAGAAGGAAAAAAAATCCAGTGTATTTTTTTTTTTGCTGTCTAAGTGATATTTTTCTCCCCACACTTCTAAAAAGAAAAATATAATAAGTGTGGGGAAAATTTAAATGGTCACATTGAAATTAACGGAACAACGGTATCTCGAAAGACGTAAACCAGTAAGTAGTTCTTATTAATTTTATTAATTGACTACTAGATTTTGTACACGGGTTTTCAAAGCAACAGTAATTTCTGTTATTTATTTATTTCTGTTTTGTGTGTTCTTTCATTACTTTTCTACATATTATCTAAATATGGAAAAATTCCAAAAAATGATTGTCCAAATGTTAAAGGTCCAGATGGACCACTAACAAAAATCAGATGGAAGACAGAAATTGGAAGAAAGATTCCTCAAATTACAGTCGGACCAACAAACAGAACAGAAACTTCAACAACAAAAAAGCGAAGACAGAGACTCCACCAACAAAAATCAGACGAAAGACAGCAACAATTGTTTATGGAGTTACATAAACAACAAATAGAATTCCAACAATTTACACTACAGAAAACAGAACTACAGCAAAATCAACTTGAAGAATTACTTGTAAATTAATGTAACGGCTCTAAAAACTCTGCAAAAGATACGACATTTTCCCAGAGTACAATCTACAACTCGATTGAAACATTCGAATACGTACCAGAGGAAGACAAAACATTCGAGGCTTTTTACAGGAGTTATGAAGATATTTTCAATGTAGACTGTGAACAATGGCCTATTGAAAAAAGGTACGTCTGTTATTAAGTAAACTGGGAGGTATCGAACATGTTAGGTTCATAGACTATATATTACCCAAGAAAACTACGGACCTGAATTTCTCAGAGACTATTAAGCTCCTAACGGAACTATTCAGGCCTAACATAACCTTGTTCCACAAACGTTGGAAATGCCTGAACACAGTCAAGAACAACCACCAAGATTTTCTAACGTTTGCAGCGTCGGTAAACAAGCTCTGTAATGATTTCAAACGAGCCGAGCTGAGTGCCGACGATTTTAAGTGCTTAATATTCGCACAAGGTCTAGTATCAGTAGAAGACGCCGAGGTCAGACGTCGGGTACTTACCAAACTCGAAAACAAACAGGGATTGACTCTCCAAAAATTAGCAGAGGATTGTCAAAGAGTAATTTCTGTCAAGTGTGACTCAAAAACGATCGAGGAATCAAGTGTGGCTCAGATTAGAAAAATCAGAAGCAACCCAACCTCTTATGCCCCGCATAAAGACAAAAGGCAAATCTCATGTTCTAAATCCTGCAATAAACAAAATACGAATAGACTTAAGAAACCTCCCGGACCATGTTTACCATTGTGGAAAATGGCATTGGATGAAATTCTGTCCATTCAAGAAGAAAACATATTGCAAAAATTGCAATAGAAATGGTCATAACTTAACTCAGTGCTGGTACGCCAACAAGACGAGGAAACACAAAAGTAAAATTAGGCAAGCCCAATCAGACAACATAGTCGAAAGGAATTTAAGAAAATACGTGACTGTTGATATTTTCAATAACTCTATAAAATTCCAGCTTGATTCGGGTTCTGACCTCTCGATTATCAACTGGCGTACTTGGCGAAAGTTAAACAAGCCGACCCTATTAAAGACGGATAAAACAGCAAAATCCGTAACTGGCGAGAATATTAACATCTTAGGCCAGGTGATCCTTACAGTAACACTAAATGGAGTTACCAAAAAGCTGAAAGCCTGCGTACTAGAAAATTCAGATAACCTATTCGGAACAGATTGGATAGAAAATTCAATCTATGGGATTGCCCAATGAGTACTTTTTGCCGAAAAATAAAAAGTACAACGTCCAATTCTGAAAATCTCAAAAAGGAACTCAAACAACAATTTCCCCAGGTTTTTTCTGGCGGCCTTGGGAAATGTTCTAAATTTAAAGCTAACTTCAGGGTGAAGGACGGTGCAAGACCAGTTTTCAAAAAGAAACGGAATGTCCCTTTCGCTGCTTTAGAGCAGATTAACAAAGAATTAGATAGACTCGAACAGGCGAGTATTCTATCAAAAACAGATTTTAGCGAATGGGCAGCACCCACGGTCTATGTAAAAAAAGTCCAATCAAATCCGAGTATGCGCAGATTTTTTCACAGGGTTAAACGATGCTTTGCAGGATCATCATTATCTCCTCCCAAGCCCTGAAGAAATCTTCAACAAATTGAATGGCGGAAAAATCTTTTCCAAAATAGACTTTTCAGACGCATACCTTCAGATAGATAAATAGCTCTGCAGAAACACCCATAAAGGTCTGTACAAATATAACAGACAGGCTTTTGGAGTCAAGGTTGCGCCTGCAATCTTTCAGCAGGTCATGGACGCCATGCTGGGCGACCTTGATTACGCAACAGCCTATTTGGATGATATACTAGTGACCAGTAAAACGTCGGCAGAGCACAGTAACCATATAATAAACGTATTCAAGAAGTTACAAGAATACGGGCTTAAGGTTAAGGAAGCAAAGTGTGATTTTTTCTTACCAGAGATCAAATACCGAGGTCACATTATAAATAGAGACGGTCGTCGGCCGGATGCAGAAAGAGCCAATGCAATCAGAAACATGCCGGCCCCAGTTAACGTTCAATCGTTACAAAGCTTCCTCGGCCTTGCTAACGTCTACCAACGAACTTTTAAAAAAGGATGCATTCGAGAAGATCAAGAAAACACTTACTTAGGATCTCTCTCTCATCCACTACGACCCTAATCTCGACATCATAGTCGCAAGTGATGCATGCCCATACGGCATCGGTGCTTGCATTCTCCACAAACTGCCAGATGGTTCGCGAAAAGCCATAGCACACGCATCTAAATCTTACCTACCATCAGAGAAACAATATTCCCAAATAGAGAAAGAGGCTCTAGGGATAATATTCGCCGTCACTAAGTTCCATACAAACCTACATAGAAGACGTTTCATACTGCAAACGGACCATAAACGTCTAATAACAATTTTTGGTTCCAAGAAAGGCCTACCGGTCTATACGGCGAATAGATTACTTCGTTGGGGAACGATTCTTTTGAATTACAATTTTAAGATCGAGTTCCTAAAATCTAAAAGTATTTGTCATGCGGACAGTTTATCGCGACTCATTCATAAAAATACGGAAGTTTTTGAAGACTCCATCATTGCTACGCTAAGGACGAATTATGAAATCAAAAATATGATTGCGAATACAATTAGAGAACTCCCAGTTACTTTGGCCGACATAAAAAGGGAGTCTCGAGAGGATGAATTCATCCAAAGTATCAAAAACAAAATTCGCAACAAAGACCTAAATGTACCTGAAGTTTTCTCCCTCTGTGAGGATGTTCTATTGTATAATGACCGAGTAGTGATTCCAAATAGCCTACAAAGAAAAATCCTTAAGGATTTTCACATGTGACATCCGGGGAAGAGCCGTACGAAAAGCTTCATGCGCTGCTACGTATATTGGCCAAATATGGACAAAGACATAGCAGACATGATAGACTCTTGTAAGGGATGCGTGCTTGCAGCAAAATCTCCGACCACGACGTGCAAACCATGGCCAAACACAGACCATCCATGGCAGAGAATTCATGTGGATTTTGCAGGGCCCCTAGACACCATGTACTACCTTATTGTTGTGGATAGCCAATCAAAATGGCCTGAGGTCCTGCAATGTAAAAAACAACTACCAACTGCACGATTGGATTTTTACATGAGCTATTCGCGCGTTTTGGCGTGGTAGATTGTGTAGTGACTGATAACGGTCCTCAATTCACATCAAGTGAATTCAGAGACTTTTGCAAGTCGTATCAAGTGGACTACATTACGACGCCGAGAGGTTCGTGAACACTCTAAAAAGAGCTTTAAAAAAGGCACTAGGCACACCGACGGATAGAGCATTACAACAGTTTCTGCAGGTGTATAGGATAACCCCTAATCCTAACACGTCTCTGGGACGCTCACCTGCAAAAGCAATGTTCGCAAGAAAAATCAAGTCCGTCTTTGATAAACTCATTCCACGGCAAGCGAAGTTCAAGAAAACCGTCTCGCTCCCTAAGAAATATTTTAATCCTGGCGACAAAGTCCTTTTTAAGGCTTACGAACACAACATAACATTATGGGAAGTAGGCAACATCAAACAGAGAATTGGCGAACTGTTCTATATTGTCCAGGGACCGAAAAATACCCACAAATTTCGGGTCCACATCATTTAGATTGGTACAATTCTCACAGATTTTTCTTAAAGAATTCTTATAATTACGACAATATGTAGAAATCACCAAGTTAAAAACTGCATAATAATAAAATCTCTAAGCGTTAGAAGCACAGTGGAGTAATGGAAAGCGGCTCGGATTAAGGAACCGTAAAGCTGATTCTGAAATCCAGTCGAGTATATATAATGACATTTTTTTGTTTGATTTTCTCATAAATACACTGTATTTAATGCAAATGTCTTGATTTTTTTTCTTTTACTCATCTATGTATATAAAACAGAGAATATCTGTGTGTCTCACTGCCTGTGTGATACCTTTTCACTCAAGATACATCGAACCGATTGTGACCAAACTTGTCACATACATTGTACAAAGAGATAGGTTGTTAGCGTAAAAAATCGATGATGTTTAAAAATCAATAATCGATAAAGCTGACCAAATTTGATGAATTCAGTTTTTTTCCTCCGTTTTCGTTCAAACTCGGTATGTAGGTTACTTAAATCATGAGAAGTTCAACGATATCTCATTTTTATTTCTACGCGACTGCGTTTAGCGAAAAACCGCGAAAAAGGAAAAAAAATACTATTTCAACACAAATCGATTTTCACACAAATTCTAAACTAAAAACTCCCTCGATTTCCAAACACTCTAATACAAACTTCACTCAATTGTAGCCAACAATAAGTTGATTGTCTAACAGTCATTTAACTTGGCAACTGAGTCCATTCATATAGTGAAAACCTGCGTAAATAGAGAATAGATTTTTACTGGTATCTTTCTTATTTTTCGTTGATCTTTCAACCAATTTTCACCAAACTTAACAATTGCTTTATAAATGTATCCACTTTTACATCCCTGGTAGCACACTGACAAATTGAATTTCAAAAACTCCAAAATGACTGTGGTCTGAAGTGAGTCTTCATGTTACCTGTTTTACCCCTTCATGTCCTCGGCTACCTTCGATTGAATAAATACAGACTAATTATGTTATATCAGTAATTGGTTTAATTCTAATTAATTTACCCGCAGGGATTGTCAAACAGATTTATTGTATATTGTAGAAGAATTTTTAAAGGAGAGGAGAATTTGCAATTTAGGTACTGCAGTTTAGGACACAAATATAAATTATTTCAATGTGATGACGGCAAGTGATAGGGAAAGTCAGATAACAAAAAGTTCAGAATATACACATGCTTACAGACACACATACGCACTCACATACATTCTAATTGATCCCTTAAGCTCTAAGTTGAAATGATGATCTCACTTCCTGTTATGACGTCTTGATCCAGTTTGGAAGCCAGAGTATGAATGTTAGCACTATTACTGAAGGCTATAATGACCTTTTTCCTGTCACCATTGCTCAGTTGGGAAGAGAGTCTCTTCTGATCTTTTTTTAGCTGAATAACTCAAAGGATTTTTCAGTGATTCTTACAAGAAAATGGTATCCAAATGACTAAATGTCTTATCTGAAAACCTGGAAAAAAAAGAAACTTACTTAGTTTAGTTGTTTTTTTTATAGATTTTAAACATTTTCTGTCATGGATAATTATACTGTTACACGATTTAGACAATTTTACTGTTACACCCGGTTGGGTGATTGAAAAGTAACTCCCTATTTTATGTATGAGTGGCCAGCCAGAAGGCCTGAAAGAAACAAAGAAAAAAAGAAAAAAGAAAGAGTCATAAAGAAAAAGAATGATAGATTAAAACTATGATAAAACCATGTTGATATATATATTATAATGTTGAGGGAAAGTCAGAAAGATAGCAAGAAAGTAAAAGAGAGAGAAATGAGGACACACACACACACATACACACACACAGACACACTCACACACACACATATATATATATATATATATATATATATATATATATATATATATATATATATATATATATATATATATATATATATATATATACATACATACAGAGTGATTGAAAAGTAACTCTCTATTTTATATATAAGTGTCTAGCCATCACTCCTGACTCAACACGTTGCGATTTCTTTCCTTGGGGTTGGTTGAAGGAACAAATCTACTATACCAAACCAAGACTTTTGAAGATGTTGAAGGACGAATACAAGAAGTTACAGTCAACGAAGAAATTATTCGTACACCCATCATTTTTTAATATTTTTATCCATTTCTCAGAATATAATGCCCGTATGATGCAAGTTAAAAACTCCAAAAATACAACAAATTTGAGACGCAAATTATGCAAAATATGAAATGACAAAATTATTCGTACACTATGAAAAAAGAAAAGATTTAACAATTTTCACATTATTAATAGTCAATAGCATGGCCTTTCGTCTTTATAACTTGATGCAATCGTTTTCTAAAGTTTTTGATGAGATTTGAACAAGTCTTTTCTGGAATTTTCTTCCATTCATCAATGGTTACACTTTCTAATTCCTGAAGGTTTTTGGTGACCGACGATTTAGTCAAACTTTCAATTCCATAGATGTTCAATAGGATTCAAGTCAAGACTCTTTGAAGGCCATGGCAAATCTGTAATCATCTTTTTCTGAAGCCACGCAGTAACTGATATAGACATATGTTTGGGATCGCTTTTTGCTGGAATTAAATCGCCGACCTAAATGAAGATATGGCGCTGATAGTTAAAGATTCCATCCAGAATTTTGATGTAGTCTGCAGATTTCACTATTCCTCTTAATTGTCCACTTCCACTTGAAATAAAACAACCCCAAAACATCTTTGAGTCGCCTCCATGTTTTAATGTTGCTACTGTGATCTTTGGGGGGAAAGCCTCGTCTTTAATGCGCCAAATCCTCTGTACCTAATTACGTCCAAAAAGCTCAATTTTTGTTTAATCACTCAAAAGTACTTGTTTTCAAAAGCAATTTTCTTTGTCCAAGAAAATTTTGGCAAAATTAAACCGAGCCACAATGTGACATGGTTTGTGAAGAGGGGTTTGTCGTTGTCAGTTTCCATACAATCCAACGTCCTATTATGCGGGAAATTACGCTGATACGTATCGTATCCAAACTTTTGACAATGTCTTTCAAAACAACTTTTTGGTTTATAACCTCGCGACACAGTTTTCGTGAAGTTCTCGGTTTCAATTTGGGTTCTCTTTCACGCCCAGGCAAATTGTCTGTCATGCCAAACTGTTTAAACTTTTTTTTATAATGGACTTTACCGTAAATCTAGGCATTGGTAACCTATATGAAATAGTGCTGTAAATATTTACCGATTTGTGGAATTTAATAATTCTTTGTCTCAAGTCAACGCTAAGATCCTTTGTCTTCTCCATCGTGTTGTTAAGATAAGAATAACAATGCTGACACTCTGTGAACCACGTGATGTTCTTTGCTGGAATTATCGCAAATATTCTACTGAATAAATAGTCTGGACGGCTTCCCTAATAAAATAATTATCTAAATTATTTATTCTTACAGGAATCAATCAATTTAAAACGATATCTTTTACTGTATGAATAATGTTGTCTTATTTTGGATAATTCGCCTGTCAAACTTGTTGTAATTTAACCTATTTGAAAACTGTGTTTTATATTCCTTTTTTTTACACTATTTACACTATTTAGAATATTGTCCCCATCTTTGTCGCCATATTTATTACAACGTTTCGGCCGTTGTACGCTCCGGCCTTCTTCATATCGTTGGAATGTCGAACTGAACTCGCTGGGGGTAGACATGTTCTAGTTCCACCTGCCACGTGGATGTCAGTTATCAGTTATCTCCTGGTAATTCCCCTCTGAAAGTTCTTCACTGCCTTAACCGGTTATTGAACTCACTCTCCGAATAATGAAAATAGTATACATAATGCCTCATCTCAGAAATATAGACAGATTCCTTTTTTGTGCTTGTTAACATATAGAAACCTTAATATTACCGGCATAAGATTCTGAGAAATGGATAAAAATATTCAAAATTGATGGGTATAGGAATAATTTCGTCGTTGACTGTATATATTATTGTCAATAAATGTTTACAATGCATATCAGCCACTGACTAAAAGTTTCTTAATGTTGTCGCTCATCAGGGTTAGATGAAAATGTATTACTAACAGAATATACATTTATAGGCGTTTATAAATACATCCAGGTTTCAAATGTTTCTATACAAAAAGTCTTAATCTCCTGACAAAATTACGCAGACTGAAGGTCTAAAATATGATATATATATATATATATATATATATATATATGTGTGTGTGTGTATATATATATATATATATATATATATATATATATATATATATAAAATTTGTGTATTTAGGCAGTAATCCTTCTTTCATGGATATTTCATTGAATACGACAGACAAGGTGCTTTTATTTATTTTTGTTATGCAATTTCTCATGCGATCTAATATTTTTCTTTTCGGATGATAAATTATATAAAAACTGTCCGAATGTTCTTTTCATCTAAGCGCTTTCGGCTATACATTTAGCCATTTTCAAGGATTAAATATTTTAACTGTTAAATAATAAATAGTTTGTTGTATGCATATTTTATAAAATGTTTTCATTTTGCAAAACACGGTTAAGATATTTTGTCCATGTTCAAAGTTAATATTATAAAGTGTTTTTTTGTTTTTATTAATAAGGCTTCCATTGTTTTTAGCCTTTTTTACATGTAGATGATAATATTATATTAGTGTTGTCAACAAGTATGTTACGAATAGTCTCTGGTAGGTCTCCATGAATATTTAAATGAGATCTAATTGAGCTATGATCAGAAAGGTGTAGAAGGAGTCGACGTGTCAAACATGTAGTGTGGACTATATAATTATTTACGAATTTTGATTGATCAGGAATACAATTCCTTAATGGGCATTTAAATTCGTAAATTATATTTGCCCTATTTAATTTTGTTATAGCAGGGTGAATTATTGTTTTTAACTATAAGGTTAGAGGTTTTAAATTTTTTGTAATAAATAATTAATCTCATTTTTTTTGCTATTGTCAACTGGTGTTATGCATTTTTTATAATGTTCTTAATTCTGCATTCATTCTGTTTATAATTTTCGTTCATATGATTTTTATAAAAAAATATTAATGTTATTGTTTATGTTTCTATTCTCGCCGTTGCTATTAGCTACCTTAGACAGAAAACGCCTAATGTGGATATGGAGAAAGCATTACCTCGAACCATCGCCAGTGAGTCACGCTTCAAGAGTCACTCCAATTCGCGGGGCTCATCCCTTAATCGAGACGCAATCGCGCCAATCCTCCGAAGGAACGCCATCGAACAGGGGCCAATAACTCCAGAAGTCTCCATTGCCAGGGGAGTAAAAAAAATCTATCAGC
Source organism: Acanthosepion esculentum (assembly GCA_964036315.1). Lineage (NCBI taxonomy): Eukaryota > Metazoa > Mollusca > Cephalopoda > Sepiida > Sepiidae > Acanthosepion > Acanthosepion esculentum. The sequence continues at coordinate 10,348,072 of OZ038481.1, read as the reverse complement.
AAGAGAAAAATATTTAACTATTTTTTTCGTCTCTGCGTCACGGGCGACGGACCCCGGCTCAACGGCGGACGTGATCAAATTACCGGCCGAAAATGTATCCGCACAGGTCGCATCGCAAATCAACGACTTCCCCATTTTAAAAGGGAAAATGGTAATGCCATCTGGCCGCTTTCCATCAGCACGGTCGAGGCCTACGGGTTCGATTTGGGAAGGGAACCCAGCTGCATCCAAACCTCTTTTGATGATGTCGTTTATTGCTGCATGCCGTGGAAAGCGGTCGGCACTACGACGACAGGAGAGAGGAAGCAAACCAAACTCATCAATGGAGGCTCCACATCTGCATCTGTGACGCTCACATAATTTGAGTGCACTCATCATCTAAAATGGTACCGGTAGATGAAGAGGGCACTGCGTTGAGCCAGGCGCCACTACTCGGTTGTGAAGTAGATAGTAGACAGGCGAGGCGATGCTGATCCAGAGAGAGCATCAAATTAGTAAAATTGGCCTCGCATTTTATTTTATCCCAGCTTTTTTGTTTTGATGTGTCTAATCTAATCCAACAATTGATTAGGAAATCCGTTATTAATCAGCGTTTGTTTTACATTGTTTAATTCGTCAAGGAAAAGCGATAAGAAAAAAACATATTACATCGCATGAGAAATTGTATAAAAACTAAATAAAAGCACCTTGTCTGTCGTATTAAATGAAATGTGCATATATATATATATATATATATATATATATATATATATATATATATATATATATATGATGTATTTTAATTAAATTATTTTATTTTATTGAACATAGATTCATCTTAAATTATGATGTGATAAATGTACTCATACTGTTTATAAAAGAAGTTTAGTGGCGTCTCATGTTGAGATATCGGTTCCCGTACGATCACCGAAGTTTAGTTATGAGCCTACATAGGTAACCGCTTGGGAATACCAGATGCTGTAAGCTGGAACGGGCGGGTGGTGTAATGGCTAATTGATCGGATTGTTAATCGGAGAGCAGAGTTTCAATTCCGGTTTGGTGCGTTATATTCTCTTACACACACATTACTTCATCCACCGCAAGGAAAGTTGGCTCTCTGTACCGGGCCAGGAAATTTTTCTCTCCTGAATCGAACATTCAAATCTACAAATCAACCATTCGCCCTTGCATTGAGTATTGCTGCCATATATGGTCTGGAGCCCTTTCTATTTGCCTCGGGGTTCTTGATAAGATCCAGAGACGGATGTGCAATGTAATTGACCCTGATCTGGCATCTCGTCTGTTGTCGCTCTCTCACAGACTTGACGTATCCTCTCTCTGTCTTTTTTACAAATACTTTCACGGTAATTGCCCCCGATGAGCTGCTTTCGCTGGTTTCCAGACTTCATGAATTCAAGCGTTCTACGAGGCTGGCATCCCGCTCTCATCCTTTCACTGTTGACAATGTTAAATGTAGCCGTCTCTTCTACTCCTATAGCTTCATATCTCGCACCTCTCGCCTGTGGAACTCCCTTCCCTTTTCCTGTTTCCCTGATAGCTATAATCTCCAACTATTCAAATGTAATGTTAATCGACATCTCCAGTTGCCTTGATCTATCCACTATCCTTCTCCACATCTTTTCCTCTATCATTCCTATCTGCTCTTGCTCCAAATCTTCTGTAACCCCTTGCGTGCTAGTGGCTTCCCGCCTTGCTTGGGGTCAAATGCTTAAAAGACAAAAGAAAAACAAAAAAAACACACAAATACTCTTGGGAAAGGTATGAATTCACCACTTCCCCCAGCTATGGATTAATTAGTAAGACTTGTATCATTAAACCATTATTTTCTAAAAGAAATCGTATAATCTAAAATATGACATGGCATTAAATAGTCTTCAAACGGTTGATAAGCCGTAAAAACATATCAGTCATTCAATCTTTATAAATAATTTATGGTAAAACTCAGTAGATGTTATTTAAAATTGTCGTAATATTTAAATATTAATAATTATAATTTAATTATTTAAGGCTCATTACACAAACATGAAGTTAAGCAATGTCGAGCTTGGTCAGTACCTAGGGTGACAGCTTGGGAATACTAGCTGCAGTAAGCTTGCATGTGCGCGTGTTGCAATAGATGAGCTGCTTTCGCTGGTTTCCAGACTTCATGAATTTGAAACTGTCGAAACTGTTAAATGTAGCCGTCTCTTCTACTCCAATAGCGTCATGTCTCGCACCTCTCGCCTGTGGAACTCCCTCCCCTTTTCCTGTTACCCTGATGTCTATAATCTCCAGCTATTCAAATGTAATCGACGTCTCCAGATGCCTTCATCTATCCCCTATATACGATTATATATATATATATATATATATATATATATATATATATATATATATATATATATATATATAAGTACTTGTGATAAAACATTGATCCTTGGTGCGCAAAAATTCTCTGATCCTTGTCGAAAAAATATAAATAATCTCGTCATTTTGAATGAGTAATATCTTAGGTAATATACATAGATAAAGAGAAAGAAAGAAATAGATGGAGATAGATATATATGTACAGAATGAGATAGATAGATAGATAGATAGATAGATAGATAGATAGATAGATAGATAGATAGATAGATATGAATAGAATGAGATAGATAGATATGAATAGAATGAGATAGATTGATATATAGATACATACATATATCAATAGCTAGATATGAACAGAATGAGATAGATAGATAGATAGATAGATAGATAGATAGATACAGACAGAATGAGATAGATAATGAATCAACAGCGACTAATATATCACACAGATAAATATATATGTATACTTAATGAACGACGTGAAGAGATAAATATGAAAAACTTTGATATAAACAAATGTTAAATCTTTTGGTTGTACAGAACGACAGAGAATGTGGCAGATTATTACCAATTGAAAAGTAAACACCTCTTCTTTTTTTGTTTATCTCTAACGACAATCAGATTGTGCGGTAATAGAATCCATTAAGTATTGAGAAATAATCGAATTTAAAGCTTCAAACATCCATGATTAATCGATACTTCGTTACATCAAATCGACTGACAAGTACTATAGATTTGTGTACGGGAAAGTACTTTATTTAATTGTGGATATTTAGAGTCAAACATGAAAAACTCTTCCTCTGTTTTATCTCTTGTAATCGAGTTACACATTTGTATCATAGATAAAACAACTGTGTAGAATTCTTTAAAAGTTTGGCGTACCAATCTACGAATGGCGAATATGCATTATTCTTTATCAAATTCTAATGTTCGTAACATTAAAGTACGGAAGACTAAACTAGAAGAAAAAATAATTTATATTTCCCTTTTCCATTCGGCGAAAAACCCGGAGTTAGTTTAGAGCACAAATTGTTACGCAGTTTAATCTGGAGGAATCAATAAATTTCAGCCTTTCTTTATCAGAAAACACGACATAAATAAGTTTTCCTAGCAAAATATGTTTAAGTAGATTCCCAACAATGTGTTTATAATGGAAACAAACAATGTAAAAATAAAGAAAACGAAATAGATGACCCGATGTTTATTGCATTTTGAAGAAAAGACAACGTTACTTTAAAATTCACAATATATAGAGATATGGACAGAATGAAGATAGATAAATAATAGATAGATAGATGTGAACAGAATTGGATAGATAGATAGATAGATAGATATGAATGATAGATTGATAGATTGTTAGATTGTTATATGAATGATATTAGATTGATAGATAGATAATAGATAGATAATGACTCGACTAGAATTTAATACAATGAACCCAATTAATATTAAATGAAATTGCACAAATTTGTTATTGCACATAAGATTTTAGACCATTAGCACGATATTAATCAAAATATTTTTAACATATTTTTGCAGTGATGTTCACCCTGTAAAAGGCCCGATTGCCACTCTAGGTAGAGGGGTACAGAGCAAGAGGCATGGCTTATGTGGATATGTGTAGAAGATAACGGTTAGCCCTTGAACAAGTTAAGATTCGGAGAAGCAATCTTTTAGGAGTCGGTTCCACAACGGCACTGGTTTCTGGGAAGAAGATGCTCGAGTCGAACTTACATCTCACCAACGGAATACGAAGGGAATGAGGGTCGTTCGCTGGAATGGGCGTAGTATGGTGGGTCTTAGCTGTGAATGTTAGGTCTAATGGAACTAAAGGTCGTAGATCGTCTGAGCATTTTCTCTGGAAATAGCGACCGAGCAGCAAGAGGCGTGCGACAACTTGTCCGTGAGAAAGGGCTTGTCGGGTGGAAAATAATTTTATCAAGGACGCGGAGACGCTTTTGGACATTCTCGAGAGTGGCAAGTGATGACAGGGCAGCTCAATATATGGCATCATTTTTGGTTTGATATGTCTATTGAAAAGATAGAGAATGACAGAAGGAGTCGGTTATTTGCTAGAGTCGTAGAGGGGATTGACCATTTTTCATGTATCTTTCTGCATTCGATCATATTTAAGAGATTGTCTTGGGGTCTTCGATGGGTTAAAGTTCCAATAAGTGTTCAGGGCATGTAGTCTCCCTGAGTGGACATCAGTTCATCGTGATTGGTGAAGAGTTCTGGGTGATCGGGTAATGTCATTAATTGGGTTTTCGAGGCAGTGATAATTCTATCTATCTATCTATCTATCTATCTATCTATCTATCTATCTATCTATCTATCTCAGTCTGTTCATTATCTATCTATCTATCTATCTATATATATATATATATATATATATATGTATATATATATACATACATAAATATATATATATACATATATATATGTATATATATATATATTAAGATGTGAGCATTGAAGTCAACACTAAGAGGCGACAGACTGTTTCATGCTAGACACAATCATTAGATCTGATTTTATATTTACATACGCTCTATTTCTGATATTGAGCACTTTATT
>OZ038481.1:10310649-10338149 GCA_964036315.1 Acanthosepion esculentum | reverse complement strand
CACGTCGGTAAGAAAGTGATTTTACAAAGAATGATGAAATCTTACAGATATTTTTTAATGTCACTTTTCAGTGAGTATTTTCTATTTATTCGTGGTAGGGAACTGATTTTTGTCTGAAATATATTAATGTGATTCTTCCATTTGGTATTGGTGATGAAGCCATTTTCACAGTATTTACTCACCAAAACTACTGTTACCAAATCTATTAACTCTCAAATTTACTGCCAAACTCCGATATTAATATCAGGCTTTCTTTGAGACAACATACATCTACATAATAATAGCTATCAGACCTGAGAAAATCATTTCTGCTTTGCTTTTTTTCACAAATCATCTAACATTAAATATCTCGATGGTAAAATCTTTATATACATTTGGAGGCATTTACAGTTTACAAATATAAAACGTTTGACAACCGGAGAAGTCATTGCCTTCTCCATCAACAAATTAGCTACTTAACAAATATTATGAAAGGACTACAAGAAAGTCAATACTTTATGTGAACAAATAATATATGTAACTATGTCTTTTCTATATTTTCTATGGTACATAGACTCTATGAATTTAAATACAGTACTAGATTAGTGGCAAGGTATCGTCATTTAATGGTTGAAATGGCTGGAGTTAACTGTAATTTCTATGCTAATAGTTTTTTTCTATCACACTTCTTGCTTGTCGAACTGTCTTCTGTCTTCTTGCTTCCCTGTCAATTTTGATCTATAAAAAATTTCAATGCAGCGTCAAGCGTTAATTTCTGTTTTCTTCATTCTTGTTCTTTTATTGTCCTCTCCCCCTTAATAGTATATTTTTCTCATATTCTCTAACACTCAATAACCCCTTGCTTCCTAGTAGCTGTATTGCCTTGCTTGGAGTGAAATGATTTAAACAAATATGTAAATTATATCTCTAAAATGCAGAAACGAAAATAAAGTAACAACGACGTCATTGGATCGTAATGATGTACTGGCGTCAAACACTTTCATTGGATTAGCGCTAGTTACATTATTTTTTATACATTTTCTTCCATCAATCTTTTCTTATTCAGAGTTGAAGGATTAAGGAGTTAGTCAAGATCAATAATCAATCGTGATCAGAAGACAAAAAGCACAGAGGGTTTCTGTTCAAAGAAGCCATACTTTAGCGTATCTCGTTTTCGTTTAATAAATAAAATCTTACTTTGATGTTCCGAATGTGACACTTAATCAAAGGCTTTATGTCCTCGGTGTACTCTTTTGGTCAGCGAAACATTTTCTTTTTTGTCTACGCACTCCAAGTCCGCCATAAATGAAAAGTTCGACAAACTCACAAAAGGAATTGGTTCTTAGAAATTAAAGATACCAAGGGTGTCTATAACAGCGAGAGATAGCGTGTGTGGTCATTTCCCAGAGCAATTCGGAAATGTGACGAGTTCAGTCCTCACTTTTTGATACGACATTATCTCATGAAATGTATAAAATTACAGCGTAAAAATAGTTCGCTTAAAATAATTTGACGCTTTGGATCTAAATCAGAAATGTGAAATTGCGAAACAGCGTTTTATCTTTTTTTTAATCGTTTTAACTCAAGCAATGCGATAATGCCACGCAGACTCAAGTGGTTACTGGGAGTGAAAGAGAATGAGAAGACTTTAGTGAGAACAAAGGACATAAAAGAGTTCAGGAAGACAGAAGATGGCGATAATGCCACCCAGATGCAAGGAGTTTCTTGGAATGAAAGAGAACGAGAAGATTTTAGTAAAGAGAAAGGACAATAAAAGAACGAACTCCACGAAGACAGAAGATGGCGATAATGCTACTAAGGTACAATAACTGACTGGGACTGAAAGAGAATGAGAAGACTTTAGTTAAAAGAAAGGCCAAATTTGATCTTCAAAAATTTAAATGCAATCTCAATCGTTTTCTTCTGTCTTCTTAATTCTTGTTCTTTTATTGTCCTCTCTCCTTAATAGTAGTTTTTCTCATATTCTCTAACACTCAGTAACCCCTTTGCGTCCTAGTGGCTTTATTGCCTTTTATCTTCAAAAATCTAAATGCAATGTCAATCGTTATCTTATGTCTTCTTTATTCTTGTTCTTTTATTGTCCTCTCTCCTTAATATTAGTTTTCTCATATTCTCTAACAATCAGTAACCCCTTTGCGTCCTAGTGGCTTTATAGCCTTGCTTGGTGTGAAATGATTAAAAAATGCATTGGAAATCGTAATGAAAAGGATTGTCAGCGGACAGAAATTAATTTAGATTTTACTGCTGCTCTTAGGTAACTTTGTTTATTGTGTCGTGCAAGACAATTTTTCTCGTAAAATATATCTTCCATTTTTATCTGTCTATCATTTGTCCGTGAATTGAATATTGCTGTCACATCTTGTCGTATGTTTTGTATGTGAATCTGGGGCTTCTTAGAAAAGTCCAGAGATATGCAATTTTATCAGTCCTGACCTTACACCGCTTCTTCAATCACTCCCTTACGTCCGTAACGCATTTTCTATGTTTCCTCCTCTTTCGTACCTCGGCTTCAGGAACTTAAGCGGAGGATTCAGATTGGCAGCAGGTTCTAGGCATTTCACTGCTGAAATTGCCGCCACTAACCATAATTTCTTTTCTAATGGTTTCTTCTCGTGGATTTTTCGCCTATAGATGTCTTTTCCAGATTCTTACTTTCCTGTTAAATACGATCTTCAAATATTTAAATTCAAAGTCAGTCGTCATCTTCCATCTCCTGCATCCTGTTCTTTTTATTGTCCTTTCTCCTCGGTAAAGTTTTCTCAGTTTCCTCCTTGCTTTCTTGTCAACTACGATCTTCAGATATTTAAATGCAACGTCAATCGTCATCTTCTGTAGCAAAATAAATAAATCAATGGCGGGGGGCGTAAAAACATCGAGTGTGGCGTTCGCCGGCATACCGTCTCTTCTTCTTCTTCTTCTTCCTCAGTCACCTCAAGGAAATAGATTCCATGGCTCTATTTCACCACCACCACACTGGGCACTTTTCAGTTGACAAAGTCAGTCACATCTCTTTTACCTTCTTTTTCCCGTCAATCCACTCGTCAGACTAGCAAATGTAAACCGCCCCCCCCCCCAAATAAGCCCCCGTCGCTCTTAGCATCTCGCTTTTTATGTCTCCTCATGCAGGCCAGAATTTGCGTATGTGCAAATCCCGTCTCGTAGATACGAGACAGGGACTCATAAATTGCGCCAAAAAGAACGGCCATATTTTCTTTTCAGCACTTTTCACGCAAGACACGTCCGTACTCGTTTTGATCTCCGGGGTAAGTCATTTCTTTCGTCACAACACATATTACTACTACATCTTCCCTCTCCACGAATCAATTTATTGTCCTTTCTCATTTTCCTGACTTTCCTTCACTCTGAGTAAACCCTTGCATCTTAGTATCTTTACCATTTTCTTGGGGTGAAATAATTAAACAGAATTAAAAAAGAAACACGTTACTATACAGAGTATGGCAGAACCGCATCCCACATATCAGTCAGTTAAGTGCTACAGGTGACACACCCTTGGGCGATCATGCATCTTTTTTCCCGCAGTAGGTTGCCATTTCTTTCTGCGGTAGACTGGTTGCCAACCAAGGCTAAAGAAAACAGTCTCTTCTGCTATCCAACCCAGAGATGGATGGAGAAGACATGGAGTCATACCTTTTCCAAGGGTATTTGTGCGTAAGTGACGCTAACGAACTCAACTGGACTTCGAACTCGGCTCTCCGAGTTATTATTACGAGTCGATATCCATTGCTCCACAACGCACATCCTCCTCTCATATATACCGCACAGAAATTCCTTTCACATATGATTAAGACATTACTTACAATGGTCTCTTCTTATAGCTAATGATTTACCCTTATGGGGGAGGTAGTTCTGCTGCAAATTCTTTGTATTATTTCCAATTTTTTTAATATATATATATATATATATATATATATATATATATATATATATATATATATATATATATATATATAATCTTATAAATATAAGTAATTATACTCGTCCGGAAAAACCTCAGGTGCTTTGGCTTGAAAATGAACAAACCAATACCCAAGGAAAAATAAGGAATAAACAAAAGAAAGAACTAAGAACATGTACTTCAGGCGAAAACAATCGTCCAAAATCCAAGCTCAGAGTCCAAAGAAAAAAAAACTCCAACACGAGTAAAGTAAAAATAACTAATCAAAGTGTTCAATGCACTAAATAGAGCAAATCTAACTATGAAGCTAAAGAGCCAGACAAACCTACCAAGGTTTCACCTATGTGGATCGTCAGGGTACCATGACGATCCCCGTAGGTGAAACCTAGGTAGGTTTGTCTGGCACTTTAGGTTCATACCTATATATATATATATATATATATATATATATATATATATATATATATATTCGACTCTCCCGTCAAGCAGATCAGTACCTAGGAAACTGACAGCCCGACAGATTTGATTATAGTGGTGAAGGTTTTGTGCAGAACCATTCACACTTTTTGAAGGGCCGAATACAGAGACTTGGTGCACTACGTGACACAGGGTCCCCAAACGCAGGTTCTGAATTCAGAGTTGCCCTTCTCCTAGACCAGTTGCCATCCAAGGCTATAGAATCCTGTCTGTCCTGCTATTTACCCATAACTGGAGGCAGAAGAAGAGGATTCACACCTTTACCAAGGGTATTAGCACGTAAGTGACTGTAATGGATTCGACTGGAGTTCGAACTCGGATCTCCGATTCCTCAATCCGAGCCGATATATATATATATATATATATATATATATATATATATATATATATATATATATATATGTGTGTGTGTGTGAGTGCCACTAGCATGCAAGTAGTTACAGATAGTAAGAGAAAGTGAGGACATGTTAAAGATAAGGACGTGGATCAGAATCAAGGCATCAGAAGATGTCGATTGACATTACATTTGAATAGTTGAAGATTACAGCTATCAGGTGAGCAAGTAGGAGGAAGGAAATTCCACTGGCAGGAAGTGCGAGAGAAGAAGTTGTTATAGTAGAAGAACTGGTTCCATTTATCTGTAAAAGGGTGGGTCCGAAATGCCAAACTAGTAGCACGCTTAATTTCATGCAGTTGGGGCACCAGTGAAAATAGCTCGTCAGATCAGTTGCGATGAACATATTTGTAGAAAAGACAGAGGGAAGCCACAGCACGTCTGTGATAAAGCGACTGTAGACGAGATGCCAGATCAGGACCAAGCACGTTGCATATCCGTCTCTGGATTTTGTCGAGGACCTCGAGATGAACAGCGGGGACACCAGAAGCGGCCACATTTAATCGTTTCGGCAGTGAAATAATAATCTGTTTTTGTAATACAGCATTTTTTGTAATGTTTAAACTCTTAAATATTTGAAGCTGAGTGTCTCTCCTAGATTTTCACTTGGCTACGTATTACAACTTAACGAAAATTTTGTCTATGCACGACGATGCTGAATATTTAAATTGGTTAGGTTATAACAAGTATATAGAACAAAAACAAAATATTCCATTTGATTTTCATAAATGATTAGCTTCTGATATTATTAAATTTCTTTTTGCAAGTGTGAGTCGAGCTTGATTTCTTTGCACAACATCTGTGAAATTTCTTGTCGTACACAGGTTTTAAATTTACCTCAGCAGAAATCATGTGCAGTGACACGAGTAAAATCAATCAAAAATTCATGACGTTGTTTGTCAGAATATTTTTTTATTTTTATTTCATCTCATTTGTAAAGAAAGATAAGAAAAAATATCCCAGAATTACTTTCAGCTCAACGAGCATTTCTTATTAGTTATGAGGAATATATTTTCAATATTCAAACCGATGAATTCATTTCACGGCAGGAATTGAAATTCCGAATTCGAAAAATGGCGGCCTACCACTGTTGATTGCCAGATCTTCTTCTGGTATCGAAAAACAGAAACTCTAAGTGACAGACGAAGACATGGGATAGCACGATCAAGGATGACCTAGCAGTACTATCGGATCAACAAGTAGTTGGGCTTCGACGATGGAATCGCTAGTGGCTCGCCATTTCGTGTGACCTGGCTCAGTATCGGCGGGCGTGGGCAGCGATGGTCCATGATGCTGTACTTGCTCGGGAGGAAGCCGGTTCACACCGACCAGGGTGAAAACCGATAGAAGTCAAGTCAAGTAAGTGACAGAGGAAAATTTCTCATAACCTGCCTAGTCTGTGTAAATGTATGGCGGAACAAAGGTTTGGAGGGATAATAAAGAGATAACAAAAAGTTGAAATTTATTAAGAGCTACAAAGGACAAGGAGTAAGGGAGACCCATAATCACCCACGACATGAAGGGACACAGTCCATAAAAGAAGAAGAACTGCCTCAAGTGAGACACCTAGTAAAGATAAATCTATCTAGATGATCCGTGATACGTGTGTACTCCGCTCAAAACTAAAATGTAAATAAATATATCTTAAAAACTGTCTCATCCTGGTGTAAAGTAGAAGTGTCTTTTTGTTTTCATATATAGTCTAAAACCTCATCGTTGCTCAGAAGTTCGGTCCAGGTTATTCTCAGCATCCTTTTGAAGAAACATATATCTGTCTCTTCTTCATCTGTGAGGAGATTGTCCAGTATTCCCAGTCATATAAGAGAACAGTTCAGTAGTCTTTTCTCTGACGATTACAAATATGTAATTGCTTATTTTTTTTCCCCATAAGAATTCGTCCATTACAAACTACTTCTCGAGATCAACCCCAACCATCGGCCTTCAGGAGTTGCATCAGTCGCTCAAAATCCAGTTTGTTCCGTTAAAGTCGACGGTTTTACACGTCAAAATGATCTATCGGTTGGCGCATCTTATATCTAAATAGACATGCAGAGAACAATAATTTATTTGCATTCGTTAGCTTTAAGCTGATTATACACGTCTACCAGGCCAGCTTATTTAACAAACCCAGTGTGTTAAGTTACTAAGAGGGAAATACTTGAAACAGAGATATCCAGAAGAGGCATGGCACATGGAACTAGAAAAATCTACCCCAGTGGACGAAATAAAGTGTTCGGTTCGACATTCCAATCACCTGAAGAAGGCCAGAGCGTACAACTGCCGACACATCGTGAATATGACAACAACGATGAGGACAACAGTTCAAACAATATAAATAGTGTAAATAATTACAATATCTCATCACAGAAATATAGGCATATAGCTAGATGTATCTTTTTTTGAGCGTCTAATTTGACTTTGAGGGAGATTATTTTGCTTGTATGTGCCCTGTCCACTCAGGACATTGGCCATTTTGGCTCTCCTTAATTACCTGTTTTTTTTAGTTCTTAATAAATTTTGTCTTCGTGTTATCGCCCCTAAGCCTTTATTCTGCCATTCATTAACTCAAACTTGCTAGGTTGGTTATGAGTTGTTTTCCTCTGTCCCTTTTGCCTTTAATCTGTCCCTGAGAGTATCAAATTTTCCAAGCCGTCTTCCCTTATTATATGCCCTAGAAATGTTAACTTTCTTTTCCTGACGTTAAATATAAGAGTCTTTTTTGTTTTCATAGTCTATAAAACTTCTCCATTACTCGAATGTTGGCACATGATATTCCCAGAACCCTTCCAAAGAACCACATTCCTGTTTCTTCAAGTGCCTGCTTCATATATGAGGAGATTGTCCAGCCTTCATTTCCATAAAGTATGATTGATCTTACGTAACAGTTCAGTATATATGTAAATTAATTTTTTCCTAGTTTGTGTAACCATGTAACTATCTTATCACAATGAATAGCTAGTAAATATATATATATATATATATATATATATATATATATATATATATATATATAGTGACTGAGCGACCATCACTCCAAATTGCACCCCGTACCATTACTGAAAGGCCCACATGTTTCACCGTTGGCTGCAGTCTTTTTAAATCAAACTCTTGACTACAGAGTCTCCATACCCATGCTCTTCCACTGTCGGAAAATGATGCGAATCTTGACTCATCAGAGAAAATGACAGTGGTCCAAAAGGTCACAGGTCTCTCCACCATCTCATGAGCCCAATCCTTTCTGCGTTTGATATTGGCTGGACGGAGAAGTGGTTTCCTACTCGCAGCTCTGCCATAGTAGCCCAGCTGTTCTGGGACTGACATCAACTTGTGTTGCTATGTCAGAGGCCTTGAAACGTGGATCCTGTTCAACATTTCTTTCGACAAGACTCATGGTTCTTTCAGAGGATCCAGGGCGGCCTGGATGAGGTTTTGTGCACTTCTTGCCCTCTCTGGTGAATTGTACGATCACTCTATTAACAGTAGAAAGGGGTATTGGAAGATTTTCAGATATTTTTCTTTGACTAAGACCAACTTTCACGATACGTCCTCGCTGAAATTCGGATAGGTCTGATGCTCCTTTGGTTCGTGGCATGTTCCAATATTGTTATCTGCAATTTTAATCAAATAATCTAAGTTAATTTATCTTGGTTATTAAAAAAAAAATCAGAAATAAAATTTATCTTGGTGTCTATTCAATTGTCATGTCTGTGTGTATATATATATATATACATAAGATAATCCTAAGGAGCCAGGCAAACCTACCTTTTTAATAGTTAAAACCAAAAATTTTTTTTGTCACGTGGTCATGGTTGTTTTTGGTTCTAACTTTTAATTCTATTCCATAATTTCCCTTTTCAATCGGCATTACCCTGACGACCCGTTGAAGTGAAACCTAGGTAGGTTTGTCTGGCTCCTTAGGATTATCTTAGGTTTTGATCTTCTTAGCATATTGAGTACTTTACGTAGTTGTCTTTTTACTTGTTTTTTTTTTGTTGTTTTGGCGGGAGTGCTTGGAGCTTGAACTCCGGACGATTGTTTTTGCCTTGGTTTAATGTTCTTGGTTCTTTCTCTTTTTATTCCCCATTTTCCTATCAAAGCGAATACCACCATATATATATATGTATAAGCTTAAATATGATGACAAGATAATAATAATAATAATATATATATATATATATATATATATATATATATATATATATATATATATATATATATATATATATATATATATATATATATTATCATCTCGTCATCGTATTCAAGCTTATCGGTTCGTATAATACCGAGCAGAAATCTCGTGATTATAAAAGTGAACCCTTTTAATATGAACTTGCCTACTTGAAACGTAGAGTTCAAAAAATCCCCGCGTTAAAAATATGGCCGTGTGTTCATGACTGCACGAATTCAATGCATCTTTGATAGTAGCTATTCTCAGGGATGTTAGGCGCTTTCTCTTTCAAGCCGTAACAAAGGCGTTTCTTCTCGATTAAGTTTGCATCCTGACTATTTTCAGACAATCTTGTCATCGAAGCCGCCGCCTATTTATCGCCTGCAAGAATATGTTCATGCGACATATACCTCAGATATGCACTGATCAGCCCGTGCCCTATTAGATCGAGGCGCTATAAATCGACCTCACTTATTTAATTGTGTCCCTTGATTAATTTCCGTATCTCAGCATCACTTTGCCCGGCAAAATCTTCAAACCATTTTAGCTTCGGAAAATCTTATATCGACATAAACATTTCTGCTTTGTCGACTGAAATCCATGGTTTTCAACATATATCATGTTGAAATCGATATGACTCACAGGGCTGATAATGGATGTAGCAGATATTTCTTCACTTGGTAACATCATAATCGTGCAAGGGACACTGAATTTTCTGTTGGGTTAGCAGATGTCTTGATAGATTAAAGTAACAGCTGAATTCATGGCTTTGCAAAGAACATTTGAAAATCACACACAGCCTTATTCTAAATTCGTGCTAATAATTTATGCTACTTCGTACCTCACCTAATATCTTATTTTCGGCCATTTATAGCCACGAGACTAACGTTAATCGAAGTTTATTGTCTAATAATCGTATCTCATATCCCACCCTTTAGTTATCACAAACTGATTTTGCTCATCACTTTACCTCAAGCAAGGCGAGAAAGCAACTAAGACGCAAATGGTTACTGAGAGTGAAGGAAAATTGAGGAGGAAGTACAATAAAAATAATAGAATTCACGACAACGTTGCATTTAAATTTCTGAAGGACTTTGTCGACAGGAAAGTAAGATGCCAGAAGAGAGTTCCATAAGGAAAACGAAAATAAACTTTTAGAATAGAAGTTTCGCTTATGTTTAGCAATATCAGCAATAAAACGATGAGACCTAACTGCCAATCTAATACTACGCTTAACTTCAAGAATTCAAGGTACCAAAGATGAAAGCTTATCAGACCAATTACCACGAAAATATTTATATAAATGGCAGAGAGAAATTACGTTACGGCAGTGGGAATATGAGTGAAGTTGAGATGCCAGATCAGGACCAATAAAATTGCAGATTCTTCTTTCGATTCGATCAGGAATATCTAGATATGTATATAAGAAGAAGCAGGACAGATTTGGCAGCAATATTCAATATTCAATTCGTCATATAAATATGGAAGATATCTTTATAAGTGTTAATATTAACAACCTATTTCTTTCCCCCGGAAATTGTGTATTAATATCAGGTTAGCGTATTTCTACAGCGTCAGGCATATCAATCACTCAGGTGACTTCAAATTATGCGCAGGGGAGTAGTTCTCCAACAGTTGTGAAATCCGTACTAGTTTGACTTAGACGATTTGTTGACAGCCTAATATACGCCCTAATCTTTCAATTCATCATTCGCCAACACGCCACAATTATCTGGGCATGTCCTAGAGAAGGTAATGTGTACCATTCTCCTTTGGAACATGGACTGCCATATGAGATTTATTCACATTACCTTTGGATGAGAATATTAGCTCGAATAACATAAGGAAAGATGAAAATAGTACTGGTTATGACGATAAACTACATCTGGTAGCAAGGCCTCTGATCGGGTGATTGAAGGCTTTGAGTAGCATGGAACCACCTCTTAATAGTTATTGCTACCAGGTTCACTCAGACCCGGGCTGGTAGCACCTATTAAGGTGCTAGCTATGGGCAAATATTAAACCTCCAAACAGAAACGACACTATGAAAGTGTAGGAATACATTTTCGTAGTAAAATTACTAAAGATATATTTTTATCGCCATATAACCAACAATACATTTTACCTGTAGTTGAAGCCTGTTCAAAATATTTAGATTTCGGCACTAAATAACCCTTTGAGATTGCAATGACGCTAAACAAAATCAACCAACCAACGTGAAGGAAATATTTTATGACATTAATCCATATAATATCCTACAATTTCTTCAAGAAATTGTAGCGGTTTTTCAAAATATAATTTCAACAAAACTACTACATAAAACGCACATATAACTACCCCCTAATAGCTATGTCCACAACAAAGATTACGATGCTCATACTTAGTCATTTGCAGCACCCAAAAGAGTGTGAGTTCAATACCCGGTTAAGACAGTGGAGAACTTAACAGGAGATAACTGACACGCATTAAACATGGCACGTGGAACTGGAACAGTCAACCCCAGTGACCAAAATAAAGGGTTCAGTTCGACATTCCAACTATCTGAAGAAGGCCGGAGCGTACGACGGCCGAAACGTTGTAATAAATATGGCGACAAAGATGAGGACAATAGTCCGAATAATATGAATAATGTAAAATGGAAAATCTCATATTTTTACCATTCTTTGCCTTTTGCAATGGAAGGCTAGCAAAATATAAATTTTATTGAATATTTCAAGAAAACAACATACGCCATTCTTCTTTTTTTCATTAGATGTCACTTCTATTTATTGCGAATTTAAGACGGTCTAAAAATATGGGTTTTCGATCATCAAAAACGAAAGAATATGTGACATTTATCTAATGCAAAAAGTAACGCTTGTGTGATCAACTTGGAAATATGCATGAACGCAAATATTTGCAGGTTTGGCACGCCATATTTGATAGCTGTCAGTTGGGTTATATGCGATTAACTGACATTACTTTTATTCAATCTTACAGCGTTGTCACTAAAGTCCTTTTCTTGGAGGAAATAAAGTGAGAATTAAAAGCTTTTGGTATTTTCATTGTGATGTTTGGAGTTTGCAGAAACAGTAAAAATAAAGAATCGTTGAGTAAAACAGATAAAAGGAACCCTAAGGTTAGATGACATGATTTCTAATAATTTAGTAAGCTCAACCTAGATTGGTGCGGTGAAAATAGTCTTGCATACAGTACAACAAGTACTCTAATAAATTGGTTTCAGTAAAAAGTTTGATAAACACTGCGCTCAGTCGGCGCCAAACATTAATGTTTTTTCTAAGAGCAACACACAAAAAGCGTCTCAGATAGTTATTCATATTATTATCGGGTCATTTCAGTACTGTATATAAAGTTTTCTGTCGGCAGGACCTTTATTTTAAGGTCGGCTTTCATGTTTTCTACATCAATAAAGGGCAAATTCTGTCTGACTGTCCATGTATCTGAAATCCGTTTAACCTTAATGCTTGAACATCCAACATTGGGATTTGTGTCCAGATGAGGACCGTATATTAAA
The DNA here is from genome assembly GCA_964036315.1 of Acanthosepion esculentum. NCBI lineage: Eukaryota > Metazoa > Mollusca > Cephalopoda > Sepiida > Sepiidae > Acanthosepion > Acanthosepion esculentum. The sequence goes on along the minus strand of OZ038481.1, from coordinate 10,325,677 downwards.
AAATTCAAATTTTAAAATAACTGAGAAAAATAATGATTTTAAAAGTTTTAAATTTATATTCTGTTTAAAGTAACATAAAATCTTTTTGTTTTAAATTCAGTTTAAAATATCTCCAGATTTTTGTGAATTCACGAAATCAATTTTATTTTTTCAATTGATTTCGTGTCAAATTGCGATGTTTCGTGGCGTGAGATTCTGAAGTTCGGCAGCGTTTGGGATTTAAAAGATTCAACTCCATTAAATTTTACGGAGTTTGTGATTTGAAGAATTCAACTCTATTGAATTTTACGGAGTTTGTGATTTGAAGAACTCAACATTGGGTCTGAATATGAATTTCGGTTCAAATCGGACTTTGGGATGGAAGTGAATTTACAGGCTGAATAAGAGTTAAAGTGAGGTTTTGAAAGACCATGGAATACATTTAGGAATTTAAATTTATTTATTCGAAATGCTACGGAAAAAAACAAACAACTGGGCTCTTAGGCAAAGGGAGAGAAGAGCAAAAACATGACAGGAGGCACAAGCTAGGGGACAAATAAATGCTGCAGACCAAAAAATATCAAGAGCATCTGAAATATCAGAAGAGGTACAAGCCAGAAGAGAAGAAAATGCTGTAAGACAGATAATATCAAGAGAATCTTAAATATCAGAGGAGGTACAAGCCAGAAGCGAAGCAAATGCTGTATGAGAGATACAATCAAGAGCATCTGGAACATCAGAAGAGGTACAAGCCAGAAGAGAAGAAAATGCTGTAAGACAGATAATATCAAGAGAACCTGAAATATCAGAGGAGGTACAAGCCAGAAGCGAAGCAAATGCTGTAAGAGAGATACAATCAAGAGCATCTGGAACATCAGAAGAGGTACAAGCTAGAAGAGAAGAAAATGCTGTAAGACAGATAATATCAAGAGAATCTGAAATATCAGAGGAGGTACAAGCCAGAAGCGAAGCAAATGCTGTAAGAGAGATACAATCAAGAGCATCTGGAACATCAGAAGAGGTACAAGCCAGAAGAGAAGCAAATGCCGTAAGACAGATAAAATCAAGTTTAATCTGGAACATCGGAAGAGGTACAAGCCAGAAGAGAAGCAAATGCCGTAAGACAGATAAAATCAAGTTTAATCTGGAACATCGGAAGAGGTACAAGCCAGAAGAGAAGAAAATGCTGTAAGACAGATAAAATCAAGAGCATCTGGAACATCAGAAGAGGTACAAGCCATAAGAGAAGTTGATGTTGCAAGAAAGAGACCAAAAGTTGCAGATGACAGTGAAATTTTGTCAAAGAGAGAAGCAGTTACATTAAGGATGAGAAGTTCAAGAATTGTAGAAAATGACAGTCAGACTTTATCAAGGAGGGAAACATATTCTGCAAACCATAGAAGAGCAAGATCTTAGGAAATACCTGATGAAAGACATCCCAGACAGGTTAGTGGTAATCTTAATCATACTCGGAGCGAAACTTCCTGTTTTGAGACTGTCCAAGTTGGCTTTTCAGTATCAACTGGATCAATGATCACTCAGTGTAAGTATTGTAATATTCTCAGATTCAAGGATGAACCAGACGGGATGTGCTGTAACAAAGGAAAAGTACAACTGGAAGATTTATCAGTTCCTCAAGAGTTCTGGATGAAATCTAAGTTGAATCAAAAATCTTAATTCAACACATCAGAAGCTACAATAACTGTTTTGCAATGACTTCATTTGGAGCCAAAGATATTACCTTGCTAAAATGGAAAACAATTTGCAGAATTCAGGACAGGAGCTAGCTAAAAATCCACGCTGAGTTGGGCTTTGAAGCTGATAAGAAAATAAACCTGTCATTTGTTTGCTTCATCAACAATCTGTATCCAATTATTTTCGAAGTACTCTTGCTGTTCTGAGGAGCATTTTATATGGCTCTATTTTCAATTCAGAAAATAAAAATGTGGGTTGCTAATTCAGTTCTTAATATACAAGTACATAAGATATGAAAAGCTGGTGTTGGTATGGTATTAAGTAATATGTTAGATTTTAAAGATTTACTGCCCTTCTCATTAAATCCATCCAACTGTAATGAACAAAATCAAAAACGGCATTCCTTGGAAAGCTTCCTTCAGCTTAAATATCATTAAAAATTTATGTCACCCGGTTAACGCCTCTTATATGTTTTCAGATGTATCTCTGTTCCTATGAAGAGTTACATAAAGGGGGATAATTGGAACAGTCTTATTACCACACATATTGGAAACATTTTTTGTTTTTATTTAAAATATACACTTGTTTTCGGTTTTCTTGTGCTTATTTTCTGGAATGAGACGTATAGACTTTTTCTGCGTGTAAGTCTTGTCGAGAAATGAAGAAAAATTCAAATGACTTATCTCGCGACCTTTACTCAGGGTCAGATATATCTAATTAATTCATTAATAATAAATGAATTCAACAGATTTATTTATTGAATTAATTTCTGTATTAAATTAAACATTATGAATTCAATAGATTTATCTGGCCCCGACGTGCTGTTTACACTCAAAACTTAAAGTCGGTCGCAAGATAAGTGCTTTGAAATTTTCTTTATCACTTTACTATAGCTACTCTACTTTTCTTAGTGATCACTTTCTTTACAAAATCTATTCGCCTTAATGTGCGTTGACTTCTACTAATTTCACGTGTTCTTTGTTAGACGTTATCGAACTGTTTTATTCTAATTATTTGTTTGATCTAACCATTTACCAAACTGAGACCTACAGTAAATAAAGTTTTTTATAGGAAGTTATTCTAAGATATTTCTAAGTATATGAACTAAACCGATTAACTCAATCATTTGCAATTAATGTTAACATGTTTTTCCTATGATCTTCTTAATGCGTTATCACTAATTACTGGAATAATGTCTGTGTTTAAATGATAAATCCTTGTACTTTCTGTCTATATTCCTGAGATCAGGTATTGTAATTATTTACATTATTTAAATTTCTCGGACTGTTGTCCTCATATTTATTGCCATATACATGACGTTTCGGTCGTTATACGCTCCGGTATTCTTCAGTTGATTGAAGACTTGAGTTAAAGGAAAATAACTGAGACATCCAGAACAGGCATGGCACTTAGAACTAGAACAATCTTCCCTGGTAGAAGAAATAAATGGTTCAGCTCTAAATGTTAATCACCTGAAGAAGACTCGGGTGAACAACGTCCGAAATGCCGTGATTATGGCAAGAAAGTGGAGGCCAACAGTCTGAACAAATGTTCATACCAATGTTTGTTAATATCTCTTCAGAAGAGCTTGCACATTGTCGAGTGTAAATAATGCCCAATTCTATCGTGAGGATTTTTATATCATTTTGACGCAAGTACATATAATCCTTACATTAGATGATCGATGATTTCCTGATATTTGTCACAAAACCTGAATTTTGGACCCACACTATTATGTATGGTGTTTGCCTGAATGTTCCTAATGAATAGACTCTGCGTTTGTGCTGCAAGTATAAAGCCTTCCGTTTCAGTCTTTAATCCAGATTCTCTTAATCCTCATTGAGGGTTAACTTTATCACCATCGGCTTTATTAGCCTCGTTCTGGATATTGGCCATACATAGGTTTGTTTTGCCAGCGTTATTTCATCTGTTCAAGAGTTTTATCATTGGCTTTCTTTTTTGAATTTTTTGCTTCAGCAGTTGGTTCTTGGGTACTTTTGGTTTTCCACAGAATCTACTAAATGTAAATCTCATTTGTATTTACAGCCTTCTTTTATATATGAATATTTTTTCTTTATTTTCGGGATTTTTGACAAATTTTAACGCCCAATCCTCTGTTGTTTCTATGTATGTTTGTCATAGTTGTTGTCTTGTATGACAATTCTATCTCCATATGACCTCTTCCACCTTCTTTACGGGGTATGTATAGACGGTCTGCACCAGCCCTTGAATGAAAGACATGCCAGACTGGTTAGTGGTAATCACAATCATATTAGGAGCGAAACGTATTGTTCTGAGACTCTCCAAGTTGGCTTTTCTTAGAATCCATTAGTTTGATGTCATTCAGAGACCGCTTGATGATGTTCAAACTATATTGAATCACTGGGTTGGCAAGGATATTAATTGCCATATTTCTCTTCACAGAATTCAGTTCAGTTCTTAATATCAGTGACACCATTCCGTAGTACACTTTTCTCACTATTTCCTTCATTTTATGGTGAATTCATTCACCCTCATTTACACCGAGGTACTTATAAGCTTCTTCTTACACTAAAACTTTGACCAGGTTCTAAGCTAATAGAGGCGGTTTGTTGTAGAGATCCTCGTAAAATCGTGGGTTTATCACATTTATCCAAACCAAATTCGATTCCAATAACATCACTGAAACATTTTACCGTTTTCAGGGGACTTTCCAGCTCACTGTAGTTCGTAGCATATAACTTTAAGTCATCCATTGTAAAAATATAGGGCCTATTTTCTCTTGAGATATTTTATAGCCATATTCCGTCCTGTTAAATTCGCTGGTTAATTCTATTAGGGATCTACAAAATAGTCAAGGAGACAAAGAATCAACTTGAAATATTTCTCCGTTGATGTTTATTTCCCCAGACTTATAGATTCCATTTATATAATTGAGGCGTTGTTTTCCATATCGATATATTTTTTGATGACATTGATGACGACGTATGATACCTTGTATATATTTAAAGACTATAAGATCCAGGAATGGGGGATACTATTGAAAGCCCTACGATAATCTATCCAGGTAGTGCTAAGATTTTTAGTTGTATTGAAGCATTTGCCCAAGATCATCCTATTAATATGTAACTGGTCATTACATCTGTAAGAGCCACGTTTGTACCCTTTTTGTTCAAGAGGTAGAATGCCACTTATTTTTAAAAAGGATTATGTCTGTTATGTCAAAATAAATGTCAACAGTGCCAAAACATGTAATTGGTCTGTAGTTTTTTGGACATTTGTGTCAACTTTCTTGGCTAAAAGGAAGGTAATTTCTTTGGTTACCATGCCGAAATTTAGTAAGATCCTTTACTATTTCTTGAAGTTCTTTGGATAGTTTTTGGGTGCTATATTTAGAGCTAAAAATTAGGAATTTTATCTTCTCCCGGCGAGTTCCAGTTGTGTGCTTTATCAGTGAACATTCAAAATGTTCTTTTGTGATTACGACCCATGTATGTTTTGATTGTTTTCATCTGTTCTACATCTTGCGTAATCCAATCTGTTTCTCTATTATGTTCGTTAGGACAAACCAATATTTTTCCAGAATTGTATAACCTCTTCCATTAATCGGGAGGGGTTGTCACTTCAGTTTTTTATTTGCTTATTTCTAAGTATATGAACTAAACGGATAAGTCAATCTTTTGCAATTAAGGTAAACATGTTTTTTCCTATGAATTTCTTAATGCGTTATCAGTAATTACTGTACACTATTTCCATTATTCGGACTATTGTCCTCGTATTTGTCGTGAGGACACATGGCACAGTGGATAAGTTAGATCCAGTGACAGGACCTAGAGAGCGTGAGTTCAATACCCGGTTAAGGCAGTGGAGAACTTTCAGAGGGGAATTAACAGGAGATAACTGATAACTGACATCCATTAAACATGGAAGGTGGAACTAGAACAGTCTACCCCAGTGATCGAAATAAAGGGTTCAGTTCGACATGCCAACCACCTGAAGAAGGACGGAGCGTACAACGACCGAAACGTTGTAATAAATATGGCGACAAAGATGAGGCCAATAGTCCGAATAATATAAATAGTACAGATACAGTAATTACTAGAATAATGGCAGTGCTTAAAAGATATATCTTTGTCTGTCTATATTCTTGAGATGAGGTATTCTAATTAGTTAGATTACTTATATTTATCGTACTGTTGTCCACATCTTTAATCTAATCTGCTTCTCTGTTATGTTCCTTAGGGCAATCCAATATTTTTCCACAAATGTATAACCTCTTTTTGTGTTTTGTTGTAATTGTGGTGATGGAAAGCGGCCGGATGGGATTACCATTTTCTCTTTTAAAGCGGGTAAGTCGTTGATCTGGGCTGAGAATTATGCCAATACATTTTCGATCGCTAATTTTGTCTGGAACGTGGAGATAAAAAAATAGTTAAATATTCTTCTCTTAGAAGATAGATAGATTTTTTTTTACTCTTGTGGCAGTGAAGACTTCTGTGGTTATTAGCCCTCGTTTGATGGCTTTCCTTTGGCAGATTGGCGGGATTGCGTCTCGATTAAGGGACGAGCCTCGCAAAACGGAGTGGCTCTTGCAGCGTGTCTCATTGGCGATGGTTCGAGGTAATGCTTTCTCCATCATTGCGGCTGGCAGAGGATTGCGTCTCGATTAAGGGACGAGCCTCGCGAAACGGAGTGGCTCTTGCAGCGTGTCTCATTGGCGATGGTTCGAGGTAATGCTTTCTCCATAATTGCGGCTGGCAGAGGATTGCATCTCGATTAAGGGACGAGCCTCGCGAAACGGAGTGGCTCTTGCAGCGTGTCTCATTGGCGATGGTTCGAGGTAATGCTTTCTCCATCATTGCGGCTGGCAGAGGATTGCATCTCGATTAAGGGACGAGCCTCGCGAAACGGAGTGGCTCTTGCAGCGTGTCTCATTGGCGATGGTTCGAGGTAATGCTTTCTCCATCATTGCGGCTGGCAGAGGATTGCGTCTCGATTAAGGGACGAGCCTCGCGAAACGGAGTGGCTCTTGCAGCGTGTCTCACTGGCGGTGGTTCGAGTAATGATTTCTCTATCATTGCGGCTGGCAGAAAATAGCAAAAACAAACATTTTGCCCTTTGTTTGTAGATGCTTTGTTAAAATAAAAACTTTGTTTAATTAAAAATAAAATTGCGTAACTATGCAAAGAATAAGTCTTGAAAATGAATGTAGCGACATTCAAAAGTACTCGGGAGTTCATATATATATATATATATTTTTTATTTTTGCTGCTATTGCTGATTCATATATTGCTTTGTCCCGACTTATATGTTGGTGTATTTCATTCAGAATTACTTTGAGTGCAGCATAATAGATTTTAATAGTTTTAAACTATTAAACTCTAAACTTTAAATGATAAAAACTTAAGTTTTTGTTGGTTGTAAATTTTAGCAGTTGTTCCCGTTCCTACGTTTCAATATTTTTTGTCTGATTTAAATGTCTCAACAATTCTTCCTTGGCTTTTTCTATAGTATTCTTGTTTTACGTAAAATAATTCGGTTCAATGTGTTTTGGACTTGTTTTATGGCAGGCTTGTGCGCGATTAAGATCACGCCTTTCCAACTATTCTAGACTTTCAACATCATCTTCAAAGTGATCGGTGTATATCTAAGTTTCTTCATTATGATCTGTGGTTTGTGTGATGTTAGTACGTTTTATGTCCATTTCCGCTCCCCTTTCATGTTCTGTTGATTCACCTATTCTGGTTGCAGTTCTTTTTATTTCTTTAATTTCAGCATCTCTCAATCGCTTATTTCTCATAATGTACCTTCTTACATTGGCCAGTTTATTTTCGTCAATCTAATTTCTAGTTGCTTCTTCAACTTTTTCTCGCGAAATGTCAGGTTTCACGTGTGATGTTTTTTTTCTGAGTTTCTGCAACGTAACCATAGAAATCAGTCATGACAAGTCATTTTTAGCTTGTCTTTCTGTAAATCAATGCTTGTGGATCTAGGCGAATTCGTAAGGCCATCATTAGGATTATCCCGGCTATTGTGATCTGAAGATTTATTATTTATGTAGGAGTTTGTTCCTATGCCAAATTCTTCGACCTCAAGTAGGTTTCCTACAAACGGTCGGGCTCCCTCTTTATCCACTGGAAGAGCCATACTCGGTATTTTGGTTTGACTTTGTTTCTCAAAGTATCTTTGATGATTGATTCCATTCTTTTTTCAATGACTCTAAGAGCTCTTTTTCATTTTCTTTCACTCTACTGTCAACTGATGTGGTTTCAAATTTTTGTTCTAGGGTGTATATGTGTCTTTCTGTCTGCATATGTGTGTGTCCGCGCCTGTGTATCTGTGTGAGTGTGTTTCATTGATCATAAATTGGCATGCAAAAAAGTATAGGTATACACAAAAATGCTCTAAGTATGTGTGTGTCCTTATATATACATACACACATACGTGCACATATTATATATATTGACAAAACGAAAACATATCTTAGCCGACGCGTTTCGTTTTCTGGGGGAATTTATCAAGGCAAATGAAAGGATTTTATTTTGTAAACAATATTTATATACAAGAGTAAAAATGGTATTGTTTTTCAAAATGTTTAAATTTAAGAACACCCATAAATATTCATCAGGTTTGTCGAAAAGTCAGGCAAACTATGGAGGACGCGGAGTGATACAATTCAATGTTTAATTTTCACAGATGACGCACGAGTTCAAAATTCCAGGATTTCGAAGCCTGTAGGGGTCATTCGCGACCTCATAACGCAGCAGCCGTTCACTCCACGGCACGATTATCACCTTGAGTTGCGGGTTGTTGTTGGCAGTTTTTCTTCTCCTAGATGTGTTGCCAAAAGACTGAGAAGCGATTAAAATTAAAAAAGAAAGACGTTAAAATAAGACATTAGATAAGAAGCTATTATTCAGCGAAACAAAACTTTATTATTGCTATGGTCCAGGTTAGGACCAAGGAAGAACAACACGAACACAAGTGTAGAAATAACGAAGATATATTTCACGGAATAATAATACAAGATGTGGAAGGTGTTAGTATGACTGTCAGTCTGGTTTAGAGTGAACTACAATTGGCTCGACCGACTCGATTCGTCTCTCTCTCTCTCTTGAGTGGCGTAGTATACATAGTGTTAGGAAGATTTCATTCTGTAGTTATAATTTTTGAGTCATAACAATTATATTAGAGTATTATGTTTAAATAATAAATTATATAGTTATAATTATGAAAAATAAATAGATAGCTATTTTTATTTATTTTTTTGATATTTTTGCTACTGTTCCAATTAATCCTATTAGTTGTTAATTAATTAAATATTAATAATAATTATTATTAATTACTAATTATTGTTGCTGTTTCTATCACTAGTCCTTTTAAACAAATTAATTGTCAAAAATATTTAATGGAAAAAGAAAATGTTAACATTTGGTTAATAAAGTTTAAAATTGACACGAATTATTATTATTATTTTGCTTGCTGTTTGGTAAAACCCTTACTGAGGCATAGGGTAACCCAATGGCGTAAACTCTGATGTTAAATGATGTTTAACGTGTAGATTGTTTACATTTTCTATATAATTACATAATTGATATCTGTTAAAAATTAAATATTGCGTTATTAATAATAAGCGAAGTACTTCGTGTTACCATAACAACGGAATATTTAGTGATAACCACAGCTAATTGTAAAGATTATTCATTTAAATCTAAGACGATGGAAATTAGCAAATAGGAAAATTGTACATAATTTCTGTTTCCGTATAATAATTTTATTCTTCAACAAATGAAGTGCATTAACATTTTCGTCAATAATATATTCACCAATATTTACAGTGAATGAATCAAATTATCACTTATCAGGTAGCTCTTCAATATTTTTGCATAAAATTCCATTTGAGGTACAAAAGTTTTCGGTAAAATTTTGAATCTGGTTTTCATTAAATAATGTCTTTTTTCCATCGAAGCGTTTTGCTGCGATCGAAAAATGTAGTAATCGGTTGACGCAAGCTCAGGAGAATATGGCGGGTTGGATAGAACAGACCAACAGAATTTCAAAGGTGTTCCTGTGTTGTTCTTGTTGCATGCGGCCTTGTGTTGATATGGAGGAGAAAGACATTTTAATTTAATCCACTGTGCCGTGAAAAAAAAAACACTAAGCTATCTTGTACTGTAAATGTATTCTTAAAACCTACGTATGAATAATAGTCTCATGCATTTGTTATAAAATTTGCTTCCCCAAAACCGAAATTACATATGACATTTTTCATATCATCGCTATTTTTGACAGTAGGATTAAACTGATAAAATAATCATGAGAATGCTTCATCTAAAAAGTCAAAAAACAAAAAGTTATAAAAATTTATAAAAACACACCTTGGGATGAAGCCACGAAGACGTAGGGGGTTACTGAAAAAAAAAACATAAAAAAATACTTTACAGAGTGGAAAGAAAAACAAAAACAACAGGTTTCAATGAGGCAGATGAGGATTGATGTTGTTTTTATATTTTTTTGAAGATCGTTGTTGCCAGTAAAACCAAAACTCTGGAAGAGAATTCCACAGACGAAAATGCAAGAAGAGAAAGATTAGAAGAAAATATAATGTTACATTTAGCAGTTTCAGTAGTAAAATTCATTGTACTAAACCAGTGGTTCCGATGGTGGGTAATTCGAGAATGAGTTATTAACAGTGAATTTATTTTAGTGAGACTAGGTGAGTATGAGTGTCTGTGCGAGTTAATACCTACAGTGCATATAAAGTATATATATATATATATATATGATATATATATCAAGCAGAACAGTTCCTAGGAAACTGACAAACCAGCACATGAGATTTGATTATAGTGGTGAAGGTTTTGTGCAGAACCATCCACACTTTCTAAAGGCCCGAATACAGAGACTTGGTGCACTAATGGGCTACAGGGTCCACAAACGAGCCTCCGCAGGTTTTGAATTCAGAGTTGTCCTTCTCGTAGACCAGTTGCCATCCAAGGCTATAGAACCCTGTCTGTCCTGCTATTTACCCATAGCTAGAGGGAGAAGCTCAATCTACGCAGCTATTTAACCCATAGTTGGAAGCAGAGAAAAGATACGGATTTATGCTTTCCCAGGGGGGCATTTGTGCGAAAGTAAATGCAAAATACTAGCACTGAATTTGAACTCGGCCTACCGATTACAGTTTCTGTCCAGATATTACTTACAAACAATAATAATACTTTTCGCATTTTCAGAAAAATATTAAAGAATTTGGCCGTTGTGTCTAAGATACCCGCGCTTTTTGTATTGATGCCGATAGTTCTACCTGTAATCAAAGATTGGATTTAGGATGCCAATATTTCAAGTAAATTTTACAGTAAAATTACTAATAATAAAATTATAATACAAAAGGACCAGCAACAGATTTTATCTGTAGTTAAAGGAATACAGTTGCTTACTTTCAAAATATATTTAGTTGAAGCCCTAAAATTGTGTTCAAAATATCTAGATTTCGATATTAAATAACCCATAGAGGTGTTGATATGTCGCTAAACAAAATTAACCAATCGATCAACTAACCATTAGCTTCCGAGATTGTAGAATGGCTAATAAACAATACAAATATTTTTTCATATTTTACCAGATACATTTTCACAGTAATTAACCGAACACATTTGAATTAGTTTGAGTGTACATGGGGGCCTTTCTGTTACTTCCGTCTTTCAGGAGGAGTGGTTACTGGGTCAAAATGCAATCGGGCTGTTATTTACACTGCTGATGCTTTGGTAAGATTTTTCCTTTATCCCTTCTTTGTGCACGTATATCTTTGTCCTCAAATGAGCTTTGAATAATGAGGAACGATAACCGATTAAAACCTCTTTGGTTTTTTTAATTTCTTTTCATATCTTTTCCCTCATCCTTGCTCATCATCACACTTTGTTTTATTATATTTGTATACTAATATATACTTGTAAAATACCCATGTTTAACGACATAATACATAATTTCTTCTCCATTTTTGAGAAGGTAAACATTGATTTGTAAGATTTTAATTATCTCATTAAACTTACCATTTTTCCTTTCCCAACTAATTCTCTGCCGACCGTGTCTGCAAACCTCCGCTCTTTCGTCTCTCAGTTATTTCCTACAGGCTTTGTTTACCACTGCGTTCATCTCTATCAGGATTTTACACCATCCATTAGTTTGCTTTCGTATTATGAGTTCCAGTCACGTTTTGGTTCGTTTCTTAATCATCACTACGGTAATTCTTAGTTCCGTCATTTTCGAACATATGTTGAACATTTTCTACCTCTTAGAATTAAACTTATTCGCTAATGTAAATCTGAATGCGATTACACGTGTCACCAGCAGATAGCGTTGAATGAGCGCCATCTGTCGTAGATAATACACTCGAGATTTTCGTTCGTGACGTCAAGCTATCATATCAGAAATAATCGCAACGAGTGGGTTTAATTATCTGTCACACTCTCGAAACAAACATGACCATAAAATAAAATGAATATCTTGTTCAGGAGGATAAAATCAAATTATTAATTCATTTGGAAAAATTATGTATTACCAGATCCAAAAATAGATCACTTTTATATTTACCAACTTCAATGTCGAAGAGTTTTGTTGCCAGCTAACGATTCGTTTCAAATGTCTAGATTCGTCGTCTGCTATCGCCTCGTTTCAAAGGTCTGCTGTTCACGAGTTTTATGATCTGCTATCCCATCGTTTCGAAAGTAATGTTTCGTCGTCTGCTATCGCCTCCTTTCAAAGCTCGAGTTTCATCGTCTGCTAATGCCTCGTTTCGAGTGTGTTTCATCGTCTGCTATCGCATCGTTTCAAAGGTCGAGTTCCGTCGTCTGTTAACACATAGTTTCGAAGGTCGAGTTTCGTTGTCCTCTATCGCATTGTTGCGAAGGTCGATTTTTCTCGTCTGCTATCGAATCGTTTCGAAGGTCGACTTTCCTCGTTTGCTATCGCATCGTTTCGTACGTAGTGTTTCGTCGTCTGCTCGATTCGTAGGTTGTCATTCGTTATCTGCAATCAGGTACTTTTGAAGCTCGGGTTTAATCGTCTGCTATCGCTCAGTTTCGAATGTCTAGTCTCGTCGTCTGCTATCGACTCGTTTCGAGAGTCGACTTTCCTCGGGCGATGTACGCCCCTGGCTTTCGTCAGGTAATAGGAATTTCGAACTGAACCAGTGGATAATAGCATTGTTTGGATCCAGTGATTTGCCCAAAGAGTTGTGAGTTCAATACCTGGCTACTACAGTAGTGAAAAAAAAACTTGGAGACTTGAGTTAAACGGGGATAAGTGAAACATCCTAAAGAGGCATGACACGTAGAACTAGAACCGTGGACGGTGAAGGAAATAAAGGGTCCAGTTCGAAATTCCATTCACCTGAAAAAGAAAAACGGAAAACGTAACTCATGTAGATAGTTGTTTAAAGATTTTGTCATGACAATCACATCGATTAATAGGAAAATCCAGATGGTGGAATTAAATTTAAGGCGCACTCACAGAACATGAGGCTAGAAGGATAGTGGGAATCAGCGAGTAATCAAATTAACGAGCTTAGCCATTGGAAGGTATAGCGACAAGAAAAACTTACTACGAGTTACAAAGGATACAAAGTTGTGGAGAGCCATGATTTCAAAATAGAAGAACTATGAGCAAAGCTTTGTGTAAGCTCCTCAGCGTAAGCTAGAAAAATCTGAAGATCTTCAAATAGTTGGACATGGTGTAACCTGGGCGGTTTTATAATCAATTCGCTTTCACTGTAACCGGCAAAAATTATAATGTCGAGATCCTAAGTAGAAAAAACTGATTAGAAAGAAGAATTCCTAGTTATTGTCTGCAGTTAGACAAAGACCACAATGCAATTCAATATTAGAGTAAGAACACAATTAAGACAGAAAAATTCCTAGTTATTGACGGAAAATCAAAAAAAGCTCGGAGATATCATGTGGTACTTGGTTGGGGGGGGGGCTACATTTTCATGAGTTCTAAAGTCTCAAACATTGATTGACCAAATGGTTATTATCTGATGAATATGTCACCAAAAAGAAATCTCATCTTCGCACATCAATCGGAGATTTTTTTGTTTTTAAAATCCATTTCACGCCAAGAAAGGCAGTAAAGTCACTAAGACGCAAGAGGTTAGTGAGTGTGGAAGAATTAGGAAACAGAAACGATACTAAATGAAGAGCAATCAGGAGGATAGTCGATAGTGTTTGACGTTGCATTTAAATTTTTGAAGATTTATATTGACTGGAAAGTATAGAGTTGGAGGAGAGTTCCACAAAGGAGAAGTGCGAGAAAAGAAAATGCTAGCCTAGAAGTGATTGTTACATCTAACCGGCTCGAATGTAATTTCATGAGACCTTAACGCCAATCAAGTACTGCGCTTAAATTCAAAAACTCTAGATACGATAGCAAACATTTCATCCAGACAATTACAATGAAAGTATTTATAGAAAAGGTAACCATACGGCGGTGAGAAAGTGACTGAAGCCGAGCGGCCAGATCAGGACCAATAATATTGCTGATTCTTCTTCGGATTTTATCAAGGGTCTCAAGGTAAATAGCAGGATCATCGGACAATATGCGGCAACAATATTTTAAGAGTGGATGTCCTATAGATACAGGGGTTGGACAAAATAATTGGAACAGGTGCAAATTCCACTCCTATATTTCAAAGACCTATTATATTAAGAACTTTAACTAAAACTTTGTGATTGCAGGTTATATCTATTGTAAATACGTTTATTTATCTAATTTACTCTCTTTGTCTTATTTATTTTTAGAATTTAGTAAAATTTAAGCTAAATGCGTGACCTCTCCGAGTTCGAAAAAGGGCAAATTGTTGGAGCTCGCATGGCAGGAACCTCGATCACTAAGGTTGCTGAACTGTTTGGTTTTTCAAGAGCTACCATATCAAGACCTATGACACAATTCGAGAAACAGGGCAAAAGCTCTAGCAACCGTAGCAATTCGGTCCAGACTTGCACGCTTACTGACAGGGCCTGACATGCATTGAAACGCAATGTGGCAAACAATCATCGGACTACTGCAGCCAAAGTGACTGCTGAGTTGAATAATCATCTGAATAGTCCAGTTTCTACTAAAACTGTTCGCCGGGAGCTCCATGAGGCTGCATATCATGGGAGAGCCGCTGTAAAGAAACCTCTTCTCTCCACTCGCAACATTCAGAAGAGGTTGAATTGATGCAGAGATCACAAGTCTGCAGACCAATGGAAGCAAGTCATATTCTCAGACGAGTCCAGTTTTTCTCTTTTCCCAACTTCAGGGCGAGTTTGTGTGGAGGCAGCCCAAAGAAGTTTACAACCCTGACTGTCTTCTTCCAACAGTGAAGCATGGAGGT
>OZ038481.1:10128149-10305649 GCA_964036315.1 Acanthosepion esculentum | reverse complement strand
TTAGACTGAGAGGACATTTGTAATTCAAGAATAAATCTATGAGCACAAATTTAATTCAAGTGCCGAATGTAATTCAAGTGTTAAATTAAGAGTACAATGATAATCAAGAGTTTGTCTAAGAGCAAGATGCAGTTCCAGAGTTAGATTAAGAGCCCAGTGCAATGCAATATTTAGACTAAGAGGACAATGAAATTCAAGAGTTAAATCAAGATTACAATGTAATTCAAGAGTTTGACTCAGGGCACAATGCAATTCAAAGTTAGCCTAATAGCAAGATGCAATTGATGAGTTAGACTTAGTGCCTAATGCAATTCAAGATTTAGACTAAGAGCACAATGCAATTCAAGATTTAGACTAAGAGCACAATGCAATTCAAGACTTAGACTAAGAGTACAATGCAATTTAAGAGTTAGACTAAGAGTACAATGCAATTCAAGAGGTAGACGAAAAGTACAATGCAATTCAAGAGTTAGACGAAGAGTACAATGCAATTTAAGAGTTAGATGAAGAGTACAATGCAATTTAAGAGTTATACTAAGACCACAATGCAATTCAAGACTTAAACAAAGTGTACAATTAAGTGTGAGGCTAAGAGAACAATGTAATTAAAGAAGCAGAGTAAGAACACATTAAACAATAACTTAAACAATAAGCGGAATACATTTTTTAATGATTCATCACATGTATTAATAAATATTAAGTATTAAATGTAAATTATAAAAAAAACGAACGAATTTATGTAACAAGCTTCTAATATAGTAAAATACATTAGACTTGGTACTCGGAGTTAATTGACCGTATCGAAATAGTTAAGGTTAAGCAAGTATCACAGATATAATGGAGCAATTACATACAAAAAATTAGTTCTGCTGCATTTTAAGTAAGGGCTTTACTTCATATATTCTAATATTAAAACCTAAGATGTCAGTCCTCAAAACAAGCATGATTTTGATTCTTGTTTAAAGCTATTATATTTACATAGATTTTCTACGCTTTATTCGTACGCTTGAATAATATGTCGGTTATACTTGGGCTTAAATACAGAGTAATTCTTTCAACACTAATTGAAGCAAGGCAACAAAATGTCCATTTTTATTTGACTGTAGTGAAACTGGCTGCATTAGAACGAGTGTTTAGCTTTCTTTATTTCTCCTTATTGATTTTTTTGTCAGAATTCTTGCAGACCCACGCTTGGCTTTATCCTAATTATTCTTCTATATGCAGTGTCCATTCAAGATATGGGTGATCATGGCACACCACAACCTCCTATTCCTTTTATCTCTTACTATCCGTTGTCTCTTTGACACGCCGCTCCTACTTTCACGTACACACGCACGTTAGATATCTAATTGGCTTATCCTGTTTTTTTGCCTTCGATATTCTCAGTGAGTGACAATTCTCCAGCTTTCTTTCTCAATTTTTTTCACCAAGAGATTTTACCTGACTCTTTCTGATCTTAAATATAAGTGTCAATGTTTTTTCCATTTTCCTTACAACTTTCTTGTTCACGTGGTCTGTCCATTGTATTCTCAGCACCCTTCTGTAGAACCCCATTTCTTATGAGGCTCGTTCTCTCTTCATCTGTGTAAGGAGATTGTCAAGCATTCAATGCTATTAGGAAGATTACTTATTACAACAATTTGGTGCACTTTTCTTGTTCGACAAATGAAATTTTATCGACGGCATTTGGGAACAATATCGATTAAACGTTGTAATTCGAAGATGTATGCTTGGTTCAAATTTGGCATTTGACTTCTATTCCACGCATAGAATATCAGGAAGGAAAGGATTATCAGTGTTAAGGTATTTAGGCATGTATATCTGACAGAAGGAATATATTATAACTATAAGGTAAATTGCTATTTATTTTGCTTCAGAGATACAATGATAAATAGGAAGAAATGAATTGGAAACGATAAGCATTAATGCAAGTATTAATGATAAAGAAATGTGATGGTAGCGTAACGAATATCGGCATAGAATAAGAACCGAGTTCTAATTCCGCGTTAATCTGTTGCGTTCACTTTGATAAATACGTCATCGGGAAAGACATGAAGCCTTAAATTCTACCGCTAGCAACTGGTTAAATAGCAGAGTAGACTGAACTCTCTAGCCTTGAGTGGCGGGAGTGCCACTAGCACGCAAGGGGTTACAGAGAGTAAAAGAACGAGTAAAGAGGGGTGTTTGAGGAAAGGATATAGAGTAGGACGGTTATCAGGATCAAGGCAAGAGAAAATGTCGACGGGCATTACATTTGAATATTTAAAGATTATAGTTATCAGGGAAGCCATTAAGAAAAAAGGACTTCCACTGTTGAGAAGTGTGAGAGAAGAAGCTGTTGGAGTAGAAGAGGCGGTTACATTTAACTGTTTCGACAGTGAAAAGGTGGGGCCGAGATGGCAACCTAGTAGCATGTTTAAATTCATGCAGTTGGGGTACCAGTGAAGGTAGCTCGTCAGATCAGTTGCCATGAAAATATTTGTAGAAGAGGGAATCCACAGCACTTATGTGAGAAAGTGACTGTAGACAAGATGCCAGATAAGGACCTATCACATTGCATATCCGTCACTGACTTTTGTCTAGGACCTCGAGATAGACAACGGAGGCACAAGACCATATATGGCAACATTATTCAATGCAAGGACGAATGATAGACTTGAAGGATGGAGTTAGGCGAGAAAAACCTTCTGGTACGAGACAGAGAACCAATTGGAGATATCTTCCACGGTGAAAGAGAACAACCAGTAATACAGTGATATGAAAGAATCAGAAACATTAAAATCTGTAGTGAAATCAACACTGGGCAAATTAAACAGAAACAAAGCAGACGGAATTGCGATGCATGATTTTGCCATTTAAATGATTAGAGACATAATAAATGAAATATACAATACTGTGGATGTTCTATACTTCTCTCGGTCGGCGATTGCTAGTTGTTTTAGTCCAGCGATGAAAGACTGCAAGCACAAAGACATGTACATTATCTAACTATCCAGTGGGGGTCGTTCACTGTCACCGGGGAGCCGTTTCAGACAGGAAAGTGAACACGTCTACAATGTTTGACGGATAAGAATCATTTCACTGAAATCTTAATTCTACCCCTTTCCCACGCAAGTTCAGCCAATCAAAATCGACTTCCCTATTATGGCTCCCATCTGACCCCAGCGGTCAAGCTCAGGGAGTTGGAGCCGAAATACACTTCCACTAAAAATATTAAGTCTTCTAAACTATTAGTTCACAGTGATATACCGTAAAACCTAGGTAAATACATTTTAATAGCACTGCCAAAGAAGCTAGGCGCAAATGAATGTGAACTCCATCGGACATCGGCCTAATGAAAATTATACTGTATCATGATGAACAGGGCGTGCCACAGAATCAAACAGAGCAAGAACTGTGTGGATTAGTTTAAGACACTGGAACAAGGAATATAATATTTATGCTCAGAATGATATCAGAAAGGGAAATACATTTGCAAACGGATATATACCTATGTTTTATAGATTATACCAAAGCGTTTTATAAATTATTTCACAAAGAGCTGCTGGAGTTGCTTGGTAACGTTGATATATGTGGAAAGGTTAAAATAGTTCAAAGCCTATACTGACAGCAAACCGCCTGCATAAAGATAGGAAATGAATTCAATAAATATACAAAAATAAACAAAAGTGTGAAAGACAAGGATGCTTACCAGACATTTTTATGACGATAAACTACATCCGCGTATGGGTGTGACGATAAACCACGTCCAGCAGCAAGGCCTCTGATCAGGAGGTTTTGATGAGCGTGGAACCACCTCTTAATTGCTGGTGTTCCCAGGTCCAACCTGACCCGGGGTGGTAGCACCCTGTTAAGGTCCCGGCCATGAGCAAACAGTTAACCCCGAAACTGGGGTAAAAATGAGTTTTAATACTAGGAATTGTAAAAAAAAAAAAATTATTATCAGCAATAAATTTTTGAAGAAAAAAAATATTACCAACAATACGTTATTGAAAAAAATATTACCAGCAATGCATTTTTGATGAAAAAAAATTATTACCAGTAATACATTTTTGAAGGAAAAAATTATTACCAGAAATAGATTTTTGACAAAACAAAATATTACCAACAATAAAAACTTTGTCGGTATTAAATAACCCATTGAGGTTGATATGCCGTAAAACACAACAAACCAAACCAAACCAAATCGCCAGACCTTTTCAACCTATACGGCGAGGCCATTCTGAGAGAATTAGAAGTCCTACCAGGATTCATTATTAGCGGCCATAACCTTAACAACGTAGGATATGCAGATGACACAGAATTTAGAGAAGGAAAAGGAGAAGAAAAGAATACAGAATACGTAGTTGTTAGCAAAATGGACAGCCCATCAGGCAAATTACAAATTGGAGATGTCGAAATCAAATAATTGCTACAATTTAGATATCTGAGAAGCGTATTAACATAGGACGGACAGTGCGACGCGGAAGTTCGATGGCGCATTGGGATAGCGAAAGTGCTTTCCAAAAGCTAAGCCAAGTATTAAGAAACGTAAAAATCTCGATAGAAACAAAAAATTACTGAACTGTTATGTATCATCATTCCGAGTATATAACAATGAATGCTGAACAGTCTCCTCAAAGATGAAGAAGAGACCTGTAGCAACAGAAATCGGATTCTACAGAAAGATACTGAGAATACCTTGGACCGAACATGTGAGCAACAAAGAAGTTATAGAGACATGTAAGTCCATCGGTGATTGTTCTTAGTGTAGAATGCAATGAACACCGGAAGGAAAGGATTTCTAGTGGTCTAGACATTATTTCAAATGTTAGCAACAAAAGAAGATTTTTACATGTATTATAGACACGAGTCAAATTAAGCTTGAATCATGCGATTAGCAAGAGCAATATATGAGGACTGGAGGACTAATATATTTCCTATAGAAGTCTGATACTGAGGTTTTGTTGTCAAATCGACCCGAGGGTAATTAACTATATTTTTTTTTCAAATGAAAAAGGAAAACATATAATGAGACTTAAAATAATGGTGAGTTTCTTCATTTGCTTTAATATCGCATTCCGTTACGGTGAGAGAAAACCAACAAAGATGCTCTATCGCTTGGTCCTCGTGGGTTAGTGTAATTATGTTTTCGACCCGAAATCATGTATACACTCCAGGCTTTGCAGAAAGGACTTCTACTGTTTTCGGGATTGTGATTATTTGCTTATTTATTATGAAAATACATTATTTATGATTGGCCTATAGAAATGGAATGGAAATCAGTAAGAAAATAATTTCACTGATCAGAGATTAATGCAAATTTTACTGAAGTAATTATGTGCATAATATAAATGAATTCTAGTTATTTTACTATAAAATGTATTGGGTCTATATAAAAGTTCGAGTTTTCTTTATGTATTTTAAGGACAGTATTACATATCTGTACATAAATTCCACAAATATTTATGCACCATTTTATTTCCATATCTTTTGATATCCCTCCTGAATCTATCCACCTAGAAATTGGCATTTTCTACGTGATGAATTGATCTAAATGCTTTTTATAGGCTTTTAAAGAATTGGTCTTCTTCCGACGAAGAGAATATGTAGGGATGAAAATGAGTGATAGTCCGAAGGTAAAAAAAGTCAGTTTTCTACCGATTTCTGCCAGATCTGCAAAGGAAGTTCGTCGTTAAAAATATTTGCTTATTTTCACTAAGTGAGCAATGGCTAAGCAATTTCGGCTTTCATTAGCAATAATTAAAGATTTTCCCTGAAAAAAAAAAGATGGCTCTGATATCGCAGAAAACATTGTTCTTTCGTAATAGCCCAGGAAACCTCAGAAATTACTCTGAGACTGGCAAACGTTTTCGGCTGTCAGGAAATGGAAAGATTATATTGAATCCATTGCTAGATCAGCTGCTAAGAAAATTGGTTCTCTTTGTCTTACGAAAGAATTTTTCCCTCCAGAATCTATCCTACAGATCTAGTCTACCATTTGTTTAGAATACGTGTCCGGTACTCCTGCTATTACTGGTCCTGATCTAGCTTTAGTCAATCTCCCACCGCCGTAATTTTTACTTTCTTATCAAAATTTTCATGGTAATGGTTCGCATTAGCTCTTCGTTATGGTACCTAGACTTTGAATTTAAGCGCATTACTGGACTGGCGTCGCGATCTCATCAATTAACAGTCAAGTTTGCTAGATGTAACCGTAAATTCTATGCTAAAAGTTTCTTTTCTCGCACTTCTCGCTTGTGGAATTCCCTTTCCGGCTCCATGCTTTCCAGCCAACTTTTATCATCAAAACTTGAAAGGCAATGACAATCGCTATCTACTGCCCTCCTGACCACTCATCTTTTGTTCTCGTTCAACGGTAATTTCTATTTCTTCCACAACCGGTAACTTCTTAGTTAGCTTGTGGTGATTTCAATTTAAAAAAACAATCTTTAACCGGAAACCAGGGTAATGGCCGAAATACTTAAAAGGTCATTTAAACAGTTATACCACCGCACACAAACAAGTATGGAAACAAATGAAGGTATTGTCATTGGTCGGGAAGTTAAAATGATCGTTACTGCTCATAAATTAAGTTTTTTTTTTTTAAGCTTATCACCCCAAGCAAGGCTGGTGGCCACTATCACGCATGGGGTTACAGAAGGGTTGGAGGAAGAGCAGATAGGAGTGGTAAAGGAAGGGATGTGGAGAAAGAGAAGGACGGAGGGTCGATCGAGATATAGAGCGAGAGCAGATAGGAATGAAAGATGAAAGGAAGTGGATAGATCAAGGCAATTGGAGATGACGATTGACGCTACACTTAAACCGTTGAAGATTGTATTTGTCAGGGAAACAGTAATAGGGAAGGGAGTTCCATAGGCGAGATGTGCGAGACATGAAGCTATTGGAGTAGAAAAGACGTCTACACCTAACAGTTTCAACGGTGAAGGGGTGGGAACGGGATGCCAGCCTCGTAGGACGCTTAAATTCACGAGGCTTAGGGACAAGCGAAAGCACCTCCTCAGAGCAATTACCGTGGAAGTACTTGTAGAAAAGGCAGAGTGATGCAACATCTCGTCTGTGAGAGAGCGACTGCAGACGAGATGACAGATCAGGGCCAATCACATTGCATATCCGTCTCTGGATCTTATCTAGAACCCTGAGGTAACACGCAGGGGCCCCAGACCATAAATGGCAGCAATACTCCATGCAAGGTCGAATGGTAGACTTATAGACTTGGAGGATCGATTCAGGGGAGAAGAATTTCCTGGCTCGGCACAGGGAACCAACTTTTCTTGCGGTGGATGATGCAATTGACTCGATGTATTTGTTCCATCTCAGATCAGTGGACGGCGTGAGACCGAGCAGCCGCAGAGAGGAACTCTCGAGAAGTTGGTCCTCAGACATTCTGATGGGATGCAGGGATGGGTCCTTGTGGTGGTTAATGGAGAGCAGTTTTGTTTTAGAGGCATTAAAGTTGACCATCCATTTCTCTCCCCAATCCACAACCGATTGGAGGTCCTTTTCAATTTGAGCTGCCAGGTTAATTTTGTCCGCCTCAGTAGATTTGTGCTTGAGGCAGGAGTAAATAGTAGTGTCGTCAGTGTAGGTACCGACTTGGGAGTCTATGGCGTCTGGAAGGTCATTTATAAATATGAGGAACAGAGTAGGGCCAAGGATGGAGCCTTGAGGAACACCAGCAGTAGTGGGATAGGAGTTGGAGAAGGATCCACTGAGAACAACCTTCAAATCCCGGTTTGATAGGAACGATTGAATTAGGTCAAACAATCGACCTGTGATACCATAACCCCGGAGCTTGCGAAGGAGGCCGGCATGCCAAACCCTATCGAATGCCTTGGAGATGTCAAGGGCCACGGCACGGGCTTCGCCGTTACTATGGATAGCTTGGTAGACAAATTCAGTGATGGCCGTAAGCACATCGGCAGTAGACCGGGCAAAGCGGAAACCATACTGCTTGTCTGAGAGCAGATCGTGGGATATCAGGTGAGTAATCACTTCGGCGTTGATAATGGCCTCGAAGACTTTGCCGAAGATGGGAAGGAGACTGATAGGACGGTAATTAGAAGGGTTGGAGGGGTCGCCAGAGTTCTTAAAGACAGGAACAATGGTAGAGGACTTCCAGCAGTCAGGAAAACAGGAGTCCTTGAGGCAGCGGTTGTACAATTTAGAGAGGGCAGGTGCCAGTTCGGGTGCGCATTTCTTCAGGACAATGGCTGGTATTCCGTCACCGCCGGTAGCCTAAGTTAGAAATAATGCCCAGTACCGACGACGGGGTTATGTGCAAGCCGTCCAGTAGGGCCTCAGTTCTGGGAGGGAAGTCGGGCAAGGGTACAACAGAGGAATCAAGCATAGAATTGGAAGAAAACTTTCGAGCGAAGCATTCGGCTTTGTCGGCTGAGGTGGTCAGGACCTCAAACTGATTGAACAGTGGAGGAATGGAGGGTTTGTTACTATTCAGAACGCTCTTGCAGAGGCGCCAATAGTCCTTGGAGCCAAATTTGCGGGATGCAATACGTTCCTTCATCCGAGCTGCAAATAGTGCCTTGGCATTGTCGAGGGTACGCTTACACTCATTGCGTGCAGAGGTAAATAGACGTCTGTTGAAGTCAGACATGTCACTACGAAAACGGTGGAAGAAGTGGTTCCTATGGGCAATGGCGGCTGAGCAAGCCGCTGTGAACCAGGGGGAGGAGCGCGGTTTGACCTTGAATTTCCTGGAGGGGATGAAAGCTTCGATACCGGCTTTGATCCAGGAGGAGAACTCAGAAGGACACTCATGAGTGGGGAGCTTAAATACAGCATCCCAGGGGACATCGCGGAGGTGTAAGTGTTCTTTTTTTATGTGCCATGCCTTTTCAGGAGATAGATCTTTCTTATGTTATTCGCATGTCACTTATCTGAGTTGTGACTCTTGCAATAAAATCCAGATGTAGACCTCAATCAGCTGGTGATTATGATGATTTTAAATTCAAGGTAGATAATTAAACACTATTCATAATCGAAAAATGTCAATAAAAAAATAGAATCGTTGCAAAATAACACAAAACATTACATACGGTTCAAATTTTAAAGCTGACTAAAAAAAAACGAAAATACTTCTGATACGCAATAATATTTCTGTATTATGCCTTTGAAATTTTTTTTCAAACATTGTCAGTTTACAAGCTGAAGAAATTTATTTACTAAAATTGTGACTCTCCACATCTTCATGTTCCTTGTCGCCCTTTGCAAAGTTTGTCTTTTCGTTTCTCTTCATCCTTGTTCTTCAAATTATTTACTCAAGCTCGTTAAGTGATGTGTTGCTTTCCTCTGTTCATGTTGCCTTCAATATGGTTATGAGTGTTAAATTTTCTAAGCATTCTTTCCTCATTATGAATGTTAGAGATATTACTGAATAAATAAGGACATTATATGTATAATGTAAATGATTTGTCATGCTATTCTGATAGGATTTTTTTTAGAATCAAATAAATATATTTATATTTTTATTGAAAAATATTTATAATTTGTGATGCTATCACTGGCATCCAAGAAAAAATTGGTCGCAGTTTTATATTCTGAAGATGCTGGATTGATTTTAGATAATACACTTTTGAAACCAGATATGCAACAATGAGAAACGCGTTTATGACAGGACAGGCACTACCGCAGACAATAGAGTGTGTTCGATTTGATGTCTCTTACTTTGGGCCTTTTGCCAGACTTACCTGGTCGTGATAACGTTATTAATCAAGATTCGACATCACATTAGTTTTTCAATAGCAACAGTGTCGTCTTTATTGTCCTTTTATTCCAGATATTCCAGGTGCATTAATCTGAAATGCAAACATTCAGTCCTTCTCCGAGCTTTCAGCACTTGGGAGACCTGAAATAAGTCCGATCGGAATAAATGTGATTGACTGTCATTTCACGCGACAGCTCAACAAAAGTCTCCAGTGGACTTCCACTCTATTTCGTGACATGTGGCGAGATCCATTCAATCTTGATTGTGTGGACATCGCGCAAATAAACACAATGTCAATGCTAATTAGTGCAAAGGACTTGTCGGCGATAAATACGATCAGATTCGCAGTATTTTCATGACTTTGGGATCAACAATAAATTTGGGAATTAATTTTATTCAGCACACTGTTTAAATGACAGTAATATTCAAGGAAACGATCAAAGCGAGGATGTACTTGCACGTATCTCTCCAGCTACTTAACTGAGCCTGTTCTTGTCTTGGTCTGTCAGCATATAATTCGTTATGCACATATCTATCTATCTATCTATCTATCTATCTATCTATCTATCTATCTATCTATCTATCTATCTGTCTCTCCCAGTCTTTTCTTATTTATTTATCAGTCTACCTTATCCTATCCATATTTACCTAGCTAGCTAGCAAGTCAATATGTTCCTCTCTTTACCTCCCCGCTCTTTCTTTCTTTCGTTCTTTCTTTCTTTCTTTCTTTCTTTCTTTCTTTCTTTCTTTCTTTCTTTGTCAATCTTTTCATCTTTATTTTTATCTGTTTCATTCTCGTTTGATCTATCTTTCTCAATCTGGTAATCTCTCTCTCTCTCTTTCTCTCTCATTATATATATATATATATATATATATATATATATATATATATATATATATATATATATATATATATATATATAGTTTACGTAAAACTAGGTAATCCGTATGGGAAGACCCAATGAGGATAGAATCCAGAGAGCTGATGATCCACTGTCCTTTGGAAGGGCTGTGGTGAAATAATTTATTATATGGAACCTTAAAGTAATCTGTTTTTATTTAAATATATATATATATATATATATATATATATATATATATATATATATATATATATATATATATATATATATGTGTGTGTGTGTGTGTGTATGTGTGTATATGTATATATGTACATATGTGGTTTATAAATATATATATATATATATATATGTGTGTGGTTTTATCTGGTTTAGTTTATTTTTCTTTATCTATCTATCTATCTATCTATCTATCTATCTATCTATCTATCTATCTAATCCAACAAAGGCAGATACGCCGTCAAATCTTCCACCCATGCCCGCACGAAAATCATTTGTTTCCAAAACTGTTTACAGGTTATCAGAGAACATATCTGAACTGAAGTAAAAAAAGCAAGATTTTTTTATCATTTTTTACCAAAAACAATCTTACTATCTTTATTGAGAAATCTATTGAAAAAAAACTAAGCTTAATAAGTGCAAATTTATACGGTGACCTTTCTGTTTGTTAGAATTTTGCAATTCCCACTGCAACTCTGGTCAGTGTTCGGAAAGAGTTAAACACCTTAGAGCTTTTCGATGCCAGCGTGTCGTTGCCAACATGAACACTGTTAAAAGGTTGACTTACGTCTCTTGCTTTGAACGATTATACAGTACATTGAAAAAAATAACTTTACTTTTACATTATGAGACTTCATGAAAATATCTGTCTATATTTCTGAGATAGGGTATTGTAACTATTTACACTATTTACATTGTCTGGACTATCACCTGAAGAAGACCGAAACGTTGAATGTGACAACTAAGATAGGGACAACAGCACGAACAATGTAAATAGTTCCTGAAAACATTCATAAAAAAAATGGGCAACAAAGAAAATTCTTTACGCACTTATAATTAGTGGCATCGGACTATTTTAGTAAATATATTTCTTCACCAATTCATCTTGGAAACTGACAATATTTGAAAAAGAAATTCAAAGATATAGTACAGAAATATTATTGTGTATCAGAAGTATTTTCGTTTTTTTAAACTCAGTAAAAAAATGTTGCTGTTATTAAAACATTTTTATATTTTCATAGTGTTTTGACCCCTTTTATGGTGGGGGATAACTATTTGTCCATAGATGTGACCCTGACAGGTGCTACCACCCCCCCGGGTCAGGGTGGACCTGGGAACACAAGCTATTAAGAGGTGGTTCCACCCGCCCCACAACCTTCCGATCAAAGGCCTTGCTGTCGAACGTAGTTTATCGTCTTACCCAGGACCCGGGTGTAATTTATCGTCTTACCCAGGACCCGGATGTAGCTTATCGTCATACCCTGGACGCTATTTTTCGGAAAGTTTTCGATTGCTAGTAACTGTTTAATCATCTACCTTGAATTTAAAAGCATCACAGTCACCATCTGATGGAGGTCTACATCTGGATTTTATTGCAAGATCCACAATTCAGTCAGTTAAGTGTCATAATTGATAGGTATTTGGGCGAACATGTCTGTTTTCTTTTCCTGAAAAGTTATAGAGAGTCCAGTCTGTACCGCCAACCAACCCATAGCTGGGAAGGGAATGGATGGATTCATACCTTTCCCAAGAGTATCTGCGCCTAAGTGAAAGCAGTGAACCCGATTTGAATTCAAACCTGGCTCAACGATTATCTCATTCCGAGCCGATATCTATTGCACCACAACACACATCTCTAAGAGATAACTCAACATCCTGAAAAAACGCATAAATTTATTTATCAGAACGCTGAGATAAGGTTTACCCACTTTCACCTTTAGAATTCTGCAATCAGCATGTGTTGTTGTTATTATTATTATTATTATTATTATTCCAGAGGAAGAAGTTACTGTGATTTTTTTGCACCAGGAATCTCAGCAAATTTCTTGCTGGCGTGGATCTACAATACGCCTTTTGCATTCCCAGGTGCTTGCCGATTCAGGTAACCTACAAGGAATTTAAAACTAAACCCTTTAATTAATCTACGGGGATAGATTGTTCCCATTCGTCTGTCCATGTCTAGGTTGAGTGGTATCGCTGCCAGTTTTATTTAATAGTTTCCATTGAGTCCAAATACAAACTGTCTGGCCCAGCGGTTGCACTCACGAAATTCACTAACCAACGGTTTAAACCACTATCCTATTTCACGACCCAAATGTTTAAACCACTATGCTATTTAAGCTATTTTGCACACTTAAACCTAATCTGCTTCCTGATAAGGGCTGTTGCGTTCACAGTCACGCTTGACTGCAATCATTGAAGCTGCTCTTCAGAGAGTCACACCACTGTGCAGATTAGTTGGGCACTTCAAACTGGTGTACTGGTCAGCAAGGTTGTCTCGCTAGATCGATGACGACTGATTAGTGAGTCCGATCCTCACAAGGTGCTCCATACATTCGGCCTTGTGCCACATCTAAGATTCGCTTATTAAGTCATTATGCGGGCACGTCGATGTTATATAATAGTTAGCAATCTTGTATCCTTAAATCAGTTACGACTGAATAGTAAGTTCGATCTTCACTGGTTACCCCATACTTTCAGTCGTGTGTCAAATCTAAGATACGCTTAGAAAATGACGATAGTTAACACTTTTATCGCAAACTAATGAATTTTGTGCCAAACGTCTACTCTATGCCGATAGTTATCTAGTACTTGTAAATTATTCGATACTAAATGGTCAGTATATGTGGCCTTATACCAGACTAATTGAAGATAATACATACCTATACACTTCAAAACGTCCAGTGATTTAAGTTCACACGGATCCCTAGCCAATGCGCTCAGCGCACTCTCCTTAAAGGGAGGTAAAGAAATTTGCGTGGGGAGGGCTTTCAAATACTCAATAGTGGGAGATTGCTAAGAGCTATAAGTCAATCGAGGTACTCAGTGGACATTTCCTGCGCTGAAATTGACATTTCTGGTTTTGCCCGCGATCGAATTACCAGCCTCATGTTTAGAAAAGAACCCAGCAAAATGCAAAGGTTGTTCCACAGATTTCGCTCAGTGCATTCTTTTGTTATATTAAAAACTTTTATTGTCTAACACCAAAGCCGAAGTTCGTCTTCCTCGCTGGATTTCGACGTCCTTACAATCGACCACTCTCGCCTAGGTGTTTCGCTTTATTTTTAATCTTTGTTTCATTTTATTTTTAAATTAGACATCGTAATCTTTTCTTTTCTTTCTTTCTTTCTTTCTTTCTTTCTTTCTTTCTTTCTTTCTTTCTTTCTTTCTTTCTTTGTAGTTCTCTCCAGATTTCTTCAATTTCACTCCGTTTTTTTTCTTACCGTTTTCACTCACTCTTTTTTTTCTTTGAATGCTTTGCTTTCTCTTGCCAATTCTCATTCTAATCTCTTATTCCTCCCTCTCTCGCTCTCTCTCTCTCTCTGTCTCTCTCTCTCTCTCTGTTTTAAGATTCTTCTCTTATTCTTTATTCGGTTTTCTCCATCTTCATCTTTTCCCGCCTTTGTTTCATTCCTTTCTTTCTCGGTGTCTTCTTTCTTTCTTTCTTTCTTTCTTTCTTTCTTTCTTTCTTTCTTTTTGTATGCTTTTCCTTCTCTACTCCATTTTAATTTCCCTCCCACTTTCTGTAATGATTTCTTTATCTCTCCCTTATTATTATTATAATTCCTCCTCTTTTCGTTCTTTTATTTTTTATACCACATCTTCCATTCTTCTTCTTCTTCTTCTTCTTCTTCTTCTTCTTCTTCTTCTTCTTCTTCTTCTTCTTCTTATTATTATTATTATTATTATTATTATTATTATTAGGTATCGACCTTCTCTTTGTCTTTAGTTTTACTTTTATTTTTTGTTCTTATTCTTAACAATATATTTTTCTTCCTCTTGTTTTTTCTTAATCTTTCCCCCCTCTTTTGTTGCCCTTTGCATTTTCTTTCCTTTTCCTTTTCCTCTTCTTCATCAGTAAACGAGCCATGTTGACAAACGAACTCACACTTTATATTGAAGAAATAACCATATAACTTCGAACAATAAATTAAATTAATTCACCCCTCACCATTTTCATTAAACTTGATCTTACACGAAAATATTAGCAAATTCTCTTTCTCATCAAATACGTCAGAATTTCAAAAGTAAACAAAATATGGAATTCTAGATAAGAGTATTTTGAATAAATCAGAATAAGTTTTTTTGTTGTTGTTTTTTTTTAGTGGTAACAGCCTGATGAGAGTAACTCACGATTCTGTCTGCAACTTGTTTTTATACATTTTTTATTATGTTTTGCTAAACAAATGTTCGTACGAATTTTCATTTCCCAAAGAGAAATGAAATAGAGTAGCCTACTAAAGTTTCACGGCAGACCCCCGGCAAATTGTTCCAGTTTTCCTTTTTGAAGAGATGCTTTTACGCAGAAGCCGTTTTCTTTTTTCTTAGTCTCAATTTCTAGTCTACCTTTGTTGACGCTGGAAAATTCTACAGACTGTATCTATCCTTATTTGAAAAAAAAATACTGTCTTGAAGAAAATCGAACTTAGAAGATTTTTCATACGCGTTTTTCAAAGGGAATTGTTAAAAGAGTCAGATGATGTCGGAGGATCAATCAGTAACTCTCATCTTTTTTTCTTTTTTTCATAACGCTTAAAGTGTTGGAACAACTTTAAAAGCTAGTTAAATAATTGTAAAAACAAATACTACAGAATTCAACTTAAATAATGTTGCTTTTATATGCATTTAATGTTTCCTATTTAAAAAAAAATACATTTCTTATCGCTATCAAGAAATATCGACTTAAATCCGTTATCAAAATAGATTTCTCTCTTTTCTCAGTTTTTATACTGCGTTTCAAATGAATTGCGTATTTTATCAGAAAAAGAAGCATTCCAGTACTGATTCTATAACGAATTGCCGAACTTTTTAAGTAGGTTTAGATTGTTATAACTGCCGGCCAGACTACGTGCGTAGATTGCGGTGAAATTATTGAATACGACAGGTTTGTAGAATTCGCTATATGAAGAGGAACGTAACGTTATAATTTATTTCACCAGGGAATTTCTTTTTCCCTGGCTCATCAGACCACACTTCTAAGGGTGAAAAAATGAATTTAAATTTATATATATTTTTGACTACTTCTGAGGGGTAGTATAAAGTTGATGGAAGGTGATAAAAAGACTGGAGAGAGATGGTGACAGACATGGTCAAAATTAAAGAGGGAAGGGAGAGATAGCAATGATTTTAAATTTATATATATATATATATATATATATATATATATATATATATATACTGATATACATATATATATAGTGATATATAGAAATATACTGATATATATATATATATACACTGATATATATATACTGATATATATATATATATATATATATATATATATATATACATACTAATATATATATACACTGATATATATATATATATATATATACTGATATATATATATATATACACACACTGATATATATATATACTGATATATATATATACATATGTACTGAGATATATATATATATATATATATATATATATATACTGAGATATATATATATATATAAATATACTGATATATATATATATATATACATTGATATTATATATATATACATTGAGATTATATATATATATATATAATCATTGAGATTATATATATATATTGAGATTATGTATATATATATATATATATATATATATATATATAATATAATATAATATATATAGAGAGAGCGAGAAAGTGAGAGAGAGAGAGAGAGAGAGTGTGTAAAATCGAACAAATAGGAAACATATATCAAATTAAGATGTTTCACTTTTATTACCGCCTCGTCAGAGATTGAGAGAAAACAGACAAATAAACAGAAAACACTAGTGAAAACACCACGTGATCTAAAAGCCCGCATCTATGAACACAAGTTTGCGTTTGGACAATTGATGTCTCTCGTTTTGCATCGAATCGATGCTGGACATAACTACATTGAAAACTTCATAATAACATTATTACGAACTATAAACACACGCCTAAAACATTACATTACATCGACATCTTTAACCCATTCGTAAAGAATCTAACTTTTATCTAATAAAAGAATACATTCTTAAAGGAACGAGCCATAAATAAGAACTTTTTTGCTCCCCGTGGCGCGGATTGACCGCACAAAAATGAAAATAAAACCCCATGAAACAGACACACGTACACAATTATAAATACGCATTTTCATTCGATGCCGACTTAAGACATACGAGAATCGTCACAAACTTACGTAGAATTATCCACGGCTTTAATACAAGTGTCTCAACAATGACATCTGACACAAACGTAATTGAAAATATCAGTGTCTTCTGTCTTTTAGTCTGTTTTCTATCAATATCTGAGGAAGATTTTATAAAACTGAAACATGTTAGACTGATATACGTTTCCTATTTGTTCTTTTATCATCCTGCCGGATTCCGATCCATATTTGGTCTTTAACTCATATATATATATATATATATATATATATATATATATATATATATATATATATATATATGTGTGTGTGTGTGTGTGTGTGTGTGTGTGTGTGTGTGTGTGTGTTTAATTCAGTGATGCATTCTACGCCCATATAATACACGAGATGAACATATGCAGATTCCACAATATTGATAGCTCTCTGTCAATAAATATTGAAAATAAAATCTTTAACAGTACATATATACCGCTAGGTACGTAATGCGTTGTTTTCCTCTGTCCAACTTGCATTCAATCTGACCTGTGAGTATCAAGTTTTACAAGCCCTCTTTCCTCATTATTGATATTACGTAACAGTTTATATATGGTGTAAACATATATATATATATATATATATATATATATACGGTGTAAATATATATATAGATATATATATATATGTGTGTGTGTGTGTGTGTGTGTGTGTGGTGTAAATAAATTTACACTGTAGCCCTGACTGAAAGGCATTGAGCACGTTATTCCAGAAGTGAACATTAGATTGCTTTTGGTTGACATATATTTCAGATGAATATATAATAGTTTATATATATATATATATATATATATATATATATATATATTATATGGAGAAAACAACTGAAAAGTTGCAAATTTAAAAAAATTGAATGTTTTTTTGTGAAAGTATACGTGGCTTCTCATTATGCTATATATATATATATATATATATATATATATATATATATATATATATATATGTATGTATGTATGTATAATAGCTTGGTAGTCGTATTCGCGAATACCCGTCTGCAATGGCGGATAATCAATCCCTTTTGCAGACGCTCTCTCGGGCACATTTGTGCTCTCTCAACACCCACACACTGAAACCCTCAGTCACGATGACTTGTGATTTTGTGCTAGAACAGCAATCGACGGCCACCAATGGTTCCGTCTACCCAATTTCACTCAAAAGGCTTCGGTCAACCCATGGTATACTTATTTATCAGGGACTTTCCAAAGGTTCCGCTCGCTGGGATCGACTCCGATCCAGTCTGATAACATCAGAAAGTCACATTCCTGACCTTGGTGAGACTCAAACCCGGGACTCAAATCCGAGTCTATCCATTCGCCCATATATATATATATATATATATATATATATATATATATATATATATATATATATATATTAAAAATATTTGTCAAAAGGAACGCCTAAATAAAGTGAGAGGTTAACGCAATTATCAAAAAGGAAAATATAAGACAATTTAATTTTTTAAAATATTGAAAACACCGACCTTTATGTTATCGCATTCTCGAACATATTTCACCGTAGCATAAAAGGTCAGTCTAACTCTTTGTCAGAACTGAACGCTCTGGCTGCTTGTCTAGAGTTTATATACATCACATACTATATATTATTAAATTATTGTATTTATATACGTTAAAAGATTCCCTTTCTCTGCCGTGCCCCGATAGCCTAGAAGTGGAGTCTTTGACTGATGTCAAATCGGTCGAGTTTCGATTCCGCCTTGAAGCAATAGGATGTCTAGCCACTCTGATGAGCTATGACACAGCAAAATAGACTGCCTGTGGATATATATATATGATAGAAATTATTAGGGGGATTTGATAATTATAATTAAGTAAATCATCGAGTCTGAAACCTCAACAGAATGCACAAAGGACTGGACGGCCGTTTCGTCCTATATTTGGGACTGATCAGCAGTGCGCATCCACTACCGAGAATTGAAACCGTGACAGTTAGGTCAACAGAATGCACAAAGCAATGGACGGCCGTTTAGTCCTATATTTGGGACTCATCAGCAGTGCGCATCCACTACCGAGAATTGAAACCGTGACAGTTAGGTTGTCCATCAAACAGCATACCAACTGTTCCAACGGGCCTCGGTGACGAAGAGATAGCAAATCAGACTCAATATAGCGCCGCTCGCTCACATATTCCGTGGTGGAACTCAACTGAGATTCTCTCTGATTTGCTCTCTCTTCGTCACCGAGGCCCTTTGGAACAGTTGATTTGGTGTTTGCTTGACAACCTAAACTGTCAGGGTTTCTCGGTAGTGGATGCACACTGCTGATGAGTCCCAATTATAGGACGAAACGGCCGTCCAGGGCGTTCTGCATTCTGTTGAGGTTACAGACTCGATGAATTACTTACTTCAGAGTGGTTATATGGACATGTAAACAAAGATATTCTGTTATGTTTAAATGGAAGTTTTGATATGCGACGTTATCGGTCGCGGAATAGCAGACTCAGGTCGTAAATATATGTTATATATATATATATATATATATATATATATATATATATATATATATATATATATATATATATATATATATATTATTTAAGTAACGAAAATCTTGGTAATCCGTATGGATAATCCCAAGGATGATGAAATCCTGAGAGATCAATTTTAATTCAGAGCGAATAATTTAATTTAAAGAAAAAGAGACCACTTTAAGGCTCCATTGTAATAATTTATCTCACCAGATAATTTTATTTTTCTCTGGATCTTCAGACTTCATTTTGAAAAGGTGAAACGAAAAATGAATTTAAAATTTACACTTTTGACGGGCAGTATTAAGCTTATAAAAGTTGACATAGAGGGTGGTGAGGGATGGTATGAGAGACATGGGCGAGTTTAGCTTTAAAGTGGCCTGTTTTGCTTTTAAAATGTTTCTGTTGACACGATTATAAAGATAACAAAGTCTTCTTATCTAAGTATGTAGTGTTGGTGGCAGTTCATGGTCATTGACTCTTTCGACAAGTAAAATATCATAAAAGCTCTGTTTCATTACTGAAAATCAAAATTATCGTTTCTGTCGTGTTTTCATGATTGATGTCCTTGCACCTGACTCCTAATGTTACATTTCACTTCAGCCTAGCTTCGGACAAGCACATATGGCTACATTATTCCGAAGCCCATTGAATCACAGCCGACTTCCCAATACGGCGTCGCTTTTATTTTATTTTTTTTCAGTTGATACAGTCTTTTGTATGGAGAATAGTTCCAAAAAGTAGAGCTTGACTCCGGTCTTCTTTTTTGTAGCCTTACCTCCCGGGATTCCGAAGCCATGTTTATGGAAACCTTTTGTTTCATCTGTCTATGTCGACATTTTACACGAATATATTAGGCATTATATAACGCTAACATTGATATATATATATATATATATATATATATATATATATATATATATATATATATATATATGTGTGTGTGTGTCTGTGTGTGTGTGTAAATATATGTGTGTGTATGTATATATATGTGTGTGTGTGTGTATGCCTATATATATGTGTGCGTGTATGCATATATATATATATGT
Organism: Acanthosepion esculentum; assembly: GCA_964036315.1. Lineage (NCBI taxonomy): Eukaryota > Metazoa > Mollusca > Cephalopoda > Sepiida > Sepiidae > Acanthosepion > Acanthosepion esculentum. Next base: position 10,285,146 of record OZ038481.1, on the reverse strand, counting down.
GCGTGTGCATGCATATATGTGTGTGTGTATGCATATATATATATATGTGTGTGTGTGTATGCATATATATATGTGTGAGTGTGTGTGTGCCTGTGTGTGTATGTGTGTGTACGTTCACTGTTTTATGTATGTGGAATGCTAAAGATTTCCAAAATGTAAGGTTCATGAAGAAAGGAAAGAAATAAAAAGATACAATTGAAAAGGACACAAAGAGAGGGGGAGAGAGGGAAAGAGGGAGAGAGAGAGAGGAAGTGGAAGAAAGAGGGTGAATGAGAGAGAAGGAGAAAATGAAAGAGAATGTTAAAGAGAGAGTGTGTGTGTAAAATTTGAGAGAAGCAGAGAATAAGGATTATTAAGCCGAGAGTCTGAGATAGAAAAAAAAGAAACAGAGAGAAATGGAAAAAGTGACTAATTAACAAAAAAAAAAAAAAAACAAAAACGGACAAGTAAAACAAAGAATGAGAGAGAGACACTAGGAACGAAAAAGAATGAAAAGAAAAAGAAAAAATTAAAGACAAAATAGAATGAAAAATTAAACACAGAAAATGAAAGAGAAAAATAGTGAAAACAATAAAAGGGAATGAAAATGAGAGAAAGGAAGACAAAACGCAAATGAAAGAAAACGAATGAGCGATTGATAAAGAATGAAAGAGAGAGAGAGATAAAAAATGAGAAAGATAAAGAAAGAGAGAGATAAAGAATGAGAAGGATAAAGAAATAAAGAAAGAAAGAGATAAAGAATGAGAAATATAAGGAAAGAAAGAGAGTGATAAAGAATGAGAAGGATAAAGATAGAGATTAAGAATGAGAAGGATGAAGAAAGAAAGAGAAAGATAAAGAATGAGAGAGAAAGATAAAGAAAGAGAGAGAGATAAAGAATGAGAAGGATGAAAAAGAGAGAGATAAAGAATGAGAAGGATAAAGAGAGACATAAAAAATGAGAAGGATGAAGCAAGAAAGAGAGAGATAAAGAATGAGGGATATGAAGAAAGAGAGAGATAAAGAATGAGAAGGATAAAGAAGGAAAGAGTAAGAGAAAGAATGAGAATGATAAAGAAAGACAGAGAGATAAAGAATGAGAAGGGTAAAGAGAGAAAGATAAAGATAAAAAATGAGAATGATAAAGAGAGCAAGAGAGAGATAGAGAATGAGAAAGACAAAGAAAGAAAGAGAGAGATAAAGAATGAGATAGATAAAGAAAGAGAGAGATCAAGAATGAGACGGATAAAGAGAGATATAAAGAATGAGAAGGGTAAAGAGAGAAAGATAAAGATAAAGAATGAGAATGATAAAGAGAGAAATAGAGAGATAAAGAATGAGATAGATAAAGAAAGAAAGAGAGATAAAGAATGAGAAGGATAAAGAAAGAAAGAAAGAGAGAGATAGAGAGAGATAAAGAATGAGAATGATAAAGAAAGAGAGATAAAGAATGAGAAGGATAAAGAAAGAAAGAAAGAAAGAAAGAGAGAGATAAAGAATGAGAAATATAAGGAAAGAAAGAGAGTGATAAAGAATGAGAAGGATAAAGAGAGAGATAAAAAATAAGACGAATGAAGAGAGAGAGAAAGAATGAGAAAGATTAAGAGAGAGAGAGAGACAAAGAAAAAGAAAGATAAAGAGAGAGATAAAGAATGAGAAGGATGAAGAAAGAATGAGAACGATAAAGAATGAGAAAGATTAAGAGAGAGAGAGAGAGAAAGAATGAGAAAGATTAAGAGAGAGAGAGAGACAAAGAATGAGAAAGAGAAAGAGAGAGATAAATTATGAAAAAGATAAATAAAAAGAGAGAGATAAAAAATAGAGATAATATGATATAAAAATCTGACAAAAATCCGCGATAGACATGAAACTCTTTTTGAAGAGAAGTGACAAAGAGAAATGGTATAAAATCAAACGTTGCTTAAGGGTACAAGCCAAGATCGACAACGTTGTAAGCTTTCCGATACACTATTGCCATTCCATGTCCGATATTCGGGCTAACTATATTTCTTGCCTTCCACCAATTCAGACCCTCACAGCTAGAACCCTCCCGACCAATTAAACGGAGTCTACTCATTCTCATTTCCTTAAAATTGCATTAGTAACGATAAAATTGTGTACATAACTTTTACCCCAGAACGTTTGCATTATGTGACAGAAGATCTTTCCTCGATCATCACAATCTCAACCTACGTTAGTCACATAGTGTATTTTATAACTCCCAGATTTTTAAGGTACACGTAATTCGTAGTTGGCAACGTGTTTCTTTTGATCCTTCCCACTACACTCCTGACTGAGGGTGCGTAGAACGCGATTTGGTGTAGTTGTAGCTCAGCTGTCATTGGGCAGACGTCGCTTTCTCTTCTTAGGGCTCTTCTATCATCCCACCTGACTAAAGAAGGTAAGTTTTCATGATGTGTATACATAAGCATTTGACCCCAAGCAAGTGCTACCAGAAGTTGCACAGAGTGAAAGTAAGAGGAAGGAATAAAGTGTAGAACGGGGAGGAAGGCATCAGAAGGTGTCAATTGCCATTACATATAAAGTTTTAAAGTAAGAGGAAGGGAGTTCCACTGTGGGGAAGTGCTAGAAGAGAAATTGTTGACGTAGAGAGGCGGTTACATTTAACTGTTTCGACTGTAAAAGGGTGGGACCGAGATGTCAACCTAGTAGCACATTTAAATTCATGCAGTTGGGGGACCAATGACAATAGCTCGTCAGAGCAGTTGCCATGAAAGACGGAAAGTGACTAGAGTCGAGATGCCAGGTCAGGACCTATCACATTGCATATCAGTCTCTGGATTTTGTCGAGGACCTCGAAATGAACAGCGGGGTCACCAGACCATACATGACAACAGCATTCAATGCAAGAACGAATGGTAGATGTATAGATTCGAAGGATGGACTCAGGCGAGAAAAACCTTCTGACATGATAGAGAGAACCAACTTTTCTTGCAGTTGATGTAGCTATTGATTTAATGTAGCTGTTCTACCTCAAGTCAGTGGAAAACGAGGAACCAAGAAGGTGCAGAGGGACGATGTCGTTAAGTTGATCATCAGCCATGCTGACAAGAGACAGGGAGGTTTCTCTATGGTGGGTAAATAAGCACATTTTCTTTTAGGAGGCATTAAAGTTTACAAACCATAATCTGCCCCAGTCAACCACAGACTGGAGGTCCTTTTCGAGAGCAAAGGCTAGGTTAACTTTGTCAGCAATACCGGATTTACTATTGAGACAGGAGTAAATGGTAGTATCGTCTGCTTAGATGCCTACTTGAGAACTGATTCCACCAGAAAGATCGACGATGAAGTTCAGAAATGGTGTAGGACACTGGGGAACACCAGCGTTCGTATGAAAGGACCTAGAGGAGAACTCATTTAGGATGACCTTCATTTCACGGTTTGACAGGAATTATTGGAATAAATCATCCTGTAATTTCGTATCCCTGAGGCTTACTTAGAAGGCTGGCATGCCAAACCCTATCAAATGACATGGCACTGCAGGAACCCCGATATTATGCAACTGTTGGTCAGAGTTGCCTCTCAAGTCGCTAAACGAGAGTTCGGGATCCTAACTAAGAGTCGAGAACAGGACCCAGAAAACTGCCAACCCGGTAGCCTGAGTATAAAGAGATGTTGCCACAAAGCGCAAACGTCACAAGAGATTTACGATAGCACTACTTCTGAGGGCAAAGGAAACGAAAGAATCCGGGATCACCTTCCTGAAAAGAAACCAAGGGACGAGCCTCTACTCGTGTTCAAGAAGAGGAAGAGTATTGGCCGGGTGATAGGAAATTCTATCTGTTCCTATTAAAACAAACAAACAAACGAACAAAAAACAAGCAGCAAACAAGAAGTCGATCATTAACGTGCGTGGCATCTAGTCTTGAACCTGATATATAAAGTTCCAACTTAGTTTAAGTGCCAACATTAACTTCGCATGGAAGACGAACACTTCACGTCTGTGAGCCAGGAATAAAAATAATGTCCAATACTTGCATGAGCCAGAAAAAAAATCAAAGATTTGATATCCAAACAAAGGTTTCAAAAAGGAAGTAGAATAATTTCAGATCAATTGAAAAAAATTATTACCGAGTGAAAAAAAAATAGGTAAATAATATACTTAAAAAATGAAATTCAAAGAGATACATACAAGTAAGACAGACAACGATTCTCTTTTTTACGTGGCTTCGTAGATGAAAATTAAGCAAGGAATAACCTTTCTTTTTTCTTGTTGGCAATGGCTATCTAATATGGCTGAATTTAAATCCCAAGACTGTGAGGCAGTTTCGAGATTGCAATGTGGCAGCATTAACGTCTCTTGAAAGACGACACTCCACCTCTGTGAGACAGGAATAATAATAATTTCCAATACTTGAATGAGCTAGAAAAAAAAATCAAAGAATATAATATTCAAATGAGTTTAGATAATGAAATATATTTCTATTCATGCAAATATATTTTGGCTATTTTTGATAAATAAAACTTTTCTCTGTTATTGTTTGTTTCACCTACAATTTACAACACAACTTTATGCAACAAATTTAATATAATTTTTATTTCAATGAATATATGCTCAGTTTAAGTTTTGATTTACTGTATATTCTCACGGAGATTGCCTGTTATGTGATTCCTTTCAGCAGTACGACAATATTTTACATCATACTAACACTATAAGCATTTCTGTATTGGGGTGTGTAAACACGCCCAGGGGACTATCCACTTTAACAGCATATACACGATGAAAGCTTCTATAATGGCATTATAGTAGTTGCACATCTTATATATAAAGTACAGTGCATGAGTGTGTGTTTGTGTCCAAGCAACTCCCTCGCTCCCACTGGCCCGAATTTAATGATTTATAGCTCACTCAAAAGCCCAAGAAAAGTTAGGCACAGGTAACGATTTTCGTTGAGCTCAGATTCAGGGTTGCCAGATTATGCGATGTTAAAATGTATATTAATATATTATACTAGCCATTATCGTTGCTTTCATTATTCAAGGGGCATAACTGTTATTTTCCTTTTGTATCCAAAATTGCAGTGCACGTTTTATTATAAAGTACAGGAGAACTCAAAATTGATCGTTGTATTTAAGTATTGAATGTGTTATGGGAAACTACCCATAATAGTAATGGACTAGTCCGTACCCCATAAATACTGCGCCTCAAGAGGAAGCAGGAGTCAGAGGGTGACAGTTCTCTGCCTCTGGGCAGAGAGGAACTCGGACGAGGCTCCGCCGAAGGGCAGCGCCTCGTTCGGGGAGGTTGACCAACCCAATCTCGTTTATACGGGTTCTACGGGCAATTTTTGCCCGAGCCTACGGGCTCGGAAAGCCCACATTAAACTGGCCTTGTCTCGCATTTGACACACATAGGCGTGTTAATGAACATCGTCAGAGGGTGACAGTGTAAGTCCGAGTTCTGAGTCAGTCAGAGACAGAGTCGCGTCAGCCGATTACTGTAAGACATTCGAATAGTGATACTTCGAGACAACATAGTTCTCTCTAACCTAACCTGATTGTTATTACTAACACTTCTACTTCTTTTGTAAATATTCTGTTTGTAATATATCTGTGTTATTCCATACCTGTGTTCGAGTTATTCTTCATTGGTTCTACCTTGGACCATCACCGTGGTACAAGGACCCTGGACCGTAACAGAATTTTTAAGCTTACCTTTTAAAAGTTCAACGATAATTCTTCTGCCAACACGTAATTTAAAGATGATTTGATGTACGTAGGTCCTTATTTTCCCTACAAACAATTATCTTTACTTCATTGGTGACAGAACAGGGGAAAATTTATAAGATAAAATTAATATAATGTAAAGATGGTAAAATAGAAATTAGAATTAGTTATACATTCAACATTTGAAGAGTTAGAGAAATATAATAGCTAATTAAGTAAAACCTATATTATGGAATCTATATGAATAAATGCGAAATCGAAGCCCAATTCTCCCACGAATTCTGAGATTAAAAAGATCCAGCTCTATTTTATAGGAATGTGGTATTTACTAGACTCCCACGAAGTTACTTTGTGACACAGGCTCGGTTTAATGTGTGGACCCCAAGCGCTAGGAACAAAAATTGCCAGAGCCCCCGCAACTGCGATTGTGCTGGCCTCGGTGCGAGAACCGCCCCCTCTCTCTGGTGCAATGAGAGAATGCAGCCTCGGGCAGCTGGTACCCAGGGCTGTGCACCTCTCAGTATAATTTTCCTCAGTTGGGTTTTGTCCTGTGACGGAGCCGCCCCTGTACGCACAAAGACAGAGATGATAAATAATGTGTTACAAACAACTCGAAAGAGGGTTTTGTATTTACTTACACCCCAGCACTGAGTCAAGTTGTGACACAAGGTCGGTTTTTAACGTGGAGACTCGAGTGTCTTCACTCGGGCCGCTGGTCTTAGCTGGTCATAGCTTGAACCAGCTGGTCAGAGCTGGTCTTCGCTTGTCATAGCCGGTCCAAGCTAGTCGTAGTCCTGATACCACCAGCACAGGGACGGAGGGAAGGAAATTTACTTGACCCGCCCCCACTGAGTCAGGTTGTGACACAAGGTCAGTTTTTAACGTGGGGACCCGAGTGTTTTCACTTAGCTGGTCAAATCTTATCCAAGCTGGTCAGAGCTGGTCTAATATAGTCATAGCTGGTCCAAACGTTCAGAGACTTTCCATGCTGGTTGTAGCCATGATAGCATTAGCACAGGGACGGAGCCCTGGGGCAGGTAAGGATATTTACTTGACACCCCACTGAGTCAGGATGTGACACAAGGTCAGGTTTTAACGTAGGGACCCGCATGTTTTCACTCGGACCGCTGGTCTAAGCTGGTCATAGCTTGTCCAAGCTGGTCAGAGATGATCTAAGCTAGTCCTAGCTGGTCTTGGTTTATCATATCTGGTCAGAGCCTGTCCAAGCTAGTCGTAACCATGATACCACCAGCACAGGAATGGAGCCCTGGGGCAGGTAAGGATCAGAATGTGTATATCACTCGAGAGGGAGAGGGCGGTTTACACGTTAAATGCTCAATATCTCTATTATATATTATCTACTTCTATGCAATATCACTCTTCATGTTTAATTAATTTGCATAGTGATTGAAAAAAATATTATTTCATTAATTAACAGTCCTTTATTACTGTTCTTTTATTCGAGGATTGTTTTGATTTTAATAACAAAATTAATTCTATTTAGGAATATCGACTTATATAGTGCAGAAAAGTGTTTGGAATTTGCATTTTCTATGGCCTTCAACAAGTTGGCATCTATGTGTAAAACTTTCTTTTATTATAACAAGCCAATTTATGAACGCGAACACTACATTTTCCCGTAGTGGGTATATATATATGTATATCTTAGGACTATGTGAATCGAACGTAGCTAAGAAGACAGCTCTCAGCTCAACCGTACTTTTGGCTTCGCCAAAGTACACCGTGGATAAAGTTTATTTTTTCATCATCTGACGTGGATGACACAACATAAATGTTGTTGACCATATTCACCATAGTCTAAGAATATAGAATCCAGCGCATCTGCTCAATGAAACAACGTTAAAGATTAACACTCACGAGTCAGACACTCTACTGAATCTGACTATATCGCCAATACCACCAGCAGCTGTTCCGTAATTCTTCAGTCTTCGATATCAGAGGCTGGCTGTGCATATTCGGGAAAAACATGCCCGCCTTTATAGACGCCTTATTGAATATTTTGAGCCTTATGATTGGTTAACATTTCTATTGGTGAACTATAAAATGAGCCAGCTCATTTTGGCTGGCTCACTAGTACACCAGGGTACCCAAAAACTCCAAGAAATGTGACACTTTTTTATCATTTATTTTAGTTAATCTTTGTCTATAATTTAATATTAAGCTTTGTAATCCTTATGAATATATCAGGAATAATATATATTGTTCGAGTATTGGTTATTTAATGGTGAAATCAAAATATAAAAATTCAAACTTTATAATTTCTTCAAAAAGAATAACATCATTTCATGATTAAATTATAATTTCTTAGCTGCATTTTTTACCAAATAATCTTACAAATTAAATCGAGAAGTGTAAACTTGTTTCTGATTGCAAAAAATAAGATTAATCATAGCAATTTAAAAACAATTTTTTTTTAAAAATTTTATGCTATATCTTCGATTCTGCTATAATATGTGTTGTGGATTCCGGGATGAAATCCGATATCAAGGAATAACAAACGCCAGGAATGGATAAGGAAAATAAATGTATTAGCGTAATAATACAAACTGGTAATATGGGTTAGTAGATCCAGGAATGCGGGTTAGTAGCAATAATATATATACAGTCTTGGTATTGAAGTATCACGGATGACTCCTTACTAAAGTCTACGGGCTCGCTAACTGTGACGCTTGCCGCCGTCTCTGTGCGTGACTTACTCTACTACTACTGAACTCTACTACTCTTCTGTGGTTCCGTCTCGACTCCTTCACACCTTCGGGTATTCACTGGTAGTAGTATATGTATACCTTGGGTGAGTCCATTTGTATGAAAATCGGAGACCCCTCAATCATATGTATTGTTGGTAATTCTATTATGAAATGCATTGTTGGTAATTTAGCAATAACATTTATTGCTTTTCATTCTGCTTTAAAGATGTATTGCTGGTCATTTATGAAAAAAAATATATGACTAGTAATTTTACGATAAAACGTATTGTTAGTGATTTTATTATCAATAAAAATTCTACTATAAAGTGTATAGTAGGTCATGTAGCTACAAAATATATTGCTGGTCATTTTAATTTAAAATTAATGGCATTTAAGTTTTCTATAAAAATATATTTTTCATAATTTTACTATAAGATTGTATTGGTAAAACCTTTTTTATAAAAATGTATTTCTGGTAATTTCATTAAAAAGTTTATTGTTAACTTTTTATGAAAAAAGAATGTATTGCTGGTTTACTATAAAACAGTATTTTTATACTTTCCAAGGGTTTGAATTTTTGTTTGGGGTTCACTATTTCCCATAGCTGGGACCTTAGCATTTTCTACGACCTCGGATCGGGGTGGATCTCAGAGGAAAACAATAGCTGGTCCAACGCTCGTCAAAAGCTTCAATCTTCCCATCAGAGACCTTGCTGCCAGATGTAATTTATTATCATATCCAAGACAAACTTTTAACAGTCATTCCGAAAGCTGAAGGCGCATTAGAATAAGAAAAAGTAAAGTATTAAGAAATAGGAAAATGTTAGAAACAAAATCTGCTGTGTGGTTTCAGTCCATCTATATGATAGTAAATGCTAGATAATTTCCTTACAATTGAGGAGATGATTTGAGGCAAAGGAGATGTACTTCTACAGAATGATGTTGAGAATTCTATGAATATAGCATATAGGCAATGATAAAAAATTAAGGAAAATAGAAACAAAAAAGGACCCTTATACGTAGAATCAGAAAGGGACTGTTTAAATTTCTAGGACAAAAAATGAGGAAGGAAGGTTTGGGAAATGGGATACTCATATACACTGAAGTCAGAGGGGAAACAGTGAAGAAACTGCCAAATGAGCTTGGGTAAATTGATGCCAGAACAGAGACGCAAGATAGAAATGGACAAACATTACTATACATTACAAATTATAGTAAATTGTGGGGTCGCATATAAAAGGAAATTATCCGCCACTTCAGGCATACTATGGATGTCTTCAAATGTATTCATAAGTAGATAAGCGAGAATTCTATTAAGATTTTTTTTCCTCAGTCTCGGGATAATCGTTGAAGAAATTTCAAATTAATGCAAAATAAAAATAGAAACGAAGGACATTTTCTGAAAAATGACAAAAAAAAAATCGAATTAAGACGGCATCAAATTTAGAAACGAAACTCTAGTTCTAATTGCTATTTGTTTTTTCATTTCAACTAATTCGCTGACACAGCAACAATTCAAAATGTGTTTCTAAAATTACCAATTAGGAAACGAACGCACGCACAGTTTTCCTCATTAAACTCGTCTAAAAATTTCAGCTTCACGAAAAATGTGTTCTTCCTGATGCCTTGAATGTAATTAGGAGCGAAATTAATCTCCAGAAGATATTAACAGATTAAATGAAGCAGCCGGCACATATCACGTCATACCTGTTCGGTTACTTAAGATTTATTTCGGATTTGGCACCGGTGGACTTTATAAAAGTTGGATTATGACAGAAATAAACTTAAATAATTATTCCACGAAATATGTTCAGTATCTTCATTCTTATTGTTTTTATATCCCTATTTTGAAAATTCCTCGTCTTGTCTGAGTTTCGGAAAGAAAGTTAAGTTTTCATCAGTTCATCTTGTTAGAATCCGAAACTTGTCCATTTTGTTCGCATTGTATTCAAACATATGATATCTAATGAGATTTTATTAAATGACAACCTGTAAAAGCATTTACTTCACTATTTCATTATTCGGACCATTGTCCTCATCTTTGTCGCCATATTTATTGCAACGTTTCGGCCCCTCATTATCTGTCTATATTTCTGAGATGAGGTATTATGTACATTATTTACATTATTCGGACTATTGTCCTCATCTTTGTCGCCATATTTATTACAACGTTTCGGCCCTTCAGTATTTGTCTATATTTCTGAGATGAGCTATTATGTACATTATTTACATTATTCGGACTATTGTCCTCATCTTTGTCGCCATATTTATTACAACGTTTCGGCCCTTCAGTATCTGTCTATATTTCTGAGATGAGGTATTATGTACATTATTTACATTATTCGGACTATTGTCCGAATAAGGTAAATAGTGTACATAATATCTCATAAATAATATATAATATACATAATATCTCAGAAATATAGACAGGTACTGAGACATTTACTTCATTTCATAGTTTCTTTGGATGAGGATCTTACCTGTTTCCATCGCAAATGTAAGCGTGGTGTAAGTTTTGGACATTTTAGACGAAACATCAATTGCTAAAAGACAAAACACATGGTTGTTCTCAAAGCTCTTCAGGTAGGTTATCCGATGTTTTCGTCTGTCCTTCTTGCTTTCAGCACGTCCTCTGAGTGTCAAATTTTCCAAACCCTGTTTCCTCATCATGTATCCTAAAACATTCAAATGTCTCTTTCTTATTCTAAATAAAATTGTTTTTGTTCCATTAAAAACATCTTTCTCGTTGCTCACATATTATGTCCATGAAATTCTCAACCCATTTCTATAAATAAATATCTATTTTATATTATTCACTGCCATATGGAAGGATTGATATTTCATAGAAAAAGTCATTTTTGTTTCTAATCTATTTTTTTTTTTTTGGTAATACTTTGCTTAGCTTTTGGAAGGTAACTTTCGCTACTCAAATGGGCTTTTGGATTGCTGTGTCACACATTCTCTCGTATATTAAAACACTTTCCAGAAATTCAATTTCCGTGCTTGCTTGATATTCATATCTCCAATTTGTATGTCGCATCTTGACCTGTCCATCTTGCTAACCACCATCCGTTCTATTTTCTTATAATAAATTTTTTTTTCTTATTCTTGGGTTTCTTCTACTCCCAATTCTGCAAAGTTGCCGCAATTTTCACTCTGTTTCTACCACAAGCATCACAGTGGCATCTGCATTATTTATGCGGACAATATGAATCTTATGCCAGAATTATTTTTAAAAAAAGCTGCCTTATTGTAATTATTTACGGGTGACATTGTGCGGCCTTCTTCAGCTGATTGGAATTTTGAATCGAACCCTTTATTTCGTCCACCGGGGTACAAAAAGATGAGGACAACAGTTCGAAAAATGCAAATAGTGTAAATAATTACAATACCTCATCTCAGAAATATAGACAGATCCAGAAGAATGCCGAAGACTACAACGGCCAAAACATCGTCAATATGGCAACAAAGATGAGGAAAACAGTCCGAAAAATGTAAATAGTTTAAACAATTACAATACCTCATCTCGGAAATATTGACAAATCTTGAATAAGGCAGGAGCGTACAATGGCCGCAACGTTGTGACTAGGGCAACGAAGATGAGGACAACGGTTCGAACAATGTAAATAATGTCAATAATTACAATACCTCATCTCAGAAGTATTATCAGACCCTAAAGAAATCTGCAGCGTACAACGGGCGAAACGTCGGGAATATGGCAACGAAGATAAAGGCAACAGTCCGAAAAAATGTAAATAGTGTAAATAATTACAATAACTCATCTCGGAAGTATAGACAGACCCCTTATTGTAGTTTCAGATGACATATGATTTAGGTTGGCAGCAGGTCGAAACGAGCTGTAGTTATCATCTCTCGATAGAACACGTTGCTGGTGAAAACCTCAGAACCACTGCACATAACTATGTCCGTTTGAAATTACTAACCATGTTTATAAGGATTTGATGGTATCATTTTCTAATTAGCAGACGGTCTCTTAACAACGTCAGGTACCAAGTTGAAATTGTGCTCATGGCCGACACAGGCAAACAGGGTGCAAGGCCAATTAGTGAAATTAGTATAAAAAATAAACTAAGGACAACAGATAAAGACAATAAAACAGAACAAGTTTACCAACAAAAGATGGAAGTCAAAATCAAGTAGGTGTAAAAATTTAACTCATCCTTTTTTTCTGTTTCGGGTTTGAGTTTCCGGTTCCGTTTAAATTCTACTTCAACTCTATAATTCTAACGTCTCCACTTATACTCTGGAATTTTAATTATTTTCCTTTCATCTCAATAAGAATAAATACGTTCACCTATCGCCCGTTTCACAACTCCTCTGTTGTCTTTTGAACAGAAGTAGAAGTTTATTCTTTGTTTCCTGTCTAAGATCAAATGTCAAACTCTTTCATTGCCATCTTTAACTCCCATAAAACTATATGAGTAGTGTAGTAACAGGCAATGAACAGTTTATCACAGTTTTCTGATACCGTTTTGTCGTCAGAATGGCCTTTCAGAAACTAATCAAATTATCAAGAACTAGAATAATCTCTCTCGATACATAGAACATAGCGTTGATTTGCTAACCACTACGCATTTAATCTTCTTATAATTAATGGTTATTTCGTCTTCTCGGGTTTCTTTTATTGACAATTCTGCAGAGTTTCTGCAGTTTTCTCTTTGTGTCTACCACAAGCACCACAGTATCATCTGCATTATTTATCCGGACAATATGAATCTTATACCAGAACTAAAAAAAAAATCTGCCTCATTGTAATTATTTACAATGTTTACATTGTTCGGAATAATTTGCGCGAACTTCTTCAGCTGATTGGAATTTTGAATCGAACCCTTTATTTCGTCCACCGGGGTACAACGACGGAAACATTTACAATATGGTAACAAAAAGGAGAGGAAACAATCCGAACAATGCAAATAGTGTAAATAATTACAATCCTCATCTGGGAAATATACATAGATCTTAAAGAAGGCCGGAGCGTATAACGGCCGAAACGTTGTGAATATTCCAACGAAGGTGATAACAACATTCCCAAAAATGCAAATAGTGTAAATAATTACAATACCTGATCTCGGAAATATACATAGATCTTGAAGAATTCCGGATCGTACAACGGCCGAAACGTCGTGAATATGCCAACGAAGCTGATGACAACAGTCCGAAAAATGTAAATAGTGTAAATAATTACAATACCTCATCTCGGAAATATACGTAGATCTTGAAGAAGGCCGGAGCGTACAACGGCCGAAACGTCGTGAATATTCCAACGAAGGTGATAACAACATTCCCAAAAATGCAAATAGTGTAAATAATTACAATACCTGATCTCGGAAATATACATAGATCTTGAAGAATTCCGGATCGTACAACGGCCGAAACGTCGTGAATATGCCAACGAAGCTGATGACAACAGTCCGAAAAATGTAAATAGTGTAAATAATTACAATACCTCATCTCGGAAATATACACAGATCTTGAAGAAGGCCGGAGCGTACAAAGGCCGAAACGTCGTGAATAGGGCAACGAAGATGAGGACAACGGTTCGACCAATGTAAATAAGTAAAGAATTACAATACCTCATCTCGGAAATATAGAAAGATCCCGAAGAAAATACATAGAATCTAGCGTTGATTTGCAATATAACATCCAATATAATATGGCATCTGAAAATAGGATGTTCTCACAAATGAAGACGTGACTTGAAGCAGTAGAAATGGGTTTCCGTTGTCGAATAATGAGAGCCACATGGATAGAGCACAGGAATAAGTTTTAAGATGAGTCAAAACTAGGCTGAACTCTAGCTGAAAATCAGAGAGACAACTAATGTTTTCAAATATTTCTTTAAAAAAAAAACGATATCAAACACAGATGCATCAATAAAAATTAATCATGCAGGACTTTCCTTCAGTGGATCGATAGAAAATCACCAGCGAAATGACAAACAAACCCCAAAATATTCAATGATAGAAATAAATCATGATCTTTTCACGTGTAACAAAAGTGGATGTAATCTAGATGAGCAAATAGCGTCTATCAGATGCGCTATATACAAAGAAAAATTGAAGCGTTTTTTTTTTTACTTTTTCCTCGGATTATTTTTTATTATTTCACTGAACGATATGATCGACATGAACTTGGCTTTGATAGGGTAAATGAAACCGCAGAGATTTATTTACTCACAGATATATATATTCAAAGGAAAAAAAATGGCTGCTCAAATTATTTATCAAAAGAAAAAATATATTAAATTCGATTGCATGAAAAAAAAATCGCATCTAATTTTATGAAAGAATCAGAAATTTACTTTAAAAGAAAACGGGGCAATTCTTTTTCACCTTAAATCAACGATGACAAACGCAAACAGTTTTCAGACAATGATGTTTAATTAAGAATCTTTAAAATAGAAATGAAATAAAATTAATTTTCCGTTGTAATAGAATCCCATATGAATAAAATAGAAATTGAAGTAATCCAAAAATATTTTCTTTTGATTAGATCAAGTGATAACTTTAAGGAAAGAGTGGAAAAATAACGTATAACGATTGGCTGGAAAACATGTAACAAAAATGGCGACATAATGTAACAAAAATGGCGACATAATAACAATCAGCTTGCCAATATCCTTAACACGTAAAGTACATAATGAATGTATAATGCCACATGAAATTAAATTTGGAAAGCCGACAGATTAAAAAGAAAGACCAATACTAAGGGTAATTGAAATAATCATAAAACGGTCAATACTAATCAGGGAACAAATGAAAATAAAAGACGTCTGTGGCGTTATTGGTACTTTAACTATTACTTGATTGAATTCTAGATACCGCTTCTTGGTTGATCGTTGTGACTGGATGTCGAAAGATTGGTATGATTGAAAAGCGGTTCTGTTGAAGGAACTATTCTGATATATTCATGTGTTTCGAGGGGACGGCTTCAACTAGACTTTGGAAAGGGGCAACGCGAATAGATAGGGTTCATTATTGGTAGCATTTACCAGGCCATTTGCCGCCTGATGGCGAAACGTTTCTTTCAATTAGGAGCATGAACAGCTCCCTTAATTAAGAAAACTCATAATCACATCTCAAAGTACACACACGTCCCAAAAAGAAATATTCAGGTGGAAATTGATCAAAGCCCCCACCCCAAGCGCTTTGATCGCTTAAGCCCAATTAAAGGATCACTTTTTGACACCCGACACGTTTAATGTGCAAGATAGTGGGTCTAGGATAGTTGGGTAGAGGATATTTTCGTCCGGACAATTGCTTCCCTGGACATTTGCATCCCTGGATAATTGCATACCTCTGATAATTTCTTGAAGTTACCATTTTAAAGAGTTGTTTAATATAGAAATTTACACACCAATACCTTTAATTACTCTAAACAAGCAGATAGGTAGTTACCATATATAATAAAAGAGAAAAATATTCTTTTTTAAAACAAAAGAAAATTAAGCCAGCAGTTTCAGTTCACTCTTGCAGTTCTTCAATTTTGAGGAGCCTGTCCAACATTCGCTGCCGTAAGGGAGGGCAGATGTCACGTAGCAGTTCATTACTCTTTTCTTTGTTACCAACGAAAACCTCTTGTCTCCTAATACTCTGCCTAGCTTTTGGGGTGCGTTTTTGGCCATCCCAATACGTCGCACTTACCGTCCTCTGTCAAAATACTTACCTAAAGTGGGCGGCCGAAATTATAAAAGACACGGAAAATGTTTATTTTCAAGTACTGACTGGGTCACAAAATGACCCGAACTCTGAAATGACAAGTGAATTCTCCACCATGCCAATGCTTTTGCACATTTTTTTTCATAGGACTTCGGAAGTTCCTGTTTCAGAAATCCATAATAAAAACGGTGCATCCACTTCAGTCACTAGATATAGATCCGTGTGATTTTTTAGCTCTGTTCAAAATAGAAAAACGTGACTACATTAATGAAAGGCATCATGAAAAACTAGTTCCAAGAACGTTTACAGCAAAGACACCATTGTCTATGGAAATGCATAGCTTCACAATTTGAGGCTGACACAGGGTCACGCCAGAATGCTCTTCGTATATTGAATAAATATGTACAGACGAGATTATCTAAAGATACTGGTTGATAGCGCCACCCGTACCTGAACTCCCGAGGCTTATATCAGTTGTGCTGTGAGATGTGGTGAATTACTGTGCACACTGATTATTTGAAGACAAAGTGATTCATCAGATTTCGAACGGGGTGCGTTAGTAGGAGTCAGCGGCATCAAATGCGAAATTGTGAGAAAATATCAGATCTCCCGTTTTCAATGCCAACCTGGAAAACCGGACGAAAGCATTACCACCCACAGGGGACAGTTCACTAGCTGACCACGGGATCTTCATGATCATTAGCTGCTATTGCTGGCTAGAATAGTCTATGGCAGCCTACAGACGGCACTCGCATAATTAACATGCACCTTCAACGAAGGTGACAGAAAATGGATGTACAATATATTTAGCGTCATTTATATTTCATGGTATATTGAAGCAGGGCATCAACTAGTGTGCCCTTATTAATAGCACAACACCGGGCACGGCGATTCCCCTTGGCTCATAACATCACAAATTGTACCAAATACACCTGATACACACACACACACACACACAAACACACACACACACACACAAACACACACATATATATATATATATATATATATATATATATATATATATATATATATATATATATATATATATATACATATATATATATACGACTCTTCGACAGAATTGAGTCACTGTCAGTCACTATGTGTCTATCCGAATCTAAAAATAAACACGCTAAAATTCACCTTCATCCCGTACCGTACGCTGACGGCTTAGTGGGAGAAGTTCGGACTGACGCAAATTCAGTCGTGTTTCGATCCTAGCTAGAGGCAACCGGACGTCTAGCCACACTGATGAGCTGTGAAATAGCGAAACAGTCTGTCTGTGGATGACAAATATATATAATATCAAAACTATCAATTACATTAATTTTTTTCAGCCGTAAAGATGATGATCTTGGATGAGGTTGAAAGTACTTGGGAAAATAAAAATAATGAGAAAAGCTACGGCATCTTTCTTAATCAGTTTAATAACAGCACTAAGAAATTGATCGGTAAACTTGAGAAGATCAAGATAGAATAAATAGACATAATATGTCTAGATTCTTCAACTAAATATTCTTGAATGAAGAAATGCTGCATGCATGTATATATATATATATATATATATATATATATATATATATATATATATATATATATATACTAATGGTGCTAGTCTTGCACTTCTTGCTTGTGAAACTCTCTTCTGTTTTCTTGCTTCCCTGCCAACTACGTACTTTAAAAAAATAAATGCAACATTAATCCCAAATCGTCTGCCGCCTTGATTCCTGTTCTTTTCTGATCGTGACTGATTATTTCACTGTCGTTAACATCTTGCCTCTTAGTATCTTGTCTGGCAAAAAATGAAATATATATCTATATCTATCTATCTATCTATCTATCTATCTATCTATCTATCTATCTCTCTCTCTCTCTCTATATATATATATATATATATATATATATATATATATATATATATATATATAATGGATTTAGTTTTAATCTAAATGTTTACTACTTTAAATAACTTAGTAAAAAAAAATGCGTAACGATTTTTTTCCTTACTAAAATTACCGAAAGACCTCATACGTACTGTTTAATGAATAATAATGAGGCGTCTAGTTCCATAATGGTGTATCCACTATAAAAACTTATGAAGTAATATATATATATATATATATATATATATATATATATATATATATATATATATATATATATGTGTGTGTGTGTGTGTGTGTGTGTGTTTATTTAGTGTACAGTTAAAAAGTTTGAGGTCCTCCTGGTAATTTTTAAATTGGCCCAAAATGTAGTTGTTTTGTACTTTAAATAAGAGAAAATTATTATACATGGTTAAAAAAGAGACATGTTTTTTTTATTAGAAATTTTATTATGAAAAAAAAAAACATTGTATGATTAAACTATGCTGTCGTCAAAATGTCTTCCTTTCGCACAAATTCTTCGTATTCATTGCAAACGTTTCTCAAACTTTAAATTTTATATCTGATCCCATCATTCTTTTGTCAATGTATCTAAGAGAACATTCTCATATTTTTTCACTTTTCGGACATGTGCTAATTCTGTGTGTGTCTACAAACATTCGAACTATATTGTATATATATATATATATATATATATATATATATATATATATATATATATATATATATATATATATATATATGTATGTATGTATGATAAAATATAGATTTAAGGTATGCTGTATTTATGGGTAAAAGTGATCAATATCAGGGCTAGATCGTCTGTAAATAGAAATATAAAAGTGAACATTCAATTTTAAAAAATAGAGGCAAACTGTCTTTCATGCAAAACGCAGTTGTCAGGCATGACGATTGCGTTTAGCATGAAAGAAAACTGTCGCCTCTTGGTGTTGACTTCATATGTCCACACACACACACACACACACACACACACACACACACACACACACACACATATATATATATATATATATATATATATATATATATATATATATAAAATGTGTGTCTATTTAATGAACCCTTTTGCTGAAATGAATTCACTATGATGTGAAGGAAGGTAACATAACTAAATTCCTGAATGCAGTGAGTTATATGATCCTTCGGCATTTGGTCGACTAATCAAAAAGACTAATAAACGAAGATCCGTTGTAGTGGAACTGATATTCCTGACACAAACTCATCCTACGGCATTGCATGCCTGATAATCGTATTAGTTAACTTTCTAAAAATATGCATGATAAAAAGGAAAGCGAATTGAGAAAACGAAAGTGTCATGTGGCCGTGTCAAGGATAAAACTATCAATGTAATGGAGGCCTCTTCATGATTGATGTAGATCATTAATCGTCAATAAGACAAATTGATCTATCTTGGAACGTAGTTGAAAATGCAGGCACCTCAACCGAAGATCTGGACTCCAGTGGAGTTTTGAATTATGACATTAATGAAAAGGGAATACTTCTTAAATGAACTGTGAAATATATGAACTGAAAAATTACGTTTATTTCTTCTTCTTTTTTTACATATGATTACCGTGTTTTTGAATTACGACATTAAAGAAAAACAGGATGCTCCCTAAAAGTGTGAAATGTATCAACTTAAAAATTACGTTTAATTTATGTTTTTAGTTAAATATGATTACCGTGTTTTTGAATTATGACATTAAAGAAAAACGGGATGCTCCCTAAAAGTGTGAAATGTATCAACTTAAAAATTACGTTTAATTTATGTTTTTAGTTAAATATGATTACCGTGTTTTTGAATTATGACATTAAAGGAAAACGGGATGCTCCTCGGTTACTCTTTGTTTTGTCTGTCCCTATTCCATTCAATATGTCATGTTTGTGTCAAATTTTTCAAACCTTCTTTTCTCATTAATTATCCTGTATATTTCTCTCTCTTATTCTAAGTATAAGCGTCTATTTTATTTCTTTTTTATGTAAAACTTCCTCTTTAACCACATGTTCAGTCCATGGAATTCTCAGCATCCTTCTGTAGAACTACATTTCGTTTTCAGCATATTTTTCTTTTTAACTGAATATTTATATTTCTTAGTATTTTGCTTAGCTTTTGGAAGGCATCTTTCTGCTATTTCACTGTACCTTCGTATTTCGGCGTCGCTCTTTCCATTCTCTGTTAAAACACTTCTCAGGTATTTAAACTTTTATACTTGAATAACTTTGGCATCTTCAGTTCGTAGTTTCTATAAAGAGATGTTCCTTTTGCTAATAACCATAAAATCTGTTGTCTTATCACGGATGTTTAATCCTTTCATGTCGCCTTCTTTTCCTACCTTCTGTAAAGTGCTCTGCCGTTGCCTCTGTTAATAATACAAAATGAAACAAAACTCAGTCATACTTTGAAGATCTCTGTTTTCGAGGACAGTTTCTAATGATCATAAACATAGCAAAAATATCTGTAAGTTAGTGGGTGTGGCCATCTTATTAGGCCACAGGATGAAATCAAAAACGTTTGAATTTTTTGAACACCCTTTAAACCTTCGTAAAGATGATTTTAGAATATGCACCTGACAACTGTACCCATCATTACCGGCGGTCTTGTCCACGAGGCAGATTTGAAAAATTGTAATCATAAGAACATTCGAGATACTCCATATATAGGAAATCGGTCAGACTCGGTTAACTAGAATCTACCTAGTTGAACATATTTGCATTTCAACACAACCCAAAGAGCCATTCTGCAGTTTCTACTGCAATTATGCAAGGCGGATCATAATTAAAATTTCTGGGAGAGAGGCCACAATTTTGTGCAATTAGTACTTAAACAGGGACAGTACTAAGAGACCCTCGGTCACGATGACTTGTGACTTTGTGCTAGCATAACTATCGACTGTTTCTGAACAGTTTCATCTCACCATTTGCACTAACATACATTTAGGTCAACCTGTGGGGTCCGTTTTTCAGGTCCTTCCCAGGCTGATGTTATCACGTAATCTTGTTAAATCTGCCATAGTGAGATTGGAACCAGAGTCTCATTGTTGATACATTCTAAACGGTGAGATATTTCTTCCGCATGAAAATCAAACTAGTGACCTTTTATCATCGCCGATCGGAGCCCAAGCTTTCAGCAATCGTCGCAATCCATCGCTAAAGATACTGGTCAAAAGTTCGGTTCTTTATACCGCTCCAGCAAGTACCTGACTCCGTTTGCCATGTTCTACCATTACAAGAGCCAGTTCAGATTGAGAATGGGGTATTATTGCTATATAAGAGAGGGAGCAGTCCCACCTTCAGTTACCACTGTAGATAGAGTGGAAAAGCGTCTCCGGGTCCTTGTAGGCGACGAAATATTTTCACCTCCGCAACTCCTTTTCTCATAGACGAGACAATACAAACCTTTCGCCGCGCTATCGCTATTTTCATGGAGAGAGTTCAGACGAACTATGCCCCTTACTTCCACCAGTCCTAGCATTCGCGGCTAAGGCCTGCCATGCCACGCCCATTGTATTGAACCACACACATTCCTTTCGTAATCTCCTGGGGAGATGGACATTCCATTCAAGTAGCTTCTTCCCACAAACCTCTGTCTTGTGTAACAGACTGCCAAGAGACTGCTTCTCCGAACACTACAATGTCTAGGGTTTGAGGAGACACGGTGGAGTAATGGATAGTGAGTCGGAATGAGGAATCGGAGAGGCGAGTTCGAATTCCAGTCGGATCCATTACATTCACTATTCATTATAGCCTTGGGAAAGGTGTGAATCCTCTTCTTCTCTCTCCAGCTACTGGTAAATAGCAGGGCAGACTGGGTTCTATAGCCTTGGTTGGCAACTTGTCTAAGAGAAGGACAACTCTGAATTCAAACCCGGTGTGGAGCCCCGAAGGCGGATGGACGGCACTTTGTGCTACCTTCCGGCAACTCCTGCAGCCGCGTTGATACCAAACTGTATTGGTTTATCCTCTTCTTTGTAATCTGCTAGCAAGGCCCCGAGAGGGAAAATTAGACGTCTGGGCAGCCCTAGTTCTCCATATATCCCACCCAGGCTCGTAGCGCACCGCGCTACTCCATCGTCTCTTGAGACGGACGGATGCGGAGGACGACGAGCGTTTACCGTTATCTTCCACACATATCCTCATAAGCTGTGCCTCTTACTCTGTAACCCTCTACCTCGAGTGGCAATCGAGCCTTGTACAGGATAAATACCACTGTAAAAATGATTCTTCCTCTAACCATAATTTTATGAACGAAAATAAGTTACAAGGATGGGAAATAACGAACTGGCATTATACGTGTATTCCTTTCCGACTAATTTGCAGAAAAAGGAAAACCTGTCCCAAAAGAGAATATGGCTAGACAACATTAAAAACAAATTCTCATTTACTTTTGATCAAATTTAGCCAAATCACATTATTTTTTCCTGTATTTCCTTTGATTACTGGAATTAAATTATTCGTTAAAGATTCATTGATCTATTGAGGATTAAATTCGTTCGCTCGCTTCGGACCGAAGGATTTTTCGAAATGGCAACTCATTGTCGTCACTGGTTGATTAGTGAGTAAAACGTTTTTAAATATAAATCTGAAAAAAATATTTTCTTGTCTGAAATACATTTGTTGTTATCTAATACGCATTGTCGAAAAGGACGCGAACCATGTACAAAAGAAACATTTAAAGAAAATGGTTTTGTAGTAGGTACAATTTAAACTTAAAGTATAAGACCAATTTTGAAGATATCATGTATTCTTATTGTTGTTGGAAAAACACGAAAATGTATACATTAGCAAGAAGAGGTTAGTGATCGATTTCGTGAGCCTTAATGGCGATTTTGGTCTTGTGATAATGTTGCTATTATATTTATTTAAGTAGATTCTTCTGATAAATTCTCACCACTATATGAAATATCTGCAAAAAGAGACCAAAACATTTTAGTCTATCCCCTGAAACTGGCGACATTTCAGACTCAATGAAAACAGACCGAACAATAGGCGAGGTGTAATAAAATGAACAAAAAATGATATCTCTAGTTATACACAAGGGAACGAGAGCCTTTCACCTCTGCTCAGTTTTCCCTTACTAAGTTTGACAGACTTCAAAAACGCCTATACAGCCTTGCGGATGATGAATTAATTTCTACCCTACAACCCGTTTTCCCACTGAAGAAACACGTCTAACCTATCACCAGTCTCTCGCTATTTCCATTGGAAAGGTTAATTCACATCTAAACACGTCACTGAGGCGAACTACCCTCATTCCCTTCATATTTCATTAGTAAAAAGTAAGTTCCATCCGAACAACTTTGTAACATCTTCTCCCAAGAGGATGCTTTCCCAATCACTACGGGTCCTGGGTAAGACGATAAACTACGTCCTATAACAGCAAGGCCTCTAATCAGGAGGTTTTGATGAGCGTGGAACCACCTATTAATTGCTTGTGTACCCAGGTCCACCCTGACCCGGGATGGTAGCACCTGTTAGATTCCCAGCTATGGTCAAGTAATTAACCCCCCAAACTGGGTTCAAAACACTATGAAAGTGTAAAAATAGGTTTTAATACCTGCAATGCATTTTTGTAAAAAATTACCAGCAGTACATTTTTGAAAAAAAATATATTACCAGCAATACATTTTTTGAAAAAATATTGCCACCAATAAAAATTTTGTCGGCATTAAATAATCCATTCAGGTTGATATGCCGTAAAACAAACTAAACCAAACAACTGTAATTTTAAGCTGTTCAAATCTAGGGTTAATCGATATCTTTCCCACATAATTAACGCCTCTTACTGCTTGCTATTACCGCTCACCCCACAATATACTTCATCAACCCTCTATCTTGAGTTCGTCTTGTGTCTTCTACGGCGTGAACATTAAAAAGATGTCCTTCCTCCACATAGGGATTAAATAGTAGAATTGTTTTCTGGAAAATATTATTATTAGTATTATCGAAAAATTCTTAATGCCATATTCACTCGCATCATAAAAGAATTTTTCTTAAAACCCGAAAACGTATCGGGTTTAAATAACCGACAAATGTTAGACGTTTACCTGGATCGACAGATACCCTGAAGAACTGCCGGAGGTACAACATCAGAAACGTCGTGTTAATAGCAACGATGAGGTTTAGTAATGTAAATAATGCAAATAAAAATTACTCTTCATTTGTGAATTTCACGCAGAATCTTTATCAACTACAAATGTGCTCACAAGTCCGAAAAACTCTAGAAAGAATAAAGCCTGATATCGAAATTACAAAAGGAATATTAATGGGGTCAATAACTGGGACAACAAAACTTGAAATGATAATAAGGTATCTAAAAATCTAAGAATATCTTAAACAAAAACAATAATATCAAAATATCAAACATCACCTGGAATAATAATGATTCGCTTCAAAAATACCGAAGATGTCTTACAAAATAAAATGCGATCAATCGTCCGAAGTGAGCGTGTGACTGAGGGGCTAGAATGCTAATGAACAAAACATAAGACAATAATTCGAATTTACCCCTTATCGATTTGTCAAGAATATGAGTTCTTGGTAATATCGATATTAGGAAACGGTCACACTATGCAACACTGGAGACGTACCTGATTGTTGTGGATGGCCTGAAAATCATACAACGGTTTTTATTTAATTTTTGTGAATTGGAACCACGGATCAGTTCATGTGAAAGTCCTGAAAATTATACCACGGGTTTGATTCTTGTGAAGGCACTGAAAATTATACCACTGTTTTATTCTTGTGAAGGCCCTGAAAGTTATACCAGGAGTTTGATTCTTGTGAAGGCCCTGAAAATTATACCACGGTTTGATTCTTGTAAAGGCCTTGAAAATTATACCACGGGTTTGATTCTTGTGAAGGCCCTGAAAGTTATACCACGGTTTTGATTTTTGTGAAGGCTCTGAAAATTATACCACGGGTTTGATTCTTGTGAAGGCTCTGAAAATTATACCACGGTTTGATTCTTGTGAAGGCCCTGAAAGTTATACCACGGGTTTGATTTTTGTGAAGGCTCTGAAAATTACAACACGAGTTTGATTTTTGTGAAGGCCGTGAAAATTATACCACGGTTTGATTCTTGTGAAGGCCTTGAAAATTATACCACGGTTTGATTCTTGTGAAGGCTCTGAAAATTATACCACGGTTTGATTCTTGTGAATGCCCTGAAAATTATACCACGGTGTGATTCTTGTGAAGGCTCTGAAAATTATACCACGGTTTGATTTTTGTGAAGGCTCTGAAAATTATGCCACGGTTTGATTCATGTGAAGGCCTTGAAAGTTATATCACGGGTTTGATTTTTGTGAAGGCTCTGAAAATTATACCACGGTTTGATTCTTGTGAAGGCCCTGAAAATTATACCACGGTTTGATTCTTACGAAGGTCTTGAAAAGTATACCCCTGTGTTGATTCTTGTGAAATTCCTAAAAACTATACCACAGGTTTCGTTTTGTGAAGGCCCTGGAAACTATAGAACGTGTTGAATAAAATTTGGGAAGAAATTGAGAACAATAAGACGGGTGGATTTTTGCGATGGATCTGAATAACCACACCATGGATTGGTCCAAGCCTTGTAAGCGATATTGTCTCGAAACCATCGCTTGTTGCGTAGTTCTTAATGTTTGCGCGTACTGGCCTTTATCAACTACTTCCGCATTACCTACCTCTTGCAGAAACTAAGTTTTGCTCGGAATATTTGTAGCCTAAGTTGGTGATGAAAAAACACAAAGTGCTCCCGAGCAGGCGTCTGCAGCATGGTGCTGCTAACGTCCTTGACAGACAGGTAGAGTTTTCTATGATTTCAGTAAGGCGATAAAGCCACTGAGACAAAAGAGGTTGCTGAGAGTGCGAGAAATTGAGAAAAATCATTGTTAAGGAGAAAGGAGAATAAAAGAACAGGTTTCAAGGTGTCGACAATTGACATTGCATTTAAATTTGATATCAATGTCGACTGAATCGTTTCAGGAATCGGAGAGCCGAGTTCGAATTCCAGTCGAATCCATTACATTCACTTACGTGCTAAAACCCTTGGGAGATATGTGAATCCTCGTCTTCTCCCTCCAGATATGGGTAAATAGTAGGACAGACTGGGTTCTATAGCCTTGGATGTCAACTGGTCTAGAAGAACAACTCTGAATTCAAACCCGGAGTGGAGCCCCGAAGGCGGGTGGACGGCACTTTGTGCTACCTTCCGCCAACTACTGCAGCCGCATTGGTACCAAGGTGTATTGGTTTATCCTCTACTTTGGGCTATGCTAGCAAGGCCAAGATGGGGAACTGGACGTCTGGTCAGCCCTAGTTCTCCATATATCACGCCCAGGTTCGTAGCGCACACAGCTATTCCCTCGTCTCAATGTTGACTGTAAAGTAAGTAACCGGAAGAGAGTTCTGGGAGACGATAAACCAACAATTCTAATCGTTCAGCCAACTACTGGGATTCTACTACCTCATCTCAAAATTACAAAAAAAGAATCTTGAAGAATTAGAAATAAAATTAGATCAGTAGGTCAAAAATGTAATGTTGGAACAACAATCTGAGGAGCTCTATTCGGCGTTAAATAATAAAAAAATGTAAAACCACAATTTCTCGATAAACATATATATATATATATATATATATATATATATATATATATACTATATATATATATATATATATATATATATATGTATAATGTAACCATGAAGTTATATATATATATACAGTGTAACCCGGATATAAGAGAGTTGTCGGGACCGGAGAAGAAGTCTCTTATGTCCAGGTTTCTCTTATATCCGGGTTTGGTCTCTTATATATACATTAACACAGGCTCTAATTTGGGACCAGAGTAAATCGCTCTTATATCCGGGTTTCTCTTATATCCGGGTCTCTTATATCCGGGTTACACTGTATATATATATATATATATATATATATATATGTGTGTGTGTGTGTGTGTGTGTGTGTGTGTGTAAGGTGGTGGGAGGTCAATTTATAAAAACCGCCTGAGGATCCGGTAAAGTTGAAACCAAGGCAGCAGAATCAATTGATCACCTAATTTTAAAAGTATATATCTATATATATAAATATATATATATATATATATATATATATATATATATATATATATATATATATATAGAGAGAGAGAGAGAGAGAGAGAGAGAGAGACACACACACACAGACATACACACACACACACATATATATATATATATGTTATGAATATACTTCAACGTGGGCACAGCATCGCCTTATCAGTGATATATACATATATATATATATATATATATGTATATATATATATATATATATATATATATATATATATATATATATATATATATATATGATAATAACATTTCGAGTATAAAAGATAATTATATATATATATATATATAGAGAGAGAGAGAGAGAGAGAGATAGATAGATAGATAGATAGATAGATAGATAGATAGATAGATAGATATATCATCTCATGAGAATATACCCCATATCCGAGGTCGCTGAGTAAATATATGATGCATCAATTTGCGTCTCTTTTGTGAAAATCTTTACACAAAAAAAATATTTACTTGTTCGAGTTTCGTAGAGTTTAATTTATTTGTTTAGTAATGTTGTTTTTATGTCTTTGTCCTGGCTTGGTCGAATATGTACACGTTCAACTTAATTTCTTATCTTCCAGATATGCATAAGTATCGTTCAGGAAATAAGCCTGTATTTAAAATCATTCAATGAATATTTTTTCCCTTTATTTCGGTTTTTATGAAATATTTATATTAATTTGTATTGACTTCATTAGCTTTGCTTTGTATGCTAAGGTATTTTTTTCGCCGTTTTCAAACATAAAGAAGGCTTTTCAACGAACTTCTCCTTCAGCCAAAGTAATAATAATGAAAGCTCGCGCACACTAATACACAAACACATGCATTTCTATTTATTTGTGGGTGTTTTTGAATATATACATAAATGTACACACACACACATATCCATACATACATACATATATATATATATATATATATATTTATATATGCAAAATCGATTCGAAGTAGGGAAAACTATTGGAAGGTTTCGTACGCTAATGGATAAGGAGGAATATTTTGTTTTCACTTTTTATTGTCTCTTTCTTATTTTATAAAAAAAAAACAAGAAAATGTCGCAATATGGGTATAGATTAGTTGGTGCCATCTTTTTGTTAAATTTCACTAAACATTGGCTTATTCTTAGGCTTATCCAATGCATTTTCGCTTTCACAGACCTTTTCTAAAAAGCTTATTTCATATCTATGTCTGTGCCATTGTTATTATTATTATGATTGCCTGAAAGGGAAGCACGCCCAGAACGTGTTGTTGGCATACAAATAATGAAAGCCCAATATATCCATCGTGATAATCAGGCTGATACAGATATACCAGACACATGCGACGTAGCCTAATACGTGACATATTAAAATAAAGTCGGTGTCCATATTTTCAGGTTGAACTTGAAAATATCTTCAGGTCGAGTGAGCTGGTACTCTATAGCTATATGCAATATTAAGCCTTTGGGCCCTGGACAACGCCTTAAAGGTAGTAGAGAAAAATGACGTAATGCCCAGCCACTGGTTGAACACTGGCAGAGAAAAATGACTTAATACCTAGCCACCGGTTGTACGGTGGGTAAAAACTTGTAACTATTTTTATATCTACCGGGATACATTACTGTTATGGTCCAGGTTAGGACATAGGAAGAACAATACGAACAGAAGAGTAGAAATAACGAAGATATATTACACGGAATAATAATAAAAGATGTGTAAGGTGTTAGTATGACTGTCAGTCTGGTTTGGAGTGAACTACTATCGGCTCGACTCGATTCGTTCCTCTCTCTCTTGAGAGGCGTAGTATACATAGTGTTAGGAAGAGTTCATTCTGTAGTTATAGATAAGGAACCATAACACCTCTTCCCAAGCTTTTATCTCGCAGGGGTCTTTAATATTTTTTCCTCTTCGGATTAATCATCAAAGGCTCTGTAATTTTTTTCTGCTTGGTTTCCGCGGTTCTGAAATTGCTTGAGGCCTTTGCATATTGAATGTGTCAAATATTGTGTCCATTAATTCCTCCTCTTCCTGAGGTAGACCGTTAGAATCCTCTAACAGCCTCTTTCAGATCTGATTTAAGTGCCTTTTATATTCGGACCCTGAATTATGTAAATCACGTTCCCGATGCGTTTCTCTATTGTACCTGGCTCCCAATAGGATGTGTTGTTTTTGAACATTTAAAAAAAAAAATTCTCCCCTGGGTTAATTTTTCTTTTTGGTACAAACGACGATGGCGATTGCTTTGTCTTTTTGGCAGTAATTTGTCGAATACCGATCTAATTTTTCGGGCAAACACCACTTCCGCCGGCGATAATGCCGATAGCGTAGTACTGTTCGGTGTAATTCTATACACTTGCAAGAATTGTTGTAAATCCTTTTCTGTTGATACGTCATGAGATTTCCTTGGTGCGTTGTTTAATGTATCTACAAACCTCTCCGCTTTCCCGTTTGATCTTGGGTGATATGGCGGGGATTTGACGTGTTTCACCTGAAAAGTTTCACAAAATTCTTGAAAATGCGCGGATGTAAAGTGTGTCCCATTATCCGTGACTAAACAATCAACCATTCCGAAACGAGTAAACAGCTAGTGAAGGCAAGTCTCAGAAGTAGGTTTTCTACAACGAAATACTTCTGGCCATTTGTTGTAACTGTCTACTACAATCAAGTAGTAGAAACCCTCTAATGGACCTGCGAAATCTACATGGATTCTCGAACACGGTCGATCTGTCTTTGGCCATGGCTTATGAGTGATCGGAGGTGCCTTGGCTGCTAAGGAACAGCCTTTGCATTTGTCCACCATATGTATAATATCTTGATCCATGTTTGGCCAGTACACGTAAATTCGCATTAAGGATTTCATCCTGTTCTTTCCTGGGTGACCCATGTGAAAATCCTTGAGGATTCGCCTTTGTAGCGTTTTCGGGGTTACTACTCTTTCATTATATAGCAGAGCATTATCACATAACGAAAAACTGTCTGATATATGCTTATGTTTTCCTACATTTTTTGTTTTCGTTTCCTTTATAAATTCGTCATTCACTGCTTCGTTTCTTATTTCCTGTAATGTGACGGAGAGGTCTCGAATTGTACTACATAATGATGTTCTAATATATTCCTCATATCGTAGAGCTGCAATTACGGAATCTTCTAATGGCTCCGTTTTCTTTGGCATTAGTCTCGAAAGACCATCTGCATGCCCGATTTTGTTTGATGAAAGATACTCCAATTTAAAGTTATAGTTTAATAAAATCGTCCCCCATCTTAGCAATCTATTAGCAGTATAGACATGTAGACCTTTCTTTGATCAAAATATTGTTTTTATTGGCTTGAGGTCCATCTGTAAGGTGAAAAATCTACCGTAAATATATCTGTGGAATCTCGTAACCGCAAACATAAATCCTAGCCTTTCTTTTTCGATTTGCGAGTAATTTTGTTCGGGTGGTAGTAACGTTCTTGACGCATGCACGATGGCTTTTATTGTCCCATCCGGCATTTTATGAAGTATACATGCCCCAACACCATCGGCATTCGCGTCACTCGCGACTATTATTTCCAATTTTGGAACATAATGCGTGAAAAATAAATCTGCTGTTAGAGTCTTAATGATTTTGTCGAAAGTTTTTCTGTCATTCATATGACAATTCCCAAATTTTTTCCTTCTTCAACAGTTCGTTTAGGGGTGCGGGTAATTTGTCCATGTTAAGAATAAATTCTTGACTTTTTGTAGTAAAATAATTTGTTTGGTTTGTTTTTGAGGAGGGAGAAAAACGTTGTACTTTTCGTATGTGAGCGACGCCAGTCTCTTCGATATCTTTCTAGTCCGTTTTTTACGCTTATACATCTCTGACAGTCCTCAGACAATTTTTGTAGCGTCAATTCTGGTTCACTCTCAAGTTTTGTTAGAATTCTCCGTCTGATCTCCGCATCTTTAGTCGAAACCAGGCCTTGGAGGAATATCAAACATTTAAAATTGTCAGGGCTGAGTTCACATAACTTAAAGTCATCGCAGTGTTTGTTTACTACGGAAGCGAATGTTATATAGTCTTCGCTATCCTTTTTTGTTAAATTTAAACATTTCCACATTTTGTGGACTAGTGAAGTGTTCGGAGTAAATAATTCCGTTAAAAGTTTCACGGCTTCCTTGAAAGTCAACTCATTCGTTTTACTCGGTAGGATGTAGTCTACAAATTTAGTGTATTCGCTTGACCCAAGTTTCCTCAGTAGTAGACGTATTTTTTCGCGTCTGACTAATTCCCGCAATCAAACTCATATGAATCTTCATATCTTCTGAAGTAAGCCGCGAAGGTTTTATCTTCGTCCGGTGCATAAGTGAAGTCTTTGATAGAGCTCCATATAGCATTTTGTGAGAATGCCGCTTCATTTCCAGAATTGTGTCCTTTATTTGTTACTGCCCGTAGTAGTAATTCTTGTAGTTCGAGTTGCTTCTCTTCGTTATTCTGTTGAATTTTCAGTAGTTTTTCTTCGTTTTTCTGTTGAATTTCTAATTGTTTTTCTTCGAGCCTAGTCCGTCTTTACACATTTTTTTGTTGCTGCTCGAATTGCATTTTCATTAGTTCCAATATGGTTGCCTTAAAGTCTTCCATGTTTACACCGTAATTTTGTGTAAAGATTTTCCCTTTTTTTTCAGTGTAGACTTCAGGTCTTTGTAGCCTGTTGTTCTGGAACCTTAGTACGAAAAAGTTTTCCTGCGTAGAATTCGATTCTGTTCTGGCTAACAGGTAAAATCCGTGTCTTCGTTACCACTGTTATGGTTGGTGTCCAAAAAAAATTTTTTTTCTATCTTCGCGTAGAACTTGTTTTTTTCTCTCTCAATATCTCCGTCGCCTCAAGGTTTTTCTTTTTATAGATTCTCCGCGTAGAATTAGTTTCTTCAATATCCTCGTCGCCACTGTTATGGTCCAGGTTAGGACCAAGGAAGAACAACACGAACACAAGAGTAGAAATAACGAAGATATATTACACGGAATAATAATACAAGATGTGGAGGGTGTTAGTATGACTGTCAGTCTGGTTTGGAGTGAACTACTATCGGCTCGACTCGATTCGTCCCTCTCTCTTGAGAGGCGTAGTATACATAATGTTAGGAAGAGTTCATTCTGTAGTTATAGGTAAGGACCCATAACAATTACATAGCAATTATTTGCTAATTTTGACCCAGGAGCCCAGGCAGATGGGTTAAAATTGTCCTCGAACGCAGGGCTCAAATGTTTAACGTAACATTCACTTCATCCTTCACATCCAGCAAACCAGACCTTAACTGCTCGGACAGGCTATGCCATTAAATTGAAGCGAACTAACTTCATTCCCTTCTTTGGTTCTCTGTGTCGCGCCAGAAGGTTTTCTTCTCGTTTGAGTCGAGCCTTGAAATCTACAAATCTACCATTCGTCCGTGCATTGAATGTTTCTGCCATATATGGTCTGGTGCCCCCGTTGTTCATCTCGAGGTTCTCGACAAAATCCAAAGACGGATATGCAATGCGATTGGTCCTGACCTGGCATCTCGACTCCAGTTAATTTCTCACAGACGTAATGTTGATTCCCTCTGTCTTTTATACAAATATTTTCATAGAAACTGCTGTGACGAGCTATTTTCACTGGTGCCCCAACTGCATAAATTTAAGCCTGCTATTAGTTTGGCGTCTCGGTCCCACCCTTTCACTATCGAAAGAGTTAAATGGTACCACCTATTCTACACCAACAGTTGTACACCCTTCCTCTTACTTGCTTCTCTGATAGCTATAATCTTCAAATATTCAAATGTAATGTCAATCGACATCTTCTCATCTTTGATCTTGATTCCTGTGCTTCTCTTTATCATTTCCTCATGCATTGAATATCGCTGTCACATCTGGTCTGTTCCTTCTGTTATGTATTTATGAATTCTTTATAAATACAAAGCAGAATCTGCAATCTCATTGGTCCTGACCTGGCATCTCGGCTTCAGTTCCTCGGCATGAACAAAGGAACGAGAATTATTATAACCCGTAGATTAAATAATGTGTTCGGATTTCGCAGGCTGAGGGTATTAGTCCTACTGCAAATAATGTAATGAAAATCTCAGAAATCTGGCCCAAAATAAATATTTATTTAGCTAAGAATTTGGAAATTATGATGCACACACCTTCGAAGAAATTATGACGTTTCAGTGCTGAGTTTCAAAATCGGCATTGAAACTCCAACGGAATAGAAATTCCATAGAAAATATATAGAACACTGAAAATCAGCATTGAAACTCCAGTAGGCTGCAGACACTCAAATAAGTCAGCCATTATATAGGCCAGGGTGAAATAACTGATTTATGTTGAAGATATATCCATAAAAAAAAATACTAATGAAAGTTATAATGAAAATACCATTCATCAGAATACCTTTGCTGTCGGGATGACAGCCTTCCTTGCGTTTGTGAGGGCTACGGGAATCCGAAAACAATCAATCTTGGAGACGTACTCGCAAAAGAAACATGGTAGTTTTAAATATTTAACGAGCTGAAGTTGTCTAAGTAGCGCCATTTTTTTTATTGTTTTTTAAGGCAGACAAGCATTGAGAAATTGTTTCATTTGTTTGTCTTCTAAGCTAGTTAATGAACAAGAACGGCTAAATTTGATTTTCTGATATGCACTGTCTGCGAGTTGATTCCTGGAAAAGTTGATCATATGGTTTCAGAAACTTATATATGGGATGATTTCTCTTGACCAATTTTGAAAGCTGTCAAATAAAAATTAGAGGAATTTAGTGGATATTCTCTTCTTCTATTAACAATGAGACATGACACGTATACTTTGAATATTTAATAGGTTTAGACATTTTAATTTGAAAATGTTGACATGGTTCCTGATCGATTGAAAAGTGATAAATATGTAAGTTCTGTTGAAATCATTTTAAAACTATGAACGATTATCAGTTTTAAAAAGTCCATTTTTGTCACTAGATGTTCAGTGATAACGTTATTGAGGGGATGGATCGCAAATGAAATATATAGGTTGTAAGTTTACTTTCTATTTATTTTGAAAGGTGTACTATCTTAACGGAATCAGAAGAAGTTATCATCTGTTTAGTGAATGTATTCAAATATCAGAACTTTGAAAACAGTAAGAGATTTTACTGATGAGCCTCTTTATTAGGAACCGCATCATCATGAATTTAAGCGTACTTCTTGTTTGGCTGTTAGGTCCCATAATGTTACTGTTTAAATAGCTAAATATAACCACACGTTCTATACTAATAGTTTCTTCTGTCTCAATTCTCACCATTTTCCCACTTCTTAATTTCCTGTCAATTTCGATTCAAAAAATTAAATACAACGTCAATCGTCGTCATCTGTTTCTTTGCATCCTGTTCTTTTATTTTAGCTTCTTTTCACTTACGTTTTCTGAGTTTCTTTAACTCTCAGTACCCTTGCATCTTAGTGGCTTTATTGCCTTTCTTAGGGTGAAACGATAAAAATATTCACTTGTCTGCCAGAGAATATGATTCCACTTAGCTTCATGTCTCGCACATCTCGCCTGTGGAACTCCCTCCCTTATTCCTGTTTCCCTGACAAATACAATCTCCAACTATTTAAGTGTAACGTCAATCGACATCACCAGTTGCCTTGATCTATCCACTTCCCTTCTCCACATCCTTTAACCTTTCATTCCTATCTGCTCTCGCTCCAAATCTTCTTTAACCCTCTTGATCGATCCACTATCTTTCTCCACTTCCTCTCCTTTACCACTCCTATCTGCTCTTCCCCCAAACCTTCTGTAACCCCTTGCGTGCTAGTGGCTTCCAGCCTTGCTTGGGGTGAAAAGCGTAAAAAAACAAACAAAAAAAAACCAGTCTCGATCTACTGGCTTTTGTTACACTGAACTTGTAAAGGTAGCTTACATGTGTCACAAGTCTTGGGCACCCAATGAGAATCGAACTCACTATTTAGTCGTAAGTGATATAGCACGACAGTCTTGCTATTCATTACACCACGTCGGAGTGCCTAATTTATTTTCTAAGTGTAACATAGATACAGCTCAAATATAGGGCACCCAATGAGGAACGAACTCACTATTCAGGCTACTTGATCTAGCGATACAAGCTTGCTAACGATTACACCACGTCAAAGCGCCCCTATTGGCTTTTCTTATGATTGTTAAAAAAATTACAAGAAATCCATATATCCCCACTCATTTGAACAACACTCATTTGTATCCCCCCCCCCATTTAATAAGTAAAAGAGAAAAAAAAAGGAAAGGAAGTTTTAGGAGAAAAGCAAACCCAAAGACAATATTTTACAAACTGGTAGACTTTGTGATGGCAACGTTCATGAGCTTAACATCAATGAATTTCATCTTCTCTCTCTTTGAAACCTGTTTTGTTATTGTCCTTTCTTCTCAATAGCATTTTCTCCAGTTTCTTTCATACCTCAAATATTCTTGCGCCTTAGTAACTTTATCGCCTTGCTGGGGGTGAAAAGATTTTTAAAAAATAGAAAACAATATATAAGGAAATATCTTACCGATTGAACAGTCTTTCGAGAATTCTTTCTTTTCTGGTAAATGCCTTTCAAGCTGTCTATATTTCTGAGATGAGGTATTATGTATATTATTTACATTATTCGAACTATTGTCCTCATCTTTGTCGCCATTATCCACTGTGCCATGTGTCCTCAATGGTTCGCAGGGTTGGATGTGGATATTTTGCTACTATGTAAATGGCATGGAGGGCCTTATCAGCGAAGGTTAGATCAAACAGAACCAAGGAATGTAGTTAGTCCGAACACTTGCCATGGTAATAAAGATAGTGCAGTGAGAGACTCGCCACATCCTGCCTGTGAGAGAGAGGTTGGAGCGTGGAAAATAATTCTTCTCCAACAAGGAGTCGGAAAGGGGAAAGTAAGGTCTGGATAGCTTCTACTCAAATCATGTCCGGTAAATTGCTCGAAATCAATTGATCGAAAAATAATTTCTCAAAAGGCAGTTTGCTCGAAACCTGCGGTTAAAAAAAATAAAACCTCATTGTTTCTAATTTTTACTATAAGATAAAATAATCCAACTTTACTGTTGTTAACTGAACAGTTAAAATTAAAGAACGAGTACATTTATATAGCAGGTCTTATTTTTTCTCGAAAGGCAGTTTGCTCGAAACCTGTGGTTAAAAAAAATAAAACACGTGCTAAGCATTTTTTGCACATTTCACATTTCCAGTAAATCTTATTGTTCAGTTTTGTCCTTAATATATAGATATCCATCCAAACACATCTTCTTCTTCCATTTTTCGCTCTCAACAAAAGTTATGTCCATCACTAGGGTTCGAGATCTCCAAAATTACTGAAATAGAAATAGAAAATACTATAGAAAAAAAAATCAGGTCTGCTAAAGTTGAGTGTCGTGGCTCCTTTTATATCCAGCTCCGTTGACGTGTCGTGAGACGGCGCAGTTTACGTGGTGCTTCGTGCATCGAAATTACTTCGAGCAATCTGCCTTTCGAGCAATTGATAGTTCGAGAAATTATTTTTCGAGCAACTGATATCGAGCAATTTACTGTCAAGCAATTAATTTCGAGAAATTTACCTAGATCCTGCTCAAATATGGCAACAATAATCCATTTTCAGTCTGATCTGGCTCATGTAAAGGTAGAGAAAATGTCAGGTACTTACTGGAACGGAACGGGGATCCGATCATTGTACCTGCATCATTTTATTCGATTTATTTCGAAGAAAGAAAAATCAATCAGAATCGAAGATTTCGTACAACTTACAATGCCGAATCTTTTGATATTTTCCTATAATATGAAGTTTTCGAGCTAGTCGTAAGTCCGGGAATGTTAAAAAGATAGACCGTTAAGCGAGGAGCATCTTAGGGGGTGATAATTAAATTATCATGAAAACATTCTCTATTTAATGCAAACGGAGCACAACTGCTGAGATGGAAGCAGTTGGCTCCGAGATAGCTAAAACCTTTGAGCGTTAGAAATGAAAGAGTTGTATTCTTTACGGTGTAGACAAGGCACGGAAGACTGCGTTTGAAAATAAAATGTGTATGACAAGATGATGTGTCACAAAGTTATAAAAATGGAATATTATTTGCTGAATGAACGAAAGTGGGGAGCATTTGTTCTGACAGCTGCCAGTGGCGTGTGAAGGCGATCGCAGAATGATGATCGATGTTATCAGTTGGAATGCTAAGAAATATAACAGTATAGATTATTAGCAAAGATTCCAAGAGCAAATATGGGAGGTGCAGATTCAGTTAGCTTCTTTTTTTTTTAAAGGATATAAGGCGTCATGTAGAATAACAGGTTCGGGATTTTGCAGGCCTTATAGACTACCTCGTTTTAAAAAAAGAAAATGAATATTTATGAAGAATATCAAGTTCTCTGGAGCCATATTAGAACATAGAAGAAAACAAAAACAGAGGTAATAACAAAACAGAGGTATGAACAATATAAATAAAAAAGAGAAGTTACAATGGAAGCAATCAAATGTGACAACCAGCGGCAGACAGTATATTTACGGCTCTAAATTCTATCCTCAAGATTCTCCTCTAGGTCATTAGCCCAAATGATTAAACAGTAATTTTGGGTCTAATCCCTTCACTGCGTAGTGCAGGCTTAGTCTCAGTGGAAACGAGACGAACAATGGCTAAGCAGTACTAAATAAGAACAAGAAGAGATATCTATAGGCATGGAAATTCCCAGGAGATTAAATAAAAGGTTAGAAATTCCTTGAAGTTTACTAAGATTGAAAAGCACTAAATGAAGACCAGAGTGAAGAACAGTTGAAATGTTGTGATAGTAACAACAAAGACGAGGACAATAGTCAGAAGATAAATAATCATAAGTCAGCACAGAAATTCAGACCGGAAGTAAAATGTCCTGCAACAAAAACGGCCTAATGTAAATTTTTTTAAATAATATTATAAACTTATTAAAAATAAGTTATAGTGTGGCGGACTTCACCACATTAATTTAACTTTAGATTAGGGAACAGTGCTGACGCAGAAAAGGATAAGCAAAGACATTGTTACACATAAAATATGTACAATATCAAACAACGATGTGAAAGAAAGCATGCATTTAAGTAAGAAAAGGTTGAAATAAAAAAGAGTTGTCTCTCTTTATCTGTTATTTTAGTATTTCAAAGTTCACTGGAAGAATGTTTATGAGAGTCTCTTATAATGACTCTCAAAAGATTTTGCTGTGTAAGAAAAGATTATGTGAGTGTATACAAAGTATGTTTAACATGTGAGTGGTGTGTGTGAGGGAGAAGGTTGGCGCATGGTTTCAACTGTCGTGGATTCGTTTGGCAGCTGAATTCTCACTAATTAACTAAGAAAAATTCTTGCTTAAATAAGTGATTATAGGCTCCAGATCGGTGCGCGGGAAGAGTTATTCTTCACGTGCAGACGATCTGATTGGTTGGCATTGACCAATCAGCGAGCGAGCTTTGGGGAGACATAAGAAAGATTCTGGGATCCGTTTCTCCCCAAAGTGCACAAAACTGACGAATAAAAATAGAGCAATTACAAAATTGTCGCATTGCTTTCATTTTTAAATCGTCATCTCATCTCATGCTAACGTCATCTTATCTCATGCTACCGTCATCTCATCTCACGCTAACGTCATCTTTTCTCAAGCTAACGTCATCTTATCTCATGCTAACGTCATCTCATCTATCTCATCTCATGCTAACGTCATCTCATGTCATGCTAACTTCATCTCATCTCATGCTAACGTCGTCTCATCTATCTCGTCTCATGCTAACGACATCTCATCTCTTGTCTAAAGGATACGCTTGTTTCGTAAAGTCAAGGCGCTTAATCCTGCTTTATAGCACAACTGCTTTGAATATTTAATGTGTCCGTTTGAAAGGCGAGTGCTCATGTTGGATGATACCAGCCTTGGTTTGACATATAGAGGGACGAGCTACGACAGGTCTACTTGTCCATGTTACAGTTTTTTGTGTTCCTATATACTAGTGAGCAAACCAAAATGAGCTGACTCATTTTATAGTTCACCTATAGAAGGTTAACCAATCTGAAGACTTGAAATATTCGATCCGATGTGTATAAAGGCGGCCTTTTTGTTTGTTTTTTTTTGTCGGAATATCTACTGCTAACCTGTCATATGAAAGACTTGAAGAACTACGCTTTCCTGTTCTCTCCGAATATCCACTGCCAACCTCTGATATGGAAGAATTCCTGAATAGCTGCTACTAGATATTGGTGCTGTTTCATTGAACAAATTACTTACTACGTCGGATTTCTACATTAAAAAAACATTAAACATGTTTTACAGCCCAAGACACTTTAAACCCAGGTATATGGAGAGAACTTGTTAGGTTCTCAGTTGCACAACGACCCTACGAACAAACCCAGCCCTGTGAGTGATGACTGATTTTTCTTATTAAATCCAGTGCTAATAAACTTAAGCAAAGAAAAACATTTAAGAGATTAGACATTACGGGAAAGTTTTAAAATAAATATTTAGTTAGCTTAACTTTGTCTGGCACAAGGCCTCTACTATGAGATACCTTTGAAGTATGTGACTCACCTCCGATAATATCAAAATAGACTTTGCATTTTGTCATATGCAGGGCTGTGGAATCGGGGCAAAATCTTCGATTCCGACTCCATTATTTTTGGCACCTATTTCTTTCACTTTTTACGTATTTACCTCGTCGCCAGGCAAAAGTCCCTATGACCACTGACAAATTCGCAGCTTTTATATATGCTTAGAAATTGTGAGATCGTCTCTTTCGAGTAATATCAGGCATGCCAGTCCGCAAATGGCGGACTGCGGCGAATGTTCGTCAATGTTCTGTGCGAGAAATATAGTCACGTGGTTGGTTCAACGATAACATTACACCCAGTAAAGCTCGAATTCGCTGCAAGGAAATAACGGTACGTTCGACTTGCAACATCAATAAAATCATTAAAAAAAGTTTCTTGACTGATAGTGGCACTAAGCATATAGTGATGTCATTAAAAATGAATACTTTTTCGTGCCACGTGCCTTCATTGCGTAGTTTGTTGTGTCTCTCGACAGACCCCTTTTCTTTGTCAGCTGGGAATCGCCATGACATCATAAGAAATATAGCAGTTCCCACATACCTTCTCCACAGTTCTGAATTTGATGGTGTCCTCTTAGACTGGCGCCCATCCAAGGCTAAAAACCCAGTACGTCCTGCTATTTAACCCGTAGCTGGGGATGAAGAGATTTCACTATTTACATCATTCGGACTATTGTCCTTTTCATTGTCGCCATATTTATTACAACGTTTCGGCCGTTGTACGCTCCGGCCTTCTTCAGGTGGTTGGAATGTCGGGCTGAACCCTTTATTTCGCTCGCTGGGGTAGAATGTTCTAGTTCCACGTGCCATGTTTAATGGATGTCAGTTATCAGTAATCTCCTGTTAATTTCCCTCTGAAAGTTCTCCACTGCCTTAACAGGGTATTGAACTCACACACTTTGGGCCCTATCACTGGAACTAACCAACGCCTTTATCTTTGAGGACACATGGTACAGTGGATAAAGGCGTTGGTTAGATCCAGTGACAGGACCCAAAGACAGGACCTCCCCGAACGAGACTCTGCCCTTTGGCGGAGCCTGGTCCGGTTTCATTTCTGCTCAGAGGCAGAGAGTTAGACTGTCCAGCTGCAACAGGTCGCAGCTGATATATTAAACTAACCTCTCACGAGGTTTACATGTGACACAAGGCCGGGTTTAACGTTTAATCCCCGAGCCCGTAGGCTAGGCCAAAATTAATCCCTTCCGAACGCGTATAAACGGGTTCAGGGTCAGTCTACCTCCCCGAACGGGTCTCTGCCCTTCGGCTTAGCCTCGTCCGGGTTCCTCTCTGCTCAGAGGCAGACAGTTCGACTGTTCACCTGGAACAGGTCGCTGATCGTATATTTAGCTACCCCCCACGAGCGTTACATGTGGCACAAGGCCGGGTTTAACGTGGGATCTCCGAGCCCTTAGGCCCAGCCAAAAGTATTCCATATTTGAACGCGTATAAACGGGTTCAGGTTCAGTCTACCTCCCCGAACGAGA
This sequence comes from Acanthosepion esculentum, assembly GCA_964036315.1. Classification (NCBI taxonomy): domain Eukaryota; kingdom Metazoa; phylum Mollusca; class Cephalopoda; order Sepiida; family Sepiidae; genus Acanthosepion; species Acanthosepion esculentum. The sequence continues at coordinate 10,244,078 of OZ038481.1, read as the reverse complement.
CTCTGCCCTTCGGTGGAGCTTCCTCCGGGTTCCTCTCGCATCTGGTCTCTGTAGTCCGTTGACTTACAGATACACTATAGGTAGTTACTTTTGTGTTGTCACTTCAAATTTCTAAGCTGATAAGCCTTGCACGACTTACACACTTCATGTATATTATGAACATTTATTTAACTTAACTTCTGTTTACATGGAGCTGGCGGAAGACAAACACTTCAATAAAAAATGCCGACTAAATAGAATAAACCTCACTGAAATAGTGATTCAATCCCATCAAAATATTTCGTCAAGTACACTCCTGGCCTCATTGAACAGTCGAATTACCATAAATAAACGATTCTTACTACTTTACCGTTAATTGTAATTAGGTTGAATATAACTGCTTCTTAAAATCTGATATTATTTAATTTATTATTTAAATTATCATTTATTTTATACGTTCTCTGGATCCATTCTACGACAGTGTGATTATCTCCACTGTATGTATGTTTATTAATTCCATTTAGTTAACTATTTTATTCAAGTCGTTGTCAACCGCCAGGAGTGTGTGGCCGATAAACAATATTCAAGTCCGTTATTTAAACCTAGCAATGTCGGCGAAACTCGGAAGTACTCGGTAAATTTCGATGATGGGCATGTCCGTCTCATGGCCAGTGGAATAAACAGAAAATTGCTTAGATTTCCATACACAGTTTACCGCCGGAAGTAAAAACTTTTACTTGTTTTCTCTTTCATTCTTATTTTTTTTTTTTTTTTTTACGAATTTAATCAATTGCTCGCTTAGAGACGATATAGCGGTCAGTTATCCGATTGAAAAATCCGTCCAAGCAATTTAATATTTTTATATATATATATATATATATATATGTATGTATGTATTCCTTGTTTCTGATCACGCCATCGATTTCATATCCTGCGGTTTTAAGATGTTTTATTTCTGTACATTAATTTTAATAAAATCAAGCAGCAACTTTTACTTGTAAACATCAAAGCTGTTCTATTTGTGAAAAGGAGTTTACCGTGTGATTAGGTCTTTTCTAAAAGTAGCTTATGCATCCTAACTTTTAAGCCGCAACTTGTTCGCATTTTTTTTTACACAAAACAGACGTACTATCAAGATAAACTTTGTAAGAGTAGCCAATAAAACGTGAAATTTAAGCTACAGATAGCTTGCTTTTCTCCTTGCTGAACGTAGTATTGGAAGAAACTTTTATAAAATAAAATAAGCGGCAGCTTCTTTACTTCTTTTGCAAAAGACCAAACTTTCCTTTTATCACAGATTTTTCTTATTCTCTGAACAAAGACTATGTCCGTTAATAAAATCTTTCTCTCCGTCATCTTTTCCAGTCTAAAAGATATTTTAACAAGCCAATTGACGCGGATTTCTGTAGAGACGAGACCGAAGGCGGATCGAGTTAATCACGTAGATGCTTGAGCCGTAAATGTTCATATATTCCTTGCCCACATATTTTGTGAATGAGTTAACACTTCCTATTAAATATATTTAGCGAGACTGGACATTTATTTATTTTTATTTATACTATTTTAAACTTTCAGCTTCCCAAAGAATATCAGGATGTAGACAAAGAAATTTAGCGAATGCTCTTGAAAAACAAAAACAAAAACAAAGAAAAAACAACCACATCCAAAACTATCATGGATATGATCAGAAGCAGAAATACCCATAAAAATAATTTTGAAGCAGGTATATATAAAATAAATAGCCAGAACTGCTTCTAATATTATAGTGGAGAAACTTGCAGAAAATTTAAAAAATAGTATCTATGAACATAAAAGGGATCTTATAACCAAGAGTTATCAGATACATTAGTTATAGATAGAAATAATTTCAACCGGAACTTTGAATGCTACACTTATTAAAAGCGAAAAGTAAATTCTCGAGAGTCCCGCTACCGAATCTGCGACCGTTTTTTTTTTTTCAATATTTCACTTCCCGAAAGAATTAACTCTTTCCCAAACCAACATACATGACTATAATTTTTTTTTTAAATTCAAAGAAAACGATTAAATTCATAACTGCGTGAAATATATAAATTCGACCTTGCATAGAGTATTGCTGCTATATATGGTCTGGTGCCGCTTATGTTTGTCTAAAGGTTCTTGATAAGATCCAGAGACGGATATGCAACGTAATTGGTCCTGATGTGGCATCTCGTCTGCAGTCGCTCTCTCACAGACGTGCCGTCGCCTCCCTCTGTCTTTTTTTACAAATAATTTCACGGTAACTGCTCCGATGAGCTGCTTTCACTGGTTCCCAGACTCCATGAATTTCAGCGTCCTACTAGGCTGGCATCCCGCTCACACTCTTTCACTGTCGAAACTGTTAAATGTAGCCGTCTCTTCTACTCCAATAGCTTCATGTCTCGCACCTCTCGCCTGTGGAATTCCCTTCCCTTTTCCTGTTTCCCTGATAGCTATAATCTCCAACTATTCAAATGTAATGTCAATCGACGCCTCCAGATGCCCTGATCTATCCCCTAACCTTCTCTTCATCCTTTCCTCTATCACTCCTATTTGCTCTCGCTCCAACTCTCTGTAACCCCTTGCGTGCTAGTGGCTTCCTGCCTTGCTTGGGGTGAAACGCTTAAAATTTTTTAAAAAAATAACGCATGAATCGAACCTAAAATAATTTAATTACTAATTTGCTTTAAAAATGTTCAAGAATATCACTTACTTTCCTTTAATAATCATTGCGTCCTTCACAGCCTACCTGACATTCCGATCAACCTGATGAATTTTATGAGAATTCTTGAATTTAAAAAATTTTGAAAACATTTTTGCTCTTATATATGAATACTTGTTATGAAATAAAATGCTTGTATTTGCCTTGTGTAGTCGAATTCGCCGTGCTTGAACTAAAATTTCAGTTCAAAAATTGACGTCTCAGATAACTTCCACAACGAAGAAAAATTGCAATTTCACACTCGAATATCAGAAAGAAAATGTCGAAACCTCGATTCGTAGGTACTACGTCATAAATCACAATGCACTTAATCAGTCAGAAAAGTAACACACTCATCGACACAAGCGGTAACAAAATCCACCAATTTTTTCACCAATTTTAGAGCGCCAACTGCTTTTATCGACGGAGTATTTTTTTTTCATTGGTCGACACCACACAATATTAGCAAATCCGAAATGCTTTTATGGCCACTCTCTTGTTTTCAATTTAAACATTCCGTCTTCGGCAGATCATGCCCAATACGTGCCCTTTTTTCTCGGTAAGTAGTTTTCTTTTTAACCACATTTTCCGTCGTAGGATACACGTGACACGCTGTCTCTTGGTCTGAAGAGGTAATTCGCCGTTCTCTTCGCTACACCTTGATAAAGTTCCTCAGAAAACGAAACGCGCCAGCTAAGATAAATTTTCCTTGTGTCTTCATTCGTATTGTTCTTTTACAAATATACTCTATCGTAACATTTTACACACACACACACAAACACACACACGCATATATATATATATATATATATATATATATATATATATATATATATCAGATAATCCTAAGGAGCCAGGCAAACCTAGCTAGGTTTCACCTAAACTTCTAGGTAAAGACAGCTTTACCCTGAAGATCCGTTGAGCTGACTTCTAGGTATGTTTGCATGTCTCCTTAAGATTATCTTAGGTTTTGCCCTACTTAGTATATTGAGCACTTTACGTAGTTGTCTTTTAACTCGTTTTTTTATAGTTTTTTTTCTTGGACTTGGAGCTTGAACTCTGAACGATTGGTTTCGCCTTGTTTTAATGTTCTTGGTTCTTTCTTTTTTATTCCCCATCTTTCTTCGGGTACCGATTTGTTCTACTACAAGTTAAGCTATCCGAGGTGTTTCCAAAAGATTACCACCATATATATATATATATATATATATATATATATATATATATATATATATATATATATTATCGTACAACTTTCACAGTTTATTACATACATTAGAGTTAAAATCACAAAATACACTACCTTACAGGGTCAGAACACTCTTTTTTATTACGACGAAACTAGAGTTCGAATCTCACTATGTTCAAATTTTAAGTGGGTTGAGTTTTTGATGACCGTCGTCCGAGAAGGTGATTCCGCCATCGGTGGTTGTACTTGCACGGTCACAAGTCATTGCAACCGAGGGTTTGAGCGTCTTGGCCATGCTCAAAGGGCTGATCCCGCCAGTTGATGCACTCTCTACCTACCAACAACTGTACGGTCTGCTTAACATAATTTCAGTATAAACCTCAGGTGAGTATTGGACAAAGAGAGATGTGCCTGAGCGGGTGCCTGCAACACGGATTAGCTAGCCGCCATAGCAGACGGTTGTGTTCGGAAGGGAGTAGCTGGCCATTATCTATCTATGTATCTATCTATCTATATCTATATATATATATATATATATATATATATATATATGTCTATCTACATCTATATATAGATATATATGTCTATCTATCTACATCTCTCTCTCTCTATATATATATATATAAATATATATATATATATATATATATATATATATATATATATATATATATATATATATATATATGAATAGGGCTACGCGTGACGGACATGCTACAGAAGGCGCACTCGATATTATAATACAATCAGCGGCAGTCTGTGGCTGTTTCATAATTGGATTCTGCATATCTCATTCCATACGAGCCGCAGAGGAAGGTCATGAAATCAAGTGTGAGAATCACTTCTTGGCAAATTGAATTCCGCTTTAACCAAATTCCCGCAATCGGCACATTCTTCTACACTGATTGTAGTTCAACACCAACCAAAGCTAAAACGGCAATAGGGAATGGATGACAGGTGCAGGTTTTGGTGAAACTGGAAGCTTCTAGTCCTGAAATTGGATGTTTGCGGTAAATGTAGTCATTAACAACATCATTATAAAGGAAGCGATCAGCAAAGTAGAAATTAAATAGTTTGCCCCGCCCATCATTTTTTTCCTTTCTTTCTCATCTTCTGGATTTTAAGTTTAGATCATATCGTTTTTTATTGTGCATAGTGTCACCACAGATGTATCCGCACGTTTCCGGTGTCTGTTTTTCAATTTTAGTTTTAGGTCAGCGAATCGGTAGTGATTTATGCATCTGAAAATAATTCCTATTTATCTGTATCTCACTCTTTTAAACCGTTATTTAACTCCTCTCTTTAAAACTTCTCTCTGTTAAATTTTAATCCCCACCTTCACCTTTAGGCCTTTCCTGTTCTTCTTTCTGTTACACCTCTCTCTAGAATTTTCATAAATTTCCCTCTCACATTTGTTTCCCACTCCTACACATACACTCTCCCTAAAAAAAAAATTTTTATACCCGGAGTTATATTTTACGATTTCTTTTTGAATTTGTAGGTTTGATGAAATGGATCGTGATTACAATTCCAATGTAATGAATTATAACCATAGAATATTAATGTTTGAGCTTTATATATATATATATATATATATATATATATATATATATATATATATATATATATATATATATATATATATATATATATATATATATATATATATATATATATATATATATATATATATATATATATATATATATATATATATATATATATATATATATATATATTAAAAAAAAATAAAAACAAATGTGTGGGTGTGTCATTCGCAGACAGTACTGTTTTGCTGTATCACAGCTCCTCGGTGCAACTGGACAACCGAATGCCTCAAGCCCGGATCGAAACCGAACCTGCTTGTTGTCAGTCATAGCTTTTACCACTGAGCCATCTTCACTCGACAGAACGAATCAGGCAAACCTAGCGTATAGTTTTTACAAACGTAAACAACGCCAAGCAGCCAAAGTGCTCCATTCATTTTACTAAAGAGCTTCGCATTTACGCAGTTGACCGTGTTTTTTAGAATTAGCTTGCCGTTCAACAGTCCTCAATTGAAAATATATTTTCAAGTGCTAAATTATGTCATTCGCAGACAGTACTGTTTCGCTGTATATATACAAATGAAATGAGAACGAGTCAAATATAAATTCAAATGTTCACAACATTAATTTCAAAATAGTTCTCAATACAATAGTAGAACAATATTCTTTTTCGTAGGATATTACATTTGGACATATGTAAAACCTTTGCATATATGCATTCATGTTTCAATGCATCTCCTTGCATCTTACAGCCGCCTGAGGAGATGCATCGAAACATGAATGCATTTATATAACGGTTTTACATATGTAATATCGTATAATAAAGTATATATATAAATATATATATGTAATATCGTATAATAAATGTAATATCGTATAATAAAGTATATATATAAATATATAATGTAATATCGTATAATAAAGAATATATATATATATATATATATATATATATATATATATATATATATATATATATATCATTGAAAACGACAGACAAAGTGCTTTTATTTAGCTTTTTATACAATTTCTCATGCGATCTAATAAATTCTTCTTTTCAGAAGATAAATTATATAAAAACTGTTCGAATTATATAGGCCACACTACAACATGTTTGACACACCTTTCTGACCATATCTCAATTAGATCTCATTTAAATATTCATGGAGACCTACCGGACACTATTCGGAATATACTTGTCGACAACACTAATATAATAGCATCATTTACATACAAAAAAGGCTAAAAATAATGGAAGACATATTAATAAAAACAAACCAACACTTAAAATAATATTAACTTTGAACATGGACATAACATCTTGACCGTTTTTCGAAACAAAAAATGAAAACATTTTATAAAACAAACCTACAACAAACTATTTCTTATTTTAACAGTTAAAATATAATCCTTGAAAAAGGCTAAAGGTATAGCCGAAAGCGCTCGGATAAAAAGAACATTCGGACAATTTTTATATAATTCATCATCCCAAAAGAAAAAAAATATTAGATCGCATGAGGAATTGTATAAAAAAATAAATAAAAGTACCTTGTCTGTTGTTTTCAATGAAATGTGCATGAAAGAAGGATTGATGCCAAAATACACACACACACACACACACATATATATATATATATATATATATATATATATATATATATATATATATATATATGTTTGTGTGTGTGTGCGTGTGTGTTTCAAAACTAGGAATTTTCTTGACTTCCCTCAGGCAACTCTAGGGGAGTTGGTGTACATTTTTCCGTAAGTCGCATTTTCACCTTTACACCTGTAATTAGGCAGTCGTTCTTTTCCGTCTTTCTTCCTACCGTCACGTACTCGTAATTATTCATGCCCTTTTCCTCCTGGGCACATTCATATATATATATATATATATATATATATATATATATATATATATATATATATATATATATATAATCAATAAAGAATCTATGTATAATTTAGAAAAGCCACAAATTATTCTTCGATCTAAAACCCATTAGGCGTAACCTCTTACACAACAACATACCTAAATAAATATATAAGACATGAGTGGAACCTATCCAACTATTTTGAATATACCGTGAATCGGTTGGGGAATCTCGAGGTCATGTAAAGGTTAACAAGCTTGTCTTGCGAGAACAATTACGACTGAGTAGTGAGTGTAGTCCTCACTGGGCGCCCCTTACTTTCGGCCTTGTGTCACATCCAAGCTATGAAAATCACTATACCGTGAATCGATTGTACGGTCTTGATATGAAAGAGCAAACAAAGACAGATTCACTCTCATGGGTTACTCATTCACAATAAAAGGACTAGTGATGATGAAAGGCTGGGGATATAAACTAATAAGGAGATCATAACGATTTAACTGGTAATGAACACGTAAACAACTTTACAGGTTGTTTTGAAAAGAAAACGGATAAGTGTGCGACGTCACTATATATAACTATGGCGTTTTTGCCCTAGGTAGGCTATTCGCCGTATGAATATTTCGTCATCAATTTTCTATGATTGTCTATGAACATTTACTTTTTTAAAATGAATTCTGCATTACAACGTTAAGAAATAAAATCAAAAGGGCATTTTTTAATTTGATTTTAACTTTATTTACGATATGCTTAGATTATTGTTTATATTTCTGAGCTGAGGTATTATGTATACTAAAGGGTGACCACTAAAAACGGGAAATTTTTAAGTGCGTATTGCCAGACATGAGCAAGTGGCAACACTGCGAGACAATGACCTTGAGCAAGTAAACATTTCACCATTTTAGTAACGAGAATGAAATTCACACTATCCCAGCTGAGATGTTGCAGCAGTCAATGAGGAATCTCAACAGCAGATTTCAAGAATGCATTCGTACAGGAGGACGCCATCTACAATACTTAATTTTAAAAAAATGAAAATTCCATCATTGTTTCTTAAATGGCATGTTTTAAGGTTTCAATTACTATGAATTAAATATTTTTCTTCCATCACTCTTGGTTTTATTGGATTGTTAAAAAGTTCCCGTTTTTTGGGGTCACCCTGTATTTACATTATTCGGAATATTGTCTTAATCCCTGTCGCTATATTTATTACAAAGTTTCGGCCTTTCAGTATCTGTCTATATTTCTGAGATGAGATATTATGTACACTATTTACATTATTCGGACTATTGTCCTCATCTTTGTAGCCATGCTTATTACAACATTTCGGCCGAAATAAAGGGTTCAGTTCGACATTCTTACCACCTGAAGAAGGCCGGAGCGTACAACGGCCGAAACGTTGTAATAAATATTGTGACAAAGATGAGTACAATAGTTCGAATAATGTAAATAATGTTTAAATTTTTCTAACAAATTTATAACTTTGATTTTCAACATACATATTTTACAGTGATTCTTTTATCATGATTTTAATTACTTTCTCTCCAGAATCTATCTTACATATCTATAAGTCTACCATTCATCTATGGTTAGAAAATTGCTGCTAAATATGACCCCGTGTTCTCGCTATTTACATTGTGCTCCTTGATGAAATCCAAAGAAAAGTCCGCAACATTATTAGTCCAGACCTGTCATCTCGGCTTCAGTCACTTTCCCGCCACCTGTGTCTTTCTATAAATACAGCCATAGTAATTGTTTGCTTGAACTCTTCGCTCTGATGCCGAGACATTTTTAATTTTAACGCAAAACTAGACTGGCGTCGAGATCTCAATCATTTACAGTTGAGCTGGCTAGATGTAGACCTAAATTCTATGATAATACTTTTTTCTCGCTAAGTGGAACTCCTTTCCGCCCCCTTGCTTTCCAGACAACTTTAATCTGAAAACAATTAAATGCAATGTCAATCGCTATCTACTGTCCTCCTGATTACTCTTTCCTCTTCCCGCTCATTATTAATATTTCTGTTCCTAATTCTTCCATACCCAAAAAAACTCCTGTGTCTTAGTGACTTTACTGCCTTACATGGAGCGATACCGACTAATAATCTCATTAATGTCCAATACAATTACAAACTTACTTGAATATCAACGTCATTTCTCACGAAATAAGTAAACTCTCCCACCACTTCCTTAATTCATTTCTTCCTTGTTTTAGTTTGAACAGGCTTTTTTCTTTTTCCAATGTGGGACTATTTTGCTTACAGTTCGTATTTTCTTGATTTCAAATGAAAACGTGGAAATTTAGTAACAGTAGAATCTGCAATGTTATTGGTACTAGCTTTGCATCTCAGCTTCTCTCAATTTCCCTTCGCTGTAACTAAGCTTTCCTGTGCCTTTTCTATAAATAATTTTATGTTAATTCTTCTGATGAACTTTTTACTAGACTTTATCAATTAAAGCGAGTACTAGATTGGCGGCTAGGTCTCATCAATTTACAGTTGGAATGACCAAATATAATCGTATATTCTATGCTAACCAATTTCTTCTATCACTCTTTTCGTTTATGGAACTCGCTTCCACCTTCTTTCTTCCCAATCAAATAGATCTTCAAAAATTCCAAAGCAATCTCAATCGTTTTCTTCTGTCTTCGTAATTCTTGTTCTTTTATAATCCTCTCTCCTTAATAGTAGTTTTCCTCAAATCTCTGACACTCAGTAACCACTTTGCGTCCTAGTGGCTTTATTGCCTTTTATCTTCAAAAATTTAAATGCAATCGTTATCTTCTGTCTTCTTAATTCTTGTACTTTTATTAACCTCTCTTCTTAATTGTAGTTTTTTCTCATATTCGCTAGCACTCAGTAACCCACTTTGCGTCCTAGTGGCTTTATTACCTTGCTTGGGATGAAATAATTTTTAAATATGTTTTTTAGGACGGTGTTTGTAACGGCGCATCAAGATTAATATTCTGAAATACATTTGAAGTGTGCATAGATTTTATGTTCTTTGGAACGATTCCTGTGGTTCTCGTTGCTTTTTCTAAGGTTTCCAGCGTTATTCTTCTTCTACTCTTGTTGTAAAGTAAGGATAACGAACCCAATTTGTTTGAAGAAAAGACAGATTATTAGTGCGAAGTGAATATTAACTGACTTAGACGTGATTTAAACTCGGTTCAAACCGCCCAATTAAAACACTTAAATTGACGCTTATAAACTGAAACAAAAATAATATGATATAATAAAATTATAAATAATATAATTATAAGTAATATAATAATATAATTATAAAAGATATGATAATATAATTAAAAATAATATAAATAATATAATTATAAATAATATAAATAATATAATTATAAATAATATAATTTTATATTATAATTATTAATAATATAATAAATAATATAATTATAAATAATATAATAATATAATTATAAATAATATATATAAAAATCTAATAATATAATTATGAATAATATAAATAATATAATTATAAATAATATAATAGGATAATATAATTATAAATAATGTAATAACATAATTATAACTAATATAATAATATAATTATAAATAATATAATATGATATAATAATATATTTATAAATAATATAATAATATAATTATAAATAATATAATTATAAAAATATAATTTTAAATAATATAATAATATAATTATAAATAATATAATATAATAATATAATTATAAATAATATAAATAATATAATTATAAATAGTATAAATAATATTATTATGCATAATATAATAATATCATTATAAATAATATAATAATATACTTATGAATAATATAATAATATAGTTATAAATAATATAATTATAAAATAATATAATATAATAATATAATTTAAAAAAAATATATTTATAAATAATATAATAATATAATTATAAATAATATAATATAATAATATATTTATAAGTAATATAAATAATATAATTATAAATAATATAAATAATATAATTATAAATAATATAAATAATATAATTATAAATAATATACTAATATAATTAAGAATACTATAATAATATAATTATAAATAATATAATAATATAATAAAAATAACAAATAATATAATTATAAATAATATAATATAATAATATAATTATAAATAATATGCATAAAATAATTATAAATAATATAATATAATAATATAATTATAAATAATATAGATAATATAATTATGAATATTTAAATAATATAATTATAAATAATATAATAATATAATTACAAATAATATAATATAATAATATAATTATAAATAATGTAATTATATAATTATAAATTATATATTTATAAATAATAAAATATAATATTATAATTATAAATAATATGCATAATATAATTATAAATACTATATAATAATATAATTATAAATAATATAATAATATAATTATAAATAATATTATATAATAATATAATTATAAATAATATAATTATAAATAATATAATTATAAATAATAAAATATAATACTACAATTATTATATAAATAGTATAATTATAAATAATATAATAATATATTTACACATAAAAATAATATAATGATATAATTATAAGTTATGAATTATATAAATAATATAATGTAATAATATAATATAATTATAAATAATATAATATAATAATATAAAATAAAATAACTTGTGATAGAATTGATTCTCAATTATCAACATTACGTCATTTTAAGTTTTCCAAATTCTTTGTGTCGGCGACGTACTTTTAAAAATTATTTTTGTGACAAATTAAGTAAATCCTTCTACTCTTTTCAAATATATCCTTTAAGACTTATATAAAATTCTGAGAAAATTTTAAAGAAAAGACAGTTAATTATATTGTCATATTACTTTAATGACACTCTAATGTTAAATATGTTTTATCGGGCAAATTTTCCAATAAATTAATATCTAGGCAGGCATAGGCCCGTCTTACGCAAGCGTTAAATAAGTACAGTGATCTGGTTTAGACAAGAGTCAAAAAGATTGATATGAAGTCAATGTACACTAGACTAGAAAAAGATAGATCTCGTCAGTTTCACACGAGTGTCAAAAGTTTAACCGACCAAATTGGCATTTGAATCAAATAATAGAAATAGTTCTGGGTTTACAATACAGTAAAAAAAAAAAGATAGCCATAGGTCAGATTTGAAACTGGAATAAACGATGGTAGACAGGTAAAGTGTACATGACAGTCGAAAAACAGAGACATTTTCACCAGTCAAAATGGTAAGCGTAGATCCGATTTATACTATAAGCATAAAGATAAACATAGGTCTGGTTTACATGAGAGTAAAACAAAAAATAATGTAAACATTGATTGGATTTATATCCAAGTTTGCAAGTATAAAAGGGCCGCCCCAACTCGATCCGGGGTCCTTCCTACGCGGGTAGTGTCGCTGTTCAACTGATGGTTATCGGCATACCGCTTCGGTCCTTCATCCGCCCTACCCACCGTTGTGTTCACTGATCACAGAGCATTGAAAATCAAATTTTTGTCTGTACCTAAGCGCTGAATCGAGTCGTGGCGGAACCGTGCTACGAAAGGACAAAGAACGTCTCCACTGGTGAAAAAAACAAATAACGAAGGAAGTCAGGGGGTTAATTTTAAATTGGTTAATATGGTCGTTGATAAAATTAACCCTTCCCGTTAAACCCTTTATCATTAAACTTAGTCTCTTCATTCTAAAACTAGTGACGGTTAAAAACATTCACAAGAAAATAGGTCGGTCTGGAATTATGTTGACATCAAGTTACGTGGCCTCCTCCGGCCTTTAACGGCCACCGCCGGTCTCTGGCGTCATCTGCTGGGTTCTCGTGCCTTCAAATGCTGGTTTCAGCTAAGCACTCTGTTTTTTTTTTGTATTTCGCCCGCCTCCTACCCCTCCTCAGGATTCATTAATTATTCATCAATTAATTATTTTCTCCAACCTTGGAGATACGACACCGACCCTCAAACAAAGTGGCCAGCTATTCACCAACAATGCATTCCTTGACAATCAAACTTTGTTCAATATTCCTTTCGGAAGTCGGCCTCTTATCCAAAATAGTAATTCTTTCGATAATAAATATTAGTGTTTAAAAATTATCTCAATTTCTCTATCCTTTGTCGTCGGTTTTCAAAATGACCGATTAAAATCTCATTGTTTACATTTTGCTTCATCAATATACATATCAATTATTTTCTCCAACCTTGAAGCGGTCAGTTATTCAAAGACAATGCATTCTTTCGACAACAATAATTTTACCGATAACAAACTTTTGTGATTAAAAATTATTTCTATTTTCACTGACGTCAAACAATACCCTTTGTCATCGACCTTCAATATGACCGATAAAATTTCATTGTTTACATTTTCGCTTTGTGGATTCATAATAATCCCATTTGCCCATCAGTTTATCAGGAACAAAAAAATTCTATTTTTTCTCTCTTCATATTTCAATTCAGGTTTTCACCTTAACTTTTTTAACCCTTCCAATTTTCAAATTCCTATACGGGGTTTCAACATGAACCCTTTTAATACTACCAGTGTTACAATAGTGACACACAAGTAGAGTATGTATAAGCACTTCCACCAGTGTTATAATTAATTGATTTAAAATGTAGTGTCACATTGGTTTGACGTATTCTAACAACATACAACCCAAGTAAAACGATATAGCCACTAAAACGCAAAAGGTTACTGAGTGTGAAAGAATAAAATAGTATTATTAAGAGGCATAAAAAAACAGTAAGTAAGTGGACAGTAGATGACGATTGACGTTGCAATTAAATTTCTGAAGATCAAAGTTGATGAGAAAGCAAGAAGCCGGAAGAGATTTCCACAAGCGAGATGTGTGAAAAAAGACTGTTAGCAAGGAAACCTCAATAAATTTAAATTGTAAAATGATGAGACAAAGCTGCAACTCAAGTACGCTTTAATTTGTAACGTACCAAAGTGCAAAGTTCATCAGAACATTTATCATGAAAGTATGTATAGAATAAATACAAGGAAGCTACGATATAGTGGTGGGAAAGTAACTGAACAGAAGATGGACCGATAACCTGTATATCTCAAGGTTCTTGACCAAATCCCAAGACGGGTCTTCGTCTTGGGATTTGGTCAAGAACCTTGATATATACAGCAGTAGCCCCTGATCAAATATGGCCGCAATATTCATTGCATGGATGAATAACCCATGATTCATATAAAGGTGTCGGGAAAAATTGTTTACCACGATACAATGAACCAGATTTCCGAGCAGCAAACCTAGGAATTGATTTCATATAATCTTTCCATTTCATGTCAGTTTTGTTTTGGAGGCATTAAAATTAACAAGCCATTTCTTGCCCCAGTTAATAACAGATTGATGGTCAATGTTGAGATCAGTTACTAATTTGACCATATCGAACCTACTATTAAGACTTGAGTAAATAGTAGTCTCAATACAGATATAGAGTCGTGAACTGATGACATCGGAAAGGTCACTAATTACATTATTTGGACTATTGTCCTCAGATTAGTCGCCATATTTATTACAACGTTTCGGACGTTGTACGTTCCGGCCTTCTTCAGGTGGTTGGAATGTCGAACTGAACCATTTATTTCGCTGGCGTAGACTGTTCTAGTTCCACATGTCTAATGGATGTCAGTTATCAGTTATCTCCTGTTAATTAACTCTCCAAATTCTCCACCGCCTTACCCAGATATTGAACTCACACTCTTTAGGTCCTGTCACTGGATCTAACCAACACCTTTATCCACTGTGTCATGTGTCCTTGCGACAAAAATGAGGACAATAGTCCGAATAATATAAATAATGTACATAATAACTCATCTCAGAAATATAGACAGATACTGACCGGAAAGGTCGTCGAAACACATGGTTTAATGGGTTAAACCACTGGCTATAAGATATCTGATTTCCTGTGCAATTGTTCATTTGAAGAGAACTGACAAACGACATAAAGTTGAATAAAACTAGTAAATATTATCTTATTATGAATTATCTCCCCATACCAAGAAAAACAAAATAAGAGCAATTTGCACCTGTGAACTGAATAAAAAGTTTAATTCAAGATTACTGAATACGAAGACAGATTCCTGAAGAAATCAGTAGCGTACAACGGTCGAAATGTCGTGAGTATAAAATACAAAATAAACATAATTATCTTTTTAAAGCGATTACGAATCTCCATAGTTTCTGTTTCTTTATCATCTATGAATTTCAATGACTTCCTGGTAACATAGTTTATTGTTTTCGTAAACATTTAGCCTGTTGACGTAAACATTTTGATGTTGATGGTTTTCAACACTTGATTTGAATATTTGGAGAATATTTGGAGAACATCGAGATAATATTGAGGGGTCTGGTGTCGACTAACTCCCTCATTTTCTTGCTGCTAATCTCAGTTGGCCGGCCATAGCGAGGTGCAACTTGAACTAATAAATATCCCGATAAAATCTTGAAAACGACTTCTGTCACACACGCTGGACAAAAGCATACTCCCGGAACACAGTACATATCTTCCGGCAGATTTCCGACGGGTCGTCTTAAAATAAAATAAAATAAAATAATGTTCGTTTTAGTCCTCTATTTACTGGAGTAATCCCAAGTGCACAAAATACAATCTAACTCATCTCATGTTCGAACTGCGTTGAAGTGTCAAGTATCGAACGAGTATGCAAGCACAGAAACCGAATGAAGTTTACTAATTATAACTGGGAATGACGTTCGGTGGCAACAAAAGAAACGGACGAAATTTTTGGCCAATCCAATAATATCAACCCTTCCAGTGCAAGCTGGAAAATGTCCTCATAGACGAAGAGACATGAAGTAACAGTGATGTGCAGGAGGATACTAAGAATACCAAATACTGACGATGTGACCAAAGGGGACGTTATAAAGAAATTCGAAGCAAAAAGGGCATTTCTACTTACAATCAGGAAAAGACAGCTGGAATTTCAAAAATGAATTGTGGAGATGGAGATAAACATTCCTTAGAATTGGAAAGGTAAAAATAATTGCAGTGAGTCATGTTCCCCACATACTTAATGGATACAAGATATAAAAGAATGTCTTGAAATGATTACTGATATTCGACGGTTAAAAGATATATATATACATATATATATATATATATATATATATATATATATATATATATATATATATATATATATATATATATATATGTATCTTTACTCGTTTTGAAGGTTTTTTTTTCTTTGGACTCTGAGCTTGAACTCTGGACGATTGTTTTCGCCTTAGTTTAATGTTCTTAGTTCTTTCTTTTTTTATGCCTCATTTTTCCTTGGGTATTTGTTTGTTCAACTACAAGCCGAAATACCTAAGGTTTTTCCAAGCGAGTACCTCTCTTTCTCTCTCTCTCTCTCTCTCTCTCTCTCTCTCTCTCTCTATATATATATATATATATATATATATATATATATATATAGTACAATCCCTAACAACCGGATATGAGGAATTGGTTACAAAGTCCGGATAAGAGGGGTTATATTTAGATTAAAATAAATGAACTAAAATCAGGTTTAAAATTTATTTTCAGTGTTTTATAGTAAACAAAATAAGCTAATGGTGAGTGAAATATAACGGAATTGATTTTAAGGAAAAAGAAATAAATTATGTAATGTTAACGAAAATTCATTTATGCCACGTATGCAAAACAAATGTTACGAGGATTTTTTAAATCGCTGTTGCATGATAATTCTTTCTGTCAAAGTGAACCTAATGCAATTTTCGAACGTTCTTTACTGGAAAACCTACACAGCTCCACTTGTTCGATACTTTTAATGAAGAAACAAGTTTTTTGTTCCTTTCCAGGAAAACATCTACGTCAAGGAGAGTCGGGGAGAGTCAGGGAGAGTCGGGGAGAGGCGGGGAGAGTCAGGGAGAGTCGGGGAGAGTCTGGGAGAGTCGGGGAGAGGCGGGGAGAGATGGGAGAGTCAGAGACTGTCTCCGAGAGTCGCCGAGAGTCAGGGAGAGTCGGGGAGAGTCGGGGAGAGTCAGGGAAAGTCGGGAAGAGTCAGGGAGAGTTGGGGAGAGTCGGAGAGTTGAATGTAGTGTAAATGGAGATATTCAGCAGCGCAAATGCTTCTATCCTTTCTTTGTGTTTTTGAGAAAACGTTTCCCGTTTATTTCTAAAAAGTAAGATTTTCGGTGAAAAAAGTCATATATATATTATATATGTATGTAAAAATATTCTCGTACTTAGGAAGCAAAGTCAATTCAAGTGCCTCTTTGGATGACGAGATATTTAACCAAATATCAAAGGCACCCAATGCCTTTGGGAAACTTAAGCATCGACTATGGGACGTTCGTGTGATTTCACTGAAAACGAAAATCAGTGTCTATGGAGCAGTCATTCTAACCACAGTTCTTTATGGACCAGAATCGTGAACACCATACAGGCCACGCATCAAACAACTTGATGCTTTTCATAAACGCTATCTTCGTTCAATATGTGGTTATACACGGCAGGACAAAATTTCAAACCCTTCTCTCTTCATCAAATGTGGCATCGGTGGTATCGAATCCTTTTGATGCAATCACAGTTCAGATGGGCTGGTCATGTCATCAGAATGAGTGATGATCGGATGACGAAAATTCTCATGTTTAGCCAAGTTTTCCATGGTAAGCGTAATGTAGGCCGAACTTGGTTACGCTTCGAGGACAAACTTAAATACAATTTAAATGCTGTAAGCTTCCCTAGAGGAGTTTGAACTGGCTGCTGAAAACCGAGCAAACTGGAGAAACACCTGCTAGCGAGGTATAACTAACTTTGAAAAGAATCGTCTCGACCATCTGACAGAATTAAGGACCAACACTAAATATCGGGCTATTAACATCAGCCCATATGGCGGTCAATCCTTCAGCATCTCCCTCTTGTGGAGTTGTTTGCAAATCCCGTGCAGGACTGTTGTCTCATACGAAACATAAACATAAAAACTAAATTAAAAGACACTCATACGTCGAAAGACAGTAGTGTCCATCATATATATATATATATATATATATATATATATATATATATATATATATATATATATATAATTGTGTATTTGGGCAGGAAACTTTAATTAAAGACGACTGACAAGATCCTGCGATTTTCTTGTATCCGTCTAAGTGTTTTCTTTTCTGGACATAAAGGGTGCCAAAAGTGTCCAAATGTTCTGCATATCCAAGCGCTTTCGGCTATTCTATTAGCCATTCTTCGAGGGGGATTTTTATTTCACATTTTAAATGAATGTATAGGAATGTTTTATTTTACAAACACGGTCAAACACAGTGTGTCGTCCGTGTTTTTGCGTGTTTATATATTTAAATATATTTATGTGTCGGTGGTACGGTAGAGTAATGGATAGACATTAGTGGAATAATGGATAACGGCTCGGGTTGAGGAATCGAAGAGCCGAGTTCGAACTCCAGTCGAATCCATTGCATACTAATACCCTTGGAAAAGATATGAACACTTTTCTTCTTCGCCCAGCTATGGGTAAATGGCAGGACATACCGGGTTCTACCGCAGAAAGAAATGGCAACTTACTGCGGGGAAAAAAATCTGCCTCGTGAGTCATGTATCGAAAAATACATGATCGCCTAAGCGTGTATCCCAATGTATCGGTGTATTAGGATATGTGTCGTCATTTGTAAGACTTCCTCTCTTCCCTCATCATCTGAATTCAAAACCCTTGTATTGTTTCTAAGTTGTTAACGATATTTGAACACCCTTTATATTAGCGTTGACCTTAACTGAAAATTGGGCTATTCGATGAAAACAATAAAAAAATTAAAAACAAAATATATACACGTTCCTTCTTTGAATAATTATATATTTTAAACTTAATGCAAAGTAAATTTAAAGTTTGTAATTTTTATTTTTTTCCTTTATTGTGAAATTATAAATTAATTAGAATGATTTCTAATTTAGTCTAACATTTACATTAAGGCATTAATCAATTATGTCTTGGGTTCGTTGTCAAGTATTTTGAATTATCATACTTACATTTTGATTGGCCATTGGTGATTACGTAACAATGTTTCCCCTACTGAGGTGAGTTTGGTTGGTTTTGAACTTTTTAACACGCTTTATTCTGTACCCAACGCCTCACTTGACAAAACACCAGAAGTGTCAAACAAAATGGCTACTTTTGTAGTGATGTTAAAACATGCTCATGTTCTAATTATTTAATAAGTACTATATATATATATATATATATATATATATATATATATATATATATATGTATATATATATATATATATATATGTATATGTATATATATATATGTGTGTGTGTGTGTGTGTGTGTGTGTGTGTGTGAAGAAATATACTTTTAAGGTGTGCTGTATTTATGGGATAAAGTGCTCAATATCAGAGACAGAGCGTATGTAAATCTAAATATAAAAGTAAACATTGACGTCAACACTCAGAGGCGACAGGCTGTTTCATGCTGGACGCAATCGTCAGGCGACATGACGATTGCGTCCAGCAGGAAACAGACTGTCGCCTCTAAGTGTTGAATTCTATGTCCACTTTTATATTTATATGTGTGTGTGTGTGTGTGTGTGTGTATGTGTTTATTTAAATGATCACTTACCTTATTTTTACTCTGACTCGTAGAGGTTACATCTGTAACACTATTTAGGAACGGAAGGGTTAATTAATCAATTAATTAACCACAGAAGTTAATTACGGGGATACTTAAACCGATAGATATAACGAAAGACATACTGAGCGATTACTTACACCGATAGATATAACGAAAGACATACTGAGCGATTACTTACACCGATAGATATAACGAAAGACATACTGAGCGATATTCTTTTTGTTTTTTTTATTTTCCCAAACAGAGTATCGGTGAAAAGAAAGGGAAAAAAAAAGATTTTTTTTGTTTTGTTATTTTCAAGTGCGAATTCAAGATAACCACTTTACTTTCTCGCTGAGGTTTGATGCTGAGATATGCCAAATTCTCTTCGAGGACAAAGGAAGGAAAAAGAGAAAGAAACAGACGGACAGGGCTTAACAACTTAGATGATAAGAGAAGGAAAGAATGCCACCCACGAAAATTTTGATGGTCATTGTCGTGAAAATTAGTTGAAGGACACCAGAGCTCTGGGCAGATAAAACATTGGCTGTTATCAGTAGTTGATGGGTCGTCTGCCAACCGCACCCTGGAGTGGTGTGTCGCCTGGACGGGACATCTGAATTTTGTTTAAGTTCGTTTGTGATAACGAAGGCTATGTTAGGGTATTTTAATTAACCCAATTTCGCCAAAAAAGAATCTTCCACTTAATGTTGACGGATAAACCTGGTTGAAAAAAAACATATCCCGTGAAGTTGGATAAAAATTGAGATTATCAGTTGACACCTATTGGCCGAATAGCCAGGCGGAGATGATCATGTGACGCAGAGAGGAGGCCGCCACCGCCCATTGAGAGGATAGGTATGAGATGTTACTGCGAGGAAGTGGGAAAACCGTTGACGCCCTCTAAAGTATGGTGAGATACCCATATAAGAGCAGAAGAGGGTGGGAGTGGAATAAGATTTCCAAATACGGAAAATGATAATTATTTTTGGCCGAAAACAAAGAATGGGGATTTGAAATCAACGTGGTGGCCACACCACGTCCGACCCCACGCCAGGTTTTGATCGGCGTCCATATAAGCAAACATCTAAGGGTGTTTCAGAGAGTTCGTCGAGCTGAGTTCGCAGAGAAGAGTACAGCCAGTACAGTAAGAGAGAGACGCGCCTCGCACAGGTGACCGCACGATTCCATGCCTTCCGACTTAGACTTCTAACCAAGAACAGATTTGTTGAAGACCAACTTTAGATTTCCCATCAAAACAAGTTTCCGACTAGACTTCTAACCAAGAACAAATTATAGAAGTCTGACTTATATTCGCCATCTCGATATCCAGACCTAGTTAAGGAACGCAAAAGTGTTACAATCCACATTTTTTTTCTTCGGGCTGGGAGAGAAAGAGAGAGACGCACTCTTGTAACTCAACAAACCGACATAAAATTAATCACTATTCCTAACCAGTCGCTCGCCTTGAAGTTGTTGTTTGTGCTTTTGTTTTTTGTCTACATTATTGTGCAGTATCACCTTGACCCGGATTCGGCTGGCACTACGGCCCGACGTCTGATTGATCTCGTCAACCTAAGATCAAATCACAACGTGGGTAGGTTGAATCGAGATCAAAGCAGTTGCTTCGGTGACCAGGCGTTGGAAGCGAGCCGAGTACGAAAAGTTGGTGCTAGAACCCAACCAGACTTCAACCGATGTCCCAGGGTTAGCCCGTCACAAAGGACCGACGTCACAAGTGCGCCGCGACCAGGACAGATAGGGTTGGGTGTCACAAATGGGTTGGTTGTCATATTTTCTTCTCTCTTTGCATTTTTACTGTTAATGCTCTATAAAAATATTTCTTCTAAATTAATAATCTTTTTATTTTGAATATTATATTATTGATTAAGAATAAATTTCAAGAAGGCATTTATTTATTTTTATAATTGAATGATATACTATTTTTATTATTGTTATCATTACTACTGCTACTACTAATATTATTGATATTGTTATCTTTTATATAAAAACATAAAAATGTTCATTACTTTTACTATGTTTCTTTATTATTTTCCATAGTTAAAATTCAAGTTTAATATATTAAAATATTATTTTATAATCCAATTCTTTTTTTTATTGTCTTCCATTTTGTTTTCCTGCATTTTCTTAGGCGCATTTTCATACTGTCGTTTTTATTAAATATTTAGATGATGTTCGCATTTGCTGAGTGTCGCATTTCACAGAGATATGTCTGGATATTAGTCTGAATTCAGAAGACAGTAGAATATTTACAAAGGTAGTTTCTATTTTATGTCCGTTCAATTTTATTTCTTTCTGCAAGGATGTCAATTATAAATCCGAAGTTTTTTAAGATGTATATTATTTCTTCTCTGGTTATATTAATTTGCCAGTGAAATTTTTTAACATTAATCAGCCATCATGTTTATAAAATCCTATAACTTTTTATGGGTTAATGTAGATAGTTTAGAGATTTATACAAATTCGCAAATGTCGTACCATCATAAATACCAATTTCAAAACTTTTCATATTAACCGTACGTGTTCTTATAGAATAATATCTTTTGTGTAATCTTTTATTATTTTTATTTCATCATAAGTAATGAATCGTACTTTATTTAACATATTCTCTTGGGTATGTGGAAAATGTCTTTTAGTAAAGATTTTGCTAATGTAGTTTAATGAAATTATTCTTTACTACGTGATTTTTAAATTGTTTATGTCGAGAATACTTCTTAGCTTTAAACATATATTTGTAAAATAGGTTTTCTTATTTTTGAAAATTTAATTTTTGAGGGATTTAATAATCGAAATCTAGGGTTATTTACAAAGGTTATTTTTGTTGAATTAAGTGTTAAATGTTTATGTTACATAATTTCAGTTTTGGAAACACTCCTTTCAAAAGCCAGCATGCATGGCCATTAAAAAGAATAGAAATCTAAAAGAAAACAGCTTTAAAAGAATATATTTTACTGAACAACATGCACAAGTGAATTGTGTAAAGTGGTCATTTACATGTGCCTGAAATGCACATTCTCTTCACCCTTGTCCTATACTGGTAAGGTGTGGGACACATGATAGATGTCAAGCGTTTTGGGGGCCGTTTGCTCTTATAAGAAGCCCATCCGCCCTTTGATAACCCTCTCCTGACTTAATTCAGTTTTCCTTTTTTTCCCATTCTTCCAGATTGGTTGCTAGGATGCAAACAAGGAGGAGTCTTACACTTGACATCAGGAAGAGGCAGTTGAAGTTTCTGGGACACATAATGAAGAAGGAGGGCCTGGGGAATCTGATACTCAAGGGTCGAATAGAGGGAAAGGGAGACAAGGGAAAACAACGCATGACATACTTAGCAGGCTTAAGTAAATGTATGCCAGAACGTGGTGTGGGGGAGGTGGCAGAGGGAAGGAACTTGTTGAGAGCTGCAAGGGATAGAGGGAAGTGGAGAGCCATGATCACCTACGTTCTGAAAGGACACGGCGCATAGAAATAAATAAAGATTGGTTGCTAAGCAAGCCTACATTCTTTCTTGCTATTTACCTATAGCTGGTTAACGATGAGATCACTCATACGTTTCCCAATGGCATTTACACATATGCGAATCTAACGGCTTTTTTGGCTTTCTCATTCCGAGCCGTTATCCATTACACTACCCGCTCATCCAAGATTACAGCGCCTGGTATTTACAGGTTTATCACTCACCCCAGGTTATATATATATATATATATATATATATATATATATATATATATATATTCATTAATGCATGTTTAATTAAATAATATAGACAAGTTTTGTCTATTTATTTTAAGTAAGATCCTTTCATATTGTCTCATAAGCTTAATCACATTATCGTTGATAGACAAAAGGAAAACACCATATTGAGACTTGTTTAAATCCAATCTAAGCTCGTAAATAAGAATTTGTCGTTACTTTGAGCTTATTCAAATAGCAAGGGCGGGCCATTATTGTGGTTTCGTATATGTGATGTTTGATTTATTAAAATTGTCATCTTTGATAATGGCTTATTTTTATGGGTCCTTACCTATAACTACAAAATGAACTTTTCCTAACACTATGTATAGTAAGCCTCTCAAGAGAGAGGGACGAATCGAGTCGAGCCGATAGTAGTTCCAAACCAGACTGACAGTCATACTAACACTTTCCATATCTTGTATTATTATTCCGTGTAATATATCTTCGTTATTTCTACTCTTGTGTTCGTGTTGTTCTTCCTTGGTCCTAACCTGGACCATAACAGTGGCGACAAAGATATTGAAGAAACGAATTCTACGCGTAGAATCTAAAAAAAAAAAGAAAAAAAAAATTCTTTCTATCGGTCGTCCATAACAGAGGCGACGGAGATATTGAGAAAAAATAAACAAGTTCTGTGCGAAGATAAAAAAAGGAGAAAAACATTTTTTGGACACCAACCTTAACAGTGGTAACAAAGACACGAACTTTACCTGTTAGCCAGAACAGAATCGAATTCTACGCAGGAAAATGTTTTCGTACTAAGGTTCCAGAACAACAGGCGACAAAGACCTGAAGTCTATACTGAAAAAAAGTAAAAATCGTTACACAAAATTACGGTGTAAATATGGAAGACTTTAAGGCAACCATATTGGAACTAATGAAAATGCAATTCGAGCAACAACAACAAAAATGAGGAAAGACAGACTAGGCTCGAAGAAAAACAATTAGAAATTCAACAGAAAAACGAAGAAAAACTATTGGAAATTCAACAGAATAACGAAGAGAAGCAACACGAACTACAAGAATTACTACTACGGGCAGTAACAAATAAAGGACAAAATTCTGGAAATGAAGCGGCATTCTCGCAAAATGCTATATGGAGCTCTATCAAAGACTTCACTTATGCACCGGACGAAGACAAAACCTTCGTGGCTTACTTCAGAAGATATAAAGATTCATATGAGTTTGATTGCGGGAATTGGTCAGACGCGAAAAAAGTACGTCTACTACTGAGGAAACTATGGTCAAGCGAACACACTTAATTCGTAGACTACATCCTACCGAGGAAAACGAATGAGTTGACTTTCAAGGAAGCCGCGAAACTTTTAATGGCATTATTTAGTCCGAACATTTCACTATTCCACAAACGGTGGAAATGTTTAAATTTAACAAAAAAGTATAGCGAAGACTATATAACATTCGCTTCCGTAGTAAACAAACACTGCGATGACTTTAAGTTATGGCAACTCAGCCCTGACAATTTTAAATGTTTGATATTCCTCCAAGGCCTGGTTTCCACTAAAGATGTGGAGATCAGACGGAGAATTCTAACAAAACTTGAGAGTGAACCAGAATTGACGCTTCAAAAATTGGCTGAGGACTGTCAGAGATATATAAGCGTTAAAAAGGACTCGAAAGATATAGAAGAGTCTGACGTCGCGCACATACGAAAAGTACAACAGCAAACACGTTTTTCTCCCTCTTCAAAAACAAACCTAACCAATAATTTTACTACAAAAAGTCAAATGAAACATCAGAAGAGACCACCACCCAGTCCATGCTATCGCTGTGGGACTTTGCATTGGTACAAAGATTGTCCATACCGCTATAAGACTTGTCTGTCGTGCGATAAAGTGGGACATAAAAGTTCGCACTGTAGAATAAAGAAAGAAAAAAAAAGCCGAATAAGAATCTCTAGAACTGACCAAACGGAGGGGATAAATATACGAAAATACTTACAAGTAGAAATGGTAAACAAAAAAATCAGATTACAATTAGATACCGGATCAGATGTAACCATTATTAGCTTACAGGCGTGGAAGAAATTAAACAAACCGATAAAAAGAAATAGATAAGAAAAGAGAATAAGCTAGGTCGGTAACAGGAGAAAAATCAAATTTGAAGGGGAGATTATCACAAATGTGACGTTCAACGGGATGACCAAGAAATTAAAGATGTATGTTCTAAAAAATAGGGAAAATTTATTTGGAACTGACTGGATACAGAAATTTAACCTCTGGGATTTACCGATAAATACGTTCTGCCAAAAAGTGGAAAGGTTATGTAAGCCGAAAGCTTAGATTAGATTCAAACATGTGTCAATATGGTGTTTTCCTTTCGTCTATCAACGATAATGTGATTAAGCTTATCAGACAATACGAAAGGAACTTACTTAAAATAAATAGACAAAACTTGTTTATATTATTTAATGAAACATGCGTTAATGAAAAGTTGCTGCCGAAATATACTCAATATATATATATATATATATATATATATATATATATATATATGTGTGTGTGTGTGTAATTTGGCAGCAACTTTTCTTTCAAACATGTAGTGTTGAATGTTAAAGACAACATAGTCTTACATATTTTCTTTTGAATTTTCTCATATTCTCTAATGAGACTTTTTATCTGAAAATAGTTCCGAAATATGTATTTTCCATACGATGACCTAGCGCTTTCGAACATCATTGTTCATCTTCAGGGTCAATATTTTAGTCAAAAATTTTTAGTCAAATTTTTTTTTGACTAAAATATTGACCCTGAAGATGAACAATGATGTTCGAAAGCGCTAGGTCATCGTATGGAAAATACATATTTCGGAACTATTTTCAAATAAAAAGTCTCATTAGAGAATATGAGAAAATTCAAAAGAAAATATGTAAGACTATGTTGTCTTTAACATTCAACACTACATGTTTGAAATATATATATATATATATATATATATATATATATATATATATATGTATATCTAAAAAAAATATAGGCTTAAGATGTGCTATATTTATGGGATAAAGTGATCAATATCAGAGATAGATCGGGTGTAAATATAAAATGAACATAGAAGTCAACATTTAGTGGCGTCAGTCTGTTTGATGCTAGATGCAATCGTCAGGCCACGAGTGCTGTTATTTTTCTCGGCTATTTATATACACGGGTCAGTGGTCCATTGTGGGTAGTCTATTTTGGATATAAATCTATATTTTATTTATATAAACAAATTTTTATTACGTTAATAAAAACACCGATCAAAATAAAAAAATATAAATAAATATATAAGAAAAAAATAAAAATAAAAATAAAAAATAAATAAAAACTAGCAAAATAATTTAACGCAAATAAATAAATATAACAAATAAACAACTTCCGGTAAAATAACCGCCAAAATAGACTACCCACAATGCACCACTGACCCGTATATATAAATAGCCGAGAAAAATAACAGCATATCTTCCTTTGAGAATGTTTGGTTAACAAATCTGGACATATTATGTTTATTTATTTTATTATAATTCTCCCGAATTCTCGGACCAAATTGTTAATGTTGATGAACAAATTAGACGAGCCATTAGAAATATTAACATAAATAAAAAAAGAACATAATATTTCCACAAATAACCCTAATCGTATCAACTTACTATACCACAGTCAAATACACTCTATAAACAAGATGAAACGAACCTCAAATAACACAAAATACTAATAAGTAATAATATGCCACCACTGATCCCAATAAACTAATAATATACTATGCTTGATTTAATATAACAAACTTAATCATCTGCAATAACTCTTCTCCGTCAACTAATGATTTGCAAACGACCAACATTGTATATGCGTTGAAATGTCCTTTGGGCTAGTGTATCTCTGATAAAATACTATATATACACACACGCACATATATATATATATATATATATATATATATATATATATATATATATATATATATATATATATATATATATATATGTTGTTTACACGGCAACAACATTGTCAAGGAGACTTACATTACATATGTCAGATTCATGTTCTATTGTACAACATTTAATGGAAGATTCATGCTCACGATCTAGGTAAATATTAAATGGCAATACATGTATACTCCACCATGAAAATAAAAAAAAAACTTCACTTTCTTGAGTCGCTCTATATAAGAAAAATACAACCAACACTAAATCAGGTTAAATATGAGTATAGCAACAATGTTTTAAAGTGTCAATAATAACAATTTTTTGTCTTAGAAATTCACCCCTGAAGTGATCTCAGATGAGATTGAAAGTACTTGGAAAAATAAAAGAAATTTTAAAAAAATCTACGGCACCTTCCTTAAAGAATTTAATATCAACATTAAAAAAATGATCCGAGAATTCGAGATGATTCAAATAAAAATAATACATACATATATATATTCTCGGAAGTGGATGCGCACTGCTGATGAGTCCCAAATATAGGACGAAACGGCCGTCTAGTGCTTTCTGCATTCTGTGACAGTGCTTTCAGCATTCTGTTGAGGTTTCAGACTCGATGAATTACTTAATTACATATATATATATATATATATATATATATATATACATATATATGTGTGTGTGTGTGTATGTGTGTGTATGTGTGTGTGTGTATCTGTGTGTGTTTGTGTGCATTTGTATGTGTCATTACCTGTTCTCTCTGCTGAAATTGCAATTAAGAAGATAATGTGGAACAACATGATGACACTCAGTTTGACAAGATCGATTGAAGCGTAAAAGCGTCAGTCACCATGTAGAGTTGACTCCTATGTTTACACTTTCTAGATTTCCAATCTCGTGGCTGAGTAATATTCCCAATAAATATATCATTTTTTAAAAATTACACACACACAATCACACACACACACACACACATATATATATATATATATATATATATATATATATATATATATATATATATATATATATATATATATGTGATGGGTGTGGACAGGTTAATTAAATATGACGGTTTCTGAAAAATTTCAGAATTAAGAATTTTCCTTCTCTCGGACGAGTTGCCAGTCAAGGCTGAAGAGTGCAGGATTTAACCCATTGCTGGGGAGAAGAACTAGATTACAACTTTTCCCAAGGGGACTATAATATGACATTATAATGTGATATTTAGGATGAGGTTTTATTTAAAATTCGATATAGTAACCAGATTTCGCTACCAGCTTCTCGGGCCGTTCAGGAATCGCGTCAACCGGTTTCACCATGAACTCTTGTGGTATGGAAGACATGCAGTCAACGACGAAGTTATTGGTACCCCCATCAAATTTGAATATTTTTATGCATTTCTCAGAATCTAATGCCCGCGTGATGCCAGGTTATTCATATGTTAATTAACACACACAAAAAAAAAATATAAAACTGAATTTTCAGAAAAAATAGTTAAATATAACAAATTTGACGGGTGAATTATGCAAAATAAGAAAAGACAAAGTTATTCATACAGTAGAAAATATCGTTTGAAATTGATTCGTGTCAGTATAAGAAATGTACATAATTATTTTATCGGTAAAGTCTTTTAGACTATTTATTCAGTAGAATATTTGTGATAATTTCAGTAAAGAACATCACGTAGTGCATAAAGTCTCACTATTGTTAACACGATGGGGGGAGATTTAGAGTTGACTTGAGACAGAGAATTATTAACTTCCACAAGTCCGAAATAGTTACAGAGATATTTTAAACCGGTTAGCTATCCCTAGATACACGGTACAGACCGTTATAAAGAAGTTTGAACAGTTTGGCACGACAGATAATTTGACTGGGCGAGAAAGAAAACCCAGAAGAACTGCAGGAAAACTGTGTCGCGAAGTTAATATAAAGCCAAGAGTTGTTTTGAAAGACATCGCCAAAAGTTTGGATACGATGGTTATCAGCGTAAGTACTCGCACAATATAACGTTGGTAAATTAGAAATGGGATATATGGGAACTGACCACGTCAAACCCCTCTTCAAAAAACCATGTTACATTGTTGCTCCGTTTAATTTTGTTAAAACGTTCATGGATAAAGAAAATTACTTTTGAAAACAAGTACTATGGAATGATGAAACAACAATTGAGATTTTTGGACATAATGATGTGCAGAAGATTTGGCGCAGAAAAGATGAGGTTTTCCTACCAAAGAACACAGAGGCAACATTAAAACCTGGTGGCGGCTCGATGATGTTTTGGGGTTGATTTAGCTCAAGGGGAACTGGACAATTATTCGCAATAAAATGAATCATGAATTTCGCAGACTATATCAAAAGTTTGGATGGAAATCTACAACTATCAGAGCGAAATCTTTATCTAGGTCGGCGATTTAATTTCCAGCAAGATAATAATCCTAAACATGTCTACATCAGTGACTGCGTGGCTTCAGAAAAGAATTACAGTTCTGCTATGGCCTCCAATGAGTACCGACTTGATAATAGCGAATGCAATAATCGAAAACGCTCGGATATATAGAACATATGACCATATATAGAACATATGACCATATATGGAACATAAGACCATATATAGAACATATGACCATATATAGAACATATGACCATATATGGAACATAAGACCATATATAGAACATATGACCATATATAGAACATATGACCATATATGGAACATAAGATCATATATAGAACATATGACCATATATAGAACATATGACCATATATAGAACATATGACCATATCTGGAACATAAGACCATATATAGAACATATGACCATATATAGAACATATGACCATATATGGAACATAAGACCATATATAGAACATATGACCATATATAGAACATATGACCATATATAGAACATATGACCATATATGGAACATAAGACCATATATAGAACATATGACCATATATAGAACATATGACCATATATGGAACATAAGACCATATATAGAACATATGACCATATATAGAACATATGACCATATATGGAACATAAGACCATATATAGAACATATGACCATATACAGAACATATGACCATATATGGAACATAAGACCATATATAGAACATATGACCATATATAGAACATATGACCATATATGGAACATAAGACCATATATAAAACATATGACCATATATGGAACATATGACCATATATGGAACATAAGACCATATATAGAACATATGACCATATATGGAACATATGACCATATATAGAACATATGACCATATATAGAACATATGACCATATATGGAACATAAGACCATATATAGAACATATGACCATATATAGAACTTATGACCATATATGGAACATAAGACCATATATAGAACATATGACCATATATAGAACTTATGACCATAAATGGAACATAAGACCATATATAGAACATATGACTATATATAGAACATATGACCATATATGGAACATAAGACCATATATAGAACATATGACCATATATAGAACATATGACCATATATGGAACATAAGACCATATATAGAACATATGACCATTTGTTTCCACATTTTATGTCCAGAAAAAATATCTTTGTACGAATTCAAGAAAAATTGAATAAAATGTTTAATTGCAGTGGATTATCAGTCGTCGTTAATGCAACTTGTATAAAAGAAGGGTTGCTGACAAATACATAATTATATATATATATATATATATATATATATATATATATGTATGTATATATATATATAAAAAATATGTTTGTGTGTGAATACGTACATAACAAATATTGTTCTGATTAATGAAAATAAACATTGAGCCCTCTTTTGTGAGTTAGTTTTAACATATTTCAAATTCTATGTTGTGTTAATAGGACTCGCTTGGATTGTACCAACGGATTACTACCTATATATATATATATATATATATATATATATATATATATATATATATATGTATGTATGTATGTATGTATGTATGTATGTATTAGAGAGGGAAAGTAAGTGAGAGTTTTTAATGAAGCACTCAATTACCGACAGTAGTTAGATGAAGGATTTCCGTATCGCAGCAGAGATGAAATTATATATCCTGGTGCATTTACGGTCTTCTGTTATCTGCCATATTGTATATCAGTTCCTGCAATTATCGCTCAAATTGTCTCATTTGAACAGAAGAATAATCAAATAAATTTTCCGATCGTAGAGAAATGCTGTCGCCTGTGGTTGATATCCTAGAGGGGGTTTCACACTCAGATTTATCGCCTTTTTTTCATCGCCGATTCTGCAGAACTGAATTATCTTGATAAGTCGCAGCATTTCCTTGAAGCATAGTTGGCAGCAGATGTGATAATTAGCGGTCTCGTGTCATGAGATGGCGCCCATGGTCATTATGCAGCAATTGTACGGGATTAGCCGAATGAACGGTTTTCAAATCAGTGGATTTGGACAAGAAAGCAATGGATCAACCTCGGTGAGATCACTCAATCTAAACCATTTGGATTTCATGGCTTTCGGCGAGTATCAAATCGCAAGTCGATCGCACGAGGATTACGACTTTGAACAAAGTATTTTCCAGGATGAGTTTCGAAATATTGTTGAACGATTTGCGTTCTACAGGGATAGTGAACATCTTAATTTCGAACTCCGCCCTATAGGATTTAATCGGTGAATAAATCGGGGCCAAGTTGAGAATGCGTATTTCGGTGATCAATAGATGGACGACGTATTAACGTAATGTTGCTCAGAATGCGCCGCATTTTAACAATCTCATTTCTCTGTCTATATTTCTGAGATAAGGTATTGTAATTGTTTATACTATTTCGTTTTTTGGACTCATCTGCGTTGCCACATTCACGACGTTTCGGTGATTTGAATTTCAAAGCTGGGTAGATTGTACTATATAGTTCCACGTGCCATGACTCTTCCAGGTTATAGGCTATCTCTCCGAGTTTCTGTTCACTTCAGATGTAGTCAGGTATTGAATACACAGCTTTTTGGTGCAATCACTGTATTCAACTAACGCTCTGGCAAGAAAATGGTTACTGAGACAAGTTTATAAGTCCTAAAAACGTATACATTGATCTCCTCAAGGAAACATGGCCCAGTAAGTAAAAGCGTGGTTGACAGTACATGATTTTCAGGATTTTGCTTTTTCACATATGACTGACTTGACAATATAACTCTATATGGCATTGGGTATTTTCCTGATCATGTGACACCGCCCAACACGTGACCACTTCCACCTCCAGATTTGAATAACCGCGACCACTATATCTGGATATCGTTGAGGAGGCCAGCAGCCAGTGGCCACACAATAGCAAGCACTATTTGAAGGCCGCTGTTCTGGTTGTGATGCCGAACAGAAATATTCGAGGCTGCATCGAAGTAAACCTCAAGGCGTTTTTATTGAATATCTTTTTTCATTTTTCCAGTTTTGACTTGTGTAAAATCTTTTAAATATGTTTATTTTATTGTTACACGAATCACTCTATGTTCGAATGAAGTAAATTATATTTACAAGAGGGTTTAAGATAGAAATAAAGCATCAGGTTATAATGAAAACTAAATAAACATTTTGGGAAAATAAATATTTCTTTATTTTCTGTTATAGAGTTATTGATGTATATAAGCAATGAGATAGATAGATAGATAGATAGATAGATAGATAGATAAGGAACAGAACGAGATAGATAGATAGAAAGATAGATAGATAGATAATGAACAGAAAGAGATAGAGAGATAGATAGAAAGATAGATAGATGATGAACAGAATGAAATAGATAGATAGATATATGATGAACAGAATGAAATAGATAGATAGATAGATAGATAGATAGATAGATAATGAACAGAATGAAATAGATAGATAGATAGATAGATAATGAACAGAATTAAACAGATAGATAGATAGATAGATAGATAGATAGATAATGAACAGAAAGAAATAGATAGGAATCGAATCTGTATCCTATACGGGACAGTCATATAGCTTGACGTGCCTTAACCGTTTCGGCCACAGAGGAGCGTTCGGTTAGCAACGTCGATTTTACTGTCTTTAAATGCTCCTCTGTGGCCGAAACGGTTAAGGCACGTCCTGCTATATGACGGTTCCGTATAGGATACAGGTTCGATTCTTGTCAGAGGACGAAAATTTTCTATGAAGATTTCTCGGACATTCATGCCGGTAAATGTTGTTTAATACTCTTTATTTAAAACAGAGCATTTACTTAAATATTTGTATCTATAAAAAGAATGTATAAACATAAAAATATCTTAAAATAATTGTCGGACTTTGTCCATTTCGTAATATATATATATATTTATACTCAGCAAACACACTCACACACACACACACACACACACACACACACACACACACGCACACATATATTCTCACCCCCATATATATATATATATATATATATATAGAGAGAGAGAGAGAGAAAGAGACATAGCGATTATTCTGTTATCAGCGCCCATCGGTGACAGTCTGTTTCATGCTTAAACATCTCTCTCTCTCTCTCTCTCTCTCTCTCTCTCTCTATATATATATATATATATATATATATATATATATATATATATATATATATATATATATATATATATATATATATATGGTCAGTCTGCAATGCCGATAAGCTCATCGCATCTGCTGCCGCCTGATTGGATAAAAGTTATGTTTCGAAGATAAACTTTGGAATTTCGTTAGACCATAATCGTTTTTTGAAAAACTGTTGTCAAATACTTATCTGGCATTAATCAGAAACTCTTCTGTGGTTTATTTATTTATCTGTTTTTATTTACGTCAGACTGAAATAAGCCAAAAATCGACATCCTTTGATGTAAGCTTTTAAGAATATGACAAACAATTTGTTAATTATGATACTGATGACGGAAGCACTCGATAGAAATGATAATAGGCACATTGATCGTCGCAAAACATCGGAAATAAAGCCGACCAACTAAGACGTGATTAAATCTTTTAGAAATAGCAGTACGGAAACAGAGGGAAAAATCTGAGAACGCCATCTACTTTTGACTAATGTAATAGCACGAAATATACTAGCTTTGAATATGAAATGATTCTTTATTCTCCCACTTACCTAGTATGACAAAAAAGACAAAAATGAGTGAAGTTATTGGCAAAATAAAGAAAAATAATTATTAGTGTTATATTAGATACGCCTGGAGATGTTTATGTAATGTAATGCCCGAGGATCCCGCAAACGTTTTTAAAATATGAACGTTTTTATGATCAGTTTGTTTCAGAGATGAGAGATACGGCGCTGAATAATAAATCCCGTTTTTTTTCTTATTTATTTTTGTTAGTTATCATTGGATAAATTTCCCATTCTTACTTATTGCTGATTCGTCAATTCTCAGGCACATGAAAAGCCGTTGTAACATTGTTTTTCACCGTTTCTTCGTTTGTGGAATTGGGCCGTCAACTGACCATATAACACATATAGCATTTCAGATAGACGATATTTGTCTAAACAACAATGCAGATGTTTGTTAGTTAGGAGATCCTTTTTATATTATTTTTCTTAATCCTTAACCTTCAATTAATAATTTGCAACAACGTGTAAGAGATAACGCTTTTATCCACTGTGCCATGTATCCTTGAGGACACATGGCACAGTGGATAAAGGCGTTAGTTAGATCCAGTGAGACGACCAAAAGAGTGTGAGTTCAATAAAGCAGTGGAGAACTTTCAGAGAGAAATTAACAGGAGGTAACTGATAACCAACAACCATTATACATTGCACGTGGAACTTGTTATGGTGAAACACACCTAGTCTATAGATAATAGACTCTCCCATCTAATATAAGTAGGAGTCAGTGAGTGTCGACGGGAGTCGAATACGAAAGTAGTTAGCTACCACAACTAGATTACTCTGCGTAATACTTATTATAACAAGTTCCTAACGTTTTTGTACGTTGAACCTATTTAGGACCGAATTTAGTCCAAATACAGTTTCCACTGAGGAAATAAGTCTACAACAGAACTAGAACAGTCTACACCAGTGAGCGAAATAAAGGGTTCAGTTCGACATTCCAACAACCTGAAGAAGGCCGGAGCCTAAAACGGTTGTAATAAATATGGCGACAAAGACGAGGACAATAGTTTGAATAATGTAAATAATGTACATAATACCTCATCTCAGAAATATAGACAGATACTGAAAGGCAGAAATGTTGTGATAAATATGGCGACAAAGATGAGGTCAATAGTCCGAATAATGTAAATAATGTACATAATACCTCATCTCAGAAATATAGACAGATACTGAAAGGCAGAAATGTTGTGATAAATATGGCGACAAAGATGAGGACAATAGTCCGAATAATTTAAATAATGTACATAATACCTCATCTCAGAAATATAGACAGATACTGAAAGTCAGAAATGTTGTGATAAATATGGCGACAAAGATGAGGACAATAGTCCGAATAATTTAAATAATGTACATAATACCTCATCTCAGAAATATAGACAGATACTGAAGGGCCGAAACATTGCAATAAATATGGCGACAAAGATGAGGACAATAGTCCGAATAATGTAAATAATGTACATAATACCACATCCCAGAAATATAGACAGATGACGTGTAAGAGATTTTATGGGAGACGTAATGAGCCAGCAGAAAGCGAACCATACTTCTGTCTTCATTTGTACAATAATTTTCCAAAACTTTGAAGTCTTTCCTTACCAAATAAACAAAGGTTTTATTCGAAGATCAGGTGACCCGACTGCAGAAAATTAAGCGCGCCAGTAGATTGGCACCTAGGTCCAACCATTCTGCTGTTCAAACAGCAGACTGCAACCCCTCCGATTCTACCCTAAAAGTATATTTTCTCATACTTCCCGCATATGGAACCTGACAAATAGAATCTTTAAAAATTTAAATTCAACCCCAATCGCCATATTGTATCTTCTTGAATCCCTTCCATCTTTTGTTCTTTCGTCAATCCTCTTGTACACAGTTTTTTTTCTCTCATTCACTATAACCCCCATGCCTATCGGTGTCAACCTACCTTGCCTAGGGTGAAATAATTCACAAAATTCAACCCCAATCGCCATATTGTATCTTCTTGAATCCCTTCCATCTTTTGTTCTTTCGTCAATCCTCTTGTACACAGTTTTTTTTCTCTCATTCACTATAACCCCCATGCCTATCGGTGTCAACCTACCTTGCCTAGGGTGAAATAATTCACAAAATTCAACCTCAATCGCCATATTGTATCTTCTTGAATCCCTTCCATCTTTTGTTCTTTCGTCAATCCTCTTGTACACAGTTTTTTTTCTCTCATTCACTATAACCCCCATGCCTATCGGTGTCAACCTACCTTGCCTAGGGTGAAATAATTCACAAAATTCAACCTCAATCGCCATATTGTATCTTCTTGATTCCCTTCCATCTTTTGTTCTTTCGTCAATCCTCTTGTACACAGTTTTTTTTCTCTCATTCACTATAACCCCCATGCCTATCGGTGTCAACCTACCTTGCCTAGGGTGAAATAATTCACAAAATTCAACCTCAATCGCCATATTGTATCTTCTTGAATCCCTTCCATCTTTTGTTCTTTCGTCAATCCTCTTGTACACAGTTTTTTTTCTCTCATTCACTATAACCCCCATGCCTATCGGTGTCAACCTACCTTGCCTAGGGTGAAATAATTCACAAAATTCAACCTCAATCGCCATATTGTATCTTCTTGAATCCCTTCCATCTTTTGTTCTTTCGTCAATCCTCTTGTACACAGTTTTTTTTCTCTCATTCACTATAACCCCCATGCCTATCGGTGTCAACCTACCTTGCCTAGGGTGAAATAATTCACAAAATTCAACCCCAATCGCCATATTGTATCTTCTTGAATCCCTTCCATCTTTTGTTCTTTCGTCAATCCTCTTGTACACAGTTTTTTTTCTCTCATTCACTATAACCCCCATGCCTATCGGTGTCAACCTACCTTGCCTAGGGTGAAATAATTCACAAAATTCAACCCCAATCGCCATATTGTATCTTCTTGAATCCCTTCCATCTTTTGTTCTTTCGTCAATCCTCTTGTACACAGTTTTTTTTCTCTCATTCACTATAACCCCCATGCCTATCGGTGTCAACCTACCTTGCCTAGGGTGAAATAATTCACAAAA
Organism: Acanthosepion esculentum; assembly: GCA_964036315.1. Lineage (NCBI taxonomy): Eukaryota > Metazoa > Mollusca > Cephalopoda > Sepiida > Sepiidae > Acanthosepion > Acanthosepion esculentum. Next base: position 10,206,351 of record OZ038481.1, on the reverse strand, counting down.
TTCAACCCCAATCGCCATATTGTATCTTCTTGAATCCCTTCCATCTTTTGTTCTTTCGTCAATCCTCTTGTACACAGTTTTTTTTCTCTCATTCACTATAACCCCCATGCCTATCGGTGTCAACCTACCTTGCCTAGGGTGAAATAATTCACAAAATTCAACCCCAATCGCCATATTGTATCTTCTTGAATCCCTTCCATCTTTTGTTCTTTCGTCAATCCTCTTGTACACAGTTTTTTTTCTCTCATTCACTATAACCCCCATGCCTATCGGTGTCAACCTACCTTGCCTAGGGTGAAATAATTCACAAAATTCAACCCCAATCGCCATATTGTATCTTCTTGAATCCCTTCCATCTTTTGTTCTTTCGTCAATCCTCTTGTACACAGTTTTTTTTCTCTCATTCACTATAACCCCCATGCCTATCGGTGTCAACCTACCTTGCCTAGGGTGAAATAATTCACAAAATTCAACCCCAATCGCCATATTGTATCTTCTTGAATCCCTTCCATCTTTTGTTCTTTCGTCAATCCTCTTGTACACAGTTTTTTTTCTCTCATTCACTATAACCCCCATGCCTATCGGTGTCAACCTACCTTGCCTAGGGTGAAATAATTCACAAAATTCAACCTCAATCGCCATATTGTATCTTCTTGAATCCCTTCCATCTTTTGTTCTTTCGTCAATCCTCTTGTACACAGTTTTTTTTCTCTCATTCACTATAACCCCCATGCCTATCGGTGTCAACCTACCTTGCCTAGGGTGAAATAATTCACAAAATTCAACCTCAATCGCCATATTGTATCTTCTTGATTCCCTTCCATCTTTTGTTCTTTCGTCAATCCTCTTGTACACAGTTTTTTTTCTCTCATTCACTATAACCCCCATGCCTATCGGTGTCAACCTACCTTGCCTAGGGTGAAATAATTCACAAAATTCAACCTCAATCGCCATATTGTATCTTCTTGAATCCCTTCCATCTTTTGTTCTTTCGTCAATCCTCTTGTACACAGTTTTTTTTCTCTCATTCACTATAACCCCCATGCCTATCGGTGTCAACCTACCTTGCCTAGGGTGAAATAATTCACAAAATTCAACCTCAATCGCCATATTGTATCTTCTTGAATCCCTTCCATCTTTTGTTCTTTCGTCAATCCTCTTGTACACAGTTTTTTTTCTCTCATTCACTATAACCCCCATGCCTATCGGTGTCAACCTACCTTGCCTAGGGTGAAATAATTCACAAAATTCAACCCCAATCGCCATATTGTATCTTCTTGAATCCCTTCCATCTTTTGTTCTTTCGTCAATCCTCTTGTACACAGTTTTTTTTCTCTCATTCACTATAACCCCCATGCCTATCGGTGTCAACCTACCTTGCCTAGGGTGAAATAATTCACAAAATTCAACCCCAATCGCCATATTGTATCTTCTTGAATCCCTTCCATCTTTTGTTCTTTCGTCAATCCTCTTGTACACAGTTTTTTTTCTCTCATTCACTATAACCCCCATGCCTATCGGTGTCAACCTACCTTGCCTAGGGTGAAATAATTCACAAAATTCAACCCCAATCGCCATATTGTATCTTCTTGAATCCCTTCCATCTTTTGTTCTTTCGTCAATCCTCTTGTACACAGTTTTTTTTCTCTCATTCACTATAACCCCCATGCCTATCGGTGTCAACCTACCTTGCCTAGGGTGAAATAATTCACAAAATTCAACCCCAATCGCCATATTGTATCTTCTTGAATCCCTTCCATCTTTTGTTCTTTCGTCAATCCTCTTGTACACAGTTTTTTTTCTCTCATTCACTATAACCCCCATGCCTATCGGTGTCAACCTACCTTGCCTAGGGTGAAATAATTCACAAAATTCAACCTCAATCGCCATATTGTATCTTCTTGAATCCCTTCCATCTTTTGTTCTTTCGTCAATCCTCTTGTACACAGTTTTTTTTCTCTCATTCACTATAACCCCCATGCATATCTGTGTCAACCTACCTTGCCTAGGGTGAAATAATTCACAAAATTCAACCTCAATCGCCATATTGTATCTTCTTGATTCCCTTCCATCTTTTGTTCTTTCGTCAATCCTCTTGTACACAGTTTTTTTTCTCTCATTCACTATAACCCCCATGCCTATCGGTGTCAACCTACCTTGCCTAGGGTGAAATAATTCACAAAATTCAACCCCAATCGCCATATTGTATCTTCTTGAATCCCTTCCATCTTTTGTTCTTTCGTCAATCCTCTTGTACACAGTTTTTTTTCTCTCATTCACTATAACCCCCATGCCTATCGGTGTCAACCTACCTTGCCTAGGGTGAAATAATTCACAAAATTCAACCCCAATCGCCATATTGTATCTTCTTGAATCCCTTCCATCTTTTGTTCTTTCGTCAATCCTCTTGTACACAGTTTTTTTTCTCTCATTCACTATAACCCCCATGCCTATCGGTGTCAACCTACCTTGCCTAGGGTGAAATAATTCACAAAATTCAACCTCAATCGCCATATTGTATCTTCTTGTATAAAGTCCATCTTTTGTCCTTTCTACAATCCTCCTCAGACACAGTTTTTTTAAAACTCTCATTCACTCTAACTCCCATGCCTATCGGTGTCATCCTTCCATTTCCTGGGGTGAAATAATTATCAAAATTTAAATTCAACCTCAATCGCCATATTGTATCTTCTTGAATCCTGTCTATCTTTTGTCCTTTCTTCAATCCTCCTTATACTCAGTTTTGTCTCTCACTCACTCTAACCCCCATGCGCATTGGTGACATTCCACCTTGCCTGGGGTGAAATAATTAACAAATTTTATATTCAATCTCAATCGCCATATTGTATGTTCTTTTATTCGACCATCCTTTTTCCTTTCTTCAATCCTCCTTATACACAGTTTTTTTGTCTCTCACTCAATCTACCCACACCCATGCATATTAGTGTCATCTTACCTTACCTGGGATGAAATAATAAATAAAATTTAAATTCAACCTCAATCGCCATATTGTATCTTCTTGAATCCCGTCCATCTTTTGTCTTTACTTCAGTCATCCTTATACTCAATCTTACTCTCACTCACTGTAACCCACATACGTATTGGTGTCATCCTAACTTGCCTGGGGTGAAATAATAAACAAAACTTAAATTCAACCTCAATCGCCATATTGTATCTCCTTGAATCCCTTCGATCCTTTGTACTTTTTTCAATCCTCCTTGTACACAGTTTTTTTCTTTCATTCTCTCTAACCCCCATGCCTATCGGTGTCATCCTACCTTGCCTGGGGTGAAATAATTAATACATTTTTTAATCTATCTCAATCGCCATATTGTATCTTCTTGAATCGCCTCCATCTTTTGTCCTTTCTTCAATCCTCTTTATACTCATTGTTTCTCTCACTCACTCTAACCCCCATGCGTATTGATGTCAACCTACCTTGCCTGGGGCTAAATAATTAACAAAATATAAAATCAACCTCAATCTCCATGTTGTATCTTCCTGAATCCCGTCCATCTATTGTCATTTCTTCAATCTGACTTATACTCATTTTTTTTCTCTCACTCACTCTAACCTCCATGCGTATTGATGACATTCTACCTTGCTTGGAGTGAAATAATTAACAAAATTTAAATTCAACGTCAATTGCCCTCTTCCATTTTTTGAATGATGTCCATGTTTTATCATTTTCTCAATCCTCGTGATACGCTTTTTTTCTGTCTCAATTTCACTAACTGTCACCCCTTTCATTCCTGCCTGGCTTGGTGTGAAATGCTTTTTTTTTCTTTTTCCTTTTTTTAAATAGAAATTTAAAAAAAAAAACAATCTGTTTACTATCGACGAAAATTATCCAGAATTTGATACCGGAATCTATCAAATTTCACTGTGGTCACTTTCCACTGAACATTTTTCTGATGCCTAGTAAAAAATAATTTAAATTTAATTGAGAATTGTCCACGTTTCCTCGTCGAATTTAACAAATATTTAACATTTATTCATTTTTCTTTTGAATGTTATTATTAAAAAAAATGTCGTATTCCGAGAAAGCCTGGAAAAGGCATCTGGACAAGTTCTTTGTGATAAAGATTTTAAAAAAATAGCTGGAATGATGGAATCAGAAATTGGTTGAAAGACTGCAGAAGATAGTGAAATGATGTTCAAAATAATAATATCTTGATAAAATTCAAAGATAAATCTGCAATGTTATCAGTCCTAACCTGGCATATCTGTAGCATTTATATGAATATTTTTCATGGTAATTGGTATCTGTTATGATACTCTATATTATCTTAATTTTACTGAATGCACTTAATTTTACGTTGAACAATGTTTTTCGTTGATATAATCATAACGTGGTATATGCGGGTAGTGTCACGGTTATCGGAGCTTGAAATGGGAAAACCGAGCAGAGCCAGCAAATATGTAAATTCAACATGACATGATGTGGAATGATTATATTGAATCAAATTGTAAAACATTAGATGGAGAAGGTGCAATGCGTCACTCCCCTGGTGGTTAACAGCAGCCATGATAATGGAAGACAAAAATTGCTTCTCTCAGACGATTAAAAGATAAAATTTAACACCATTTCTTTTAATCAAATTCGGATGTTTTATACAGAGTGTCCCTAAAGTCTGGACACAGGAAATCGCAGTAACTATTTTTTTTACCTGCACAAATTAAACATAGTTTTGTGTAAAAAACAAAGAATTGAATTATTTTTCTTGTAAAGAAGAAGGCGTACTCAATGAAACCAACAGATGCAATACATTGATTGAACGCATAAAGAGTGAATGTGCCAAAAATTGACGGCAATGTGGATTTATTGCATCGATTTCACGCGAATCTTGCAAAGCGCATCAATCTTTGCACCACAAATGTTGGAAAACATTTTGAAGATGTTATTTGTTAATATTCCAATTATAAATTTCATAAATTTTCATTTCTTGAAAATATGCATTTTTCCCTAAGGTTTCCAGACTTTAGGGATAGCCTGTATATGCCTTTTTGCCTAGGGTATCCAGATTTTTGGGACACTCTGTATATGAAAGAATAAGATTATTGGAGGCTATGGCGATTTTAATGAATACATCTACTCTATATTATATTTCAAGATATTTTTGTGTAATTTTGGTAAATATATCATTTAAAATCAGGTATTCTGTGCTATTTTCATTTTTGTGTAATTTAGACGACAATTTATCCCCCGCACCCTGTTCCTATACAGGATGTCCCTAAAATTTGAACACATAGTATATTCTCATTAACTTTTTTTTTACCTGCACAGATTAAACATGGTTTTGTCGAGAGAAGAAGAATTGATTACTTTTTCTAACTAAATACTAAAGGAGAAGGTGTACTCAATGAAAATCACAGATGCAACTTGATTGAACGTATAATGAGTGAATGTGTTAACATTGATGGCAATGTAGACTTATTACATCGGGTTCATGTGAATCTTGCAAAGCGTATCAACTTTTTCATCATAAATGATGGAAATCATATTGATGATGTTTTTTTGTTAATATTCCAATTAAATAAAATATTAATTTTTTCAATTCTTGAAAATATGCATTTTTGCCTATGTGTGTAGACTTTACAGACACCTTGTATATGAAAGAATGAAATAACTGGAGTAGTATAAAAGTATTTTAAAGATTTCACTATGTAAATATTGGGGGCTAAAGATTTTCTTCTACAGGAAAGCTCATCAGAACAATTACCATGAAAAAGATTCATATAAATGCTACAGATATGCCAGGTTAGGACTGATAACATTGCAGATTTATCTTTGGATTTTATCAAACATTTCTAAATTCATGTCAGAAGCAGCAGATCAGATTTGACATAAATATTCAACGCTTTAACAAATGACAGACTTATAAAACTGTAAGATCGATTCTAGTGATAAAAAAAATGTAGCACCATACAGTGAACTAAAATTCTTAGTAGCTGACTTGGTAAGTGATTCAGTATAATCTTTCCACTTTCTGTCAGCGTTAAAAGTTAGTTCGAAAAGGTGCAATGTTAAACACTTCTAATGGTTAGCATCAGCCATGTTTACGAAAGACAAAAAAAAACGTTGTCCAAGACGATTAAAAGAGAGTAGCTTCGTTTTGGAAACGTTAAAATGAACATTTAGCTATTTCTTCCCTACATTAATAAGAGAATGAAAGGGGCGTATGACAATATAGTGATTTTTCAAGAGTTGCTTAGATGTAGCACAAGGCCGACATTATGGGTCACGCAGTGAGGATCGAACTCACTTGTAATTGTTCTAGCGAGACGTGGTTGTTAATCATTACCCCACCTCTGAGTGTAGCATAGATGTGGCGCAAGGCCGAAAATATAGGGCACGCAATGAGGATCGAACACAATATACAGTCGTAACTGATCTTGAGACACAAGCTTGCTAAACATTATAACACATCGAAATGCCCATGGGTCGTATGACAATATATATAGGAATTCAGATGCTGTTATTTGCAGCTGTTTTATAGTAATATTTATTAATTTCTTACTCATTAGTTAATATTGATTACTTAATTATTTGTATTTGATCATTATTATAACATTTAATTTTAATAGATATACATATATATATATGAGTGTATAAAGAGTTAATATAATACTTAAATATAATACTTAAATACATACATACATATGTATATATATATATATATAAATATGTATGTATGTATGTATTTAAGTATTATATTTATATTTAAGTATTATATTAACTCTTTATACACTCATATATATATATATATATATATATATATATATATATAAAGAGTTAATCGATTTACTTTTAATCTAAATGTTTACTACTTTAAATATCTAAGATATTTAAAGCAGTAAAGATATATATATATATATATATATATATATATATATATATATATATATATATATATATATGATATTGCACATATCTGGGGTTAATAAAATAGTGCTCGGTGGAATATAACAGAGCTATGGTCGACTCGGAGTTTCATGCACACCCACAGAGCTAACCTGTGGTTTATACTGCAATTATGCTGAACTTAGACCTTAGTTACAGTTTCTGGGAAAAAACGTGTTATCTAGCGTGATCAACAGTCTGAACAAGGCCAATTCTCTTTCACGATGACTTGTGGCTTCGGCCTAGCACACCTACCGACGGCCCACAAGTGTTTGTCGATCCAATTTCACTCACAAAGTTTGGGTTGTATGGTTTTCAGGCACTTTCCCAAAGGTACCACACGCTGGGATCATCCACCTCCCGTCTGATAACGTTCTTCCTGACAAATCAACTGCGGTGAGATTCGAAAACCCGGGTCTCATGGTCAGACAGCGAACGTTCTAACAAATCAGCAATGTTTATATGGCCTTTTGTCCTTGTTCTGGTGTGAACAACCCGACTCCTATGTTTGTAAAAACCCGGTATATATATATATATATATATATATATATATATATATATATATATATATATATATATATATATATATATATTATTAATCGGTGTATATATATATATTTATATATATATATATATATATATATATATATATATATATATATATATATTTGTGTGTGTGTGTGTAAAATATATATATCAATATATATATATTATATATATATACATATATAAAGTATATATCGATATGCATATATATATATATATATATATAGAGAGAGAGAGAGAGAGAGAGAGAACAGATGAAAAAATTCAGTTTGCACATTTATATAACGTCAACTTGAGATTTCTTCCATTATGTTTATATGTGCGTGTGTGCGTTTGTGTGTGTGTGTGTGTGTGTGGAAATTGGAATCTACACCCAGAGTCGGCAGATTGTTTCATGCATAAACGCAATTGTTAGGCTGACTCTCTATATATGAGTATATTAGCCGTTGTAGAATGACGATCATAGATTTTGTGATGGAAAGCAATCGTAATTAAGATTAAAAAATATTAACCAAATTTTAATAATAATTAACGCTGCTTTATCTAGCAGATAATCTGTGATAAGACTATTGCTAAGAGTCAGTCAGTCAGTTGTGTTCCATGCGTGATAAACGCGTAGGCGATCATGTTTCGATACATGACTGACGAGGCAAATTTTTCCCGTAGTAGGTTGCCATTTTTTCTGCGGTAGATCAGTTGCCATCCAAGGCCATAGAACTCGGTCTGTCCTGCTATTTACCCATAGCTGGGATAGGGGAGAAAAAGAGGATACATACCTTTCCCAAGGGTATTAGCACGTAAGTGAATGTAATGGATTCGACTGGAATTCGAACTCGGCTCTCCGATTCCTCAATCCGAGCCACAATCCATTACTCTTCCATGCCTCCTAATAAGCACACATAATCATAAGAAAGAAAGAAGAGATGGATTCATACCTTTCCCAAGGTTATTAGCACGTAAGTGAATGTAATGGATTCGACTGGAATTCGAACTCGGCTCTCCGATTCCTCAATCCGAGCCACAATCCATTACCCTTCCATGCCTCCTAATAAGCACACATAATCATCAGAAAGAAAGAAGAGATGGATTCATACCTTCCCCAAGGGTATTAGCACGTAAGTGAATGTAATGTGTTCGACTGGAATTCGAACTCGGCTCTCTGATTCCTCAATCCGTGCCGCTATCTATTACTCCACTGTAAATGCAAAAATAGTAAAATGAAAGTTAATTCCAAAAGTAATAATGCCTGAAAATGCTTAATCTAATAAAAACTGAAGGTAATCTGAAAACTTCCCCTAGAATGTAAATACTTTGCAATTCTATATCGATTGTGTCATTAATCAGTATCAATCTCTATTTATTAGCAGAAACTGTCGAATATAGGATTTTAATTATTTTGTCGAGATAAACAATCTCATCGACTTCAGCAAAGATAGAATATTTAGTTTTGCTGTTGTTGCTGATTGCTATTTAAAGTATTTTTGCTTTAGTTCTGTTTGCATTTTTACTAGCCTTAAATTACGAGAAAAAATCTATTTCACAGGGGGTACTGAAAATTCTCTGTTTGTCTTAGTCTAAAGAATCTGTACATTTAAATAAACATCGGAAATCTTTTCGTCTCGGGAATTTTTCATCACCTCCTTATATAAATATAATTTTTTGTCTGGGAAGTGGATAATTGAAAAACAAAAAAAAATACCACTCCAAAATGAAGCAAACAAAACATCTATCTAATTAAAAAGAGTTTATAGTGAAAAGAAAAATAGTTGATAATCCCTGATTTTGTAAGCCTCGGTGTGAAATCTTGGTTAATCCCTTTGTCTCGTAGGTTATTAAAACTAAGTTTGATCGTCATAGAATATCGCAACGTTAAAATTATATGCTCTTATTATAATAAACCCACACGCACGAACGTGCGCCGAGACACACACACATGTGTATATATATGTTACTGAAAATCAAAGCTAAACATTTTTCTACATTTGAAACATTTCTTCATAGAATTGGATATATATGTGTATTTAGGCAGCAAATTCTCTTTTAGGCATGTCTGACTGAATAAATTACAGACATTAACTAAATCCGTTCATACTCACGAATAACCTTCCGTGTATTGATGCTAACGGATAAGAGAAATGTGCTGTAGCTGTTCAAATGTCTTTTATTTTCATTTCCCAAGTACTTTCGATCTTCTTCCAAGATCATCTTCAGGGGTGCAACTGGTACAAAACTATATGTTTTTCATTAGCACAAGTATTTATAGAAAGTTATGCATTGTTATCCATTACTGTAATTTTTCTTTGTACTTTTAAATGCAAAACGGTTGACAATGTACTAAGTGTTCACTCGAACGCAAAAAAATTATCCACTAGGCATTTTTTTCTTTAATGTTATGATGTCATAGTCACGCGCGCATTAATGCATGAAAAACTGTTCCTTTACAGGCATTTCAGAACATTACTGTAATATTCATAGTTGATTCTGTTCAGTATCGGCTTTAATGTTTGAATATAAATTGCTTCTAGTATCGGTAGTCTGGATTTGTTGTTTTCTTGGCGTAGGATAGTGTTGAAACTTGACTAATGCATGGAATAATAATGCAACACAAAATGTACTTAGAACAAAATGTATTGAAACAAGAAAGTGTACACAATATTTACATATAGCCTTTTGTATATTCCTGTGAAGACCGTTCCTGGAGAATGTGTTGACTAAATCGCAGTCGGGCAGAGTCTCTAGTTGAATCTCTTGATTCGCCTCCCTGTCATCCCGGTACCAACCATATTTATATAGTCGCTACTCCACTATGCAAATTAGGTGGATCCTACCACAACAGATAGTTGTGTTGTCGATTAGTAATTTTTTAAATTGTGAATGTGGACAAGAATGTTGTTATAAATGTCTCGCAATGGACGAATAGTCAAACATGTGTAGTGTAAGCCTTCTTGTTAGTGTATTTGTCGTGTACCTAATATATATATATATACATACATATATATATATATATATATATATATATATATATATATATATATATATATATATATATATATATATATATATTTGTCGGAGATACATTCTCCCAAGGGACATTTGAAGTAGTATATAATGTTGGTTTTACGTTATACATCAGTTAGTGGGGCGGAGTTATTGCAAATAATTAAATTGGTTTTATTGTATTTTTTATAATATATGATTAATTTTACTTTTTTATCAGAATCCATGGAAGATATGTTTGTATGAATGAATTTTTTTATGATTATTTCATCCTGTTGGTAGCGTCATCCACATGCAAAAAACGAATAAAAATAAAGGAAGCATTAATAAGAAAATAAGAAAAAAACAACAATCAATAACACAAACTATGAAAACGGTCACAATGTGCTGACCGTGTTTGGAAAATAAAACATTCCTATAACCATAGATACATACATTACAACCTACACATTTAGTTAAAAATAAAAAAAATACAAATCATCCTTGATAGTGGCTAAATGAATAGCTTAATGTGCTCGGATATGCAGAACATTTGGACGATTTTGACACACGTGATGCTCAGAAAAGAAAACAACGAACACGATAAAAATTAAATAAAAAGCTTAATCGCAGTAGTTTGCCAGTCGTCTTTAACTAAACTTGTATCAAACAAATTGCTGTCAAAATACACAATTTTTTATATATACATACATATATATATATATATATATATATATATATATATATATATATCAATTATGCAGTGCATGTTCAATTTATATAACGTAAATCACTCAAACGAAAAACAAATACTGAAGCTAATTATATGGCAAGAATCACTCTCGCAAACAATATTTAATAATAAAATACAATCAACTTCGAATCCGTTAATGAATGGTATCCGTTAATGAATGGTTTCGGTTCAAAAAACCATGAATATAATTTGGATTGAAAATTAATTGAATATATATATATATATATATATATATATATATATATATATATATATATATATATATATTCAATTACATATATATATAACATTTGTATATATAGATACATATATATATATATATATATATATATATATATATATATATATATATATATATATATATATATATATATATATATATAATTAAGTAATTCATCGAGTCTAAAAGAAACCTCAACAGAATGCAGAAATCACTATATTTTGGACTCATCATCAGTGCGCATCCACTACCGAGAATTAAAACCCGGACAATTACGTTATCAGGCAAACGTCATGCCAACTGTTCCAACGGGCCTCAGCGGCGAAAAAGTAGCGATTCAGATTCGATATAGCGCCACTCGCTCACATATTCTGTGGTGGAACTCAGCCACGACTACCATCCCCAAGCCGCTCCATCCAGAGCATTAGAAGCCGGTCAAGCAAAGATATACAAGTGATATAAAGTATTAGGAGGATTTGAGATAATTATAATTAAGTTATTCATCGAGGCTAGAAGAAACCTTAACAGAATGCAGAAAGCACTGGTAGCACTGCTGATGAGTCCCAAATATAAGACGAAACGGCCGTCCAGTGCTTTTCTGCATTCTGTTGATCCTACTAATTTGCTGTATGCGTCGTACGATTTTTGAATCAAGCACGGGCAACACCGGACCGTGTTGCTAGTATATATATAAGACACCGGGAGTGTTGAAACAAAATGGCTATTTTTGTAGTGATTTTATAACATATTTATGTTATAATATTTAAATAAATAATTATATATATATATATATATATATATATATATATATATATATATATATATATTAATTGTAATAATAATCAACAACAAATAATTGAGTAATCAATGAGTAAAAAGTTAAACAACATTACTACATAGCTAAAAATAACCTCATTCAGTTCCACAATTATTGTTATTCAACAGCCTCTAGAATCATTTGAAACTTAACTATCATCGCCTACATAATAACACATAATGCACTATTTGACAGCATATAGAAATAGTCGAGTCAAAACACATGGCCTTAAGATTGCGTTCAAGCATGAACTAGACTGTCAACTCTTTTATATTTCTATTTATCTATACATCAATATAATAATCGATAACAGTTTCTGGAATCCCAATATTTGTTCCCCCCCAGTTTGTACCAGAAGAGATAGAAACGAAACAACTCTTTCCATCTAAGGAGGTAATGGTTACCTGAAATCAGCGAACATTCAGCACCCCTTTTATCTGAGCCGGGCACCGATTACAGCATTATTTAATTGAAAGTAACATTCGATGTGAGAGTCGAGTAATTTCCTCCACCGGATATTCGTTCGGAAATGAGACAGCTCTTCGACTTACATCTCCGGGGAAGCGTGGTCCAGTCTTGAATAATAGTCACAAACACCATCAGCCTTGTGTCCGTCTCTCAGTACAGTCTCCAGTGAATTTCCGATAAGCCATTCCATTGTTATCGCAGTGAAGTGATACGCGCCCTGAACTCGGCTAAGTTGCGAGCACCGTATGGAACCGTTGTCAACACATTAAACCAATTGGCATTGTGCCTTCAAAACTCTTTCGTAAACTAACACATATGTGTGTGTGTGTGAATGTGCGTGCGCGAATTTATCTTGTAAATAAGACGAGTTCTCAGCCTAAAGAATGCAATGAAATATTGCTGACTCAGTAAATAATGAAATTGGCATTAATCGTCGAATATCTAAGGGATCAAAGCTATTACCATTATTTCAAACAAGTAGATGAAAGAAGGCAGACACTTATGCACAAAGAATTCCACCTACACCCTACTCCATATATATATATATATATATATATATATATATATATATATATATATATATATATATATATATATATATATATACAGAGGAATAGATATTTTGTATAGATGCATGCCGATAAAACATTTTCAAAGGTAAGCACTATTCAAGAGGCAATTTTCATTTCGATACTTGGTCTCATTACCTAATATCAGATTATATGTAGTTCCACAGTTATACTATGTTCTATCTATCTATCTATCTATCTATCTATCTATCTATCTATCTATCTGTCTGTCTGTCTGTCTGTCTCTATAGATATCTATATCTATATGTGTGTGTGTGTGTGGGTTCATAAATATGGCTGATTCTATTTACGCCATTATGTTAATTTTCTTCCTGTTATCTATCTATCTATCTATCTATCTATCTATCTATCTATCTATCTATCTATCTATCTATTGCTCGATCGTTCCAGCAACGTATCGAATGATCTGTGTATCTCTCTTTCTAACTAGCAATTCTTCTAAAAAGATTACTGAAAAGTCCTCGGTCCGGACAAGGAATATTACCAAATAAGTTCTGATATTTTCCAAAGCGATTTATAATCAACATGCATGGATTTTGATATGAAGTTAAGTCAATTACAATTTTGCCTTTCGCATCTATCTATCTATCTATCTATCTATCTATCTATCTATCTATCTATCTATCTATCTATCTATCTCACACTTTCCTAGCTAGATAGTTGCCCTATTATTTAATATTTTATATGTACCAATGTACTCATTCAACGGCCTAACCCTCTCTCTCTCTCAATCTCTGTCTCTCTCTGTCTCTCTCTCTATATATATATAAATATATATATATGAAGAAATATAGCCTGACGATTGCGTCTAGTACATATATATATATATATATATATATATATATATATATATTATTTATTTATTATAATTTTATCATATAGACAAAACCATTTTACTCACAACAAAGATGCAACTTGGTTTCAGTGCATTTTAACTGCACATCTACGGGTGAGGGTTGGAAATGGTTATCAACAATCCTGTTTGTAGGCAAGCCCGGATGTAAAACGTCACTTCCTTTTTCCATTTTTTGAGAAGAAAAATGTACTTACAAAATATACATAGAGTATCTAAGTGAACCACTTGAACTCCTCTACAAATATAGCCAAACGAAATATGACATCACTTTCGAAATATTTTTGGAAACTCTAGGAAGAAGGAAAAACACCTAAAGTTAAACGGAAACTCCTAAGACAAGCTAGAACCTGCAATTCACTGAGCGAACCTTGCTTCCTATGTTTACAGGAGAAAATATGTATCATTGAACTCTTAAATAATAACCAATTATTAAACCAAAGATATGAGACTACCGTTTTCTGTAGACATACTAAGGATTTAACACTAAAATATTGCTAAATTCTCAATCCCATAACTATGAACCTTTTATAATTATATATACACAAAAAAAACGCTCTTTCGATTACAAAATAAATAGTGATAACCCTAACATAAAGAAATGCAATCCAACTTTAGAAATCTCATAGAAAAACCTAAGAATAACTACTCCTAATAATTATAAAAGATAACTCGAAAATCTTTTTACCTACTCAAATGTAATATTATCCCCTATCGCTATCTTCCCTCTCCTACCTCTCAAACTTAGGACGCTTGTGAGTCAATGTACCTAAAATTTGACCGATGTTTATCATCGAGAAACTGTCCACACACCATTCAACATTAACTACCCGGTCCACACAACACCAAACTGCTGTCAACAACTACTAATATTTCACTTAGATACTCTATGTATATTTTGTAAGTATATGTTTCTTCTCAAAAAATGCAAAAAGGAAGTGACGTTTTACATCCGGGCTTGCCTACAAACAGGATTGTTGATAACCATTTCCAACCCTCACCCGTAGATGTGCAGTTAAAATGCACTGAAACCAAGTTGCATCTTTGTTGTGAGTAAAATGGTTTTGTCTATATGATAAAATTATAATAAATGAATAATTATCGCTCTACTACCTGTAACGAGCTCTTTTTTAATTAACGCTGCGAACGTTAGAATTTATATATTACTTTCGTTCTCATCGCATCGGATATATATATATATATATATATATATATATATATATATATTAACAATTGGATGTAATTTGCTTTTATATAATACTTCATATATATGTATATATATATATATATATATATATATACATTAAAAATTGGATGTATTTTGTTTTTGAAACCAAATTAATCGTTCACTCGCCAGTAATTTACAATCGGCTGAGACGCATTGCCATGCTTTGAAACACGACTGCAATAGTGTAACGATTCTTACATGCTTTTGTTCTTTGTAATATCCTAAAATACTATATATATATATATATATATATATATATATATATATATATAATAAGTGAACATTGAAGTCAACACTCATATGCGACAGGCTGTTTCATGCTAGACGCAATCTTCAGGCTATATTTCTTCATATATATATATATATATATATATATATATATATATATGTGTGTGTGTGTGTGCGTGTGTGTGTATGTATGTATATGTATATATACAAACACGTGTGTGTATGTATCTGTAATTATATAATAATATATAAATATATATCGTACTTTTCATAATTCTCTAGCTACTCGCAGTAGTATTTTTAATATTTTTTTATATCTGTGGGCTCCTTGTCATATCCTTTTATTTATTTATTCATTTATTTATATCTATCTGCCTATGTATCGATCTGTCTATGTATCTAGCTTTATATATATATATATATATATATATATATATATATATATGAAGAAATATAGTCTTAAAGTGTGCTATAGTTATGGGATAAAGTGCTCAATATCAGAGATAGAGCGTGTGTAAATATAAAAGTGAACATAGAAGTCAACACTTAGAGGCGACAGTCTGTCTCATGCTAGATGCAATCGTCAGGCCTGACGATTGCATCTAGCATGAAACAGACTGTCGCCTCTAAGTGTTGACTTCTATGTTCACTTTTATATATATATATATATATATATATATATATATATATATATATATATATATATATATATATATATATATATATAGTACTGTAATCCTAAAAAGAACATTTCTCTTATTTACCTGAAATATGTTTCCACTTGTTATTTAATTCTTCCATCATTATTCGGGTTGTATGCAACAAATAAGAAAAAGATAAAAAGATTACTCTTTATTCTTTTGATTCAGATTTTACAGAATTGGGAAGTTTGTGAAGTTTGAAAATTACTATTCCTATCTGCTGCAGGTATCAAATGCATTCGAAAATATATTTGTAGAAGATTAAAACCAAATCTAATTTGTTAAAAAAAATGTCCATCGTAAATTTAAGACAACAACAACCGCGAATAATATTTCCCTGAAATGAGCCAATATTTGTAGAAAACAAACTTACCAACGTATGTCTACAATGATTAATTCTCCTTCTTTCGGCACGTCTGCGTCGAAATTCGTCGAATGTATTAAATCCCTCCAAATATTGCCATTTATTTCATTCAACAGGATTTGTTTCCTGTAATTCAAGACTTTACGTAAATATTTTCCTCTGAGATCTTTTTTGTCCAATTGCACGCTACTTTTCTTGTATGTTAATGTGTTCGTTTGTTTAGAAAACTGCGAGTCTGGAGGCAACAATTTGTTTAGTTCGTAGAGATGCCGCTTCATTGCACCTATAATGTCGGTGCAAATGAAACAATATGAAACTTTGTAAACAGAATAAATTCTTGCACAGACTAACGAGATATTTTTCTATTTACGTTTTCTTTTATGTAATTTATTCAAATGTAAACAGAAATCCCGTCTGTTTTTAAATCCTTCCATATTTGAGCTGACCAAAATACAAACAAAATTTTTAAATGTTTCCTATTGTTATATACACATTTTGTTTGAAAATAGTTTATATAAATGTTAACCAATATACACATGTACATAATATTTATTTATACATTTAGTTTTGTTTGGAGTGTTAATTTGTATTATTTTCAGAGGTCGCAAAATAACAAATATTTTCAAATACTTGATTGAAGATCAGTTCATCTACCGACATAGATACTTAGCTATTATTTAAACATAAATTGTAACTTACCTATTCGTAAAAATAGTTTAGTCTTCCTAAGATTCATGTTTTATTGTTTACAGTTTAATTATCTGTGGTAGCTTAAAGAAAATTATATCAAAGTTAATATGGCAGATCAAACAAAACGTGATCAAATTGCCTCATTGTAAACGACTGATAAAAGGAATTGTGATAAAGCAGTTTGCCAAAAAAAAAACTGTTTTTACTGTGTGAAAAAAAGTTAAAGATGGGCGAAAAAGCCCACCAAATCCAGTTCCAGGAGGAAATTGTACAGTTAGCACCGAGAAAATTATTCCTGTGGTCTTTGCAGTATGGCCCATATCGGAGAGCGATGCTTCACGTATCTCATGCTCAAGTGTGCCGTCAGCACTGAAGGCTATGAAGACTTCGTGTTGCAATCGAAACGAAGAAGTAGAGAATAATACAGTTACTATATTTGGACAGGAGCTACCCAGTCCTCAGTTTTTGGTCTTGATAAAGTTTAAAAGCGTCCTTGTGGGAAAAGAGTTATTTTCCGACTTCTGTCTCTCACAGGCAGGGTGGAGCGAGTCTATAACAACTCTATCGTTACTTCGATGGAAAGTGCTCGGAAGAACTACATTCCTCGGTTCCGTCAGATCAAAACATTGCGGCAATCCTCGTTCCATCGGCGTGAAGTAAGTTGCACTCAAACAGCTTCTTCCTGCGAACCATTGCCCTGTGGAACAAACGCCCAAGAGGGTGTTTCCCAGATAACTACAAACTTAACCTGTTCAACTCTGGAGTCAAACGTTACCTTCTCCTCCTATTTATATAAACTACCCATTCGTGAGAAATGAGTTCCATTCAAACAGCTTCTTCCCGCGAACCATTGCCCTGTGGAACAAACGCCCAAGAGGGTGTTTCCCAGATAACTACAAACTTAACCTGTTCAACTCTGGAGTCAAACGTTACCTTCTCCTCCTATTTATATAAACTACCCATTCGTGAGAAATGAGTTCCATTCAAACAGCTTCTTCCCGCGAACCATTGCCCTGTGGAACAAACGCCCAAGAGGGTGTTTCCCAGATAACTACAAACTTAACCTGTTCAACTCTGGAGTCAAACGTTACCTTCTCCTCCTATTTATATAAGCTACCCATTCGTGAGAAATGAGTTCCATTTAAACAGCTTCTTCCCGCGAACCATTGCCCTGTGGAACAAACGCCCAAGAGGGTGTTTCCCAGATAACTACAAACTTAACCTGTTCAACTCTGTAGTCAAACGTTACCTTCTCCTATTTATATAAACTACCCATTCGTGAGAAATAAGTTCCATTCAAACAGCTTCTTCCCGCGAACCATTGCCCTGTGGAACAAACGCCTAAAAGAAAGTTTCCCAGATCAATACAATATTAAACAGTTCTACTCTGGAGTCAAACGTTACCTTCTCCTCCTATTTATATAAACTACCCATTGGGGAGAAATAAGTTCCACTCAAACAGCTTCTTCTCGCGTATCATTCCCCTGTGGAACAAACGCACAAGAAGATGTTTCCCAGATCACTACAATCTTAACCTGTTCAACTCTAGAATCAACCGTTACCTTCTCCTACTATCTATATAAACTACCTCTTTACGTAACTCTCTGCATCGAGTGACCCCCAAGCTTGTACCGGGTGAACCTTACGCTAAAAAATTCATTTGAAATGAAATTAAGGGCTGTGATGAAAATAAAGGGTGGCCAATTTGAATTGTAAATATATGCACAATATATGGCAATCAACCGATAAACATTCATTAGCCAGAATTCAAACCTCTTCATTTTATGTTAAAAATGTATATTTGTATAAACATATATGTCGCGCCTGGTATAGTGTGCGTACTTAATATTATGAATTAAGGGGTATTGGTGATGAAAAGAAGAAATGGGAAATTGTTGCTCTGTAACAAAAACAAACCAAAAACATTTGCTATTCTAAACGTGTGTGCGGCTGGCGTCATGCGTCTCAGAAGAGTTCAATTTCCGGGGTATTCAGTTTATTCACTTTCGCACTTTGAAAAGCATGAACCCGTCTGTTCTCTCAGTCATCAGTAATTATGGGTTGAATACCAGGAGAGACTGTGTTGTCTAACCTTGGGTGTCAATCTAAGAGAAGGAAATGATTGAATTCGAAGCCATGAAAGCAGGAGAAACTATAGACGAGAGGGAAACAACTAATAAATGCAAATTCGAAACTCAAGTAGGCTTTCTCCAAATTCATATATTTTCCGTCTTTTATTTTCACCCTCCTCTCATAAGAAAGCATTGCTTGAGAGGGGGGATTAGTGCCTACCCCTTTCATATATATATATATATATATATATATATATATATATATATATATATATATATATATATATGAATAAAAAGAAAGAAAAGTAAGATATAAAATCCGGTGTTCTTATAGATATTTTTATTTTTACAAAATAGTGCTCAATGTAAATTTACAGTGCATTAATATTATAAATTAAGTGATTTAAAATATGTTTTATTTCGCTACACAGTAATAACCATGTTTCGAAAATAGAAGCTAAACGCTTTGAATTTAATTTTGTAATTAAATTAAAAACATTAGTTCCATTTCATCCTCAAGCGAATTTTGGAGTAACTTATTTTTAAATTTACTGAGTTTTAAAGGCATAGCAAAAATTCATAATTCACAGTTTCCAAGGATACAGAGAAATCCAATCATCCAGGCAAGGGGTGGTAGCGTGTTCATTTTCATTACCTTTTGTTGTATCAGTTATTAAGCTGCACACTTTTATTTCTGTAATTAGATTTTGTACCTTCAAAAATATTTTCATATATATATATATATATATATATATATATTTGAAAGACAGCCCAAGCAGATGTGCTTCCGTGAGGAAGACGCTTCTGGTCGACTGCAGACTTTTATTTCTGTAATTAGATTTTGTACCTTCAAAAATATTTTCATATATATATATATATATATATATATATATATATATATATATATATATATATAATGAAATGAAGAGGTTATAATGGTTCCAACGAGAGAAAAGTGTGTATATTAAAAAGAAGAGAGGTACCGCAAACTTTTTTGGCTGTAATGTGGGTTTTTGTTTTTTCTTTTTTATTAAAAAATAAACTATGAAAAATAAAGAATAATATATTTTTTAATAAAAAAGAAAAAACAAAAACCCACATTACAACCAAAAAAGTTTGCGGTACCTCTCTTCTTTTTAATATATATATATATATATATATATATATATATATATATATATATATATATATATATATATATATATATATATATATATATATATATATATATATTTGAAGGTACAAAATCTAATTACAGAAATAAAAGCATGTAGCTTAATATTGCAAAACATATTAAAAGCGAAGCAACCGGTTTCGCTCCCGCTCTTCAGGCCTCTACGGGAAATTGAACACAAAAAGCTAGAGACAAATAATAATTTTTTCCTTCTCCTTTTCGTTACCCATTTTCTGTTGCTCGATGCAACCATGTTTACCAGATCTAGCTTGTCTAAATCCCCCTTCAGCCGTGAGGAAGACGCTTCTGGTCGACTGCTTGGGCTTCTCTGTCTACCAAAATTAAATTCATGCGAATCGCGTCGTTAAACTCTCTTTAATTCACAACCATCTACTCCCCCGCCACCAGGGGATATAAAGAGAATAGCTAGAGAGGGTGTCGATCCCGATGCGAGCGGCGGGTGCCTACAGCAGTATGTATAAGGATGTATAGATAGATAAATAGATAGTGTGGTCATAGGAATCAACGCTACATGGTGACTGTTAGTTTCACATTTACTTCTTCGTGGGGTCTCTCTATATAATTAGAATTTACAGAAGTCGTGAAAGGATATAAATAAATTAAATATAAATCAATTGAATATACGTTCATATAAAATAAACAATTTAAAGGTATACTATAGTTTACCTAAATTTTTAATCCTAATCAAAAGATCTGGAGACAGTTCCGCTTCTGCTCCAGTGACCTACATGATGATCTTTTGAAACTAGGAATGTCCCGAAATTCGCTAAAAAAAGAGCATACCATGACGAAAAAAGCCTCAGACTTGATGAAAGACATTTTGCAATGTCTAAATGTTCATGTTATTATTAAGAGAAAAGACCAAGATATTTTTTGAGTATTTTTTAAATTTTTTAATCATTTGTAGCACGTCCAAAATTTTAGTTAAAATTCTTCTTTTTCTTTTAATCATCAAAATTGACGTAACATCAATCATGTCATTCATTATTGACAGTTTTATAAACAAAAGTGAAATTCCCCGTTTTAAAATCTTGTAAAATTCAGTTATACTTTTCTCCAAAATTATTTTAGAAAAATTAGAAAATTTAATGTATATTTAATGTAATTTGAAAGAAACATTACTTACTTTTTTAGCAGAAATATTTTTAAGCGAGACATATACAATAGTAGTAAATTGTTTTGGGAGGTGTGAATTAACGTACATCGATGTATCGATAACTTACATCAGGATAATTTATCGGATGGTAAGACAGAAGTTACAAAATTTGTGCTAATTTTAAATCAACCTACTTAGCAGAGTTAAAAAAATACACTTTCATTATTTTTTTTACCTTACGTTTGAGGCAGAATTCTAGAATAAAAATAACATTTCAACTACGAAAAAATACATTTAGAATTCAAATTTTTTAACAGACAAAAGGATTAACCTACTTGTTACGTTCACCGATTATAAAATTTTGTTTTTTTAATTAAGTTTTATATCGTCCCATTTATGAAATTTTTTCCTAACTGAGACAATACAAATATTTAATAAAATACGATTAGATTTCATAAATTAAACAGGTAACTCATTTATGAAATGTGATTTCTTTTTTTTTTTTATTAATTGATATAATGTGGCAGAAGAAAAATTTTGATCATGCGACGTTAATAATCACTCAGAGAATTCGACAGGTACTATCAAAACAAAATCAATGCCAACAATGACCGCATGATGTCATGCAATCAAGGGAAATAACTAACCCACGTGATATTTTTTTTTTCAGAAATGTGCATCCATAGTTTCGTCGGAGATGATTTTTATACATTTTTGGTATAAAAATTATATAAAAAATAGATGCATGTAATAGATTTTAATAAGCTTTCTAATTTATGATTTACAGAGTTTTACACTTTCAAATTTAATTTCAAAACCATTATCAATTTTATCACTTTTTAAAAATTTATAACTGAAAAAAACAAAACAATTCTTGTAAAAATCCATTTTTCAACGGAAAAACATTTGATTCCGGCAAAAACGTTATTAATATATATTATTCATAAAAGCCATTAAAAGCTTTTTAAATTGAATAATGTGTTCATTTTATTGAGTTTTGTATTTTACAATTCAGGGGTAAAGTTTGGTTCGTTGCAAGTAAAAATTTAACAAAAAATGATTTCTATTCTTCATTTAATTAAAAAATTACAGAGTTACACAGTTAATAGCTTTAAAGTTTTCATAAAATTAAGTAAGGGCGGTAACAGATGTAAACAACATTTTTACCCTGACTTTCTAAAAACAAACATTTCTAAAAATAAATTCATTTATTTTTTAATAAGTTCTGAAATTTTCATTAAATTCCGACAATTATTTGATTTTTGCAAGAACTTCCAAATTAATGTATTTTCAATTGAAAAGGGCGTTAAAAAACCTAATGCTAAAAAGTAGACATACCTACTTTAAACAAACAGTGAAAAAAATCGTGGGGTATTAATTCCTCTGGTTAAACTGTCTTTATCTAAAAGAACAACGACGAAGTTAGAAGAATAAGCAAATTGCAGACAACTGACATTTCTGAAAAATGAAATAACGAAGGAGAGCTTGGAAAATTTAACACTTATAGGATATATTGAAGATAAGAGGAGCAAATGGGGAAAGTAGCCACCTCATATATGGTAGGGTTGTTATTTGATTGGTTTCTGTGACTTATCAAGAATTTGTAGGTTCTTTAAAGCAGAAAATATTTTAGATTGTAAGAAATTTTCTTTGGAGATGATAATGATTAAACGATACGCCTTAATAATTAACCCATAAATGGTGGATGAGTAGGAGTGGATTCGTACATTTCCCAATGGTATTTGCGCGTAAGTAAGTGCAATGAATTCGAACTCGGCTCTCCAACATCACCTTCCGAACCACTATTACACCAACCGTACATCCCGATGGTAGAGTGGGGACAATGAAGGATGGTAAAGACAATGAGGGTTGGTAAAGGTAACATAGGATGGTAAAGGCAACGTAGGATGGTAAAAACAAAGGATGCTAAAGGCAATGTAGGATGGTAAAGGCAACGTGGGATGGTAAAGGCAATGAAAGATGGTAAAGTCAATGAAGGATGGTAAAGGTAACGTAGGATGGCAAAAGCAACGTAGGATGGTAAAGGCAATGAAAGATGGTAAAGGCAACGTAGGATGGTAAATGCAATGAAAGATGGTAAAAACGAAGGATGCTAAAGGCAATGTAGGATGGTAAAGGCAACGTAGGATGGTAAAGGCAATGAAAGATGGTAAAGTCAACGTAGGATGGTAAAGGCAATGAAAGATGGTAAAAGCAACGTAGGATGGTAAAGGCAACGTAGGATGGTAAAGGCAATGAAAGATGGTAAATGCAACGTAGGATGGTAAAGGCAATGAAAGATGGTAAAGTCAACGTAGGATGGTAAAGGCAATGAAAGATGGTAAAAGCAACGTAGGATGGTAAAGTCAACGTAGGATGGTAAAGGCAATGAAAGATGGTAAATGCAACGTAGGATGGTAAAGGCAACGTAGGATGGTAAAGGCAATGAAAGATGGTAAAGTCAACGTAGGATGGTAAAGGCAATGAAAGATGGTAAAAGCAACGTAGGATGGTAAAGGCAATAGACGATCGTAAAGGCAACGAATGATGGTAAAGGCAATGAAAGATGGTAAAGGCAACGAATGATCGTAAAGGCAACGAATGATGGTAAAGGCAATGAAAGATGGTAAAGGCAACGAATGATCGTAAAGGCAACGAAGGATCCTAAAGGCAAAGGAGAATGGTAAAGGAAATGAAGTATGGTATCCTTGCTTTATAAGGAGATTTGTGGAGAGCCATAAACAACTTCATGCTGAATGAATTGGCACATTTCAGGACACTGGAATTCTCATGAAATTGTTTTTATTTACTTAAATAAAAAATGTTCTTTAGAAAGTAATACAAAAGTGTTTTTAATGAGAAGTATTTTAATCTCATTGTGTAAATAGTTGCAATTTAGGTAAACAATTTTAAAGAGAAACAGTCAAGAAAATCCAGAGGATGTTTTCCTTGGACATAAAGAAATTATAAATCCCAAAATAAGCTTGCATTTGCCGCAGGTGATGAGTTTTCTAATCATATGAAATATTTTTGTATAAGAAATATTACTTCGTGACAGGAGCACATTCATTTTATTAATATTCGGTAGGTGAAATTTACTGGAAGAAAAAAAAAACTTATCAGATATATACACGGCTGTTTTTTAGAAGAGTTATTTGAAGCAATGTACAGAGGTTAGTTCGGACATTAAGTGAATGAGAGATATTGCAAAGCAATGAAACAAGAAGTTTAGAATGTGGGTTCATTGTAAGCCAAATAGTTCAGCGCCGGTATTAGGAAACAATCTTAAGAAGACGATTTCAGGCACAAGATTTTATGTGAATGAATGAAAGAACTCATGTTCAATTTGGAACAAGATAACAGGCAACTGATGAAGGCTGAGAATTGGACAGTTCAAACGTTATAACGCAAGAAAGAAGAACATTTTCCGAACTAACAATATTTGTAAGAAATTATTTCTAAAATTATTTGTACTCACATTGCAATAAATAATAATAATAATAATAATAATAATAATAATAATAATAATAATAATAACTCGGATTGGTTGGGAAAGATTCCAGTAGATTAATTGAAGGGATTCCTGGAAGACCATGCCTTAATTAAATACAACAAAATGTGCTCACGAGCACAACCCACACCCTGTGAAGGGCTTTGTTTATGTAAAATATGTGTGTGTGTGTTTAATTAGTCAATGGAAAATGTTATGATGCCATATCTAATATTAGGTCTCTGGGCGAGACCCGGAAAGGAATGTGTACACATCAGAAATCAAAGGAAACAACAACAACAACAACAACAACAACAATAATAATCATAATAACAATAATAATAATAATGATGATGATGATGATGATGATAATAACAGCATTTGAACTCCGAAGAGATATGACGTGTTTTTCGAGACTGCGTAGAAACGTAAAATGTATAACGGATTTAATGTAAATATTGAAGCATAACTTCTTTTTTCCCTGATGAAATTAAAGTAATGTTTTATTTCCTTTCTGATGTTAATTTTATTTTTGTCGCAATTTTTTTTTCATTAACATTTCTCAAATATATACTTCAATGTAAATATAACTCAACGTAATTATCGAAACTGATTTTCATTTAAATCTATTTGACTATAAATCATAATTTATTTAAATACTAACTTTGAAAAATATAATGAAAGCAATTATATTTCTACATGCATACATATACACACACACACACACACACATACATATATATATATATATATATATATATATATATATATATATATATATATATATATATATATATAATGAAAGATGGTAAAGGCCAGAAAGGATCGTAAAGGCAACGAAGGATATATAATATAAGGAAACAACAACATATATATATATATATATATATATATATATATATATACATATATATATATATATATATATATATATATATATATATATATATATTAATTTGCTAATGACCGCAAATTATATTTTAAATTAATGATATTTTAATTTTAAAGGCATCTTATTAAGTTATTATACCATTCAAAAGTGAACGATGGATTATTGCTATCATTGCTATTATGGTTGCCATCATTGCTGTTTCCAAGATTTTTATTTAATCTCTTTCTCTTAACGGCGTCTCTGTTTGAATTACAAGAGCTTCTCCTCCTCGTAGCAGTCACTGAAGCAATTTGCTGAACATTACAAAACGAATTCTGCTGATAGGATGAAGAAATGAAGCAGAAGGCAATAATAATAAGGATAATAATAATCATTGTAGTAATAGTAATGATGATAATAATATTATATTTGTATATATTACTATGTATGTGCACTTGTATATATATATATATATATATATATAAAGGGTGTCCATAAAGTTCGTGTGCACTTTAAAAAATTTGTAACTTTATATGTATTTGCGATAGAAATAATTTGTAAAAAGTATTAGAAAGTAGTAAATCTATATTTTTTAAGGTTCTATTGAAATTTTATTTAAGTTTCCACATGTCCTCCATCATTAGCAATACAAAGGCTAATACGATTTTGCAGTTCACGGAAAATATTTGCCAATTCATTTACAGGAATGCCTGAAATAACATTAGTTATTTTAGCTATACTTACAACTAGGTACATTAAATTTTACAACTTTTTTTGCAGATTATTTCTATCGCAAATACAAATAAAGTTATAAATTTTTTAAAGTGCACACGAACTTTATGAACACCCTGTATATATATATATATATATATATATATATATATATATATATATATATTCATCCACACACAGACTGTTTCGCTGTATCACAGCTCATCAGTGTGACTAGACGTCCGGTTGCCTCTGGCTAGAATCGAAAACCGGCTGAATTCGCGTCAGTCGGAAATTTTACCCTGAAGCCGTTGGCGCACGGCAGAGAAGAAGGTGAATTTAAGCGTATTTATATTTTGATAAACACACAGTGACTGAGAGAACTCGATTCGATTTATCAAAGAGTCTTGTATTATTAGCCGTAATAGTCACTGTTTACAAACCCACGCATCCTCCCCAGGATATATATATATATATATATATATATATATATATATATATATATATATATATATATATATATATATATATATATATATATGCGTATATGTACATTGATTAATATAAAGCCAGAAATGAAATTTTAGTTTAATAATTTTTTTTAATTTTAGAGACACGCTACTAAGTTATTTTTATTTGTTGATATATCTAGTATATAAAGAGTAGCTATTAGTTTTATTCATCTTTGACACAAATCTTGTATTTTTACACCTGATTCGGACAGAGTATTGGACAGTCTCCTGATTAGACCTGTCGTGATCTGTTGGATCATTGAAGCTTCAGGTTATAAAATATTGAAGTTGATTTCAACACTGAAAGAAAAAAAAGAAGGGAAGAGAAGAATATTTTCTATTTGAAGGAAGTTGAAATAAAAAAAATACTTACAATATAAGCAACTCGTGATTTTTAATTATATTCACTTAGAATCGTTTTTTTTTTTTCATCTTTCTTTCTTCGGTTTATGTGCCATGTCCTTTGAGGACGTAGGCGATCATGTCTTTCCATTTCCCCTATCCATTGTTGCCCTCAATAGGTTTCGTCCCTCTGTCACCTCCCCCAGACCACGTTCTCTCATCCACTTGCTTAAGCCCTCCAGATATGTCATAAGTTTTTTTCCCTTGTATCTCTTACACTCTTTTCAACCTGTGAGTATCAGATTCTCCAGGTCCTTCTTTCTCATTACGTGTCCCAGAAATTTCATTTGCCTCTTCCTGATGTTAAGTATAAGATTC
This sequence comes from Acanthosepion esculentum, assembly GCA_964036315.1. NCBI lineage: Eukaryota > Metazoa > Mollusca > Cephalopoda > Sepiida > Sepiidae > Acanthosepion > Acanthosepion esculentum. The sequence goes on along the minus strand of OZ038481.1, from coordinate 10,178,345 downwards.
CTCCTTGTTTGCATCCTCTCTATAACTTCATCATTGCTCACATGATCGGTCCATGATAAAATCAGATTAACTTAAATTTATTTCATTTTAATATGCCAAGAAATATATGTAAATGATATTCACTTGATTTTTTTTTCTTAAAATATGGCAAAATTTCTCTTTGTTTCAATATGTAAAGTATTGTTTGTTTAATTAAAGCTGCAATCACGCAATCACAGAGAGACGGAAAGAGAGAGAGAGGTGTTAGAGAGAAGCAGAGAGAAACTTAAATCATTGTGCGCCCGATGGCCGACGTATGCACGATTCACAGACATGGTTGGTTAGCGCCAATAGACCTCTACCATTCTTGGAAACCAACGCTGTATTCTGTCCCTTCTGCATTACAGATCTTACTTTTTCTGGACCCTCTTCTCCGTTTCTCTTGTACCATATCTTCTCATTCATTGTTAATGATGCTCTAATTTATCTTCCCATTAACGAGGATGGACTTTGTAACCTTCCGGCATGAGGTATTGTCCGGTAACTTAATAACAATCTTGGTAGGAAATTTTCGATTCTTTCATGCTGTGGGGAGAACGCTTTTAATCCCATTTTTATGGTTTGTACCATTCGCTCCACTATTCCATTTGATTGCGGATGATAAGGAGGGTTTTTATACGGTATGCATTCAATGTTTCTTAACCATGAACACAAGTTTTCGTCGCAAAACTCTGGAGCATTATCTCTTACCAATGTCCTTGGTACGCCATTCCTGGCAAAGACTATTCGTAACATTTGTTGTACAGTATCTAATTTTCAATCCTGAACCCTAAACACATCGGGCCATGCTGAAAACGAATCCACCAACATCAGACACAATCCTATGCAATTCACATGTGCATGGTCCATGTGAACCCTGGACCAAGGTTCAGTTTCCTTTGGCCACGAATGTGTCTGGTTCTGTCGAAAATGTTTTTTATCTCAGCACATTTAGGACATTTATTCACGTACGCCTCCACGTCACGAGTGTGACCAGGCCACCAGGCTTCCAATTTTACACGTTTTTGTGTAGCAGCTATTCCGAAATGCACATGATCATGCATGCTTTTGATTACCTGTCTTCTACAACTTTCTGATGGTACCACCAAATATCCGTTGCAAAATACGCCAATCTATATTGTCAATTTATGTCTGATCTCTTTGTACAGTCTTTCCGCTTTCAAACAATTACTCCATTTGTTGTTCTTTATTCTCTCTACGATCCTACTCAATACTGTATCTTGTAGAGTCTCCATCACAAGTCTATTAATGGGCAATACATCAGTCTCCACCCAATGTAAAATTCCATCTTCCACTTTATCATTTTTCTCGTGTTGTTCCTCCTCAAACTGTAGTCGTGATAGCGCATCTACATGTGGGGATCGTGTTTCCTTTCACATATTCTATTTCGTAGTCAAAGGTCATCAACTTCATTGCCCATCTTAGTATCCTTGACGATGTGACCTTCTTTGGCAATTCTTTTCTGGGATGGAATATAAACTCTAGCGGTTTATGATCCGATCTGAGCAAAACCTTTTTGCCTAACAAAAATTCTCTTGCTCTGGTCATGCTCTATACTATAGCCAACGCTTCCGTTTCAATATTTGAAGTTCTTTTCGGCTGGCGTTAATTTCTTGGAAAGAGACATCGTATCGGGCGTCCTTCATGTGACAAAATTGCTGATACAGACTGTCCACTCGCATCTGTAATTTCTTTTTTAGGGTCAAAAATCTTGACAACCGGTTTCCTGGATAATGCTAACTTCTATTTAACAATGATTTTTGATGAATCTTAGTCCACTGAAACTCCTTATTTTTCTTTCGTAAATCAGCAAAAGGCTCAATTCTTTCTGAATACTTTTTGGTAAGAACTTGCTATAGAAATTAGCTAATCCAAGAAATGATTCAAACTCTTTTTTATTACTTGTAGGCGAAACATTCAATATTTTCTGTATGAACCTTGAGTCCGGTGAAGTACCCTCCTCTGAGATTTGATATCCCAAAACGTTAATTGTTTTGCACTTGAATATACATTTATTCTCGTTTAAAGTCATTTCTGCATCTCTGGGTATATTCATTACCATTTTAGTTTTCTGTTTTAATTCTTCTTCAGTACGGGTGCCCAGCCCAATATCATTCTGGTACATTATTATATTATTTACTTTTCCTTCTACTAGATTTTCCATTGCTCTCTGAAAAATCAAACTGGCTGTCTTGACTCCATATGTAAGCGAGTTCACCTCAATAAGCCTATAGGTGAGTTTATTGTCGTAATTTCTTTGAATTCGTCGTCTATTTGGATTTAGTTGCATGTATTTTTTAAGTCGATTTTAGCAAAATATTTCATTCTTACAAAGGAATGCAATATGTTTTCTACATTTGAAATAGGATATGAATCTGAGCAAATTTTGTGATTCACACCCTAACATCACCATTAGGTTTCCTTACGAAAACAATAGGGGATGCCTATTTACTGCCTCCTGGTTCAACATGTTCAAATATTCCTTCTACCAATTTTGTTCAGTTTATCAATCACCATCGGCTTTATATGTATGGGAAGCCTACGCCTTTGAAAATAGGACGGTGTAAAATTTCTTTTCAACTTAATGCTTGCTTTATAATGTTTAACGTTCCTGTTTCAAAACTTCTAATATTAATAGCATTCAGTAATTGTGTACTATCAACATTCACTAAGTCAGGACCTGTTAGGCCATGAATTTTATACAATCCACTACTATGATGGTGATTGTTTAAAATCTCTTCGCTGTTTCAAATGTCCATTGAAAAGAACCTAACGTTTTGATACAGGTTCCATTAAATTGTTTTGGTCTTACTGGGCTTCTTCAGTTTGGTCTCCTTAAATTTTCCCCAAATTTTCTAGGAATGAGAGTTACTTCGCTTCCTATGTTGACTTGCATCTTTAAATTTATATCATTCAACTTTATAGTTTTGAACATATTCCTTTTGTTTTTCTTTTCTATTGTAAAAACATCCGTTTGATTTTTTCCTTCCGTTCTGTACTATTTCCACATTTTTTACATTGTTGCTTTGTCATTTACACACGGCTTTGAAATGCTTCTTTTTCCTACAATTATCACATCTCTTTCCCCATGTGGTACATTTTCCTCTTTTTGATTCATGTTCATAACTGCAATACTTCCATTTTGATTTTGATTTTATTCTTAATGGTGCATATTTCCATCATTTCTTCTTCTTGTTTTTTTATATTATATTTTTCAGTCAACTCGCCCTACTGTATAAATTCAATACACGCTTCTAAATCCATATTATTGGATTGCAAACTCTCCAAAGCTTTAAGTCTTTGCGTAGTATCATATAATTCTTCCACAAGCCAAAGCTGAATCATTTCCTCGTTAATTGTCATCCCATTTCGTCCAAGTTCATTAAAGTCACAATACCTACTAGTATCTCTTAGTCTACTTTCTAATTGGTCCCTAAATTCTTGTCTTACCGCTAGAAATTTGGTCCTTTCAGCAAGGACCAATCTTTTTTTCTTTTTTGTTTTGGTTGGGTAGTCTTTAAAATTATGTCCTTAATGTCTTTAAAGTTTCAATTTCCTCCGGGTAAGTCATTACGGACATTTGTTTAATGGCTTTACATCCCACGGTAGCCATACATAAATCCGTGATTTGATTCTGTTTTTGTTCATCCGCTAATTTCTCCATTCTGGCCATTGCCTCAAAACACTTTAACCAGATAATAACCTCTTCAGAGTTTTCCAAATCCAACATAGTTTCGTTCTGCGACGCCATTTTGTTATGAAGTTAATATACGCACAATTGCGAAGGAGACGGAATACAGCATTCAATTATGAAGAAAAAAAAATCCGAAAAGAATATTATAGAAGAATGCGTTTGATGAGCTGCACTCATCAAGAAACAGCTTAATATACCTGATATCCTACCAACAAAAAAGAAGTGAATACCATCTACGCCAAACGAGTAAAGCAAGAAGCAAAACAACATGGCCGAATGAAATTACGGCAAAACTACGAGGAAAAGGCGTTGCATGGCAAATACATAAAAAGAACGAAAGTAGCAGATGTGAGCCACTAGAAAACACATTAGTGGCTGAGGAGCAGCGGGCTGAAAACTGAGACAGAAAGCCTAATTATTTCAGCTCAGGACCAAAGCCATGGAAGCAGATCCTATCACTCTCACATAATCAAGGGTGGTACTAACCCGAAATCCAGGATTTGCGGAAAATATGATGAATCTGTCGGCCATATTATCTCAGGATGTCCAGAAGTGATAAAAAAGTAATATTCCCAGAGACATAACCGTGTAACGACATATGTGCACGTGAAGATATGAAAAAAGCACAAAATCGAAATTTGCAATATGGTATGACCACCAACCGTTACCCAATATAGCGACGTAACTATCCTCGTGGACGTGCCAATTCAAACTGACAGACAAATAAAAGCCAGCAGATCTGATATTATCACAAAAGATAAGAACTTCATGAAGTGTATGCTTATTGACATAGCAGTACCATCTGAGAGAAACACTTCCATAAAGATTATCGAGAAATTGTCTAAATACAAGGACCTTGATATCGAGATTAACAAGATGTGGGGAATGGAGATTGAGACTTTAGCGATAGAAATCAGAGCTCTGGGCCTCGGGAGAAATGGACAATTTTACTAAGGGTTCCAGTTAATATCAACATACAAGTTGCGCAGAAAATCGACCTACTAGAAACATCCCATATACTAAGAAAAGTGGTATCAGTTAAATGATAATTCTCCTTTAGTTGTTAAGGATTATAGTTTCGATCCGACTCTGCAAGAAACAAATCAGGAAACATTACATATGCAAATAATAATAATAATAATAATAATAATAATAATAATAATAATAATAATAATAATGATAACCATAAGTGAAGTCAAATCTCACAATGTAACGCATGAAGACATCAACAATTGCAGTTGTGGTTGGAGTCCTTGGATTGATTGGAAAGGTTTTCCAGAGACACACTGAAAACATTTCAGTTGGCCATTCCTGAAAAGAATACAAAAATTATAATCTCAAAGGCATTACGGAGAGCTTTAACTATTTAAAATGTGTGTGATCCTTTTGTTTCGATCCGTGGAAAATGTCATGAAGTCATTTCTGATCCTAGGTCTCTGGTTGAACCCCGAAGGGAATGTGTATACAATAGAAAACTAAGGAAATAATAATAATAATAATAATAATAATAATAATAATAATAATAATAATAAAACATCAGTGGCGACGTAGTGCAGGGTTGAAAGCTGAAACTGAAGGTTTTATCCTTGCTGCACAGGACCAATGCTTGTTAACTAGGAATTATCAAGCACATATACTAAAATACTGTGTTAGCCCAAAATGCAGATTCTGTGATAAATATCCAGAAACCATTGATCATCTTGTATCAGGTTGCATGATATTGGCACCCACTGAATATAAAACCCGGCATGACAGAGTGGGCCAATATCTGCACTGGAAAATTTGCAACTCCTACGGGAAGGAATCTGAAAGAAACTGGTATGAACACCACCCAGAGCCGGTTACGGAGATAGGACCTGTTACACTTCTATGGGACTACACAATACACACTGACAGAACAATCAAAGCCAACCGCCCAGACATTGTTATTAAAGACCACAAACAAAAAAGTGGCCCCTTATTGATATGGCAGTCCCTGCAGACTGCAATGTATCTTTGAATATATTCAAAAGGCTATCAAAATACAATGACGTTGAAACAGAAATCTCAAAAATGTGGCACATGGGAACATCAACAATCCCTGTTGTAGTTGGAGACCTTGGACTGGTTGGAAAAGATTCCAGTAGACTAATTGAAGGGATCCCTGAAAGTCCATGTCTCAAAGAGATACAAAAAATTGTTCTGACAAGTACAGCCCACACTTAACGAAGGGCTTTATCTATGTAATTATTTTTATTTTATTTATTTTTTTTTTGCAGTGGAAAGTGTCATGATGCCATTTCTAACCTTAGGTCCCTGGGCGGGACCCGGAAAGAAATGTGTAAACGCCAGATATCAAAGAAAATAAAAATAATAATAATAATAATAATAATAATAATAATAATAGTAATAATAATAATAATAATGTCCTTACTACTGGATAAACACAGCTTCAAATTGGAATAAACACCATCCTGAAACTGTAGTTGAGGGAGGTGTTAGCAACCTTTGGGATTTTTCTATCAACACGAGTCGAATAATACGAGCCAATCACCCAGGCATTATTATCAAAGGCAGCAAAGAAAAAATGGACCCTGACTGACTTAAGCTTAACAAAAACCATCCTAAAAGGCTTTTGAAAAGAATAAGGCAATATAAAGATATGGAGATGGAAGCACAAAAATGTGGCGTTTAAAAACTCCGGTGTTGTCGTTGCAGCTTTTGGCTGGATAAAGAAACGCCCTTGATTGTAACTAACAAAACACAAAATATAAAGAAGAATCTGGAAGATTATTGATCCTAACCTGGCATCTCGGCTTCAGTCACTTTCCCACCACAGTAATGTAGTTGTTCTGTAACTTTTCTATAAATATTTTCATGATAATTGTTCTGATGAGCATTCCACTTTGGTACCTGGACTTTATGAATTTAAGCGCAATACCAGGTTGGCGGCAAGGTCTCATCATTTTACAGCTGAAATGGTTAGACGCAACCGTAAGTTCTATGCTAAAAGTTTCTTCTATCGCACTTTTCGCTTTTGGAATCTCTTTCCGGATTCTTGCTTTCCAGTCAACTTTTTCTCATATTCTCTCACACGCAGTAACCCCCTTGTGTCTAAGAGGCTTTATTGTATTGCTTAGGGTGAAAGGATTTAAACATACTGATAATAATAATAATAATAATAATAATAATAATAATAATCGCTCAGGCATAGAACAATCAAAGCTAACCGCCCAGACATTGTTATTAAAGACCACAAACAAAAAAATGACTCCTTATTGAAAGGGCAGTCCCCGCCAACTCTCTTATACACAGACTTTCCCAATATAATATGCAATGTGTTCTTGAAGATATTCAAAAGGATATCAAAATACAAGAACCTTGAAATCGAAATCTCAAAAATGTGGCGCAGAGGAACATCAACAATCCTGTTGTAATTGGAGCCCTAGGATTGGTTGGAAAAGATTCCAGTAGAATAACTGAAGGGATTCCTGAAAGTTCATGCCTCAAAGAAATACAAAAATTGTTCTGACAACTACAGCCCACACTTTACAAAGGGCTTTATCTATGTATTTTTTTTTCAGTGTAAAGTGTCATAATGCCATTTCTAAACTTAGGTCTCTGGGCGGGACACGGAAAGAAATGTGTACCCGCCAGAAATCAAAGGAAATAAAAACAATAATAATAATAATAATAATAATAATAATAATAATAATAATAATAATTATTATTATTATCATTATTATTATTATCATCATCATCATCATTATTATTATTATTATTATTATTATTATTATTATTATTATTGTATTTCTTTCAGGGATCCTTCAATGAGTCTGGCGGAACATTTTCCTATCAGACAGAGGAATCCAATTACAACTGGAATTGTTGATCTCCTAAAGTACAACATTTTTGAGATTTCGATTACAAGGTCTTTGTATTTTTATATATTTTTTGACGATCTTTAAAGATACATTTCAGTCTTCATCGACTTCCATATCAATAAGAAGGCACATCTTGCTTTTGTGGTCTCTGATCCCGATGTCTGGTCGATTAGATTTCATTGTTCTGGCTGTGTATATTGTAAAATAAAATTGTTACAGGTCCTATGTCTGTAACCGGATCTGCGTGGTGTTCATACCAATTTATTGCAGTTTCCTTCTCGTTAAAGTTGCATATTTTCCCATGCAGACATTGGCCTACTCTGTCACGTCGGGTTTTATATTCAGTGGGTCCTAATACCGTGCAGCCTCATACAAGATAATCAAATGTTTCTGGATATTTATCACGGAATCTGAATTTTGGGCTAACACGGTTTTTCACTATGTGGGCTTGGTAATTTAAAGTTACTAGCATTGGTTGTGTACAGCAAGAATAAAACCTTGAGTTTCAGCTTTTAATCCTGCAGTAGCTACTTATGGATATAGGGTTTGCCTATATCAGCGGGTTTGGGACGGGCAGGGTATTGACTATGAAGGAGTTTATCTTGCCATCGTTTCTGTATCTGGTCGATTGCATTTGACTTTGCTTTCTTTTTTTTAAGGCTTTTGTAGTTGCAGTAGCTGTATTGTGTTTTACTTGAATTCCTTCACCAACTTGAAACTCCATTTTGAATTGTTGGCTTCCTTTGTTTCTGAATAAAGTTTCTTACTTCATTTGTGTTCTTTGATACAAATCCTCAACCAGGCTTCTTTAGTTTCCGGTGACACTTGAAGCGGATTGTTGTTGTTTTGCAAGACAGTTCTAGTTGAACAAATCCTCAACCTTCTTCAGGACCCGGGTTTATTATTATTATTATTATTATTATTATTATTATTATTATTATTATTATTATTATTCTGATGCAACACCAGATATGTCTCGCATGGCTTTTGAGCTTTAGTAATTGTAGGTGTTAATATGTATATGTTTGCTTTGCTTCGATGAATTAAGATTGACTTCAGTTAATATAACATTTGACACCGCAGATTTACTTCTCAATTTTGGGCATTTTCACTACACCCTATTCTGCTGCACATCCCTGTCCATGGGCGTGAATTGTCAATGTCCGTACGTCAAAATGGCTCTTTGTGTCGGTTTAAAAGATGTGGCTACCAAGGAGGTCTGGGAGTCACATCTCGGCAGTCGGGAACACTCTTAATTGGTGACCTACCGATTTTTATTAAAACCTGTCACGATATCGCGTACATTTGTCTTTGATTCATGCACGGTATTCTCTCATCAGAATGACTGCCACGTAGATGTCCCCCTACCCAATAATAATGATAATCACGCCCTATTCCCAAATAAAAATAAATATAGATATGATTGTGTAGAGAATTACCAGAATTAGAAGCTATGCCAAAGTTATACTATTCCCCGACGTAGGAAATGATCTCGTCATTAACCACAATCAGTGCTCGAATGAGACACTTTTACAATAATATTTTACAATGAACTTCGCCATACATACCGAAAGCACCACACGAATCAATAGACAATATAAAATTTCGAAGAATATAAGTTTTCTTTCAGAGTCACTGCCAGCTCGCCGGCTAAAAAAATCTCAGGTAATGTATTCCACACTTTTAAAATGTCACCTGGAAATCGAAATTGCAGGACTGTTGCTTTTAAACTCAACGACCATTCCAGTAATAATAGAAGCACCAGGATTAATAAAAAAGAAAGAAAAACGAAATACTGATACGCGCATTACGAAAATCCCTGAAAATCCATCACTAAATGAGATAAAAATAAACTTTTGCTCATTAGCACCTCTCTTATACACAGACTCTCCCAATATAATATGCACAATAACCTCTTGAGAAAAACATTCCATTAACTTTGAACTCAGGTAACAGGATTCAGACAGCTAATATGTCATAACTGCTTGTAGAAACGCAACGGCCATTAAACGAAATCACCGTAAAATCTGGTTACCTAACAGCGCATCAATGTTGCCATCCGATAGCCGTGAATAGTAATTATACCGTCAAATGACAACGTCAAGAATACAAGGTTTTGGTGGCGCCTGGTAAGGAGGCGACCAGTTCATACTGGGAAACATGCATATAACTCTGGTTTTTCCTTCTTTCGCGCGTACGTTACACCCTGCCATTGTTGATAAATAATGGACCATCCTGTTTGATCGAGAGGGAAGACAGAAAAAAGATAGATCCGAGACACTGTCTGATTTTAGTGTAAAAAGAAAGCAAATATAATGAGAAAGAAAGAAGAAAATCAAGAATATGAAAACATCAATATGGCTGACACGCACTTAACGTCTGTTTCAGTGAAATGAAAATAAGAAAGAAAGAAATGAGAGACATAGAAAGTAAAATAAAATTTGAAGTCAGAGTTATAGAATTTGATACCAACAAACAATGGAAAAGAGGGAATATTGTTTGGGAAATGTTTTAATGATGTTAGTGTAGAATTATTTCGTTCAAATCTTTTGCTTTTAATCCTCTAAAAATGTCTTTATATACAGTTAGAACCAATCGTTCCTTTTTTCTTCTGATGTAAAAGAAACATCCACAAACTGAATGGGTTTTGTCTTTGTTTACAATGACACTAACGGGTCTCCTGACTTGATTTGGGTCATCCATCTGAATTTTTCTTTGTTTTCTAGAGACATTCCTGCTTTGTTCTTATGATATTTTTCAGTGCAGACTAACCTTAATTATTTGAACGATTACAAATGAATCCCTTTGATTATCGTGTCCTGTCTATTTTTGTATTTCCTCTAAGTTGATTTGCTGATAATATTACGGTTATTGCTTTTTTGTCTTTTTAGAGCTGAAAGTAACGGGACATTTCTTACATTTCACTAATCTAAAATACAAAACATTCGACTGAAATGATAGATAGATAGATAGATAGATAGATAGGCATATATATATATATGTGTGTGTGTCTATGTGTGTATGTGTATGTATGCAATCATATAGATAAATGACTAGGCATATATATATATATATATATATATATATATATATATATATATATATATATATATATATATATAGTGATTTTCCAAGCGTAGCTTGGGTGTGGCACAAGGTTGAAAGTAAGGGTCGCCCAGTCGTAAATGTTCTAGCGAGACCAGGATAATAACCATTAAACCACTTCGAGGTACCCAGACATATATATATATATATATATATATATATATATATATATATATATATATATATATATATATATATATATATATATATATATAGTTTTAAGGTGTGCTATATTTATGGAATAAAGCGCGCAATATCAGCGCGAGAGCATATGTAAATATAAATATAAATATAAAAGTGAACATTGAAGACAACACTCAGAGGCGACAGACTGTTTCATGGTAGACGCAATTGTCAGGCCGGCTGTCGCCTCTGAGTGCAGACTTCAATGTTCACTTATATATATATATTTATATATATATATATATATATATATATGCAGAAATATAGTCTTAAAGTGTGCTATATTTATGGGGTAAAGTGCTCAATATCAGAGATAGAGCGTGTGTAAATATAAAAGTGGACATGGAAGTCAGCACTTAGAGGCGACAGTCTGTTTCATGCTAGTGCAATCGTCAGGCGACTCATATATATATATATATATATATATATATATATATAGAGAGAGAGAGAGAGAGAGAGACAGACAGACAGACAGACAGACAGATATACCGTTAGTATTTTGCTGAAAATGTTTTAAAAGTTTTAGGCAATTTTAAAAGTGATGTATCGATGTTAATAGTAGGTTCAGATGCTTATTTAAACGACTTGATATATGTCGTTAAAGAGAAGGTCATAATAATATCACTAACAATGTTTCAATGTTGAAAATGATGTTTTAAACAGCATAAACAGTGATGAGAAATGATAGAAAACGTCGCTTTTAAAATGTGTTCAGAGACGCAAAAACAATATAAAAAAAAGCAATATTTTATAAACTGTTTAAAAAGAGATTACAATTTAAAATTGAAAATAAATACAAAAGAAATCAAAATTTCGTTTCCGCAAAGACGTTTTCGTTCGCTTCTGCGAACAACCAATAATTTCAAAAGTAGACCAGTTTGAATAATAAGACTAAACGCTATCTCGAGTCGTTGAGTTTTTGGTCGATTGTATTGAAGTTATGACTTGGGGACGAAAACAAGCCAAATGAAAATGAACAAAAACAAGAATAATGTAATTTTCAGCCGTTTTTGTGTCTCTTTTGCAGGAAACATCTGAGTGCAATTTGATTTTCCCCGAATGTAACAATATTATGCGGTTACATTTGATATTAAAATTGTCTTTATTCAGTGCGCGTCCACGGGTCAGATATAAATCAATCCACAACGCCCCAAAGAAAAATATGAAGATATGTACAACTATGTGTATGTGTGTGAATGCGTATGTGATTGATGAAATACATTTATATTTATACCTACATTTTATATGTAATAACTCTCAGAATGATATCTGAAAGAGCGATACAAATGCAGAAGGACGTGGCGCCTATGTTTCATAGAGTCCGCAAAGGCTTTCGACAAAGTACGCCACAAGGATCTGCTCAGTAACCGTAACTTATTCAGGAAAGATAACAGAATAATCAAGAGCCGATAATCAAACAGCATGCATACGCATAGGGAGCGAGTTCAGTGAATATACAAAGAAAGGGACGTATGGCAAGGATGCGTCTTCTCACCGGACCTTTTCGACCTGTACAGCGAGGCAGTTCTAAGAGAGTTGGAAACCCTACCGGGAATTAGCGTTGGCGGTCACAATCTCAACAACATAGCAGACACAGAAAAGAAACTATAAGTTCCCCAACAGAACATAACGACGGAGAGTGAGAAGAAGGGACTAAGCATAAACTACAAGAAGACGGAATGCATGGCAATCAGTAAGAGGGTGATCCCGAAATGCGTCGGAAACATTAGAATAAAGCAGACGGGGAAGTTTAAATATCTTCGAAGGGTTCAGACAGAAGACGGTCAGTGCGACACCGAGACCCGTAGACGTATTGGAATGGGCAAGGACGCATTCCAAAAACTGGGCAGAGTATTGCCAGACAGGAGGATTTCTTTGGTAACAAAGAAAAGAATACTGAGCTGTTACGTCTGTCCTTCTTTACGGCGGCGAATGCTGGACGGCTTCCTCAGGATGAAGAAGAGACTCGAGGCGACGGAGATTTGGTTCTGCAGAAGGATGCTGAGGATTTTGTGAACCGAGCGTGTGAGTAACGTTCAGGTCTTGGAGAGTATGCAGACAAGGAGGAGGCTCAGGCTTAACACCAGGAAGAGGCAGCTGACGTTTCTGGGACACATAACGAGGAAGCAAGGCCTGGAGAATCTGATACTCACGGGTCGAATAGAGGGAAAGAGAAACAAGGAAAAGCAGAGCGTGACATTCCTTGTGGGCTTGAGCACGTGGATGACAGAACGTGGTCTGAAGGAGATAGGATAGGGAAGGAATTTGTTGTGAGCTGCAAGGGATAGAGGGAGTGGAGGGCCATGATCGCCTATGTCCTGAAAGGACATGGCACATAAAAAAAAGAAAAAATGTTTTCGGCTAGTCCAAGACCATTTTCCTGTGTGTGTGTGTGTGTGTGTGTGTGTGTGCGTGTGTGTGTGTGTGTGTGCGTGTGTGTGTGTGTGTGTGTGCGTGTGTGTGTGTGTGTGTTTGTTATAAGACATTTTCCATGTTTCTACATTATTTTTATAAATACAAATACGGAAACTGACGTGCCTTTTACCGATTGAAAATAGTAAAATCGTCTTTACTAACCGACCGCTTCTCTGTGGCCCAATCGGTTAAGGTACGTCAGGCTATATGACGGTTCCGTATAGTATACAAGTTCGATTCCTGTCGGAGGACGCATATTTTCTATGAAGATTTCTCAGACATTCAGGCCGGTGAACGTTGTTAATATTGTTTATTGTAAACAAAGTTTTACTTAAATATTTGTATCTATAAAAAGAACGTATACACATTAAAAATGTCTTAAAAAAATAATTGTTGGACTTTGTCCATTTCATAATGTGTGTGTGTATATATATATACATATATATATATATATGTATCGTATGAAAAATAAAGCATAATATATATTTTTTTAAAATCCATATTACAACCAAAAACGTTTGCGGTTTCTCTCTTCTTTTTAAAATATACACTTTTCTCTCGTTGGAACAACTATAACCTCTTTGCTTTTATTATATTCTTTCTTTTATTTTCTAGCCTTTTCCTGTTTGTACTGTTTCCTTTCATTTAACTTTTTGTATTTTATAGAAGCAATCTACATTTTATTTGCTGTTTTAATTATTTATTTATGTGTTGTTGTGTTTTATTTCCATCCTCCTCTTCCCCTACTCTAATTTCTATTCACAACATTTAAAAAAAGGCCCATTTTCTCAAGCAGGCCAACGAAAATAGTCGGTATGTGAGAAAGGACCTTTTTAATGGTGCCTCCAAGGCAGACCCCACGGATAGAATTAAATTGAGTAAACGGGGGAAAACAACCCCGAAATCTCCAGTACAGGAAATATGCAATCTGCAAATAATAGTAGCACAGAAATTGAAATGGCCAAGTTTATTTCAATTAAAAGCAATGACAAGAATGTGTCGAAAAATATGAATCGCCCTACTGCTTGAAGTATCCCAAGTTGCATAATAATCATCACGGAATTCTTGGAAAAAGGCTAAGAATTACGCACATATTGTAAAAGTAGATGGGCTCTTATAAGACGTCTAAGAATTAAAGTTGTTCCAAAAGAGAATGGTGTCGGTCTTCGTGCTGGACAAACGTACGTGCAAAATTTGTTGCTCCACGAAAGATACAGTGATGAAATCACTATATTCACTATGAAAGGAGCCAAATTTTCATGTGGGACGTACTGCTCTCTGCAGCAGAACATTGCCCAGAAATGGCCAGACGAGCACTTTTCTCCAAAACCTAATTCTACGGACTGAATTTGAGCTTTGACGTACAACCATAATAGCAATATTTGAGGTCCCTCTCAATGTGTCGGGAGAGCACTTTGCTGCTTTCTTCATGAAGTACGGCCAAATTTTAGGTGCCGCTTCTGACTACCTGAGCGGGGATGGAACTTTGACATAATGCTAGATCGCTTGGCCTTAGTCTCCGTCCCTAACTGTTTATATTTTTGCAGCCATAAAATGCCGGTCATTCGGACCGACAGAAGACTTGCTTGTTGGCGGTACGTGGAGACTGGTCACGTCTCCTACTCATGTCTAGAGAAGAGAGCCTTTGGACTTCCAGCTGTAGGCGACCAAAATCACCCTCTGGCCGATACTATTAGTTCTGCATCACCTGTAATGTGCCTACCTGTGACACAGACTGGTGCAGACAATCCCTCGATTGGGTCCTGTCACACATTCCTCACAAAACAAATGACTTCTGCAATTACGGACAAGGAAAAGGAAGAATAGGAATGATATGTCGTTGATAGGAGCTGACGAAAGAGCCGAACAGCGGGGCCTCAGTTCCATCATGACCACAGATACATTAACGCCTACAGCTCCATATCTCTACCAGCTGTATGGACAATACCCGACCTTATGTAGTGAAACAGCAACTGAAGTACAAAAATTAAACGAACCAAGTTGCGAGAAAATCGAGAACATCAGGAGATTAAAAAACAGATGGATGCGAAACGGACTAAAAAACTAAAGCCACTGCGGCTGCCGAGCTGCTCAGTCTCTGCCCCGTCTTCCTCAACATCCAAGAAAACATTTAATCATCGATAATTGACCAACAGACCTTAAAAACTAAAAGCATGAGTCCATGACATTCTGTTACTGCGGCCATCACTTTTCAAAAATACTGCTGTTCATACGCCCAAAACAACACCTATATCTACACCTACTCGCACTCCTTCTTAATCCCCCATAAAAAGTGAAAGCACGAAGCAGAAAAGAAGTACCGAAGTTCTGGCCGTGTCAGAAAAAAAAAAGAGTTAAAAAATCAAACCACCATACTTACCTAGTAATGACGTCTGCCACCTATCCCAGGATCAGGTCGAGGGGGATCTTCGCACAAACATGAAACGCGACAGATTTGGGGTATGATAGAGGAGGCAAAATATATCTCTGAAATTATTGCCCCCAGTGGCCTACGCGCACGTTGGTCAAATGACGGAATTGAAAATATATTGTATAGAGAGGCTCCCAGGTTTCTCCCACACATCTCTGTATAGGTCTTTAAAATCAACCTTTCCCAGGGACATTAGCTGCCTGACTGCTGATGGCACCATCAAGAGGGAGATAGGCACAGGCCGTCGGTGTCCTCACCCCGGCTATATTCAATGCAGAAGAGCGACCCTAATCGATTTGATATTGTGTCTCTCTGGTTAGCTAATGTAAATACCCGGAGGCAGAGGTCGGAGTCTCGAAGGGCGAGGCTCTCTCATGTCCTTCAGCGTCTCGGGGTGAATATATGTTGCTTGCAGGTGACCCGGTTTTCTACTCGCGATGATGAAGGCATTCTGTCTAAGGTTTTTTCCCCCTCTATTCAGCTTGTTTGGATGGACGCTCGAGAGGTGTTTCCTGGCTGGTAAGCAAGTCTTTAAAGGCTGCGTGTACTGTTGTCTTCGCAGATCCGGTGGACAGGCTTTGTGTGCAGGATGTTACCAGAAAAGATAATGTTCTTCGTGTCATTGAGGTTTATGCGCCCCCTCCCCAGTAAATAAAGCTGCTTCACTATCATTATAGTAAGGCACATATATCAATATTTAATTTATGCAACGATCAGTTTTCAATCAGCGCATTGATTACTGCGTTGTGCATGACAACACAGAGCTATATAGCCAATGAGGATACACACACACACATGAAGACAATGTAGTGGATTCGAAAAGAGTTGGATGAGTCTAATGGGGATTACAAAGGTGTTTGGAGTGATCACTTGTGTTGGCGATGTTATGCCTCAATCCACCTACTTACAGGGCCACAGACACCTATAACTCTAGATACAAGCATAACGCAACTCCTACATTCAGTTAATGTTAAAATAAAAGCATCCCTGATAGTGACTAAATGTATATCCGAAAGATCTTGGAAATGCGGAACGTTTGGATAGTTTTTACATACTTTTTGTCCAGAAACGAAAATGCTTGTACGGACACCAAAAAATTAAATGGAAACCTTAATTGCAGTACCTTCTCAACCGTCTTTAATGAAACATTTATAAAAGAGGGATTGTTATCTAGATACACAATATATATATATATATATATATATATATATATATATATATATGGGTGGGACAAGTATGGTTGTTATGGTCCAGGTCCTTGTACCACGGTGATGGTCCAAGGTAGAATCCATGAAGAATAACTCGAACACAGGTATGGAGTAACACAGATATATTATAAATAGAATATATGTACAAAAGAGTAAAAGTGTTAGTAATAATAGCCAGGTTAGAGAAAACTATGTTACCTCGAATTATCACTATTCCAATGTCTTACAGTAATCGTCTAGCCGACTTCCCGACTCACTCACTCTGTCTGTCTGAATCTCTCTCTCTCACTGATGCTTCCTCTTGAGGCGTAGTATTTATGGGGTACGGGCTAGTCCATTAATATTATGGGTAGGTTCCCATAACAATGGTATATATATATATATATATATATATATATATATATATATATATATATATATATATATATATATATATATGTACCATTGTTCCCATAACAATATATTGTTATGGGAACCTACATATACATATAAATATATATATATATATATATATATATATATATATATATATATATATATAAACAATATATATATATATATATAAACAATGTTAGGCCCACTCCTAGTATATAATCTCCTCATTAAAATATTACTTTATCCGATAAAATCTATGTGGTCGACGAAACGCGTTACACAGTATTTTTCTCATTCAATTTATATATATATATATATATATATATATATATATATATATATATATATATATATATATATATATATATATATATATATATATATGTTTATATAAATATATATATATGAAATGATTCATTCATACAAAAAACAAATATTGAAGTTAAGGATATAAATGGCGAGAATACATCTTCGCAATGTAAATTGAACTGCACCACATACTTGATATATATATATATATATATATATATATATATATATATATATATATATATATATATATATATATATCTGTGTGTGTGTGTTTGAATGGTAAAAGAGAGAGAGAGAGACAAAGACAGAGACAAATCAGTAATTATGTACGCATTGCGATAGATAATGAAGAGAGATAAGATAAGATGAAATATATAAGATAAGATTAGTTAAAGTTGCACCTCTCTTTACCTATGTCTCCTGTATGCAGTTAAAGAGTGTAATTCAATTATTGAATTCTCATAAATTATTCTGATTGTGTGAAGATGAGATCCTTCCTTAAGCCAGCATTTTGCCTTTTTTCTGTAGACGCGCAGTATTAATATTGTTAATATTCCTTCAGCAACATTCCAGCTGAGATATTTTGGTGTTCGATTCACGCAAATCACCCTGGCAAGTGCGGTAATCGGCCCTTTCTGCTCATATAAGCGAAATAGCGAAACAGCCTGAGACTTACTTAAAGAGCAGTCTAAAAGAAAGACAAATCTTAATTCAAAACCAAAAATGAGATATAATCCTTTCATCCTATGGTTAGAGTATCGGGGTTATGGCCCTTAACTAGAGAGGATATTCATTTTAGTGAAGCTGTCTTGCTCGTTTAAGCGTGTTAAGTATTTGTAAGCCAAGTCGACATTGATATTTATGGGATAGGACGCGATAGGTCTTCTTCTTTCGGGACTGTCTAAAGAATAATAAAGTTAATGAAGTCTTTATTTATATCTGTGTCATTCTAGCAGTTCTATTAATAGCAGTTATTTGCTAATTCTCTTCTTTAGGAACATCATAACAGTAACACAGGGGTGTTTTCCCTCTCGTTTTCTTGCTTTCTCTTTATCCCTATGCGTGGTTTATTCGTTCAGGACGTGAGCGATCAGGGCCCTTCACAACGTCCTTTGATGTTTCACCTATTTTTGTCTATTTGGGTCCTTGTCCTACCATCCATTCAATCACACTCTTTCTGTATATTACTTCCGTTTTTCGCTTTTTTCTATTGTCTTCCGTGTGCACCATGAGTGTTGGATTTTCCAAGCATTCTTTTCTCACTCAACCAATGATATTTATCTGAGTAAATCGGATTGCGAAGTATTGAGTCAAGCAAAACTAAATATGAATAGGAGACTATTTCTTTTGTGAGTAAACTTTATAAAAAAATATGAAATGAGAACAGGTGAAGTTTTAGATGTCGGATTTCTGTTGCTGACATGCTTGCTGCCAACCCGATGCAGAAGATGTTATCGTTCTCTCACGTTCACGAAAGTTTCAAATGAGCCAATGTACGTGTTTTCTTGTGGAATTGATCTCATGTTTTGTTATTTGGGAAATCTATATAATCTATTTCTCATTCCCTAAATTTGGACAACTTATTACCACTAGTGATGATTAAATTGAAGTGCACTTTTCACAGGGGAATTATTAAATGACAGAATAAGGGTTTTACATTTCTCCAATTTTCCCAAATGAAATAAAAGTAACACAGGAGCATTGAGTTGCCAATTTGTTAGGTTGATAGATTATTATCAATTATTTCTTATGGCAATAACTACCTTTAAAAATAGCTGTAACTACCTGATGTTAATTACGAAAAGAGCCAGCAGGTGTTAATTATCACTAAATACAAAATTCAATTACTTAAAAAAATATCGTTTTAACGACGAGATAATGCATAAAATGTTCCGGATAATTCCAGAGGAGAAAGAAATTAGTAAAATCATGGAAAGAGTATCGAATCAGCAGGAAATTAATCTCGAAGACTGTCATTGTCAGGAGAATGTATATTACTTTCTTACTTATTTCTACAGAGTATGGTCAATGACGAAGAAGTTAATACAATAGACCATTAATATTGCTTAGGATTGGATTTCCCAATTAAGTCATTATGAGGAAGCTTTGTAAATATCAAAATGACTCAATAGGGTTATAACTGGTGAATTTAATAAGTTGGCAAGAAAGTCCTGACTCACTTATGAATTTTATGGAGTAACAATAACATTTATTCTTCAAAATAAAGTTCATCATTCTCGACGATATTCTGCCAGCGATCAGCAAGCTTCCCTTATCTGTCCCAAATACCAGCCCGCTGGCTTTGAGCAAAAAACTGTCAACATGCTTCCTTCACTTCATCAAAAGTGATGAATCGCTGGTCGCGGACGAAGTTTGCCATTGAGTGGTATGGGCCAAAGTCACTCGGAGTAGCATCAGGACAGAATGGGGGATGTGGAAGCATCTCAACACCATCCATCTGTTTGAACTTCTAACTTTAGTGATATAATGAAATAACCAGTCACCCCATGAATGATTACACTATAGGTAGTAAGTACCTATAAAGTCAACTGTCTACGAGAGACTGGAGGAAGAGTGAGAGAGAGAAGACGCAAGCTCGTCGGACTTTCCAATTTGTGGCACTCATTACTAGATTGACCTGTGTGTATAACTGTACCGTATTTGATATTGTACTGGTTGTATACAATAAACCTTTCTTCTATTATCCACCTGGTGTTACGTATTTATTCCCTTAGCACGGAATATAACATTTAGACAACCTGGAAATGTGTGACCTCGCATTGTCTTGCTGAACAAAACCCAACCTCGATTTACCAAAGCAGGATACTCTTTCTTTAGTTTCTCGTACACACGGTCTAGCTATGGCAATAGAGTTTAGCGGTGATAGCGAGACCGTGTGGAACAGGATCGAAATGCCGTGATCCTCGGAAATACCACCAGAAGGAGATCAAGATTTGTCGTTTTCTTCCTTTTTCCTAAGCGAATCAGGATTCTCTGGCTAACCTAGATTATTACTTTCATACTTATTTCTACAGAGAATGGATCAATGAGTAACAAGTTGATCCAGTGGACCATTAATATTGCCTGGAATTGGATTTCCCAATTCAGTCAATGTGAGAAAGCTTTATAAATGTTAAAATGACTCGTTAGGGTTATAATAGGTGAATTTAGTTGATAATAAACTTGTATTCACGGATGAAGAGGAGAATTGTAGCAGCAGAAATATGTTTCTACAGAAGGATGTTGAGAATCCCTTGCAACTAGAGAGGTAATAATAGGGAAAATGGAAAGAAAAAAGGACTCTTATACTTAGAATCAGAAAGAGACAGCTGAAATATCTAACGTAAATAAGGAGGAAAGAGAGGACACACTAGACATACTGACAGCAAGAGAGGCAGAGGTAAGCAGGAAATAACCCACTTTAAGGCTATGATTGGCAGAACAGGATGTAGGAAAGATAGCAAAAAGACAAACCTTATTAAGTTACTGGAAGGTGTGCCCACGAACTAAAGGGATACAGCACACATAATAATAATAATAATAATAATAATAATAATAATAATAATAATACCCATCTGCCTTAGGGGCTCCACTCCGGATTTGTGTAGGGTTTACTCCTTAGCCTTTTCTTCTCCCTAAGGCGAATGGACGGCACTCTGTGCTACCTCCCCGCAACTCCTGCAGCCGCGCTGGTACCAAACTGTATTGGTTCATCCTTTCCTTTGGACTCTGCTAGCAAGGCCGAGAGGCGGAACTAGACGTCCGGGCAGCCCTAGTTCTCCATACATCCTGCCCAGGCTCGTAGCGCACTGAAGAGGACTCTCCAGCTTACAACGCTACTCCATCGTCTTCCGAGACGGACGGATGCCGACGACAATGACGACGACGAATAATAATAATAATAATAATAATAATAATAATAATAATAATAATAATAATAATAATAATAATAATCAGCAGCAGCAGCCCACTGCCACCACTCAAGAGCTAAGAGAAAAAATGCTATAAATTGTGCTATTTAACTACCTTTAATTAAGGAAGAACTCATATATATATATATATATATATATATATATATATATATATATATATATATATATATATATATATATATATATATATATATATATATATATATATATTAAATAAAAACAGACCACTTTAAGGTTCCATGTAATAAATTATTTCACCACAGCCTTTTTAAAGGACCGCGGATCATCAGTCTTTACTTCCAAAGGTTGAAACGAAAAACCGTGTGTGACAGCAAAGTTGTCAAAATCGTGTAACAACATAATTATGCATTTAACAAAATGTTTAATATCTAAAAAAAAAACCTAAACTGAGTTTCTTTTTTCCAGGTTCAAATAAAAGTTTAACCATCTTGGAATAATTTTTCGGAAGAATCACAGAAAATCCTTTGAATTATTCAGCTAAAAATAGAACAGTTTAAAATCCGTTTGTGTCAGAATTACTCTCTTCTCAAAGGAGCAATGGCGAGAGGAAAAATTATTCTGGTCTTCAGTATTGATACCAGCATTTATACTCTAGCTTCCATCTTCAAAGTTCATTCAAGAACCATCAGTAGAACGGTGGATAAGTTTAAAAAAGAGGGAGCAGTGGAGGGAAAACTGGATCAGGAAGTCACAACAGGAAGAGGGATCATCATTTCAACTTAGAACTAAAGGCAGCTAGAAAAGATCCAACTCAATTCATAAGACATTTGGCGCATGAGAGAAGAGTTTCAGCTATGACGGTCCAGAGAGCAGTGAAAAAAGAAAATGAAATCGTACGGGAAAACTTCTGAAGAGCCTTGTTACGCTAAGACAAAAAGTCGTAGGTTAGAGAGGGCAACGATCATCTTAAAAAGGTGGAAAATGATCCCAGAATGATATATATATATATTTGAACTTTATTTTAATACTTCATGAGCTTACGATCTATAGCTATGATTAATAAATAATGAAGATTTTCGTTTATGATCGATTTTATCACGAAACTGTTTAGCACTGAGAGTAATTATGCATTCTTATTGGTAAACGTATTGTCCAGTATTATTATAAAAACCTCGGAGTATTCCAGTAAGATATCTTTAATCATTTCTAAGATACAACAGTTCAGTGCTTAATCTAACAATTGGATAATTTTGTTGTTACATGCGGTATATATGTCAGCATTTTCTTTTCTTTTTTTCTCGCACTTCTCACTTGGAAAACTTTTTTCCAGCTTCTTGCTTTTCTGTTAATTACGAACTTCTAAAATCTAAATGTAATGTCAATCGTCATTTTTTATTACCCCTAATCCTTTTCTTTCTCTTGTCGTTTCTCTTTAATAAGTTGTGTCTTAGTGGCTTTATAGGCTATCTTCGAGGGGAAAATATCAAATGAGCTACGCCAATATTCTCAATGTGAGCTCACTTGTCAGAGAGCACTCCGCATTCGTTATCTTTTGTCAGACGAACGACCTTTCTGATTGGTCTTGCTTTAGAGTAGCTTTTCTCACATCCTGGGTATTTCCCCACATTTGTGTAAAAGCAGACTTCAATCAGGTAATGAGGGGGCATTTTAGGTGCAGACCCACATTTTCTGCATGTAACCGACATCTAGCGAAAAGGAATTCTTGTAAAGAAGTGAACTATATTGCTAAAATCTTTGTGCTAATTTCAAGAAGAAAGAAAGAGGAAAATTATTTTTTAAAAAATCCTTCTGTTCGATAAAAACCGGGAAAACGCTTAAAGAATTAAACTAATTTCCTTACAGATATTTATATGTAGGGAAATGTTTTAAAACTATATAGAGTCCAAATAGAATCCCCGCGCCGTGGTGGGGGAAAAACTATTTTCCACCCTGCATCCTCTCTCTCACAGACGATATGTAGCGAGCCTCTCACGGCCAAATTGTTACTAGTATGGATAGTTCTCCGACAAACTATATTACTTAGTTCCACCAGTTCTAACCCACTTTCAAAGCTCGGACCTACCATGACATGCATATTGTAGTGCCCCGCCCTATTTCTCTCCATAAGCCATTGGCGAGAAGAAAGTTGCAATCGAGCAACTTCTTCCCGTGAACCACTTCTCTGTGAAACTGAGTCCCAAGAGGGTGCTTTCCTGATCACTACAATCTTAACTTGCTCAAGTCTAGTATTAACAGTTATCATCCCCACTTATCCGCATAAATTGTGCCTTTTTGTATTCGACCCTCTACATCGAGTAGCTCTCGAGCCTTGTACAGGGTGAACATCCTTTTAAAAAATGAAAGACAAATACATAGTTTGCAACTTGTACTATAAAAAACAAATCCATGCAAAAACATTACAGAATCTGTCCTTAGTTTTATTGCGAATGTATTCCTAATTCGAGATCTCATTGTTAAGGTTATTGAAGGATATGAAAATGAATAAACGGCAAATTATGTCTGCTCGCCAATGTGTTTGAAACACCTCTACCTCAAGCTACACTTTCTCTACATAAACATATTATACCACAATATTATAATTATTTGGAATCAGGATAATTGAAAAACTGCCCCTCATCTGGTGCTTGAACATCAAGTATTGAGATTTGTGTCCGGATGAGGAGGGGTGGGGGACAATTAATAATTCAAATTTTAAAATAACAGACAAAATTGGTAATACAAAACTTGTTGAATTTGATTTTTTTGTCTTAATTTCAGTTTAAAATAATCTACAAAAGGATATAAATTTAGGAAATGAATTTTATTTCTTCAAAATGTCAAGGAATCAGAGTTAAAGTGAAAGGTTTTGTGACGTGAGATTTTGAAGTTCCACAGAGTTGGTGATTTAAATAACTCATTTTTCGTTTTAAATCGGCGTCTCAGTTTGAAACGAACTTTGGGCCCAAATCGATCGTTGGCCGGAATTGGATTTATAATCCGAATCCGAGTTAAAATGAGGTTTTGAAGTCCCTTTGAGTAAATTGAGGAATTTAAAATTTCTTTAAAATTATCATTGCTGTTTTCTAAGTTGGACCAGAGGTTCCTTTAGTTTTGGTCCGGAAGCCCAAGTAGCCCTCCACAGGAGTTAGCTTAAAGGTCTGTACAAAATGCGGCTGCTAAGCTTGTATACAATAAAATAGAATGTGAGTTTGGCGCAATCAATTTATTTAATTAAAAATTACATAGGTTAAATCGATCAGTGTTTTTTTTTGTTGCATGAACTCTCGGCGGAATGGGCATCTAAGGTTAGAGTAATGGAATAAAAAGATTTGAAAACCTCTAATCAAAAGAAAGAAATTATTCGAAAAAAGATGATATTCTGAGATATACGACAATTAATTGTTTCTTTTTATGAAATTAAATATTTTTCATTTATTATTACCAGTTTTGGTCAACGACATTTTAATATTTTTATTTTAAATTCATTTATTTTCATTTCTAATATTGAGTGATCACTTAAAATAACGGTTGCACATAATGGTGTGCTAAAATTCCCATGTAATTTGTTTTGAAGATTATCTGATACGAAAAGGCTTGCGTTGTTTACTCCACACAAAATACATAGTAAACTCGTCTCTTAGTATATTAGATTAAAAACATGAAATCTCTTGATGTGTCTGGATGAGACATGGAGGATCAGGGTTACTTCGAAAACAACCATGCAAATTAATAAAACTATTTACATTATTCGGACTACTGTCCTCATCTTTGTTGCCATATTTATCACAACGTTTCGGCTGTTGTACGCTCCAGTCTTCATTAGGTGTTTGGAATGTCGAACTGAACCCTTTATTTTGCTCACTGGGGTAGACTGCTCTAGTCCCACGTGACAGTTATCTCCTGCTTAATTCCCTCTCCAAGTTCTCCACCGACTTAACCAGGTATTGAACACACACTCTTTGGGTCCTGTCACTGGATCAGACTAATGCCTTTATCTACTGTGCCATGTGTCCTTGTGTACGAATTTCTGGGTATTTTAAACCTAATGTCTTCAGCTATCTTTTTTTTTTACCAATGATCATATTGCAAATTTTGTTGTTATCATTGCAATTTTTTTTACCAGAGCTCATATTGCAATTTTTGTTGTTATCATTGCATGTTTTTTTTACCAGAGCTCATATTGCAATTTTTGCTGATATCATACTCAGAAATATAGACAGACACAAAATTAATAACAATCCATCGGATTGATTAGAAAAGATTCAAATAGACATATTTAAGGGATTCCTGGAAGCCCATGCCTTAAAGAAATACAAAAAATTGTTCTCACGAGTAGAGCCCACACCTTAAGAAGAGATTTATCTATGTAAAATATGTGTGTTGTTCTTTTTTTTAAAATGGTCAGTGGAAAATGTCATTATGCCATTTCTGATATTAGGTATCTGGGCGTTGACCTGGGAAGGAATGTGTATACCCCAGAAATCAAAGGATATAAAATAATAATAATAATAATAATAATAATAATAATAATAATAATAATAATAATAATAATAGCAACAACAGAAATACAACGACCTCCAGATTGATGTTGTCAAAATGGGTGAAGTTCAGGCTACTACAGTGCCAGCTATCATTGAAACCACCGAACTTAATATCCTACATTAAGAAAATAGGAATAAAAGCTAATAACTTATGGCTTCAGAATTCTACGTTGTTCTGCAGTACAGTATTATGAGAGAGGTAGTGTTTGAGGTTGTACGACTTGAAAGATAACTCACATAATATAATATAATATAATAATATCTCCGGTTGAAAATGAAAAATTGTGCATATGAAGGACGCATAATAATAATAATAACAACAACAATAATGATAATAGTATAAGAAATAAAACCTTTTTAATTAATTCGATAGCAAAACTGGTAAGGAACCTCTGCCACCTGATTCTGCAGAGTCGAAAGAGTATTTGGGCAAAATTTACTTAAATGGGATCAAGCACGGTGAAGATACGTCATGGTGAGCAAAGTTATAAAAAGAACTAAGCAAGAACTCCGCTACGTAAAGATGTAGGCATTACTTTAGTGAATGTTGAAAGGATAATTGATAATATGGCTAATTGAAAAGCAGTGGGATCAGACCTAGTGCAATGTTTTTGGTTTAAAAGGCTAACAGACCTGTTACAACAGCAAAGGCAAGAATATTTAGATCAGAGTATAATACCGGAATGGATCCTAAAATGCATTCAAATGGTTGGTATGATGACGAACATTGTAACAATTATAATGAACAACATGATTAGTTAGAAAACAGTGTTAATATCGAGAGGAAAAGAACTTGGCGAAGAACAAGTAAGATTTTTTTAGGGCGATTCCTTGTCCCCATAGTTGTAAGGATCTTCATAATGCCATGACACTGATTTCTAAAGCTGTCTACAATTACGTAATGGATGAGAAAGAATCTATCAACAATTGGTTATTTATGGATGGTCTTTCGTTGTATGATACTATAATGTCCGTTTCGACTCCTAGAAGGATGCTTTAAAGATACGTGATGTTTTTTTAACTTGAAGTGTTCTGGGAATCAGCAGCAGAAGAAATGTGCATTGTACACTGATGGGGAGTATACGAGGGCGGGCGTTAGCAGTGGCCATAAATACCTAGTGAAAGTTCTTCAGATTCGCGAAACTCTCAGTGACAAGAGGAAATCAAAGATACAAGAGGAGTATTTTCGGCGTGTAAAACTTTATAGATCCTAGGTTAAGAGTGGAAATTTGATTTCAGTCATCAATAACCGAGCAGTTGAGGTTGTGAGGTTTAGTCCAGCTATCGTGGGATGAACCGAAGAGGACAAACCTGAATAGACCAAAAGACGAGGAGGATAGACCCTGAACAAGTGCTTATATTCTAAGAGAAAGGTTTCTAGGCTCTACCTACACAGGGGAGTGTGCGGAAGTGATTTAAGTGTATCATCTTACAAAATAGCCTGTAGAGGAAGATAAAAGGTGGCTGAATAGAAAGCTTATTGTGTTATCAGATAAAGGGAAGAGAAAGTCAATAACATGGTGGGAAATTGTTTTGCACGTAGCAAATGCAGCAGGAATCTAAGAGGTGCCAGATCCGGAATCACAGAGAGTTGCTTAGGAAAGTATTCTTGAAGAATCATGAGGGATGATCTCTGTGGCAAAATATCGTTCTTTAAGTACAAATGCTATCAAGGACACTACTGCTAGAACAGCTGACTTACCCCTGTGTTGACTGTGTGAGAAAGCTAATGAAAGTGTTTAATACATCATCAGTGTCGGCTCTCTCTTGTCATCAAAAGAGTACAAACGAAATCATGACTAAGTAGCCCTCAGAGATCATTGGGAAATATACAGGTCACATGGCTTCCCGTGAGCAGAAAAATGATATGAGCATTCACCATTGGCAGTAACCGAGAAAGTTTGTTTTTTTAAGCTTTTCACCCCAAGCAAGGCTGGAAGCACGAAAGGGGTTACAGAAGGTTTGGAGGAAGAGCAGATAGGAGTGGTAGAGGAAAGGATGTGGAGAAAGATAGTGTATCGATCAAGGCAAGGGGCTTACAGAAGATTTGGAGCGTGAGCAGATAGGAATGAAAGGGGAAAAGATGTGGAAAAGGGAAGTGGATA
The DNA here is from genome assembly GCA_964036315.1 of Acanthosepion esculentum. Lineage (NCBI taxonomy): Eukaryota > Metazoa > Mollusca > Cephalopoda > Sepiida > Sepiidae > Acanthosepion > Acanthosepion esculentum. The sequence continues at coordinate 10,150,181 of OZ038481.1, read as the reverse complement.
GATCAAGGCAACTGGAGATGTCGATTGACGTTACATTTAAATAGTTGGAGATTATATTTGTCAGGGAAACATGAATAGGGAAGGAAGTGCCACAGGCGAGAGGTACGAGACATGAAGCTATTGGAGTAGAAGAGACGTTTACATCTAACTGTTTCAACGGTGAAGGGGTGGGGACGGGATGCCAGCCTCGTAGGACGTTTAAATTCATGAGGCCTGGGAACCAGCGAAAGCAGCTCATCGGAGCAATTGCCGTAAAAGTATTTGTAAAAAAAGACAGAGCGAGGTGGAATACGATCATCTTTACTGACACGCCCTCGGAGAGCCAACGCCCTGACATACCGCTTCTGAAAAGAAGGAACCATGAATTGATTCTCATACGCGTTGCCGTACGTTGGGATAAGAAGATCTTGACAGTGAAGAAGCCGTAAGAGGCGCAATGACCATGCAGATCAAATCGGAGAACTCTACCTAGTAGTAGCTGATTTCCTTGTGGTTGCCAGACATATTTCCAAGAATCCTTCTGCAGCGTAAGACGCCGTTTGGAACGGCTCAACTGCTAAGGAAAGTTTTGTGTTTCCAAAGCTTTGGCCAGGAGCTGAAATATGATGGATATCACCCGACTAAACGTCAAAGAGGATTTTAATAATAATTACATTCATGATTCAGTTAAATTAACAGTTAAATTATTGGGGTGGCTGAAGAATTTTTCGGTGAAAAGTTTTCATGGAAACAATATTGTTAGTAAAGTCGGCTGAAAACTGACCAAAGTTTAAATATTAGTAGACACACCAGTTGATAGACTAAAAGTGAGAGTGGCAAAATACAACAGCTATCTGACCAGCTGTTGTGTTCTGGTACACTTCCATGTCTTTTATTTACCAACTGTTGTCTCTACTTCTTGGTCAGCTTATGAACTTTTTAGTAGACCTTCGGAAATTTCCACAGTATTGGTAACTAGAACACAATTTTCCAAAATGATACACACATGGGGAAACCCACTGAGGAACAAAATAACTACGCATTAGTAATAATTAATCATCAGATGAGATAGTAAAAAATTATCCAGCGCTGAAACGCCCATATTTCAAATCATAATTGCCAGTTAACTGACTGCGTAAGATAATGCTACCGAAGTATTTTACAATCTATTGCCAATGATTTACCCTGAAGTTAAATTAGGTAATTTCCCTTACAAAGGCAGTTCAGATTTTATATTCTGATAATAATTGACATTTTGAATTAAATCCGGAGAAAATTTCTTCGGGGATATTTTAATTTACTTTTAATCGACTTTCCAATGAGTTACACTTAAAACTGAATAATTTCCACTGAGAATTATTAAAATTCGAAAAGTAACGATTTTTAGCAAGATTTGTGAAAGTGTCTTTCAGATAAATTTTCCGATGACACGTCGTGCTGCTCAAAATTCCATTTCGCAGCCATCTTGTCATAATTGAATTTTATGTGTCGATTATTCTCCTACATAATTCCGATGAATTATTGAATATCCATTCATGTCTGTTTAGCATATCTTGTCTCCAGAATATCAGTGCAGATAGAAAGGAAATAATTAACAAATTAATCTCGCAACTCATTGTTAATCATTAAAAGTCCCGATATTATTTGCCCTGTGACAAACTAAACTGAACTATATAAACTTATCGATATACTAGTTGAATTAGCCGCGCTTTGTTGCGTGTCGCATTTTTTTTGTAAGAAAATGATGTTTGATTTTAAATCATTGTTCAAATTTGTGGAGAAAAATTATGCATTTCTATATTACTCAATGATCTTACTGATGTGACCTCCATCTTCTGGCTTTCTACTTTTATATTTTGGATAGGAGTCATCCTTGTTGAAATTTAAATTTAATTTAAATGAAAGGAAAAAAGATTAAGTCGGGGGTCTGTACCTTCCGGGGATCCCCTTTGATCAAAATGAAATATACTTATCCAAATACGCAAGGAGTCATTTCCTTGTTCGAACTTAAATTTAATTTATATCAAAGGAAAAAGTCAGCAGCCGTGGGAGGTGTACCCCCGGGGGACCCTCTTTAATCAAAATAAAATATACTGTAGTTTCAGAATATATATGGTTATGGGGGTCTATCTCCAAAACCCTGGGAGGAGTTCCATAACAAACAGACGGAGGCTACAACTTCATATATGGATTAATACCGCAGTATCTGCTAAGTATATATAAAAAAAGAGAAAGTTGGAATTTCTGGGACATAAATTAGGAAAGAGGGCTTGGAAAATTTGACATGCACAAGGCATATTGAAGGCAAAGGTAGAAGAGCACAACCTGTGAATAATCTGCTTAACGAGCTTGCGCAAATATATGGCAGAACATGAACTGGGTGTACGTAGAGCTGTAAAGGAAACACAATGATAGTAGAGCGCTATGATTCTCCACGTCCTGAAGGGACAGGGCACAAACGAAGCTCTGTCTACCTTCCAACGTAATATCTATTCGAATATTGCTTCCACATCTGGTTTGGTGCCCCTGCTATATATTTAGTCATCCGCGATAAAATTCAAAGTAGAATCTGCTATGTTATTGATCATGTCCTGCTATCACGGCTTCACTTCCTTTCCCGCCAACGTAATGTAGCTTCCCTGTATCTTTTCTATAAACACTTTCATGTTAATTGTTCCGAATAACTTTCCTCTATGGGGCCTAGACTTTATGAATTTAAACACAGTACTAGATTCACGGCAAGGTCTCATCATTTTACATTTGAATTTACTAGATGTAACCGTAAGTTCTATGCTAGAAGTTTCTTCTATTACACTTTTCGCTTCTGACTTTATGCTTCCCAGTCAGCTTTGACTTTCAGAAATGTAAACGCAATGTCAATCGTTATTATCCGTTTTCTAAATTCTTGTTCTTTTATTGTCCTCTCTCCTTAATAGTAGTTTTTCTCATATTCTCTAACACTCAGTAACCCCATTTGCATCCTAGTGGCTTTATCGCCTTTGACATTCAAAAATTTAAATGCAATGTCAGTCAATCTTCTGTCTTCTTAATTCTTGTTCTTTTATTGTCCTCTCTCCTTAATAGTAGTTTTTCTCATATTCATCCTAGTGGCTGTAGTGTCAATCGCTATCTTCTGTCTTCTTAATTCTTATTCTTTTATTGTCCTCTCTCCTTAATAGTAGTTTTTCTCATATTATCTAACGCTCAATAACCCCCTTGCGTATTAGAGGCTTTATTGCCTTTGATCTTCAAAAAATTAAATGCAATGTCAATCGTTATTATCTGTCTTCTTAATTTTTGTTCTTTTATTTTCATCTCTCCTTAATAGTAGATTTTTCTCATATTCTCTAACACTCACTAACCCATTTGCGTCGTAGTGGCTTTATTGAATTTCACAGTTGAAATTGCTAGATATAGCCGTAAGTTCTATGCTAACAGTTTCTTCTATCGCACTTCTTGCTTGTAGAATTCTATTTCGACTTCTTACTTCCCAATCAACTTTGATTTTCAAAAATTTAATTGTAATGACAATCATTATATTTTGTCTTCTTAATTATTCTTCTTTTATTGTCCGTTCTCTTTAAGAGTATATTTTCCCATATTCTCTCACATTCAGTAACTTTTTGCGTCAAAGTTGCTTTATTGCCTTGCTTGTAGTGAAATGATTAAAAACAAGCTTCCAAAGAAAGCTAAATAAAGCTTCACTTAAAAAGGAAAAAAAAGAGAGATAACTAAGGCGAGTTAGCGTAACGTTGTCTTTCTTTTTGCTTCCTTCTGACTATCCTTCTGCACGCTTTACTGATCTTTTCGGGCTTTCTTGCTTATCCTACGTAATTCCTACTTCACACTTCTCTTCTTAATCTTGTGGAATACCATTTCTTTTTTGTGGAGTACCATTTCAGAAAATATATTTCTCCCAATATTCAGACAGTTATTTGGCCAAATACTGGGCGCGATATGTAACTTGTTGCCATTTTATATCTTTAATTTCGCGCATGCGTATTGTTTGTTTTTGATTTTGTCGCCTGAAAAATATAGTAGTATCATTTGGGCACCCTCTGTGAAAAAAAAGAGCAACATGATGCAATTCACTCCGCCTAAAATTTGGCTTTAGCATGCTGTACTGCTTGGCATTCGCACCGGTAGCTCCAATACGAACATTTCAGAATGTTTGGGTGTCAAACTTAGGAGTGTGCAGAGGATTAGGAAAGAGTTGGATGAGTCCCATAGTGATTACGAAGAAGTATAGAGTGATCACTAGTGATGGCGACGTTATACCGCCATTCAACTTCCCAGAGGGCCTCAGGCTCAACATAGAGACCTATATCAAATGCCTTGAGGAGGTAGTGTTGCCGTGTGTCAATAGGGTGGTTGCTGAAAGAATCTATATCTGGCAACGAGACTATGTACCATGTCACACAAGCAGGAGAACCAAGTCGTGGCTGACAGGAAATTTCTTCGACCACATCACCTTTTACATCTGGCTACTTAACTCCTGATACTGCAACCCACTTGATTGTGTGGAGCGCAGTTGAACGAGGGACCAATAAAACTCCTTTTAATACTAAAGGAACTGACGGCAAGAATTATGATAGCATTCACCAACCTAAACAAGGAGATCGTCAAGAAGAGTTGCAGGAGATTCTGATGTCGTTTTGAGGCCGTGCTTGAAGCCATTAGCGATTTTATTGAATAAATTTCTCTTTAGTATTTATTTCAACATATTTTTGTGTATAATTGATCCATCGCACCCTGTATAGACACTTCTACCAAGTGTTCTGAGAATTAGGAGTCAAAATGAAACTTTTCAAATCGGAAAAGATGACCTGTAATTGGAATCAGTTATCGCCTGTTAATTTCCCTCTGAAAGTAGATGAAAGAAAGAGAGGATTATTATAAAAGTTAATCCATTACTGAATCGGTTAAGAGGCTAGTAAAACCCGAAGCAAGCCAGGATGCAGCAGAAGGCCTTTTTTTAATGCAGAGTAAAACCGAGCCCGTAGGTTCGGGCAAAAATTCCCCCTAGACCCCGTAAAAAACGGGGTCGTGTAGCTGTCGCCCACCGTAGACGAGACTCTGCTCTTCGACATAGCCTCGTCTGGGTTCCCCTCTGTCCGAAGGCAGAGAGTTCGAATCTTCGTCGAGAGACGAATCTCCAACTAATTGCCGAAGCAAGGATATTTGCCAACTGCTCCACGCGATCAAATATGGCACAAGGCCGAATTTAACGTGTAATAAATATGGCGACAAAGATCAGGACAATAGTCCTAATAATGTAAATAGTGTACATAATACCTCATCTCAGAAATATAGACAGATACTGAAGGACCGAAACGTTGTAATAAATATGGTGACAAAGATGAGGACAATAGTCCAAATAATGTAAATAGTGTACCTGTGATCTTGTAGATGGCGAAATCGTCTAAGGCAGACAGTATTTCTGTTAAGACTCCATCCCTTCTTGCTGCTTTATTTCTGTTCACTTCTCCATTCCGATTTTTCAAGCGTTGTAGATTGTCTCATTATCAAAATGTTCTCTGAAGTATTCTTTTCACTTTTGGTGTGTTTTTTTTCATTTTTAATTTTAAGTGTACCTTCCTTTAATTTTATATAGCCTGTAGATTGGAGCCTTTTGTCCTGTAAATCCTTTCATTCTGTTTTGCATTCATGCTGTATTTGTGTTGCTCACCCTTTCTGTTTCTGCGAATTTTTCATTGAGTCATACCTCTTTAGCCTGCTTACATTTGTTTTGCTGAGTTTAATACTCTTTTCCATTCCTCGGCACTGTTTGTTGCCACTTTTTCATAACTTCCAGTATTACATCTGTCATCCACTTGTTCATTTTCCTTGGGACGATCTCCTTCGCCGACATCACTAATGTTTCACTCAGCATGTTCAACTTTGGTTTTGTAGTTTCATTGAGGTTATATTCGTTTATGACTGTTTTTGTATGTCTCCGTGCAACCTGGGTCCTTCAGGAGTCTACAATATTGCAGTTTAGGCATTGCTTTTGTCTTTAGGTTCCGTATATTTTACTCTGATCAAGCATACGATGGGAAGATGGTCGCTTCCACAGTCGGCACTTGAGAATGTTTTGTAGAGTAGAACTTCCCATCTGAACTTTTTGTTGATAGTTAAGTAATCATTGTGGTTCTTTGGGTTCCCTCCAGGGCTTCACCATGTCCACAGACGTCGTGAGTGTTCCTGGAACCAGGTGTTAGTAATTTGATCGTTTATTGTACACTACTGGACACATCTTTCACTGTGCTAGTTTCGAGATCCTAGTCCGACATTACCAACTATTTCGCCTTCTATTTCTTTTCTGACCTCGGTATTCAGGTTTCTCTAAATGATAGTGAATCATTGTGATTTACTTAGGGAATTGTGAAAATTATCTCTTTCCTTCTCCGTGTTCTGTGCTGTCGGGTCGTATAAATCGATAATTATTATGTTAAAGGGATTCCCTTTCAGTATAACTAACAACATTCTGTTTTAGATTTGACATTATCCCAGAACACATTTCCTCATATATCTAATATTACTCCTGCACCTTTTTCATTTTTCTCCACACATGCAGTATTAGGCCCTGTGTGTCATTTATGTTATCGCTATTATGTGTCCACCTAGTTTAGCATAAGGGTAGAATATTGATATTTAATCTATTGATCTCTTGCTTTGTTTTCCAACTGGCCACGTTAGTATCGCGTCCTTATGTTCCTGGTCCCGATTACTATTTTTTTTGTTACAAACAGCCGCTAGATAACGATGCACTGACCCCTGTGGCTCATATCTATCGTTACGGGGTAGGGAATCGTTCCTAACGATCTTAATTCCTTTTACACCGTTATTCTTTATATTCGACGGTCAGGTGATACCTGCCACACATGTCTTAGTAGGCGAGGAGTTATCTCCAATGGACTTTACCCTCATCTCGCCATTATCCCTAGTATTTATTTATTCAATCTCCACGATTATTCTTGGGATAGCTAATGAAGTGGTTTCCTGTTGCCTTCTCCACGGTTGTTTTATTGAGATACTAACTCTAGTTGACGCATCGACAGTTCTTCCGTGTTTTCGACAGGTATTATGTTTTAGTATACCTATGCTAACCATCCTCCTCGTGCCAAACGAAGTGGAGCGTGGGAGCCAGTTTAGTCGCTGACTATTCAAGAATGTTACCATTTTGGGGAAGGAAAAAGAACTGTTAATTGCGTGGGTTTAATTAAACCTCTTTGAGTGTAAGAAGAAAGTTGGAATTTTCAGGGTTTCAATTTTAGTTTACACAAGTGAAGAGTAAATAATTTAAATTTAACTTAATATTTAGGCAACAGTGAGAAATTGTTAAGTCTTAAATTCTATAAGGTTTATTAACTCTTAAGTAAAAGTGTGATCAAACGACTTCTTGTTGTCGGCACCCCCCCCCCCCGCATCCGAGCACTGCGATAGTCTCCCTCTCTCCTCAGAATCCTTTCTCTCCCCTGATGGCGGTAGTCGAGATGGCTCTGAATCAAAGAGAGTTAGACGAGGCCATTCGCGTGAATTTGATTTTTCTGTGGATCGGAGAAGCCCACACACTTGACCAGAAGCGCCTCCCCCGCCGCTCAAAGGGGATTGAGGCAGGAGAGATCTGGCAAACCGGGTTGCATCGGGCTATCGGAAGCTTGGTCTCTCAAGGTCCGCCTTGGTTACGTCAGCCCGACTGGCGCTGTCCTCTTCCGCCTGTTTGACCGTGAAGATCGTGTACATATTTGCCTATTCCGCAGTTGGGGTCTTTGAGAGTTGGCCGTGTTGACTCTGGTCATTCCACTTCGACTTTACCGCCATAGGTGTCCCTAGATGTATCGAAACTCTAGACGGCTTTGCTCTTGGGATCACTGGGAGAAGTTAGACCTCTGCCATGACAAGGAACGGCCATGTATTTTTTACACTGTAAACTACTATGTTACCAGTATTTTGTGTTCCTTTTAAGAAAAAATTGACGGGCTAAAATTGAAAAGATAAACGAAATGCGAGATTTGCAAAATAAGTTCCAGAACAAATAGCATCAAATACATCTAAAACGGTAAATTAAGCACAGTTTGTCTCTTAGAGATTTAACAGCTTCTCATGGGATGTGATCGCAGAGAAACTATATAATTCTTCACCTATGAAGCGTTTGCCCTGATTGTCTTGGTGTTTCTGTTTAAGACGACATTTCCCCCTCTTTTCAATTATTTATGTCTCTTTATTCTTCTCTTCCTCTCTCATTCCTCCAGTATAAAAAAATTAAATAAAATCTTTGGGATTAATTTCGAGTACACCTATTTAGGTCGGGTTAGTCAAGAAACAGCCAGTACATTAGTAACTACTAAGTTTTAAACTTAGTATAAGTATATATCTGATGTTTTAAACGTAGATTATATCTCTTATCAAAGTAAAATCAAGCGGAAAAATAAACTACCCTTATCCTTGTAAAAATAATGTTTCCTTTAAGTACTTGGGATGATGTCGCACCAAGGCAATTCAAGATTGGTCCCATAAAAAAATATAAACAAGAGACGCATAGCAGACATTTACTCATGCATTCGAAGCCAATGTAGATGGTCAAATGTCTCGTCCTTTTGGTAAGTTGGCATCGCTTAAAAGAGGAATTATCTTTCAGATATTTTATGGCTAAGAGCTCCTGTATTCCTGCCCAGATGGGTTTGGGAGGTGAAACGGATAAGGAATATAAGAAATATTTATTTATTTATTCAGTTACGACCATGTCTAGGAAGAAACTTCCATTTATTTTACTTTTCTTTTTCAATGTACTTACTTTAAAAAGGTTCTCTTTAAAAGATTCGACAGCTACCAAAACTGACAAATTAGAAATCAGATGCATTAAATGCAGATATGTATGTGCGAACGAAATATTTTAAATAAACGACAATAACAGGAACAACATATTATACAAAAAATAAAATAATATTAAATAAATAAATAATTTATATCAAATAAACCGAAACAAGAAAGAATAAAAAATAAGAGAAAAAAATAAGAAAAAATATTATTATTAAATGATTAGAATGGGTAAAGGGTAACAGAGATACTGATATATGCGTTCGAAGTCAATCTAATTTGTTAAACGTCTCGTCTTTTTTGGCAAGTTGGCGTCGCTTAGAAGATAAATAATCTTTCAGATATTTTTATGGCTAAAGCGCCCTCTATTCCTGCCGGATGGGTTTTGGGAGATGAAGCAAATACGAAAGGAATATTTACAAGATATAGCCAGAGGGAGTAACAATCTTGCTTTTGTTTTGTTTCCTTTGGGTCAGTTTGGGTAGCTGTCAAATATTTTAAAGAGATGTTTTTTTAAGTATCTGATTTGTTTAGGTACATTAAAATATTTTTACTGCTACTAATAAGAAGGGACCAGCCGTATATGGTGGAAAAGTAACTGTGAGAAAAAGTCGGTGATAGAAAGAATGCTCTAGATAAGAAGCGTACCCCATAATATCGATTCGGTACCTTAATAAGTGAAGGAATTGCACACAAAAGAAAAAACAACTTCTCTAAGTATAAATCCTCTTGTCTGAAAGTACAGCATTATTCCAGCTATGGCAGAAGGGTGAATCGATTCCAGAGAGAAACATTGCATCTATAAGCGACGATGAAAGAAAAATAAAATGAAAATCATGCAGTTATTCATTAAAAAAACAAATTCTCCTGGTAAAAATTAATTTATTTCTAACTACTAATAATCATTTAGATCCTGGTTTAGAAGGGGAAAAATCATAAAATTCATAAAATTTTAAAACTGAAAAGCAAATTAATTAAAATTAAGAAAATGAAGTTATAAAATTTTTAATTTATAATAAAATCATTAGCAATGTCTTCACGTGTCTTAATCAGTAAATCTATTATAGCTCATTAAATTGTTATAAATTTTAATCGTTTCCTTCTTTAATCTACTTGTAATTTTTTAGGAAAATCATTTAGGATGCAGATATACAGTTAAATATACTGTATGCACAACAGAAGCGCGCCAAAGCAGATGTTATAGCAATAGTTAATGCATGGATGAATAGCATTGTAAAGAAATCTTAATAAATATATATCTGACGGAGTTACCTCCTCCTTAATTACCAAATTGCCACTAGGGGCCATTCTCCCGGTACTATAAATACTGGATGATCTCTTGCCTCGTTTTCTTTTTCCTTCAAGCCTCGTGCCGCATCCCACCTCGCGTGGAGGTGAGGGAAATCTTCTTTTTCATTTCTTCATTTCAACGAACACCGCTACAATGTGATCTCTCGCAAAAGACAGCGTTTCCCACTTCTGAGAAGACGCTATGAACATTACAAACATACACATACGTACGAACATTCACCAAAGAACAGACACAAATGTTCACAAACACACACATACATGTTATCTGTCTATGTGCTTTGTAATTTGTTGTTAATACATATATTTGTTTTATATATATCTGTCTTGCTTGTTTGTCTTCTTTATATTCAGTTGAACTTAATTCAAGTCCGCCATTTTCTTGTAGATTGGACCCTCTTCTAACAGGAAATATAAATGCATGTGTTTACTTTTCATCTTCATCCCCTGTGGCGGGGGTGCAGGTTGAATAAAGTAAAAGGAGAGATCTATAAATGGATACTAATATATTTTTTAATTGCTCTTACTAAATTATGAGTTAACGAAAAGTCTCACCTATTGCTCGCCCCCATCATTTTGCGCACGCTCCAGTTGCATTCCATCCAAACTGTTTACGTTATTATATGCTTTGACGCGATGATTAACAGTACAACCATTTTTCTGAAAGACATGTATTTATAAAAAGTATTTTTATATTTGTATGTAATTTTTTAAACATAAATTGAAGAACGCAGACATACTGTCGAAATATTATTAAGCACATTGTCTTTATTTTTATTTTTCCTTTCTTAGATCACACTTTTCAATAAGCGCTATTACTGTTATTATTAATTAAATTGTTTATTGAATAACAGAATTTATAAAACGAATTTAAATACGCTCATTCTAATAAACTGATACAAAAATATTGGAAATTATTTTATTATAATTATGTATTAATACACATTTTATTATCACAATGAATTAAAATTATTTCATTACAAAAATGAATAGAAAATGATTTATCTATATTAAAGTATTTTAAATGATTTAGTATATGAATGATTTTTAAATGATTGTCCTCGACAAATGCATTCATCTTGATTTTGTGATATGTAGAGGACCAGGGGATGAAGATGAAAAGTAAACACATGCATTTATATTTCCTGCTAGAAGAAGGTCCAGCTACAAGAAAATGGCGGACTTGAATTAAGTCCAACTGAATATGAAGAAGACAAACAAGCAAGACATATATATATAAAACAAATATATATTTGGTGATACTGGGTGATGAATAAAGTTATAATAATTAATGAAGTTATTTTTATTACACTGGGTGATGAATAAAGTTATAATAATTAATGAAGTTATTTTTATTACACTGGGTGATGAATAAAGTTATAATAATTAATGAAGTTATTTTTATTACACTGGATGATGAATAAAGTTATAATGATTAATGAGGTTATTTTTATTACACTGGGTGATGAATAAAGTTATAATAATTAATGAAGTTATTTTTTATTACACTGGGTGACGTATATCAAGATGGGAATCAGAACCATTGATGCATTTTGAAGAAATCGTAAAGTTTGTCTTTGAATTTGTAATTATTTGGTTAGTTAGTAATAGCAGTTATTCAAACAGTTCAGTATAAATGCTATTCAACTCCCATCGTAAAGCGATGTTTGGGCAAAACTTATATTTTAAAAAAATAATTTTTATGCCTGTATGCAATTTTTAAACATAACATGAATAAAACATCTACGGCTACATCCCCTTCAAACAACAGTTAACCGTACTATCACCAAAGTTAAGCAACGTTGAGCCTGGTCAGTGCCCAGATGGGCGACCGCTTAGGAATACCAGATGCTGTAGCGTACGCATGGTGTAATGGATAATGTCTCGATATTGTTAATCGGAGAGCCGAGTTCTAGTTCCAGTTGTGTTCGTTATATTCCCTCATACGCAAATACGTCTGGAAGGGGGTATTAATCCACCTCGTCTCATCCCATCTATCGGTTAATTATTAAGACTTGCATCACTAAACATTTATTGTCTCAAGAAAATTCTAACAAGTTAAAATATTTTCTAGTTTTAGATAACCTCCAAAGAGTTGAGAAGCCGTAGAATTCGAATTAATCAATGAATTGTTATTCAACGTGTTTTTCTTTTCTTTAATCCCGTTCTTCTCTAAGACTTGCAAAATATTGGAAAAGTGACGTCAGTCATTTTGTTTAATAATAATAATAATAATAATGATAATGATAATAATAATAAAAATAATAATAATAATGATAATGATAATAATGATAATAATAATATTAATAATAATAATGATAACAATAATAATGAAAATAATAATGATAATAATAATGACAATAATAATGGTAATAATGATATTGATGATAATAATAATAATAATAATAATAATAATAATAATAATAATAATAATAATAATAACAATAATGATAACAGTACGAAGAAGAAATAATAAATAAATAAATTAATAGACCTCATAATTTGATTTGTAATTGCCATGTTTGGAATCATTTATTCTTGGATTTCCTCCGCATTTAAATGGAAGATAACGGTTTTAAAAGAGACACGAATAAATCAGTCGAAATAATAGGCTAATAAAAAATCCATACCAATAGTATAGGTTCCTGTTTGCATGTTTTTGAAAATGTATGTGTCCATTTTATGATCACGCTCAAACGACAAGGTCCATTAAGCTAATTTTTTGGAAGGCTCGCAAGAAATACTCTTGAGGGCCAGGCTAAGTGAAATTTACTTGCGAGGTCATCTGAGGCCACCGGAGGCCACGAAAGTATAAAACTTGGCATTTCTCGACAGATGAAGAATTTTTTAGTAAAAATAGAGTGAGATACTGAGTTTGTTGGAAAGTAAAAAACAAAGCTTTTGACCCTAAAGATCGTTGAGCGGTTTAGGTTAAAGTCGATCTCCGAATTAATTAAAAATCATTAGAAATGTAATTTTTGTACTTTATGATCTGTATTTTATTGAGCAAATTAATTGTATCCTTGTGGGTAGATTGTAACGTGATGGTAAACTGGACAGAAAAAGATGATAGGATAGGTCGTTCTGACTCCAAAGGTTACGGGGGATCATCAAATATAAATTATTGATTAAAACAGCTTTTCCCAGTCAAAGGAAAACAAACATAAGTGGCTGAGAATTGAACTTAATTGTTTTTCTGTATTGTTTGCAAAAATAATGCGCGGACAAAAACTTTAAATATTCAGGGGCAAACTTGATTCCTTTTCAGGTATTTTAAACATCAACTGCCCTAAAATTACAAGAACTATCATTACTTGTCTTTTAATGGAAATACTGCTGCAAAGAATGATGCATTAGAATAAGAAATGTCAAGGCTGCTACAATAGGTTCTTGGAAAAGCTGAGCTTTACAAGTCAGTTGACGCAGATCCGGACATTCTTGGTCCGTTTAAAATTCAACTGAGAACTTTATCTGTTTTCGGGCACGAGGCGTTCCTCTCGACATGATTCAAAGTTGCAATCCACCTCACACTTCTCTGAAATCCAAACCCTTCATAGTTATCCCCTGGAACTCATGTCAAGTACTTCGTCCTACTTGAGGTAGACAAAAAGGAGGAATTCTTTTATTTCCAATAAAACTGTCATTTTGAATCTAAACAACTTCATTTACCAGTGAGGCTCAGTTTTGCCCCTAAGGTACAAAGATCAGATGTCAATATCGCCATGAATTTCCCACGGTTATGTTGGTAACTCTAGGGTTAGATCCTCAATCTTTTCATATTATCACCGAATGGGAAATACTGCTGTTCTGTACCAGAAACACCGTCAAACTTTTTTTAAAGAATGCATCATTTATTTCATTCTGACTTTTTTGTTGGTCCTCATCTGGCATCTCGGCTTACATCACTTTCCTACAGCTTTAACATAGCTTCCCTGTTCATTTTCTATAAATAATCTCAAGGTAAATATTCTGATGAACATTCCTCTTTGGTACGTCGAATCCAAGAATTTACACGCAATATTAGATTGACAGTTAGTTCTCATAATTTTACAGATGAAACCACTGGATTTTCATGGGAAAAATGTAAATATTCTTGATTTTACTTACGTTGTGTTGAAAAAATTATATTCAACATTTTCTCATGTTGTTAGATTTTAAGTTATTTTCCCGCGGCAACGGTGACTAACCATACTAATTTAAGAGTGCATTTTTAATTTAAATAGTTGACCAAATTTGCCCTATACGTATTTGCATAATAAACAATTTATCTCGGAGCGGGTAGCAATGAGTGCTAACACGATCGTGTAGGGGAATAATTATTCTCCGGTCTGTGGCCTCACCCACAGATGCAAGCTTATCGCTTGATTAGCATGGCAAATCTTTAGTTCCATCCGTTCAGGCATTTACTGCAAGAAGGCGAATTCGAATCACAACCATTTCCTTTTTCTTCCAAATTTAAAGAGAAAGTTCGACACATACAGGCCTTTTTCAAGAACTTATACTCCCTGTAAAAAACTCCTGTTTGAATACTGCAATAATACCCATTTCAAATTAAGAGCCAGTCTTTAAGTATCCTCTTTACCGTTCTCTTCCTACCATCTTTCCTAACACTCTTATCACACCTCATTCATTATAACGCTATAAACAATAACCATCTCTCGAGCCTTACTTGAACTTTAGGATAAAAATAAATGTTTAGTAGTTATTACATTCTGGTCAGTAGTTATGAGAGAATTGTTTTCCAATGCATTCAACCACACACTCTTTTCTTTGTCAATTATCGTGGCATACCAGTGACAAGTTTATTATCTATTATGATTCCATGCAATGTGATAGAAAGGTTTTGGTCGTAAGTGAACATAAGACGTTGCAACAGAATTTTAAACTATATTTGGGGATTCTTTGTCTATAACCGTCACGTGGCCATGAATATGCGATTAACTAATGCTTATTCATAAATATATTCCTTTATTCTCTTTATAAAAAAAACAACATATTTATCTGGTAATGCCAATTTCTTTGACTAGATGTTATCTTAATGACGCCTTCATTGTTACAAAAAGCTTACTAGGAGTCGTCTGCGTGCATACAATATGAACCTCGGTTCTCTTCCTCTCGTTTTCTTGTCATTGTAGACAAAATGCCGTCCCAAGATGGCGGCTTAGTTAAGAAAAAATTTCTTTTGGTAAGTCAAGTACGTATTTCATTTGACAAACGATGAAGAGAATTGGTTATTTTTAATATTAATTTTCCGAATTCACAGAGAGCAATTTCCTTCAAATCAGTGAAATAAGGCTCTTTTAATTTACGTGCGGAAAAAATAAGAGTCCACAAAAGTCGATATTTTGGTCGAATTCTTTCAAAACTATTCATCACTCTAATTAGATCTGAATTCATATAATGGAGATGTATCCGAGATGACCGACACTCATTCAAAGTTTGTCCCTAAAGATTACTTCCACGACAGAATATGGATTATAATCTGTCGTCTTTGAGACGCTCAACTTCTGATCAAAATAATAATATATAAGTATATACGCGGGTCCATTCATATGCTCATAGACTAATGATGAAAATGTATTCAGACAACAAATACAGGGTGTCCATAAAGTTCGCGGGCACTTTAAAAAATTATAAAATTATTGGTATTTGCGATAGAAATAATTTGAAAAAAGGATTAGAAAGAAGTAAATCTATATTTTAAAGGTTTTATTGGAATTTTATTTAAGTTTCCACATGTCCTCCATCATTAGCAATACAAAGGGTAATACGATTTTGCAGTTCACGGAAAACATTTGCCAACTGATTTACAGTAATGCCTGAAATCACATTAGTTATTTTAGCTATACTTACAACTAGGTACATTAAACTTTATAACATTTTTTTAAAGTGCACACGAACTTTATGGACAACCTGTATTTGTATCTTTCAGCACAGTCTACTGCTTTATAAATTATTTAATTCAGTAGTTAATAAAAATAATATTTGGGCTACTAAATATTGATCAGGTTCCAAACGTACTTATCAATCTTCGTATATAAATATATATATATATATATATGTGTGTGTGTGTGTGTGTGTGTGTGTGTGTGTGTGTGTGTGTGTGTGTGTGTGTGTGTGTGTGTGTGTGTGACGAAAGGCAGTCGACGTGTGCTTCTTATAATATAGATTTAATAAATCTATTAATGAAATTTGAAGAATAAAAAGGTAACAAAATGAAACGAATATTGTAAATAAAATTTATATTATATATTAACCTTTTGTCTGAAATGAAGCAGGAAGGGAGAGATATATGCGGGTACGTGAGGCGATGTGTGTACGTGGATAGATCCGTGTGGGTGTGTAGGTTTTGATTTGCAGGGTTATATATTAAAACTATCTATATTGTTAAGTTTATGGCTTGGCCCGGCTGGACAATGTATTTTCGAGCGTCGTATCCACTTAGTTTCATGGAATCCTAAAATCATTCTAATGTTATCTTCTCTAAACTTTTCCATTCTCTCAATTATAGCGAATTATTTAGCATGGGTTTTGAAATCGGTTTTTCTAGGCGTGTGTATGTGTGTATATATATATATATATATATATATATATATATATATATATATATATATATATATATATATATATATATATATGCAGAAATATAGTCTTAAAGTGTGCTATATTTATGGGGTAAAGTGCTCAATATCAGAGATAGAGCGTGTGTAAATATAAAAGTGGACATGGAAGTCAGCACTTAGAGGCGACAGTCTGTTTCATGCTAGTGCAATCGTCAGGCGACTAGTGCTGTTATTTTTCTCGGCTATTTATATAAGGGTCAGTGGTGCATTATGGGTAGTCTATTTTGGCGGTTACTTTTACCGGAAGTCGCTTATTTGTTTATTTATTTATGTCAAATTATTTTGCTTGTTTTTTGTTTGCTTTTTTATTTTTATTTTTATTTTTTATCTTATATATTTATTTATTTATTCTTTTATTTTGATCGGTGTTTTTGGTTAACGTAGTAAAAATTTGTTTATATAGCTTATTGTTGGTAGTCTATAATGGCCGTCATTTACCGGAAATCGCTTGTTCGCATATTTATTTGGGTCAAATTGTTTTGCTTGTTTTTATTTATTTTCATTTTTATTTTTTATCTTATATATTTGTTTATTTGTCATATATATATATATATATATATAGGTGTGTGTGTATGTGTGTGTATGTATGTATGTGTTGTATGTGTCTGGGCGGGAGTATAAGATTTTATCGCCTATGGGGTGTGTATGTCGCCAAGAAATGTATACACTCTTCCTGTATATCTTCGGACGTTTGAAAATACGTATATTTTTCTCACTGAAACCCTTTTTTAAATCTTCTCTCTGTTAAGTTTTAATGCCTCCTCCACCTTTGGACCTCCCTGCCTCTCTCGTATATATATATATATATATATATATATATATATATATATATATATATATATATATATATATATATATGTATATATGTATGTATATTGCTTTATTTGGGTAATTGACCCACGCTTCTATGTAATGGCTTCGCTTGGGTGAATGGTAGTGCTTGTTATGAAAGCAGTTTTGCAGATTAAAAAACAATAGTCATTTCTTTTGGAAGACAATTTTTCTTTATAAAGACCTTCGATCTATAGGCTGGCAGTTATTAATTCCACTGTTTAGAAATCGGTAGTGTCTACTCAAACACGAGTAAATATAACGCTTATTGTAATAATGAAAAGAAGAACCGTCAATATAATTTATTTTCAAATTATGTTTTGTCTTGAAGATATTATCGACTTAAATCGTCATCCAAACTGTCTGATATAACCTAGAGAAGGTTATTGAATAGAATAATAAAACGAAGATTGGTAATGAACGATAATACTTAGAACAAGAACAACACATATAAGATTTGCCAGCGATGCATAGTAGTCATCTGCTAGAAGTGAGTCAATTGAATTCCACATTGAATCTCCAACTGCAGGATATCTACCAACCACCCCACGCCGTCAGATGTGGCACAAGGCCGAATTTAATGTGGGATATCCGGGCCCGTAGGATCGGCCAAAAATTCCCCGTAGACCCCATATAAAACGGGGTCGGTTAGCGGTTTCCCCGAGACAAAGACTCTGCCTTTGGACATAGCATCGCCTGAGGATCCTCTCTGATTCTTGGCAGAGAGTTTGACAAGGACAGCTGGAGACGAATCCCCAACTACAGGATATCTACCAAACTACTCACGCGGTCAGATGTGGCACAAGGCCGAATTTAATGTGGGATATCCGGGCCCGTAAGCTCGGACAAAAATTCCCCGTAGACCCCGTATAAAACGGGTTCGGGTAGCTCTTTACCGAGACGAAACTCTGCCCTTCAGCATCGTCTCATTTGGGGATTATCTCTGCCCGGAGAGTTTGACCAGCACAGCTTCCGACGGATCTCTAAATACAGACCAACATACAGTATTTACTACTGTATTTATGTGAATGGTGACATACCCAATATCGTCCATAGGTATGCTACAACAACAATTATGATCAATTCTTTCAAAGGAATTTACCTATTTTGACATTAAAGAACCTACCTACCTACCTCATCAACTACAGTGGGACTCATAGTGCACAAGCCAGTACCGCAGTTGTGTATTCCATAACCCTTTCCTGAGCTGTATATGTTGTTTGGTTTGGTTTGTTTAATAGCATATAAACACCTTATGGGTCATCAAATGGCAAAATTTTATTTTCTTGTGAGCTTTGATAATTTGTTTCCAAAAATATATCGCTGGCAAATTTTTTTCTAATAATAATTTTTTACTGTGAAAATGTATGTAATTTTTTAAATGTATTTTTATATTTTCATATTTTGACACCAGTTTGGGGGTCAACTATTTGCCGATAGGTGGGCCCTTAATAGGTTCTACCACGTTGGGTCAGGGTGGAACTGAGAGCGACAGCTGTTAAGAGGTGGTTACACTCCTCAGAAATTCCTAATCAAATACCTTGCTACCGGGTATAGTTTATCATCATACCTAGGACGAATATAGTATGTGCTTCGATATACGGTCTTGAAGTCATAGTTATCCCACTTGTGGACAGGTTGTGAACCATGACTAGAGGGCCTTGTTTGCCCTGCTATTCAACCCTTAGGTGGGGCGAGAAAAGATTATTTGTTCGAAAGTGAACTCAATCGGAATTGGAACTCGGGTCAACGAATTCTAGTTCCGAACAACTAACTTCAGACAAAATACAAATTAAAATTACATCGTATTACACTTCTCTTTTTTTTACTTGTTCTTTCTGGCTATGATAAAAAAATGGCTGCTTTACTAATGGCTGACTTCGGCATCGGATGAGAGACTTTGGCTGTTCAAAACCTTTTATCCACCAGTAGTTTCCTCCTACCAAATCAGATGTGCATTAAATTGTAAATTCCAGGCTTCTCACCGTTTTGTTGTCTGCACTGTGATTTTGCATTGTTGTGATGCAATAAAATATCCCTTTTATGCCTTATTTTGCGGGAGGTTTGTTTGAGTGCTTGCAATGATTAATGAGTTAATTTCGTACGTCTGCGAATTTCGATTTCTGCAAAAACTTCTAACGCGAAAAGTCTTTTCACTGATCCTTTGTACGTAAATCGGCCGTGCTTCTCATGAATAACGAATTATTCAATGCGGTCACAGAGTCCCCTCGAATTAATTATGTTTAAATAGTATTTTATACTTTAAATTGATTAATTCATTTTCTACGGATTATCAAACGTTTCCAGATTAATTAAAGCCAGAAAATACTTTTAGATTTATTGTTTTTGGGTGTGAGAGATAATAGTGGTTTAGTGAGACAATTCTTAATAATTAAGCCATAGTTCTGGATAGAAGATATATATATATATATATATATATATATATATATATATATATATATATATATATATATATATATATATGGTATAAAATGACAATTGGGAAAAAAATTTTGCCGACACGTTTCGTCTTCCGACTTTTTCAAGGCAAAAATGAAATCCAAATGTCTTTGTTGTTATAGTTACATTAAAAAATCCAAACTTAAAAAGATAGACGCTTCTGTCTAAGCCTTTTTTTGTGGTTAATGTAAATTTTCTTTATACTAAGAGATTTTTTCCATGTCGACAATACAGTGAAATTCCCAGATCAATTCTGTGGACAAGACAAATTGGTATAAAATGACAATTAGACAATATTTCTTCTGTACTATTTCTTTTTAATTCAACATTTAAAAATGTTTATATATGAGTAATATTTCAATAGATAAAGTTTTCTATTAAATTCATCGTGTTTGTATAGAAAGAATTTATATTTTACCTATCAAAATTCAGCCGGAAGTTACCAGAAAGACATCAGTGTATTTCGAAACCTAAAACAAATGTAATAATTGTTTCTAAAAATAATTAATATTAAGATTTTTATAGAATTCGATCAATTTAAACCCAGCAATATTAGTTTTTTATTTCATGCAGAATTTGCTGTGTCGCCTGCCATTTCCCATTCAAACAAATCTTTCAAGCAGAGCCGAAAAAAATGTCCAGAATTATCTTAATAAAGCAGAATAATCTTCTTAATTCGATTATTTTAAAAATGTTGATTTATTTCTTTTCGACGGCTTATCAACCATTTGCAGGTTAGTTAAAGCCTGAAAATCTTTGTAGATTGTAAGAATCTATTTAGGAGGAGATAATAGTGATACAAGTTTTACTAATTAACCCACAGCTGAGGGGAAATAGATGGATCCGTACATTTCCCAAGTGAATTTATATATAACGAAGCCAACAGGAATTGGAACAATTCGAACCATCTATTAAACCACCGGTACATCCATCCTTATAGCAGCAGGTATTCCAAAGAAGTCATCACTCGAGGTGTTGACCAGGCTTCATGTTGCTTAACTTCAGTGGTCTTAAGTGAATCGCTGTTTTTATGTGATGTGGCCATAAGCCTTTAAAACTGTATTGAATTACCGAAACAATTGAAGAATTAGTAAAGTTGTTGAATTATTATTATTATTATTATTATTATTATTATTATTATTATTATTATTATTATTATTATTTTCTTTGATATCTGGCGTTTACACATTTCTTTCCGGGTCCCGCCCAGGGACCTAAGGTTAGAAATGGCATCATGACACTTTCCACTGCAAAAAGAATAAATAAAAAATAATAATTATAATTACATAGATAAAGCCCTTCGTAAAGTGTGGGCTGTACTTGTCAGAACAATTTTTTGTACCTCTTTGAGGCATGGACTTCCAGGGATCCCTTCAATCAGCCTACTAGAATCTTTTCCAACCAGTCCAAGGGCTCCAACTACAACAGGGATTGTTGATGTTCCCATGTGCCACATTTTTGAGATTTCTATTTCAAGCTCCTTGTATTTTGACAGTTTTTCGAATATCTTCAAAGATACATTGCAGTCTGCAGGGACTGTCATATCAATAAGGTGGCACTTATTTTGTTTGTGGTCTTTAATAACAATGTCTGGGCGGGTGGCTTTGATTGTTCTGTCAGTGTGTATTGTGTAGTCCCATAGAATTGTAACAGGTCCTATCTCAGTGACCGGGTCCGGGTGGTGTTCGTACCAGTTTATTTCAGTTTCCTTCCCATAGTAGTTGCAAATTTCCCACTCTGTCATTCCGGGTTTTATATTTAGTGGGTGCCAATATCGTGCAACCTGTTACAAGATTATCAATGGTTTCTGGATATTTATCACAGAATCTGCATTTTGGGCTAACACAGTATTTTAGTATATGTGCTTGATAATTCCTAGTTAACAAGCATTGGTCCTGTGCAGCAAGGATAAAACCTTCAGTTTCAGCTTTCAACCCTGCACTACGAAGCCACTGATGGGTGCGGTTTTTGTCTACGTCAGCTTGTTTGGTACGGGCAGAGTATTGGCCGT
>OZ038481.1:10100649-10123149 GCA_964036315.1 Acanthosepion esculentum | reverse complement strand
TTGATATATTGGAAATATATAAAAGGATTGTCTTTGTTGCTAAAAACTATATTTTCGAGGTGTGCCAGATAACGATTTCATACAGAAGGGTTCAAGTGAGATCCCAATAGCTACGATGTGCATATAATTTCTAAATTATCAAAGGAGATTTGGGTGATACAAGCTGGTAAAAATTTGTGCAGGGCGTGAAGATTAATTTCAAGAGAAGAAAAAGAAGATATAATTTTTTTAAATATTATTATCAATGATATAATTATCAGAAAAATAGTAAATACATTTTCCACTTCAAAAGCTGCTTTCCAACTATTCAAATGTAACGTCAATCGACATCTCCAGTTGCCTTGATCTATCCACTATCCTTCTCCACATTCTTTCTTCTTTAAGTCCTATCTGCTCTCGCTCCAAATCTTCTGTAACCCCTGGCCTTGAACTATCCACTATCCTTCTCCACATCCTTTCCTCTAACACTCCTATCTGCTCTTGCTCCAAATCTTCTGTAACCCCTTGCGTACTAGTGGATTCCATCCTTGCTTGGGGTGAAAATCTTAAAATAAAAAATGATGGTTGGGTTTGATTATTTCATATTTTATAATCGTTTTATCCCAATCAAGGCTATAATGTCACTAAGACGCAAGTGGTTGCAGAGAGTAAAAGGAAAAGAGAATGGGAAGATTGAGAATGAAGAGGATTGAGGAAAGAACAAAAAATGAACAGGTTTCAAGAAGATAGAAGATGACTTTGAAGATTGTAATTATCAGGAAAGCGAGAAATCGGAAGTAAGTTCCACAGGTGAGAAATCCAAGAAAATAAACTTTTGGAGTAGAAACAGCGGTTGCATCTAGCTAGTTCAACAGTAAAATGGTGAAACCTAATTGCCAATCTAGTAGCATATTTAGATTCATGTAGTCGGGGTACCAGGATAAAAAAATTTCATCAGAGCATTTACAGGGAAAATATGTGTAGAAAAGTTAGTGAGAAGTCATATCACGTTGGT
This sequence comes from Acanthosepion esculentum, assembly GCA_964036315.1. Classification (NCBI taxonomy): domain Eukaryota; kingdom Metazoa; phylum Mollusca; class Cephalopoda; order Sepiida; family Sepiidae; genus Acanthosepion; species Acanthosepion esculentum. Next base: position 10,122,155 of record OZ038481.1, on the reverse strand, counting down.
AAGAAAGTGACTGAAGTCGACATGCCAGGTAAGGATCGATTACTGTTGAGGGATCTCCCCTTTTCACACAAATGGACTCACCCAAGGTATACATATACTACTACCAGTGAATACCCGAACAGTCAAGTCGGACAGTAGTAGTAAGAAGGTTGAGTCGGTCGAGTAGAATAACGTAGCGGCAAGAGTCATAGTAACGAGCACTTAGACTCAGTAAAAAGTCATACAGCGATACGTTGATACCAAAGACTATCTATATATATTTGTATACTAACCCCGCATTCCTGGAACTACTAACCTGTATTACCAGTTTGTATTATTACGTTAATACATTTATTTTCCTATATTCATTCTTGGCGTTTGTTATTATTTGATACCGGATTTCAACATGGAATCCACAACAAATGGCCTGTAAAAATAAATCATTCGTTGGAAATACAAGTTTTTTTCTTTTAATTATCCACCATTTCATAGTTCAAAACTTATGCAACATAATATTGAGAAACATGATATTGAGGAGTCTCCCCTTTTTGCATAAATGGACTCACCCAAGGTATACATATACTACTGCCAGTGAATACCCGGCGGGACGTCGGGTCAAATAGTAGTACTGGAACGTTGAGTTGCCCGAGTCGAATAACGTAGCGGCAAGGGTCACAGTAACAAGCACTTAGACTCAGTAAGAAGTCATACAGCGATACGTCGATACCAAAGACTATCTATATATTTCATCCCGGAATCCACAACAATTACATTACATACTATTCTTGGAATCCTTTCAAGAACCTCGAGACCAGACCAGATGTAGCAACTGCCTTCAATGCACGGTCGAATACTAGATGGATTCTGACGAAATCTGGCACGTCACATTGAACTAATTTTCCTTACACTTGTAGACACTGATTGAATTTATGTTTGAAATTAATTGATACTATATTGTTGCTAACTAGTAAATATGGATGGAGACTTGTGATATAAAATGATGAAGCAGTAAATTGGATTTATGAAATCTCGGACTGCCAGGTTTGGTAATAACCCGTTATATTCTGAATGTTTTAGCTAATGTTCGTCAGATTTTAGTAAAAAAAAACGTAACCATTCACTCCCACTGAAAAAAAAGATTAAAATAATTTGTACATTCATTTTATTACGCATATAAGAGTGTTCTAATTTACATTCATTTAAAAGAATATTTTAATACATATATAAATAATATTCTTGTTATATTTACCCATTTACAGTACTGTTTCCTGCTCAGTGATTTTTCAAAATGGGTGACTGTTTATTATTAGATTTCCGGCGATATATTTTCTTTTTCATTTTTTCTTTTGCAGAGAAGCTTATATATAGTAGAAATTTAAAAGAAGGAAGATACCAAATTTGGAGATGATTTATTGTTATATACCGTGCATATATATACACTAATAGGTATGTCGCAATTTTCATAAATACGTCGGACACTATTGTAAGTGTGGGTAATATACCGTCTAGGTGTTTTACCATTAGCAGTGGTTTACCTATTTGAACCGCTGGCGAGTATTGTATTTTGTTGATGTTATAAAGTTTACCATTTCATTTCCAACCTCCGTTTTGGTTATTCCTCATTCAGTTTACATTTATACTAGATCAATTAGAAAGGGATTTAAGGACATTTAAGTCGCAAAATATAAGAATATTACCATGCTGTCAAAATATATATGTGAATTACACATTATGAAATGGACAAAGTCCGACAATTATTTTAAGGCATTTTTATGTTTATACATTCTGTTTTATATATACAAATATTTAAGTAAATGCTCTGTTTTATGATAAACAGTTTTAATAACATTTTACAGCCTGAATGTCCGAGAAAATTTCATAGAAAATAATCATCCTCCAACAGGAATCGAAACTGTATCCTATACGGAAACGCCATATAGCCTGACGTGCCTTAACCGATCGAGCCACGGAGGATATTTCGATTAACAAGGTCGATTTTACTGCTTTTAAACTTCAATCTTCCATGAATCTCTCACGTACATTCATATCTACTCAAAATTCTATGAAAATTTCTAGGACATTCAGACCAGTAAATGTTATTAATACTGTTTATTATTAAAAAAACAGAGCATTTAGTTAAATATTTGTATCTATAAAAAGAATGTATGAACATAAAAATGTCCTAAAATAATTGTCGGACTGGGTCCGTTTCATAATGAGTGACGTCATTTGTTTACATTTGGATACGCTTTGAGTAGATATAAATAGTCCGAATAATGGTATTCGTAATGTTCTCTTTTCTTATTATGCCAAAACCTTGCTGACTGCGATCCGCACATCAGTACACAGATTCAGGTAATTGCTGTATTTTTACTATTCACAAAAACGAATTGTATCCAGAAAATAATCTAGAAATTAATTGGTTAAAAACGTATATCGTCCGATATTTTGAATAGGAGTTCCCTTGTTTCGTGTTTAGGATTTGGTTTCCGGTTCCTTCTAAAGTCATTTTTATTCTCTTTCACTCTCAGTATTATTCTCTTATATATTAGGGTCATTATTGACTGGCTTGGAGTGAACTAATTAAAAAAATATAGTTCTTATTTATAAATTCACTGAGTATTATACGCGGCATCGAGCTAGTGGCGGAAAATTTGCAGCAATGACCTGTCGAATCATGCTGCTGACTAGCTGACGGATGATACGTCACTCAACGACGCAAGCAAATCTCACAGACTGAAAATCCTTCCAGTACTTCATCGGGTCACGGATAATCTAGATCGGTAACAACGTAACTAGCGGGAGGAATTCGGCGATGGTTAAACCTGGTGGTGGATGTGATCCACTAAGCTATTTCTTCCCAAGAAATGCTATATGAAGATGAAGCAACTTTCCCAAGACCAGGTCAGATTACAGGAAAACTGACAATGACAGACCTTACACAAAGACAACAGTATGGCTTACCCTATAAGAATCAAACTCGTGGTAACACTAATTGTCCCTTGGTGTATTTTAATAACTTCTCTTAGATTATTTCTGCATAAGTTCCCCACTGGTTACCATGTATGGAAGTCACTACAGTAATAATTGTTTCTTGGGCTAATTTCTTTAATCTTGATCCGAGGCTAATTTCCTTTCTTTGCTTTCTCCGAGACAAGACTAAATCTATTGAAGTTTCAGTCAGTTTTTTAACACATATGAAATAGTGGTCTGTGAGAAAAAGCTAAACACACAATAACTCTCCCTATAGATGATTATTGGTCCAAATTTGGATGTCCAGTGCTGACTGGAGCCATTCCAGTAGTAAAGACCGGCGTGAACAACTAGTTAACCATTTCTTTATAAATATAAATTTATTAAGATTCGTGAGGCCGCAATATAGAACGGTGACAGTAATTCAAAATAGAGTTAGAGTATCATTCGTAATGGAAATGACCATGATAAATTCATTGATGGTATTCATGATGGTATTTATTGATGATGTTCATTGATGGTATCCATTGTTGGGATTCGTGATGGTATTTATTGATGATGTTCATTGATGGCATTTATTGATGGTATTCATCGTGGTATTCATTGATGGTGTTCAGGGTCATATTCATTGATCGTATTCATGATGGCATTCATTGATGGTATTCATGATGGTATTTATTGATGTTATTCATGATGGCATTCATTGATGATATTCATGATGGTATTTATTGATGGTATTCAACGTGGTATTCATTGATGGTGTTCAGGGTCATATTCATTGATCGTATTCATGATGGCATTCATTGATGATATTCATGATGGTATTTATTGATGGTATTCAACGTGGTATTCATTGATGGTGTTCAGGGTCATATTCATTGATCGTATTCATGATGGCATTCATTGATGGTATTCATGATGGTATTTATTGATGGTATCCATCGTGGTATTCATTGATGGTGTTCAGGGTCATATTCATTGATCGTATTCATGATGGCATTCATTGATGGTATTCATGATGGTATTTATTGATGGTATCCATCGTGGTATTGATTGATGGTGTTCAGGGTCATATTCATTGATCGTATTCATGATGGCATTCATTGATGGTATCCATGATGGTATTTATTGATGTTATTCATGATGCAATTCATTGATGGTATTCATGATGGTATTTATTGATGGTATTCATCGTGGTATTCATTGATGGTGTTCAGGGTCATATTCATTGATCGTATTCATGATGGCATTCATTGATGGTATTCATGATGGTATTTATTGATGTTATTCATGATGCAATTCATTCATGGTATTCATGATGGTATTTATTGATGGTATTCATCGTGGTATTCATTGATGGTGTTCAGGGTCATATTCATTGATCGTATTCATGATGGCATTCATGATGGTATTCACTAACCAAACATTTTACTGTCGGTTAAAATACTTTTTATTAAAACAGTTTTGCAGAAGGTCGAATTTCTCAAGTCCACTAAATGTTATAGTTCTTTTTACTACTGATGAGAGTTTCTTTACAAATCTTTGTTTTTTGTTGTGTGGAAAGCTAACATATTCGTTATACCATCGCTTTCTTTTTTAGTTCCATGTGCTAATCAGTTTTTGATGTTGTTGCAGTTAAAAGTGTTAAAAAGTTATGTGGTTTTTTGCTATTTACTAAGGATAGCTGTGCTTATCTAGCACCAGTCAATAAGAGCGGATGAAAGATCTCTTTCTTTAAGATTTATAGGATTTATTTCTTTGAAGTCGTTATAAATGCGCAAAGCGTAATCTAAAATAGATTAAACAGTTTTCGTCTCTCATTGCCTTTTCGTTATAATCCCTGATGAGGATAGAAATGACTTGTGTTTTGTGTCTTCACGAGACATATATGATTTTACTTATCGATCTATACCTCTTCTATCAGATCAAAGCATCCAGCTGATTTAGAGTTTGAAAGATGATGTCTGATGGACGAGAAAAGGAATTTTCTATTGATCTCATTATATGCTCTTGTGAGATCGACTTAGAAGGTGTGTCTTTCAATTTTAAAGATATATGCTATTTCTGAGATTTTTGTCTGGCAACTTCGATATCATCCCAAGAGAAAGAGAGATAAGAGAAAAAGAAATGGATGGCAGTTTAAATTATCAAAATAAACAAAAGTGGAAAAAATGCCATGGATGTCAAGCAAAACTCTTTAGAAAGAAATGCTAGCAAACAAAAGAGGTATGGCTCAACAAGAAGTGTAGTGTAGAACAATAAAAATAATACTACGCAATACAGATGTAACAGTCATGAATAAATGATAAAAGTAATAACAGGATTCATTAAATCTAAAAAGTGAACGTTAGTACTAGTAAAAGGAAAAATTCTTCAGGGATGGAACGAATACTACGGGGAACTCTTCAATGTCATAAAACCATATAAGCACGGTGGCACTAAAATATGATGTATCATACTGTACATGTTGTGTCGTGTATAATGCTGAGTAAGCATTCTTCACCTGTTCTAGTTGGTGTCGGTTTATATATATGAGCTACCTGCTCATATCCAAATTATACTACTTTGCATATCACCACATCTCCCTATAACGGAGGGGCCTTATGCCGCGGGTACTTCTTGTACTTCTTCTTGTGTCCTCCTGAACATCTTCCCCTATCTCTCTCCTTTCCCTTGGAGATCTAGATCTATCACGTCTATGATCAAACTGTTCCTCTGGCATGCTCTGGTCTTCTTCTAACTCGTCCCACTCTACTTCCTCCTCCGCAGTTTCACTCTGCATTAACTCTTCTGTTACATCAATAATGCGCATCTCTGAAGGCATCTCCTCATCCGATTCTTCTCCTTGGGATCTTATTTGGTCAGCATGAACTAGAACACTGTTCCCATTTTCTTTATTTAATATTGCAGTATTATGTCCTTTCTGCATAATAAATTCGGCTGACTCGGGTTGCATATTCCTATTTTGGTTGTAGGTATGTATTAATTCCTGCTGTTGTATAAATTCTAGACACATATTCAAGGGCATGTTTGTAAGTTGTAACTGTTCCATTAACTTATATCTATGTGCTGAATTATGCATACCTTCAATTAATCTTAGTTGGATTAATTCTTCTTCCGTTGTCTGCTCTCCTGTTCCTAGTTTTTCGAATTCACAGTATTTACTCGTACTTCTTAACCGGTGTAAATATTTTACTATCGGTTCATCCACTTCCTGCTTCATTGCCATAAACTTGGTCCTTTCTGCAATCACCAGTCTTTTCTTTGGCCTCATGTTTCCCTTGATAACCTAACTTATTTCTTCGAAAGTCATTTCTTCTAGTTCTCGAGGGTACACCATTGTAGTAACCTTCATAATGGCTTCACAACCAGCGGTAGCCATGAACAAGTCGGTGATTTCATTTTCCCCTTCTCTGCTTTTGATGTCTTTCAACTTTTTACATCTCGCATTAGCAGCGAAGCAGCGAATCCATGTATCTACGTATTCTGGGTCTTCAAGGACCAAAGAGAATCCTATCGGCGACGCCATTGTTGTGTCGTGTATAATGCTGAGTAAGCATTCTTCACCTGTTCTAATTGGTGTCAGTTTATATATATGAGCTACCTGCTCATATGCAAATTATACTACTTTGCATATCACCACAGTAGATGAAAATGGTGAAGCCCTGGCTGTAACATTGGAGATCTCAAATGCTTTCGACAGGGTTTGGTATCAAAGCTGGAAAGTTATGATGTCTCCCGACAAAGTTTTGAACTTATCCAGGCTCTCCTGTTACCGAACAACCACCCTTTTCTAGATCATTTCTTACTAATGAGGTTGGTATTCGACCTTCGTCCATTCGCAAACTTGTTTGATATGAGCATGTGTACGTTATGGGAATTCCAAACCTCTTGAGGATGGTATTGGTATTCTAAGTTATAACAGCCAAATGTTAACAGTGTTAACTAACCTTTTTTTCCGTCCTAGGATTAGGTTTCTGTGTCTTTCTAAAGTTGATTTCAGCTAAGTATGCCTAACATCTGCGCCTGAGCTCTGAAATATTAATTACTACTTATTTCTCTTTATTTGTTCATTTATTTGTTTGTCTACTCCATCAATAGGAATAGATGCTTCGCCTATCGCCCAGTTCACTCCCCTCCCCGGTCCTTTGAACTGGAATGGAGGTTTATCCCTTGTTTAGGATTGGGTTTTCGGTTCATTCTAAACTCCGCTTCAACTCTGTACACCTAACGTATACATCTATACTCTAAAATTTTATTCACTATTTATACAGTTTATTTCTCTCCCCTCCACCAATCGGAATAGATAGGTTCGCCTATCGTCCGGTTCACACTTCTTCCCGTATTTTTTTTTAAACAGGAGTAGAAGTTTGACGACGATCTTCAAAAGGCGAGCCGTTGACGACAACCTTTTACATGAAGACTCTCCAGAGATTCCATAACTGGAGAGTTTATGCAACAAACCCTATGTCACCCATCACATATAGGAGATTAGGTATTATATAGAAGTTCAACATTGTTCTCTTTGTAACGAAATGTCTTACCTTTTAATGCTTTGTTTATTTTCTGCTAGGAATTTTTCACCCTTCCTCACCGTCTTCAGATTTCTGTCACATTTTCCGTCACTTCTTACTAGCATAATTACAGGTGAAGGTAGGATCCAAACTACAATACTTTCATTTGCATCACTCCTATTTTTTTATCCAATCAGAAACGGAATATCATTTTTATAACAATCGGAACCGAGAAAGCATTTCGGGCCAATCAAAATGCGAAGAATATATTTCGAAAACATTTATTTATGCTTTCTTTTATTTTTAACAGAATTGTCTGCTGGTATATTTTTTCATATTGCACAAAACCAAACTTTGGTAAACATTTATTTCTCTATATAAGCAGCATCTGCGTCTGTAGAATTTCGCAATGACATATATGACCATGTTGTTGTTGTTATTATTATTATTTGTATATTATGCTTCATATATATTTACGTCAGCCTCACTTGGTTGGTGTGCTGCATTCTCACTCAAAATAATTATCATAAACTTGAAACATTAGGAAAAAAATGTTCTATGAATATTGATATGTACACATCTATATTTTTATATCAACTGAGGATTTCTCTGTAATTGAAAAAAGTACCTTGGGGCTGAGACAAGATGAAAATCCTAGGAAGTTTCTAAATAAAATACCTCCAAATAATGACATTTGTAACAGAGAGAATCACGCTACCTTTAGAACGAGCAGAAATTGTGCACAAACGTAGGAACGTACATCTCAGAAGAAATTCAATTTCGTCAATCATCTCTTGTGACGAATTAGAAACAGAATTCTTTATTTTTATCCAATCAAAAAAGTAGAATACAATCCTGTTCAATCGACTGAGTTTCTTTTGTGGAAGTTATTTGCATTTATAAATAATAATCATCAATAAGATTTATTTTTTTAAGTCGTTGTATTATATTCATCCGAGGTTACACAGCATGGTTGAAATCAATTCTTTTTTACACTATTTACTGTTTCAAAATTGTTTACTTAGATGATAATTCACTTCAATAATGTTAATGGGTGATTTTCGGGTACATATTCGTGCTATTGATCTCGTTACTGGTATTTTAATTTCTTTACACTAGGGAATCTTTTACAGTCTACTTCGCTGCCACTTTTATTATTTAATTATCCACATAAAAGAAATCGAATTCTTCGATATAGAAATATTTGAAACTCAGCCAGAAAAAGTTTCGTATTCCTGAGGCATTGTCTTCGTCGTATCTTTCAGTGAGAATCTCATTAACATTCTGTCGAAGTAGAGAAATGGAACAGAACATTCAAGTGAAGATGACAGAAATTATAAGGTGTGAGATTTCCATTAGCCAAGCCGCTTGGTACCTGATAATAAATCTAAAATCCAACGATAACTGAAAACAAAGCAACAATAAAAACAGTTGAAAAGGTTCATGGATCATGTCGAGGTTGACTAACTTTCAGAAAGTGTCTCTGCTAAATTGTGATATTACGAACTGTGTCTATTATATTTCATTATATGAACTTTTAGAAACGCGATCACGTATGGAAATAAAAAAAAAAGTTTTAGACGTGATTAACATCAGGCGAAAAATTTCATTAGTCAAAAACTATTTTCAACAAAGAAGCCTCCTGCAAAAAGTAAGAGAAATCAGGAAAATGCAATGTATATTTCCTTTACAGTACAAAATAAAACAAAATAAGGCAGCCAGTTAAAACGTCAAGTTATTTCATTTCTACTGTTTGACAATACTTTGAGTATATATATTAATTGTCCGTAAATATAAATTTCTCAGATGTGTTATCAGAATCAGATTATATTACGTTAGGTTGTCTTGGGTTGGGTTGGGTTGGGTTGGGTTGGGCTGGGTTGATACATTTTCGACATCTCCAACTTTATTATTTAATGCTGAAACATTTTATGCTACTTGAGTTTATAAGTAAATATTGGCCAGATTTATACTTGAATTGATAGGTTTACATTGGTCGGATTTCTTTCTTTTTTTTGGTTGTAATGTGGATTTTTTAAAAAATATTATGCTTTATTTTCCATAATTTTGCTACACGTGTCTCCGGTCTCGCGACCTTCATCAGGCAAAGCATGGAGATTTCCACCAATTATTAAAAAAGGATCAAAAGTAAAACTTTATTGAAAAAAGTCTGAACAAAGTAACTATAAACAATTTTTTCTATCCTCTGCCAGCCGCAATGATGGAGTAAGCATTACCTCGAACCCTCGCCAGTGAGACACACTGCAAGAGCCACTCATTTTCGCGAGGCTCGTCCGTTAACCGAGACGCTATCGCGCCAATCCTCCGAAGGAACGCCATCGAACGAGGGCCAATAACCCCACAGGTCTCCACTGCCACAGGAGTAAAATCTGATCGGATTTATATTTTAATCAAGGGTAAGTGCTGGTTGAGTTTGTAGTTGTGTTTATTAAGAATTAGTCGGTATATAATTGCCTCTATGGATCAAGATTGGTAGGGTTTATACTTGAGTCTGAAGGCAAACATTGAATTAGTTTATACTTTAGTCGAAACGTAAAGTTTGGTTGGGTTAATATGTAAATCGAGAAGTAATAATTGGTTAGTTTATACATTGTATAGGAGTCTGTGGGTAAACATTGGCCGAATTTATACTTAAGTTGTCAAGCATCTCCGACCAATTCACTAAAGGAGGAATTAAATAATATAGTCTGTCTATATCTCTGAGATGAGGTATTATGATTATTTAATTTTTTTTACATTATTCGGAATGTTATCCTAATTTTCATTGCCATATTCCCAATGACCCAGTGGATCAAGGCGTTTGCTAGAACCAGTGACGAAACCAAAAGAGTTGTGAGTTAAATAACCAGCTACAGCAGGGGTGACACAAAACTATTGGAGCATTGAGTTAAAAGAAAATAACTGAGACATCCTGAAGAGGCATGGCATGTAGGACTAGAGCGATCTATATCTGGAGTCGAAATAAAGGGTTCGGTTCGAAATTCCAATCACCTGAAGAAGGCCGAAGCATACAACTTTGTGAATATGGCAATGGTGATGAGGTTAACAGTCCGAATATTATAAATAAATAATATAGGCTATTGAATTTTGTCTCAGTATTTGAAAATATATTTGCATTTTATAGTAAATTAGTTACTTGTCCACAACTATATATTTCTATATGGCACTTGTGTCAATGAATATTGTTTATTGTTTAATGTCTCTCTCTACTATTTCTATTGGAGTTCAATAATAAATTGGTTTGTAGACAATTACTGTATATTTCTTAAATGTGAAATCTGTATCAGATTTTCTATTAACGTATGTTTCCAAATATCATTTCTATTGGATTGTTATATAATAAATTGCTTTCTTGCCCATAAATAATTATTTCTTAAATGTGAAATCTGCGTCAATTTTTCTATTTACGTATGTTAGCAAATATCATATCTGTTAGGTTTTATACTAAATTAAACATCAACTAATAAGTATATCTTTATCAAATATCTTTATTTAGATATGTTATGGCTGTGTAGAGATTATGATTTCTCGATGGAAAACGAATCCGTTGGAACTCACCGATTAAGCTTTAAAGTATATACAAATAAAAAAAAAACTTTTCACCCTCTAGTACATCATTTCTACTAGTATTGTACCAAATGACATCAGTCTAGTGATTTTAAATCAATGGATACTAATCCTAATATGAATTACATTTTCTATGATCGACAGGTAAATAGTTTTTGTTGCTTTGCATTCAAACCGTACTATTTATTTCCTGTAATAAAAGAATTGGTCAATGAAGAGATTTGTTTAGCCCTAAATGGCCTAAGTACGATTCTTTTAAATCAGTAATAAGATTCTTAGCAAGCGTCACGACATCTTATCTAAAAGGATATTATCAATTCCGCCTACTGGTACCTTTGATTACCTAGCTGTCAGAATATATAAACATATATATATATATATATATATATATATATATATATATATATGTGTGTGTGTGTGTGTGTGTGTGTGTGTGTGTGTGTGTGTGTAGGTATGCAGAAAAATAGGAAATAACACGTTAGGTAAATAATCCGATTATGATTCCTTCGCTACATGAGCTTATTCTCAAATTCTCGCTTGACGAGGAAGCGTGACCAGACACCTTAGTTCAACTTAATTTCAAAAATTATATTAGGGGTCTCGGCTCTCGCTTTTGAAACATGAGAACTCTTATGTAGCGAAGGAATCATATTTTTTTAAAAAAATATAATATTTTCATCTAAAAATTCAGCTACTAACTACGTGTCAGGCTACCAATTTACTGATCAAGCATTGTATATATATGTACGTACACACACACACACAAATATATATATATATATATATATATATATATATATATATATATTGGTGTAATTAAAACAGTGCTTAATTCAAAATAGCAGAGTTATTAAGTATATATTAATAAATATACATAATACCTGACGTTGCGTATTGTGTATATTTAATAATAATAATAATAATAATAATAATAATAATAATAATAATAATAATATATATATATATATATATATATATATATATATATATATATATATATATATATATATATATATATATATAGAAAGAGAGAGAGACATATGGAGGAAAAGAGATATCATGAAAGTCAGACAGATATATTAAATTAGTTTTTAAAAGAAAGCATGAGAGACGTACAGAGAGAAACAGAAAGAAAGAAAAAAAAGAAAATGATATAGAGTGACAGAGAATGAACGCAAATGAGTAAACGGGAAAGAGAGAGAGCAACCGACAATAAACAGATGGGTGAGTTTGAGAATGAAAGACAAGGAGAGCAAGAAAAAACAGAAGAGAGAAGGCAAAAAACAGGAGGCAAGATCAAACAGAAGATAGTGAGAGAGGGCGGAGTCTAAAGATGAATGTGCCGTTTTCAGCTTTGGATACGATAAACAAGGGAATTGGATCGCTTGGAAAATATGGCTGTGATCTCCAAGGTGGATTATAGCGACCATCTATTTGAAAAAGAAAAAAACGAACAAAATTCGTCCATGTGCTGATTTCTCAACAGGGTTGAATGATTGTCCAAAAACTTACAATTACACCCTGCGAATCCCAGAAAAAAATCGCAATGTTAATTGGCGAAAAGTACTTTTCAAAACTGGACATGTCAGATGCATATTGGCAAATCCAGGTTGATGAAGAATCTTCAAAACAATCAATACACACAAGGAATTATACAAGTTTAACTGATTACATTTCACAAGTAAGCTAGCACCAGGAATTTTTCAGCAAGTAATAGTCACAATGTTCACCGATCGAAACTTTGCGATCGTCTGCTTAACTGACATTTTAATAAGAAGTTAACATCGAGAGAAGCATATTCAGCACGTAAATGGGGTATTCAGAAAAATAAACGAATACGGTTTTTAATGATGAAAAATGCAAATTTCTCATGACGAAAATTAAATACTTGGGCCAAATCATCGACACAAGCGGTAGAAAACCAGACGCAACCAGAGTAATTGCGTTTAAAAATATGCCTTCCTCCAACAAATGTGTCATCTTTACAATCATTTTTACGTTTAGCAAAGTACTATAATGTTTATATTCCAAACATGCAGTTTTTGCAAACAACATTAAATAATTTACTATAAAAAAGACTTTAAGTGGAATTGGACGGCCGAAAAAAGCATTTGAAAAAATGTAAAAGATTCTAACGTCGGACTTTTAATCTAAAAATTAGGAATAATCGTGGCGAGCGATGCTAGTAACTACGGAATCGATACCATAATGTTGCGTAAGCACAAGTATAGTTCTGTAAAAGCGATAGCGCATGCGTGAAAACACTTTTATTGGCTGAGAATAATTGACTGACACAGAGAGTCGGTTGAGACTCATGCACAAATTATGTGAACCTTTAGAAGATACGGTAATTGCAGCGGTAAGAACTGAGAATGAAAGAACAATCTCTGCATTGCTGTATCTGATCTACCTGTGACGCTGGATGAAATTAAAAGAACAGCTCTGGATACTTTTATTAGAGAAAAAAAGAAGCAAGTAAGGTGGAAACTGAAGGAGAAATATTTTCTCAATCTGCGATGAGGTCTTTATATATGGTAGAAGAGTGGCAATGCCGGCATCTCTTCAGGAAAGGATGTTGAAATACAGGTCATCCAGGTATCTCTGAAATTAAATCCCTCATTCGCAGCTATGTCTGCTGGTCGAATATGTACAAAGACATAGATTGGTAAATGCGTACAGAGGTTGTGCTATGGCAGCGAAATCACCACCAGTTAAATGTCACCCTTGGCCAAAAACAGACACACCGAAGTCGCGAAACCGATAAATGGTGTCGACTTCTACCTAATCATTGTCGACAGTTTTGCCAAATGGCTAGAAATATTAAAATACAAGTCTGTCTATATTTCTAACATGAGGCATTATGTACATTATTTACATTATTCGGACTATTGTCCTCATCTTTGTCGCCATATTTGTTACAACGTTTCGGCCGTTGTACACTCCAGCCTTCTTCAGGGTTCAGTTCGACATTCCAACCATCTGAATAAGGCCGGAGTGTACAACGGCCGAAACGTTGTAACAAATATGGCGACAAAGATGAGGACAATAGTCACAGTAATGTAAATAATGTAAAATACAAGTGTCCAACTTCTACAATTGCAATAAACTTCTTGAATTAATTATTGGCTAGACACGGTATACCATTTGTTTCGGACAAATCCACGTAATTCACTGCGATAAAGTTTTGAAAGTTTTTGTAAAACCTTTGCGATACAACATATTAAAACCTCCCCTACCATCCAAGATCGAATGGGAAAGTAGAACGCTTCGTCAATGCATTCAAAAGGACATTAAAAAAAGAACAATATATAGTAATGGGACGAACACCTCCTAGAAGTACAAAGGATAGGAATCTGAAGAGCACCATGTTTATCCACGGCCTAAATGAACTCGTTGCTTAAAAGAAGATTCCCTCCTTGGATTTGAACCCGATTCAACGAAAATAAATATTTACATAAAATTCAAAATGGCCCTGCTTCGGGATATGATACAGTGTATTACCCTTTGTTTGTCTTAGGTACCTAGTACAAGCGTCTTCCTTAATAATTTCGGTGTGAGAATTGATTTCAATATTCAATAAACATAGTCTCTGTGTTAGTCGGAATATTTCCTAAAATATAAGAGTCTTTTCTTTCTAGGACAGTAATTTGTTGACTACCCTGATCACCTACGTCCTGTGGGGACATAGCACATAAGGAAATGTTTTCTTTAAAAAAGAAAAGTATGAAAACAGGACGTCAAATACTTATTTTTAGGTGTGGTCAGCCTTCTTCCTTTGAAAGATAAAGGAAATAATACCTTTATCGCCTTCACCCGCTACATCTATTCAGAAAAAATATATTCAGTAATTTTTTTCCGTATTTAAAAAAATGTTATTTTTTACATACAGACTTTTATCAGAAAAATATGTTTACTATATATATATATATATATATATATATATATATATATATATATGTATGAACTAACCTCCCACTACATATACTGTTGCTTGAATTGTAACTTTAACATTTTTAGCTTTCAACAGTCAATAAAGCGATGAATATAAAATTTCCCAAAACGCCTTCAGAATGACATCAAACAAAAGATAACTCTGAATCGAAATTTCGATTCTAAAGTTCAGTGTTAACATCCAATCACTTTCTTTAAGGGAAAACAAAAAATAGATTTAAAATACCCAATATTATTTGAGAGTAACAAGTTAATCTTCCCTGTTTAAATCACAGTCTGGTTGGCGTGTTTCGCCGCAAGATGCAGCCGTTTATTTCACAGCGTCATCTTGAAAGCCTTAGGCCTTATCATCAAAACTTATTAGACATACCTTTCTGGCACGAAACGTTGGAACTAAAAGATGGTTTACTGAGTGCAAAACCAAAGTTTTCAAGCGTTATAAAATTTTTAAAAATCATAACGAAGATAAGTATCCGAGTCTTTGAACAGAAGTCGTCAGTTTATCTTGGTTGGTTGCATTCTCAACCCATACTAAAAACAAAGTCTTTTGAAGGATTACAAACTGTGATTAAAGAAATCTATAGAAAAGTTTTCGGGATAGGATTAAAACATAATATTTCGATTACCCCCAAACAGAAATTAAGAGGTTTTGCTTTATTTACGCTCAAAATTCTTGTAAAAGTCGACTAGAAAGCAAAGTTTCGTGTCTATTTTAGACGACATTGTACTCTCAAAAACATTACTTTGTTGTGTCAATATTGAAAAGACCAGGATGGTTGGTCTGAATGAGACGAGAGTCATTAATTTTCTATACATCAGGCTCACTGCATTTTTATTCAATGGGACAACATCTATAACAATCACCCATTGAAAGCTCGGTTAAAATGACGTTCCACATTCTCATTGACAGACTCAGATGACGGAAGCAGTGTATTGTAAGTCGAACACATTAACCCACCCAACAAATTACAACATCTGAAATTAAATAAATGGGTGATAGATACGTGCTTTTTATAAAAATAACGAAAGATGCATATATATATATATATATATATATATATATATATATATATATATATATATATATATATATATTGAGGCATGTTTTATTAAATAATATAGACAAGTTAGTTGTGTCTATTTATTTTAAGTAAGTTCCTTTCATATTGTCTGATTGATAAGCTTAATATCATTATCGTTGATACTTCTCGTTTTCACTCTCGCGTGCTGATGTGTGACGTCACGAGTTGTGATGCGATTTTCGCTTCCGCGTCTCGTATACACGAATTTGTCGTTGCTTTGAAATTGTTCATGCAACAAAAACAGACTATCATTATTGTTTCTTCTGTGTATTGTTTGATATATTGAAATGTAATTGTCATCTTTGATAATGGCTTATGTAAGCCTAAAGCTTAGATAGGATTAAAAAATATGTATCAAATATGGTGATTTCCTTTCGTCTTTCAATGATAATGTTATTAAGCTTATCAGAGAATATGAAAGGAACTTACTTCAAATAAATAGACAAAACTTGTCTATATTATTTAATGATAACATGTATTAAAGAAAAATTGCTGCCTAAATATACACAATATATATATATATATACATACATACATACATACATATATATATATATATATATATATATATATATATATATATATATATATATATATATATATATATATATGCATT
Organism: Acanthosepion esculentum; assembly: GCA_964036315.1. Lineage (NCBI taxonomy): Eukaryota > Metazoa > Mollusca > Cephalopoda > Sepiida > Sepiidae > Acanthosepion > Acanthosepion esculentum. The sequence continues at coordinate 10,105,452 of OZ038481.1, read as the reverse complement.
GAAAACGACCGACAATGAAGATTTAATTAATTTTTCATTGAGCTTTTCCTAACATTTTTCCCTTTTTTCAGGAGTGTAAGAATATAGGAATTGTCCATAATGATAACTGTTCCAAAAATTTCGGCTAATTCTCTAATCATTATCAAGAATGTGTTTTGGATGGTGAAATTCTGTGTGTGGCACATACATAGCAATTTTACAGTGGGGAGTTCGAGCGGTTTGTGTGCTTCTTGGCGGTCTCGTGCAATGCACAGCCAGTTGACTGGGGGCAAGACTTCTAGTTTTAGAAAACTTTTAACACGACGTCTTCCCTGCTTGAGATTGATCGTGAGAGAATAAAGTTTAATAAGCAGGGCCTCCCTAATGATGAGCTATGTACGACTATATGACCTGAAAAGGATCCTTGTATTATCAACTAGAATTTTAGTGTCAGTGAAGCAAGTAATCAGAAAGGAGTTCCACAGGTGGGAAGTGCGATAACGTTCAATTAAATCTCGAACAGAGTAACAATATTTTTCTCACAAAATAATATTGATAGTTCGCCATCTTCAATTCCGACTCGTACTGATTTGAAAAGAGTCATCCATTTGTAAATTGGTGATTTATTTTCTTTTTAAGCATTTAACCCCAAGCAAGGCGGGAAGCCACTAGCACGCAAAGGGTTACAGAAGAGCATATAGGGGTGATAGAGGAAAGGATGTGGAGAAGGATAGTGGATATATCAAGGCAAGGGGTTACAGAAAATTTGGAGCGAGAGCAGAAAGGAGTGATAAAGTAAAGGATGTGGAGAAGCATAGTGGATAGATCAAGGCAATTGAAGATGTCGATTGACATTACATTTGAATATTTGGAGATTATAGTTGTCAGGGAAACAAAAATAAGGAAGGGAGTTCCACAGGCGAGAGGTGCTAGATATGAAGCTATTGGAGTAGAAGAGACGGCTACATTTAACAGTTTCAACAGTGAAAGGGTGGGAGCGGGATGCCAGCCTCGTAGGACGCTTGAATTCGTGAAGTCTGGGAACCAGCGAAAGCAGCTCATCGGAGCAATTACCGTGAAAGTATTTGTAAAAAAGACAGAGAGAGAGAGAGATAGAGGCGACGGCGCATCTGTGAGAGAGCGACCGCAGACGAGATGCCAGATCAGGGCCAATTAGATGGCATATCCTCTGTGGATCTTATCAAGAAACCCGAGGCAAACAGAAGGGGCTCTAGACCATATATGGCAGCAATAATCCATGCAAGGGCAAATGGTTGATTTGTAGATTTGAATGTTCGATTCCGGGGAGAAAAATTTCCTGGCCCGGCACAGGGAGCCAACTTTCTTTGGGGTGGATGAAGCAATGGTTCTTGGAAGTTATGAATTAATAAATATTTATTAATCGCACTCTGCTGTGACAGATGGCATGTAAGACGTCAACTCAAGGAGGTAGTTATTTTTACAGGATATTCATATTTGAGTATATTCTGCGTCTAATTATTAAACAGTATATTTATTTTCATCTAATGGCCAGAATATTCAAGAAATCTTATTAAAGGAAAATGCGCACACGAGTAGGATTCAAACCACAGTAGGACAATGCACTTTTTAATAAATATTTTAAAAATCATATATAAAAAATATCGTCGAAGCGCATCGTGGCCGAGACGGCCTAAAGCAGGTCGGGTCTAACGACGTTTCTTTCTGATAATCAGTTTCGAATTCTGCTGAACAGCGCGTATTTTCTTTAATAATAAATCTGAAAGGCTAGAAAAAGAATTAAAAAATTTCCAGAGGTTTTTTTTTCTGAAGTTTTAGGAAGATGCGCAAAAACTAAGGTCATGTTCTATTTAAACCATTTGCAAAGTTATTTTAAAAAGTTTTGAAACTACCAGCATCTCTCATTCATGCGCATGCGCCTGTGTAATCACAACAACATCAACAAAAGAATTCCGATGAACTCCTAAGAGATGAAACGCACCACAAATAATCTTTTTCCATTGTCTTACAATTTCCTCGGTACTTCTTTGATATATAAAAATATTATATATCGTTATCTCATATCATATTACATATATATATATATATATATATATATATATATATATATATATATATATATATATAAGTGTGTGTGTGTGTATGTGCGTGTGTGTGTGCGTGTGTGTGTGTGTATTTATTTTAGGACATTTCATCGAAAACATGTCAAAATCGTTACACAGTTGCAGTTGTGTTTCGATGCGCATCGAATGCATCTCATCAGGCGATTGTAAATTACTAGCGAGTGAACGATTTATAGCAAAAAACCTCTTTTACTAAAAAGAAAAAAAAAGTGGGGTTATAAGGTTTGTGGGGTTTACTCAGATCAACCAATCAAATATGACCTACGTTAAATTTAAACTAAGCAAAGAAAAAAAAAGAAATTATTTTCCATAATGGGTCATAGATTGGCAATCAATGGCAGCAGAGACGTTAAACAGGAGCGGATATTAATGTATATATATTTTACACACTAGATAATGTAATTTCCTTAGAATAAATGAGATGAAGCGGTAATTTAACAAAATATTAAGCAAGTTATATGCTTTATGAGTTTCTTACATAATTTTTTTATAGTTGATAAATAAATAGCTTCTTTAAGGAACCAGTAAATAATTTAAACGCATAGAATTCATTGGTAAAATAATATGCACCTATTGACTAAAGATTCTTTATATAATATTTTAATGAAAAATCACTAATCAATACAAAATGTCAAATAGCAAGGATTTGTAGATCCTTACATAAATACCCTGTTTTCTGTGTTTACATGAAAAATTGGAAATTATAAGGTTCTTTCAGGAGAATGCTTTCTTAAACCAAAGACCCGGGTTAACGGTAAATTGTAAAGTAGAGCAATATTTTATTTACAATATTCGGACTATTTTACTCATCTTTGTCGCCATATTTATTACAACAATTCGACCGTTGTACGCTCCGACCTTCTTCAGGCGGTTTGGAATGTCGAACTGAACCCTTTATTTCGCTCACTGGGGTAGACTGTTCTACTTCCACGTGCCATGTTTAATGGATGTCAGTTATCAGTTATCTCCTCTGAAAGTTCTCCACTGCCTAAGCCGGGTATTGAACTCACACACTCTGGGTCCTCTCACTGGATCTAACTAACGCCTTTATCTACCGTGCCATGTGTCCTTCAGCACATTTATAGACAGTTACTAGAGCAATATTATTTATTTTAGGATATTACATCGAAAACATGTCAAAATCGCTACACAGTTGCAGTTGTGTTTTGATGCTTGTCAAATGCATCTCATCAGGCGATTGCAAATTACTGGCGAGTGAACGATTTACTTAGATTTAAAAGCAAAATACAATATATTTTACGAAAAAAAGAAAAATGTGTGGATGATAAGTTTTGTGGTCTTTACTCAGATCAGTCAATGGAATATAACTATTGGATTTCTCCATAGTGTATGTTCTATTGAGAAATAATATAGTTTGTGTACCTGTAACGAGCATTAGCAGAAAATGACTTACTGGTTGCTGAAGTTCAGCTGGTTTGGATTCACTGATATATCTACGTTGCAGTTGGTTGTGACTGTTGAGAGAGAAAGGGGATGTTCAAACTATGTATAGCTTTCGGGGATCTGAAAGAATATACAGGAATTATGGCGTATAGATCACTTTTATTTTCGGCAGTGAAGTCACGTGACCTATTTTCTCTGACGTCAGAACTGCTCAGTAGCAGTTACGTAAAACAGGACCAGGTGCTAAATTTAAATAGTGTTCTGCATGCCATGCCGACAAATATTTTCACTTTTCACGAGTCAATGACGGTTCTGCCTCATCGTTTTAATACTTACAGACATCTCACGTTGAAAACGCCAGTTCTCGTATTATCATCAAAGTTAAGCAACATTGCGCCTGGTGAATATCGAGATGGGTGACGGAATAGGAATACCAGGTGCTGTAAGCTTGAATGTGCGGGTGATGTAATGGACAACTGTTCGGAATTAGAGAGATGAGTTCCAATTCTGGTCGGGTTCGTTATATTCAATTATACGCAAGGTATGAATCAATCTGTCAACCTCCCATCTATGGGTTAATTAGTAGAAACTTGTATAAGTAAATCATTATTATCTCCAAAAGGTATCACAATCTAAAAATAGACTCTGGCTTTAAATAACCTACAAAAGTCGTCCTGGGTAAGACGTTAAACTAGATCCGCGTCCTGGGTAAGACGGTAAACTACATCCAGCAGTAAGGCCTCTGATCAAGAGGTTTTGAGGAGCGTGGAAACACCTCTTAATTTCTGGTGTTCCCAGGTTCACCCTGACCCTGGATGGTAGGACCTGTTAGGGTCCCAGCTATGGGCTAATAGTTAACTATTTTTTAAATAGTTTTTTGAAAAAAAAATATTACCAGCAATACAATATTGAAGGAAAACTATTACCAGAAACAGATTTTTGACAAAACAAAATATTACCAGCAATAAAAAATGTTGTCGACATTAAATAACCCATTGAGGTTGATATGCCATAAAACAAAATAAACCAAACCATTCTAAACCAAAGAATACATATATTCTATTCATACGAATCTATCCTAAAAATGTTGGCGACATTAAATAACCCATTGAGTATTAATATACCGTAAAACAAAATAAACCAAACCAAACCTACAAAAGGTTGATAAATGGTAAATAAACAAATCAATCGAGTTAAGGAAAAATCAGTTTTTGTGACAGCTGATTTTAAAGATAAATAGGTATGCTTTTTCCACTTGTAATATTAGTGGATAGCAATATTACTAATCCGTAGGCTT